>JAJJXL010000034.1:0-593061 GCA_024516145.1 Pyronema domesticum
AGCTGGTACAGCTGATCGAAGACGATGGCTGGCACCTCGTCAATACCCCAGACGTCCCTACGTACCATTATAAAACGGCACAGGATCTTCGGTCCTGGATCTGATGATAGCGGCGCCAGCTATGGTACAGGAGGTGACGAACTGGGCAATCGACGAGGATAACGCCACCGGGTCCGATCATGAAGTAATCCACTTCGAAATAAGCTCGTTACACCCAGACGTGGAGTTCAACACTCCTGCTCCTCGCCTGAACTGGAAGAAAACAGATTGGGATACTTTTACCCTCACCCTACAGAAGCTTTCCGAGGCCGCCCGCTCCAGATGGCGCTCCCCGGGCCAATTCCCCACCCACACAACGCTCGACGCCCAAGCAGACCTCCTACGAGACATTATAGTCGAAGCTGCCACCGCCGCCACACTGCCCACTACACCCTCGCCTCGATCAAAGAGATGGTGGACACAGGAAATCACAGAGTGCTGGCGCGAGATGATCAACGCCAGGAAAAGATGGCAATGCACCCTGCACACCCGCACACCACTCCGAGTACAAACGCCTCCGGAACGTCCACTTTCGGAACGTCCGCCATGCAAAGGACGCACTCTGGAAGGAGTACCTCTCCCAAGCCGAAGGAGCCGACGTGTGGGCAGCCTTCCGGTACACAAACCCCAGGAAGGCCCAGATGACCCCCACCCTACACGTCACGATCAACGGTGAGGACCGTAAGTGTGTGGACTTCCCTAGCAAGGTCAAAGCATTCCAAGCCCTCTTTCCCCCTCCCCCTCCCGCCCCCTCCCACCAGGCACTCCCGGTGTCGCTCTACCCTACCATGGCAAACCTTTCCCCAGAGGAAGTACGCACGGCCATCAACTCCTCCTCCCCAAGAAAGCTCCCGGCCCTGATACAATAACCTTTGCATGCCTTCGCCGAGCATACGTTGCCATCCCCCCAACACTTCGAACTCCCTCTACGCGACGTTGGGTAAAGTGGGCTATCACCCCCGTAGCTGGCGGCAAGCTACAACGGTCATTATACCTAAGCCCAATAAACCAGACTACAGCACCCCCAAGGCCTACCGCCCCATTGCCTTGCTGAACTGTCTAGGTAAAGTCCTGGAAAAACTTATGGCAATGCGGCTAGGCCTGATGGCAGAAGCACACGATCTGCTACACCCCGATCAGATCGGCGGCCGACCCCTGCGCTCGGCAATCGACGCCGCTATGGCTCTAACCCATGATATTGAAACAGCCACCAAAGACAAACTACTGACGTCAGCGCTCTTCCTCGACGTCCGAGGCGCATTCGACAACGTCTCCTCAGCACGCCTCCTCCACACAATGCATCAATTAGGCTGCCCGCGACAAGTCCTATCATGGGGAGAATCCTTTCTCTCCGGCCGCACAACGGCTCTCTCCTTCGACGGCCGCACCGACATACAACGCCCGATCTCCACCGGAATTCCCCAAGGCTCACCGGCGTCCCCCATTCTCTTCCTGCTCTACCTACGCCCCCTCTTCGACGAACTAAACTCCGCCCACCCCCAGATATGGACGCCCAGCTACATTGACGACGTAGCGCTGGTGGCCCACGGCCAAACGAGGGAGGCAAACGCAAGACAGCTGGAGGCGGCGGCCCGCACCGCTTTTCGGTGGGCAGACAACAATGCCGTTGCCTTTGACGATGCAAAATCGGAGATGCTCCACTTCCACAAGGCCCCGCGATGACACCCAAATGGAGGCTAACAAACATACGACTACCCAATGGAACTGAGGTTACCCCCGGCACAAGAGGAGGAAAAAAGGACACAGTTCGGTGGATTGGAATATTCTTTGATAGAAAACTCTCTTTTAATCATCATGTACACGTGAAGCTGACCGCCGCCTCTAGGTCATTCAGCGCCCTCTGCAGCCTCGTCCGTTTCCAAACAGGTCTGTCCCCAGCAGCCACCCGCTTACTATTCCGTGCGTGCGTCCAATCTAGGTCCGATTTTGGTGCGGAGATCTGGTGGCAGGGCCAAAAAGGCCTCGAAAACAAATTACAACAACAACAGAACAACGCCCTTCGACGTATCCTCAACGCTTTCCAATCGACCCCGACCCTCGCACTTCACAACGAAGCTGCCGTCCCCCCAGTCTCAGTCCGTCTAACTACAAAGCAACGCCACTACGCTCTCCGCCTTCTCTCCCTCCCCCCTACCCACCCCGTCGTAAGACGCTGCCCCTCCTCCTTCCCCATCCCCAACCATCTCACTACCGCCCTTCAATCCGAAAACGAGTACGACTGCAACTGGCAGACAGCCCGCAGACCTCCCTCCCGCCTGGTACGCCTTCTCCGCCATGTTAGCCCATGGATACACCCCAACGACACACTCGAAGACACAGCCCAACCGGTAACAACACCATGGAAGACGAGCCCCGTAACCATAGACATACCCGACCTATCTAAGGACAATGCGACACCCGCTCACCTCCACCTCGTACACCGCCTCCGGCAGGACCGTCAAACGTCATCATATACACCGACGGCTCCCAACTCTCCACCAACACCGGAGCCGGCTACTACATCCCGCACAGGCCTACCCCAACCCCTCCATGCAATTGTCCCCATGGGAACCACCACCGAAGTCTACGATGCAGAGCTGAGAGCTATCTACGAAGCTCTGTTGTCCACTCGCACCAATATCATCCGCCATAACCTCCTCCGGCGCAACATCCACATATTCACAGACAATCAGTCTGCGATACGCCGCACTTCCCACCTCCGCCGCGGACCAGGCCAGGAAACCGCCCTGCAACATCCACGAATTAATCACCTCCCTCCAAGAATACCACGCCACGGTGACCGTTCACTGGGTCCCTGGCCACACTGACATCGCCGGAAACGAAGAGGCAGACCGCCTCGCAAAGCTCGCTACCACACGGGACCCCCTCACCCCCATCCCGATCTCGCTCTCCTGGCTCCGTCGACAAATCCACGGCCAACACACAGAAGACTGGACCACCTGGTACGAAAACGCACCCCAACCAAAGACGTACTCAGCACCCCATCGTCGGCGCCTGGACCCCGCGTACACTACCTCCCCCCGCAAAATATCGTCAGCCATCCTCGGCCTGCGTACCGGCCACGGCTACTTTCTGTATTACCTTGCCCGAAACCCCTCTGACCAATTCCCTTCCCGAAAGCTGCACCTGCCCCCTCCACCCCCCCCAAACACCCAAACACCTTATCCTATCGTGCCCCTTCCACCAAACCCCACGGACTGAGTTACGCCACGCTCTTAAATTACACCGCGACCACCCGCTACCCCTCCCAACAATCCTGTACACACCCGCAGGTATTAAGGCCCTGTGATCCATGATCTCTACCACCAAAATTGCCACCGCTGAATGGGCAAACACACAGTTGAGTAACCCCCCCACCGCTGAGGACTTCCCGGAACAGACAAGAACTGGCTGGGGCACACTGATTGACATAGAAGACGAGCACGAAGCCGTGAACGCTGAATAAAAAAAAAAAAAAAAACAAATATATAAAAAAAAAAAAAAGACAAGAAGAGTAGAGGAACAGGAGATGCGAAGGGGATGAAAAGTTCTGTTTTTGTCTGCTTTTATTTTTCGTTCGCATTGCTTGTTACTGTTTATGGTTTTCACTTGTTTTCTTCTACTTCGGACGGGGATGTTTTCTGATGATCTCTGGGATTTGTTTCGTTGTTGTCTTTAAGGAGGGAACGGAGTGGAGCCGAGGAGTGTAGGATGAAGGAAAGGCAGAGACGATGGGGACGGGGAAGGGGAGAGAGGGGCGAGGGGCGCGGGCAAGGGTGGCCGAAGGAGTTTATCATGTCTTTTGTTGAGGAGGAAATAAAGGTGGAAAAATGGTTCAAATTGGAAGGGGAAGGGAGGAGGAAGGAGGGGAACAACCCGGCGAGGTGGCCCCTGAGCAAGCAGGGCTCTTAACTGAATTGGCGCAATGGAAACCAGGCTGGAGAGATTTGGGGATCTGCAGCTCCAACACTGAAGCACGCTCTGGGGCTCATCCCAGTGGGATCCTGGGGTTACAGCCAGGGCCTCAAATGATGTACATACTGTAGGCCACGTCATAACCTTAAGGTTGGGAACGTTTATGAATAAATCAATCAATCAATCAATCAGTCGGACGGGGTGGTTATGCTCGATTTCGGCTTGCAGGCTCTGCATACCCTCCGCGGCGTCTGGGAAGAAATCAATAGGTACTCCATGGACTGCCAGTTTGTACCATTTCTCATTAATGCGGGGGGGCAGCAATGCAGGGTGCACGTTGCGGGCGGCTTCAAGTATGAGGGGCAGGTGGGGGGTGATATCGGCGGGCGTAGTTTGGGGGGACGGGGTCAAAATAAGGTTTCCATTAATGTTCTTCTTCACCATTGAGATGGAGACACTCTCTGGAGCATTTGTTTTGCGCAAGGCGTCGTTGACGGCGACTCCGACTGCTGTCTTGGAGCTGTCCGGGAAGGAACGGGGGTCTGGACATGGGATAATAATGTCGTTGGGGGTGGGGGGGATTTTCCTTTGGGGGTGGGATGGTTTCGGGGCTTGCTTCGGGGGTGTTGGGGGTAGCACCGGAGAAGAGCTTGGTCGAGGCAGGCACTGCTTCTTTCCATGGGGTGGAAGATTCAGGATTGGGGCGGGGGGCGTGTACTAGAAGGGGTATCCTGTGCTTCTTCAGTTCCCGTTCAGCAGTGAGACAGCGTTGCTTCCAGTAGTCAATTTCTTTGGGGGAGGGGGCTTTTCGGGGGAGGGGGCGTGGACAGAGGGGAGGTCGAGGGGCTCGGGGGGAAGAGTTTGATCAGAAGTAGCAGGTTCGGCAGGGGCAGGGAGGTCAATGGGGGGGAGGAGGGTCGAGATGTTTTCATCGGGGGAGTAAAACGGGGGCAAGACGGCAAAGGATGTCGTGGATGGCTCGGATCATTGAGCGGTCTTTGTCCATGATGCAGAAAGCCTTTGTTATTCTTGCATTCGTTGCGGCGTCTGCATGGCGGAACATGTCTGCGGCAGTGTTGAGATTGTGGTTAAGTTGATCGATGGATGTCGCGAGACTGCCGGTGGTGAGGGGGGTAGAGGAGTCGTCGGAGGTAATGTGACGGAGGCGTTTGATTGCAGATGGAGCGGGGGTGCCGTCGGCGGCGATGTGGGTGATAGTGTGGGCTGTGGAGGCAGCAGGGCGTTTTTTCGGTTTTCCGGTGTTGTGTTGAATGGTGTACTTGGGGTCAGGGTTGGTCAATATGTCGGGGGTTTCGTTGTTGTCAGGGAGGGTTTTTCTTATTGTGGGGGGTCATGGGAGGAGCGTTGGTTGTGTTGTGTGCGACAGGTGTGGGGGAGCTCTCGCGGGAAGATGCGTCGTCGTCGCTGAAGTCCTCACTGACGTCAGAGCGCATGTCAACATGCATCTCCACATCGGACGCGTGGGATTCTTGCGGCTCTGCGTTAGCGCGTTTTCCCTTCGCGAGCACCCGGAGAGGTTGTTTTTCGGGGGGAGGAGGGGGTTTCTCCACCACGGAGGCACGAGGAGGCATCGGATTTTCAGAATAAGCTTGTTGTGCGGGAGCGACAAAGATTCCACAAAGAAATTGATGGTTTTTGATCGTGGTGGGGTGGGGTGTTGATGTCCAGTCTGCGGTACTTTTCTCAGGGGCCCGGGAAACATCTTTTTCAATGAAAACTCAACAAAAATGAGGGGGCCTGGTCTGGAAAAGTTGCGGATAGGTAAATTGAGGTTGCCGAACAATAATCCGCGATAAAATCAGGCGATTTCGGCGTGGTTGTTGAACAGGCAGGGGGGGTCGCTCTTTTTTACTAATGTAATAGATGGGTGAACACTGAAGAGAGTTGGGGGACTACAACCCCACAACCAATGACGGCTCTTGGGGCCTATCCCAGTGGGGACCTGAGGTAACAGACAGGTTCTCATTCTTTGTATTTTAACTGTAGATTCCGCCATAACCTTACGGTTGGATGCGTGTATGAATAAATCAAATCAAATCAAATCAAAGATCCGTGTCACCCCTCGACCGGATGTCTGCGGAGACCCAGACCTCCAAGTTCTCGAGGTCAGAACCAATCTGATTCCCACATTCTTCCTACTCAACATCTATAACAAATACGACCCCCACACAAGACTCCACACAATCCCCCGTTCCCTTGCCTCACTTTCCCTTCCCCAGAGGTGCATCGTCACTGGTGATCTCAATGAACACCACCCCCTTTGAAATTCCCGAGCAAGACGTCCTACATGAGCCGATGAACTCATGGAGCTGATCGAGGAGCATGGGTGGCACCTCGTCAATGTGCCGGACGTCCCAACCTACCACTATAAAGACGGTACAGGATCCTCGGTCCTAGATCTCACTATCTTGGCGCCAGCAGTGTCAAGGGAAGTGACAAACTGGGCCGTCGATGAGGACAACGCCACCAGCTCTGACCACGAAGTTGTATGCTTCCAGGTAAACACCTTACACCCCGACCTAGACATGACCTCCACCCAGCCACATCTCAATTGGCGAAAAACCGATTGGGCCACCTTCACCATGACCCTCCAACACCTCTCCAATGCTGCCTGCCCCCACTGGACCCACCTCCGCCAACACCCCTCCCTAGCGAACCTTGACGAATGGGCAAATCAGCTGCATGAAGTCATAAAAACCGCCGCCGAGAAATCCACCCCCCTGCTGACCCCCACCCCTGGCTCGAAAAGATGGTGGACCACGGAGCTCGAACAAACTCGGAGGGATATGTCCCGTGCCCAGAGACCATGGAACAGTTCACACCTCCGCGCTCATCATGCTGAGATCAAGCAACTCCGGAACGCTCATTACCACCGTGTATGACACGCGAAGGACTCGCTGTGGAAGGAGTACCTCTCCCAGGCAGAAGGCGCCGACATATGGGCGGCCTTCCGGTACACCAACCCACGCCGGGCTCAACTCACCCCTGCCATCAGAATTCAGGTTGATGGTGAAGAACGCATATGCGCAGACTTCCCAAGCAAGGTTAAAGCCTTCCAGGTGCTCTTCCCACCCCCTCCCCCTGCTCCGGCCCCCCACCCGTGACAACCAAGCCCACCCCGAACCCCCCATGGCAGACATTTATGCCCATAGAAATACGACAGCCCATCTTCACTTCGTCACCCAAAAAAGCCCCTGGACCAGACGCCATCACCTTCGCCTGCCTCCGGAAGGCATACGATGCCATCCCCGACCACATCAACGCTCTGTATGCCACGCTCGGAGAGGTAGGCTATCACCCCCGCAGCTGGCGAGAAGCGACCACCATTGTCATCCCCAAACCCAATAAACCAGATTACAGCTCGGTAAAGGCATACTACCCTATAGCGCTACTAAACTGCTTAGGGAAAGTCCTGGAAAAACTAATGGCAATGCGGCTGGGACAAATGGCCGAGACACACGACATTCTGCACCATGATTAAATCGGAGGTCGCCCCAAGCGCTCGGCTATCGACGCCGTGATGGCGCTAACGCACGACATCGAAGCGAATGCAAGGCGCAAATTTGTGACGTCATCCCTGTTCCTGGACGTCCGCGGCGCCTTTGATAACATCTCCTCCACATGCTTACTCCACACCATGCGAATCCTCGGCTGCCCCAAACCCATTATCATGTGGTGCACAACATTCCTTACCGAGCGCACCCCGGCGCTGTAATTCGATGGACACACAGACGTGCAACGCCCCATCACAATGGGCATCCCCCAGGGCTCCCCCGCGTCGCCGATCTTGTTCCTTATCTACCTCCGCCCCCTTTTCGACGCCCACAACGCCACCCACCCCCCCAGTCTGGACACCCGGCTACATCGATGACATCGCCCTTGTCTCCCACGGCTGCACACAAGAAGAAAACGCCTGCACCATGGAAGCTGCGGCCTGCACAGCCTTCATCTGTGCACAAGACAACGCTGTCACATTCGATGACTCCAAGTCGGAACTCCTACACTGTCATCACGCCCGCAATGACACCCACACAGAGGCCACCAATGTCCAACTGCCCAACGGCACAATCGTCACACCTGGCATGAAGGGTGGCCAAAAAGACATCGTCCGATGGATAGGCATCTACTTCGACCGCAAACTTTCCTTTACCCACCACGTACAACTTAAGCTGACAGCCACATCCATATCCTTCAACGCCCTGTGCAGCCTGGTCAGGTATGAAACTGGTCTGTCCCCATCTGTGACCCGCTCACTGTACCGGGCATGTGTGATTTCTATGTCCAACTTCGGCGCTGAGAACTGGTGGACCAGGCAGAAAGGCCTTGCTTGGAAACTACAAACCCAAGAGAATTCGGCACTTCGATGCATCTTGAACGCGTTCCGCTCCACACCAACCCTCGCCCTACACAACGAGGCCGCGCTCCCGCCTGTCTCGATCCGTCTACACAACAAACAACTAAAATACACCCTATGCCTCCTCTCCCTACCCCCTTCCCACCCCGTCATCAAACGCTGCCCCTCATCCTTCCCCATCCCCAATCACTACCACACCTCCCTACACAACCCCAACGAGTACAACTGTGAATGGCAAACAGCCAGAGGTCCCCCGTCCCGGCTGGTCGGCATGCTCAGCACACTGAACCGAAGGGTTCTCCCCGATGACGTCATCGAGGACACCGCCCACCCAGTCACCATGCCATGGACCCCCGACCCCATCACCACTGACATACCCCCCATACCCAAAGAAACCGCAGCAGCCGAGCACCTTACCCTTCTTCCCCGACTACGCAACCGAAACACGAACATCATCGCCTACACGGATGGTTCCCAACTGGATGGCAACACAGGCACAGGTTACTACATCTCCGATGGCCTACCATGAGAAGTCTGCACCATCATCCCCATGGGAAACACCTCTGAGCTGTTCGATGCCGAACTGTGTGCCATACATGAATGCCTACTTGCCTACCACAAACACATCACCCTCAACCACCTCCGAAACCGCTCCCTCCACCTTTTCACGGATAATCAGGCAGCGATCATACGAGCGTCAAGTCTGACTGGAGGCCCCAGACAAGAACTCGCTCGAGCCATCCATGACACTGCCTCACTCCTACAAGCCAGCGGCGTGTCCATAACACCACACTGGGTGCTTGGCCACACCAACATCCCTTGAAATGATGAAGCCGATTACCTGGCGAACATGGCAACGACCCTACCACCCTCTGTACCACTCCTGATCTCTCTGTCATGGCTCTGCAGACAGGTCCACTAACAGTACATCGCCGACTGGCTCTCCTGGTTCAACTCCAAACCAAAACCCAAAACCTACGATGCCCCACACAAATGCAACCTCGACTCCGCCTACACCACCCTACCACGAGACAGGCTTGTCCCCCTCAGCCACTCGTACTCTCTACATCACGTGCGTCATTTCTAGGTCCGACTTTGGCTCTGAGATATGGTGGACAGGCCAAAAAAGTCTCGCCAACCTCATCCAAACTCAACAAAACTATGCCCTCCGTCGAATCCAAAATGGATTCCACTCAACACCGATAATCGCCCTCCACAATGAAGCCGCAATACCCCCCGTTTTGGTCCGCTTGCACCACCGAACCCGAAAATACGTCCTGCGTCTCCTCTCCCTCCCCCCTCACCACCCTGTTGTGAAATGCTGCCCCTCCTCCTTCCCCGTTCCCCTACACCTCCACACCGCCATATGCAACCCCTACGAATACGACCACCCCTGGCAGTCCCCCGGTGACACCCTGTCCCGCCTCGTCAGCATGCTACGATCAGTCGGCAGATGGGTGCTACCTGACGATGATATCGAGAATACAGCTCACCCAAACCCCGCCCCGTGGCGCCGCAACCCCATCCAAACATCAATCTCGCGCCTTCCCAAGACTGATGCGGCCATCGAACACGCCAAACTCCTTGAAACCCTACGAACAGACCCAACCAATGTCATCGCGTACACGGATGGCTTCCAGCTGGACGGGCGCACTGGCGTGGGATTCAGCATTAGAGACGGCTTACCCCGACAACTTGATGAAATCATCCCCATGGGCAACACGACGGAAGTCTTCGACGCAGAGCTGCGCGCCATCCACGACTGCCTTGCGAGCTGCCTAAAAATCCTCTGACTCAACAACCTCCACCGCCGCCGAATTCACATCTTCACGGATAACCAGGCAGCAATCCTCCGCGCTTCCCGCACGACGTACGGCCCAGGACAGGAACTCGCTCTCTCTATACACGAAATAGCCTCCTCCCTCCGCCAACAACAAGCAACTGTCACCCTCCATTGGGTCCCGGGACACACCAACATACCTGGCGATGACTCCGCAGACCTCCTTGCGAAGAAAGCCACCTCCCTCACCCCCACCTTGCCGCCCCCAGTCTCCCTGTCTTGGATCCGATGGCAAGTTCGGGAGCAATTTATCACTGACTGGATCAACTGATACACCGCAGCTAAGAAGCCTAAAACCTACGACACCCCCCACCGTCGACGCCTCGACCCCGCTTATACCTCCCACCCATGCAAGATTTCCACGGCCATACTGGGACTTCGAACCGGCCATGGGTATTTCCTGGATTGCCTCGCACACCCCCCCACCGATCGTTACCCCTCCCGCTCCTGCCTATGCCCCATGCACCCCCCACAGACCCCCAAACACCTCCCACTATCTTGCCCACAGTACACCACGCAGCGGACTGAACTTTGCTGTACACTCAAAATCCCACGACGATGACAGCTCACACTCCCCACGATCCTCTACACCACCGCTGGCACCAAGGCCCTCGCAACCATGATCTCAGAGACTAAAGTCGCGACCGCCGAATGGGTGCACACGAAGTTAAGTACCCTCCCCGCTAAGGAGGACACTCCTATCACACTGACTACCGGCTGGGGGACGCTGCTGGACCTAACGGATGAGCACACGAACACCCAAAATGACTAAGGAAGAAGAAAAAAAAAAAAAATAAAAAAAAAAAAAGAAAATAATAACATAATAAAATAAATATACATAGGTACCTCGGGGAAGCAGGAGGGAAGGAGGCGAGAGGAAGCGGACGAGACAGGGGGAAACGGGAGGAGCAATGGGGGATGGCAGCAGGTTCCTTTTCTTGTTTTGCCCACTGTGTCGTAGGGGGAGGTCCGGGGAAGAGGGGAGGCTGCGGAGGCAGGGCGGCTGGAAGCGTGGGGGAGAAGAGCGGGGACAGGGACGAGTGAGATATGATGATGCGGAAGAGACACAGGGGACGAGGGGAACAAGGAGAGGGAGTCATGGAGGTGGGGGACGAAGGGAGAAGTGCAGGAGTAGAAGGAGTAGCGAGGCCCGATGGACTTACGTTCGCATGCATGCGCCGTGCATACCTGGCCGCCCCCGAACACATGAATCACCACTACGCCACGTTAGGGACGGTAGGCTACCACCCGCATTGCTGGAGACAAGCCGCCACGGTGATCATAGCCAAACCTAATAAACTGGATTAAAGCAATCCAAAGGCATACCGCCCAATTGTGCTCCTGAACTGCTTAGGAAAGACACTCGAGAAACTAATGGCCACTCGCCTAAGCACAATGGCAGACTCATATGACTTACTACACCAGGACCAAATAGGAGGCTGCCCACAGAGATCGGCAATTGACGCAGCGATGGTGCTGGTGCACGATGTCAAGATCGGGAAATCTCACAGACTGCTAACCTCCGCCCTCTTCCTTGACGTCCGGGGAGCTTTCGACAATGTCTCTGCGGAACGCCTACAACAAACACTACACCAGCTCAGATGCCTGTGACCACTGGTATCGTGGTGCCAATCTTGTCTCGCAGATCGCACGATTGCTCTGGCATTTGACGGACAGACTGACAAGCAATGACTTGTGCAGACAGGCATCCCACAAGGTTCCCCTGCATCCCCCATTCTTTTCCTACTATACCTTCGCCCACTGTTCGACAAACTAGCTAAGACACACCCATATGCCTGGACTCCTAGTTACATTGATGACGTAGCGATCGTGGTTCAGGGATGCACCCGCAAAGCAAATGCCCGCGCGCTCGAGAAAATCACAAATACAGCCTTTCGGTGGGCTGACCCAAATGCCGTTGCCTTTGACGATGCGAAGTCAGAGCTCCTGCATTTCCACTGGGCACGCACCGATAGCATCACTGAGGAGGAAAAAGTTAAGTTACCAAATGGTACAGTTATCACACCGGGAACACAGGGAGGAGAGAAAAATGTCGTGAGGTGGATAGGCCTGTATTTAGATAGGAAGCTTAACTTTAGAAAACATGTAGTTAGATGAGCAACCGCCGTGCAAAGAACTCTGAACGCACTGTGTAGGTTGGCACGGTACGAAACAGGACTGTCCCCCACTGCTACAAGACTAATCTACCAGGCGTGTGTCCAGTCGAGAGCAGACTATGGCGCAGAGATATGGTGGAACCAACAACAAGACCTCGCCCGCACCCTCCAGAAACAACAGAACACAGCCCTCTGTAGGATCCTCAATGCCTTTACCTCCACACCAGTCTTGGCGCTCCACAATGAATCCGCACTCCCGCCCGTCACAGTGCGCCTCGACAACAGCCAGCGGAAATATGCACTGCGCACCCTCACTTTACCCCCTTCGCACCCAATTATCATATGCTGCCCCGTCTCGTTCCCCGCGCCAGGTGTCGAAGATGCCTCCATCAACTCGGACACCAAGTACGACCACCCGTGGCACACCCCAGGAAACGCGCCCGTCCCGCCTCCTCCACGTCATCAACACACTCTCCCCGTGGGTCCGACCCAATGCCGAGATCGAGGACACCTCCCAAAACATACCCGACGATGCCCTCGCCCCCACACTGACAGTTGACATCTCCCCCTCTCCAAAGGACAAGGCTGCCGATGACCACCTCCTCCTACTCCACACCCTTCACCAACAGCCGAACACCATTCTACTATACACGGATGGCTCCCAACTTGACGACATGACAGGCGCTGGTTACACCATCCCTGACGGACTGCCACAACCTGTTAATCCAATAGTCCCCATGGGTGACAGAACAGAGGTCTTCGATTCAGAGATTAGAGCCATCCATGAAGGCCTCGGAACATGCCTGACACATATTCGATGCCACGGCATCTACGACAAACACATACATGGCTTCACAGACAATCAAGCTGTGATTCGCCGAACCGCCCACCTCCGTCGCGGCCCTGGCCAGGACCTCGCATGGGCCATCCACAACACTGCCCACAACCTTCATGAATTCGGCAATTCCATTACCATCTGCTGGGTCCCAGGACATACCAACGTCCCCGGGAACGAAGCCGCCGATGCAATGGCTCGACAGGCGACCACAGTCCCGCCACTCTGACAACTACCGATATCCCTCACCTGGATACGGCGCTGCACTCGAGAATGGTACACCGAATACTGCGCTACCTGGTTTTCCTCATCCCCGCAGCCACGCACGTACGCCGCTACACACTGCCGCAAGATGGACGCAGCCTACACTGACAACCCCTGCTGGATATCGACTGCGATCCTGGGTCTTCGCACCGGCCACAGATACTTCCTCAACTGCCGAGCCCACCCTCCCACAGAAGCATACCCCTCCCGGCGATGCAGCTGCCCTATCCATCTGCCACAGAGACCTCGACACCTCCTGCTGAGCTGCCCCAAATTCCAGGCCGTGCACTCTACACTCAGGAAGGACCTCAGGCTCAAACAACACTCCCGGATCAACCTCAACACCATTCTGGACACCCCCTGCAGCACTAAGGCCCTTTCCACATTTATCTCTGTGACTAAGGTCGCTACCTCAACCTGGGCACACTCCCAGCTAGAGAGGATGCACAGAAGGGGATAGACCCCTACCGCTGACTACACTGACCGCAGTGCTTTAGGAACTTTCGCGTGCGCTAATTTTGTAGTGTTTTTACCATATTTCTTTTGTTACGGGGTGGAGGGAGTACATGAGGTGAAATGAGGGGAGAGAGGGGCGCAGGGAAGGGGCAGAAGAGGCCGGCGGGAGTCATCCTTTTCTTTTGTACGCGGTGGAAACAAAGGCGGGAAAATGGTCAAAAACATGGGCGGGGAAGGACAGGAGGATAGGGAGGAGCCCAGCGAGGCGGCCTCTGTGCAAGCAAGGCACTTGAAACATTCGAAGCGCTTGGACAAACACCCCCTTAATAACAGTGGGGACAGACCCCCCAACCACAATGATCAAGAGGAGGAGGATGGTAGAGGTGGAGACTGGGTTTTTGCTTTTACATTTCTTTCTTCTTCTCTTTTGTATTTATCTGTCCCTTGTCATAACCTTCAGGTTGAAAACAAGTAATGAGAGAACAACAACAACAACCTTCTGTCACGATGCTTGTCGCTATCATCTTTCTCAGATGCCCAACTCTCCACATTCTTATTCCAGTTGGCCTGATAGGTTGCAAAACCTTCCAGGACATTGTTGATGATTTTGACTCCAGCAGTCAGCCTTTCTGCAGCCTCCTGGTTTGCTTCCTGCTTTTGCTGAATATCGGTGGCCAGGCCTCCAATGGTCTGCCAGACCTGGGACCCAAACTCATTGCTGGCCAGTACAAGGTGAATGATGGCTGCATGGTTGATTTCTTGGTCAATGTTCCCCTTCTTGATGACAACATCATATGCATTTTGCATGGTTGCTGCCATCTCCTGGTATAAGGCCTTCATCTCACTGACATTGGCCTGCACCATAGCTCCTTCCTTCTGCAGGGCCTGGAATAGTCCTTGGACATCCCTCTCTGTAACATTCATTCGTTCCACAATCCTGATGAACCATTGGGGAAGCTGGTCCTTGCTAACTGTAGCCGTTTGTGTGAAAGAGGGAGCTTTTTGATTCTCCAGCTACTCCCAAATCTTGGGGTGGTAGATTTCGACAGTGTTGCTTATTTGAACATCATCAGCTGGGCCAGCAGTGGCAGAACCGGTGGCTTCAGGGTGGGACATCTTGGAATAATTGATTGTCTTTTGGAGGTAGAGAGTTTTTCTTGCCCTAGAAGAGGGTCTTTTTCTTTTCGTGTTCGAGTGATAAACTTGGTAGCTTGTGCCTTAAGTTTATAGTGTGACCCTGGGCACAGTTTCTGCTATGCAGAGGGGGTTTCAATAATTTGTTTCATTTGATTTCAGATGATCATTTGTTGCTCTCAGATATAGCTAGGAAGTTTATTCAAACTATTGATCACAAGGCAGAATAAACTTAAGGGGTATCTTCTCTGCGGTTCGGTGGGATTGTTCTGGTAACTTGGCTGGAGGAGGATGTAGTTGCTAATGATCTTGGAGACTGTGGGAGACATAGACCTCTTTATAGACTTTTGGACTTCCAACTTCATCTAACCATCCCCCAGGATGGTACTGCTGAAAACAAGTTTAGGAGATAAGATGTGATTCATTTCCAACAATAATCTTGGATAGATTGCGTCATCACAAGCTGATGATTACATTAATCACTCACTTGCATGCTGACCACCATCTTTGAATTAATTCTTGAAAATACCTCACCTGTCATGGCTCAACAAATTCATCCACCTCTTATCTATCACTCGTCATCACTTGTTTATCAGGTGGCTTATCTGGGTGGCTGTGCTCTTGGCGATGAGCCCCATGGACTAGGATAATTGCTCAGCCATTTATGTTTGGAATGTTTGGGGTGGCTGTGCTGGTTAGTTAAGGGTCAAGGGTTTAGGGTCTGCTGATTTAGTGTCTTGGCGTGGAAGGAGAAAATCTGTATATAGGAGGACTTGTCCTCCCAGCATTCTGTTTCTTTTCCTTTTCTCCTTACACAGTTATTTGTTCATCTCACCGAATAAATATTTGGATCCTCTCCAGTTCTTGTCCTCATCATCGCCACTGTCTCTGTCCCTGCCTCAGTCGTCAATCCTCTGTCCTTTGTCCTCTCTGCTCTGTTTTCCCGATCCTGTTCCTTGACCTATCTCTGCTCCTAAACACAGATCATCTATAGTTGTTGCACATCACAGCTTCAGACATCCAACATTGGTGCTTTCCAAGAGATTCTGTGTTGCATTCACAATCACGGTCAACAAGCCTAGAGCCCTCAGGTTCTCTGCCTGATACCTCATCCACGACCGCCATTACAACATAACTGTGTAATCAAGTACCTGCTGGCTCTACCATCTGCCCTCGATTACCCTTGTGCTTATGCTCCACAATCTCTGGTTCTACCAGTTCACATGCCTCATACTGAATTTCCTGTCCTTGGGAAACCCTGCTATTATTGACGAAATTGAAATCACCTGTGAAATCAGAAATGAAATCTCAGCAACACGAATCACCTTTGACGACAACAACCTTACCTGGCACCTCCATTAAGACCAACAACCATCATGTCTGGAGAAGAAGTTGTTGTGGCCCTATACCTCAATGCAGCCGAAAGAGATGAAGTCAACAAAGATCCATCCAAAATCAAAGGATTATACAATGCAGTCAAGGAATACAACCGCGATTGCCAACGGTTGACTGACCTCCCGGCCGAGCTGAAGTAATCTCAGAAAGACAACTCCGACTATGCAAAATGCATCACTGACCTGGAACGTGACCTCGAGTCAGCCAATGCCACAATCCGACTATTGCAAGCCCTTACAGGAAATTCCGCCCTCCCAATGACTAAACCAATTGAATTACCCCACCCACTGGAGTATTGTCACACCCTACGATGTGTGATAATAGATTGGGTAACATGTATAACTTGAGAGAGAACATGGCAAACTCGACTGGAGAATGAATATTATCAATCAGCAATTCGGGCCGGAACCCTCTGAAGATCCGGCAAGCGAAGTCACGTGACTCGTGACCCCAGAATGAGACCTCATGAAGGTCCCGGCCCAAGATGTCGCACCTATTGAACGTCAGCAGGGGCAAGATCAGGAAGGAGAAGGGAAGGACTTACCTCAATGATGGCACTTCAGCCATAAGATGAGTGTTGGCGACGATGATGGAGAGACAAAGACGAGGGCGAACAGTACCTACTTATACATGAGGAGGTGCTCAGCAACCAACGGATACCAAGAGGGCTTGCACGGAGGAGAGCTCCATGGCATGTGCAAGGCATTGCAAAATCATCATTCAACATACCTGCATTCGGAGTTAGTTGACCAAGGCAGAGTCTAGTCGGCGAACAGGAGTGGCGCTGAGTACAAGGGTCAAGACTGCACAGCATGAGACAACGTACAACAAGCAAGGAACCCACTCAAGGAACCTGTTCAAAGGAACCCGATATGATGCGACCTTCAGCTAGGAATACTCCATAGGGAATTGTTGGGATTGCGTTCACACCAGGGTGTGGCTGCGCACAGGTGAGCGCAGGTGGGGGACTCATGACATCACACGGAAAGTGCTAGAATCGCGCCGAGTGATAGGGCATGATTGTCACCTCACAAGCAATCAAGATTTCCTTAGGGAATCTATGATGACGCGGCTCAGAAGGAAAATGGCTCATTGTCATTCCCAGATGAGTTATTGCATTACGCGGCCAGACGGGGATTGAATCCTGTTATGATCGCTAATCCCTTACCTTATGGGAAGGTGTGGTATCATGGCGAGGAATTTTCAAGAATTAACTCGAAGATGGTGGTCAGCCTGCAAGTGAGTGATTAATGCAATCATGAGCTTGCGCTGACGCAATCTATCCAAGATTATTGTTGGAAATGACTCACGTCTTATCTCCTGAACTCGTTTTCAGCAGTACCATCCTGGGGGATGGTTAGACGAAGTTGGAAGTCCAAAAGTCTATAAAGAGGTCTATGTCTCCCACAGTCTCCGAGATCATCAGCAACGAAATACTCCTCAAGAACAGTTACCAAGAACAATCCCACCGAACCTCAGAAGACACCCCTTAAGTTTATTCTGCCTTGTGATCGATAGTTCGAATAAACTTCCTAGCTTTTTCTGAGAAAGCACCAATCAATTAAACCTTCGAAATCAACGAAACGAATTATCGAAACCCCCTCCGCATAGCAGACACTGTGCCCAGGGTCACACTATAAACTTAAGGCACAAGCTACCAAGTTTATGAAATCGAACACGAAAACAAAAAGACCCTCTTCTAGGGCAAGAAAAACACTCTACCTCCAAAAGTCAATCAATTATTCCAAGATGTCCCAACCTGAAGCCGCCGGTTCTGCCACTGTTGGCCCTGCCGATGACGTTCAAATGAGCAACACTGTTGAAATCTATCGCCCGAAGACTTGGGAGCAGCTGGAGAATCAAAAAGCTCCCTCTTTCACACAAACAGCTACAGTTAGCAAGGACCAGCTTCCCCAATGGTTCATCAGGATGGTGGAACGAATGAATGTTACAGAGAGGGATGTCCAAGGACTATTCCAGGCCCTGCAGAAGGAAGGAGCTATGGCGCAGGCCAATGTCAGCGAGATGAAGGCCTTATACCAGGAGATGGCAGCAACCATGCAAAACGCATATGATGTTGTCATCAAGAAGGGGAACATCGACCAAGAAATCAACCATGCAGCCATCGTTCGCCTGGTACAGGCCAGCAATGAGTTTGGGTCCCAGGTCTGGCAGACCATCGGAGGCCTAGCCACAGATATTCAGCAGAAGCAGGAAGCCAACCAAGAGGCTGCGGAAAGGCTGACTGCTGGAGTGAAAATCATCAATGATGTCCTGGAAGGCTTTGCAACCTACCAAGCCAACTGGAATAAGAATGTCGAGAATTGGGCATCTGAGAAGCAGGATAGCGACAAGCGTCGTGACCGGAGGATTAGAGCAGTTGCGAAGGCTGAAGAGCAGCAACAGCGGCGCCAGCTCGAATACGAGACCACCCGCCAGCAAGACAAGAAAGAGATCATCGATAAAGTTATCAAGGCTGTGATGGACAGGATGGCCCAAAAACAGCCAATCGATGCACGATCCCTTACTGAGGCCCTCCAGGATGAAGGACCCTCAGCTGAGACACTTAGAGATGCCATTGAAAGGGCATTACCCCCATCCACAGCCAATTCAGAGCATGGAGCATCTGCAGGAAAGGGAGGAAATGGAGGCAGACCTCCAAAGCCTGGAGCCAGGCCACCCCCCTCAGACCCTTCAGACTCCTCCTCATCAGATGATGATGGAAGCTCTGGGAGAAGGACCCTTGACAGCTTCCGCAGACACAGACAGGAGCGGATGAAGAAAAGGGAACAAGAGGAGAAAGTTACCGAGTTCTTCGAATCCTTGGTGGACAGGTTGACGGAGCCTGCCCCAGCCGAACGACACAAGAAACCAAAGATGCCTGAAATGAAGGCTCCTCAGATATTCACAGGCAAGGATAAAACCCTTTTCCGAGCCTGGTGGATGTCAGTTCAGGACTACATTGAGTCCTACTCCTTTTCCTTCCCTGATGAGGATGCACAGGTTAAATGGGTAGGGAGCCTATTCTCCCACAAAGCCCTCAGTTGGCATCAAGAGCATCGAAAGGCAATCAAGAGCCAAGGGCTGAAGGACAACTGGGCTGCTTTTTCAAGCGCCATCGAAACACGATTTATGGACAGAAGAGAAGTCCAGAAAGATGAACGCCGAATCCGAGAACTCCAATACCAAGGAGATATTGACGACTACATTACGAAATTGGAAGACCTCAACATGAGAGTAGGGGCTTCAGGCCCTATGTACCGAGCAGTTATCTGGGATGCAATGACCCCAGAAATCAAGAAGATGGTGTACCAAACATTCAAGGGGATCCCCAGAGACGACGAATCCATGATTGAAGCAGTCAAGGAAGCTGCATACATCGTGGAAAACATTGATGAAGAGATAAAGGGTCCCAAGAGAAGGACATTGGAAGTATGGGACACACGTCCCCCTAAGGAAGCTGCTCGTCCTCGTGAGACGCAGCAGAAGGACCGAAAGGTCAAGGAAAAGAATGGAGACAAGAAAGGTTCTTCTGGGAAGAAGACAGACAAGCCTGCAATTTTTGCCTCAGGAAGGGAGGCCTTACAGAATGTTCCTCAGGGTGAGATTGATAAGCACAAGAAGGATAAAGCAGACTGTTGGAGATGCGGACGGTCAGGTCACAAGATGTATGACTGTTATGCAAAGAAAACAGTAGGAGGGACAGAGTTATCAAATGGAGGCAAGACAGCCTCAGCAGTCAAGAGAAAGCGGGATGATGATGAGGAAGAAGACAATGGGCAAGAGAAGCCCAAGGACAAGAAGAAGGCCAAGACGGCAGCTGCTAAGCGGGACAATGAGGACACTGAGATGCCAGATGCTCAGCCTAGATCTTGGGAGATCGAAGACAGCGAGGATTTGGAATCGGATTTTTAGAGTCCTCTAGGGAGGCGTCACCCGAGGAGGAAGACAGTTCTGACGCACAAGTGCATAAGTGTGCAGGAGTCAAGAGAAAGGCCCCAGACAACCTCCTGTCGATCAGGACAAAGAATCGACGAACAGACAATGGAACTTCAACCCAAGCTACACAAAGGGAAGACCCGGTTCCCCCTCATCATGGACCCAGACCAATCATTGATATGGTTCTGACCTGGTCCGAGACCCAACAACGAATGGTGCGAGTCCTGCTTGATACAGGATCCACTGCAGCTCTTCTGGACAAAGGATTTGTTCAGAAATTCAAAATTCCAACCATAAAGAGGGACACTCCACTCCAAATTCGTAACTTCAACAATGAGGTAGTTGCTGGAGCAGGCGAATTCTTTACGGTTCCTTTCATATTGCAGCACAAGAAGCACTTTGCTGCCGAATCTTTTGAGGTCGCACCTCTAGACAGCGACTGCGATGTCATTCTCCCATATTGGTGGATGACAAAACACCAGCCATGCAACTTATGGGGAGACAAGAACAACATCTCATTCACTACCCCACGTTGCACAGAAAAATGCACAAAGGCTGAGGCTAGTGCATTCTCGCTTAAGGTCGACAAAAGAGTGCTCGACCACCCAGAGGCCTCAGTTATAGGTCACATATCCACTGCCACCACAAAGGAGGAATTATCAGATGCACTTGAACAGGTACCTGAGAAATTCCGAAAATGGACCAAGATCATGACCAAGGAAGCGGCAGACAGACTCCCAGACCACAAGCCATATGACCATGCAATCGACTTGAAGGAAGGAGAGACTCCTCCCTGGGGCCCAGTCTATGCGCTGAATGAAGTTGAACTGGAAACCCTGAGGGAATGGTTGAAGGAAATGCTGAGGACAGGCAAGATTAGACCATCAAAATCTCCTGCCGCAGCTCCCATCCTTTTTGTACCTAAACCTCATGGTCGAGGTCTAAGGCTATGTGTTGATTACCGAGGGATCAACAAGATAACCATTGCAAATCGTTATCCTCTACCACTGATGTCGGAACTTCAGGATAGAGTGAGAGGCGCAAAAGTCTTCACTAAAATGGACTTAAAAAATGGTTATCATTTGATTCGAATCAAAGAAGGCGATGAGTGGAAAACTGCCTTCAGATGTCGTTATGGTCTTTATGAATTTTTGGTCATGCCCTTTGGGTTAACTAATGCACCGGCAACCTTCCAAAATATGATGAATCATATCTTTAGAGATATGTTAGATCAGGGAGTGATTGTCTACATTGACGATGTGCTCATCTATGCAGAAACAGAGGAAAAGCATGATGAGCTAGTCAAGGAGGTGTTGAAAAGACTCGAAGAGAATGGGCTGGCAATTTCCCCAGAAAAGTGTGTCTGGGCGAAAAACAGAGTGGACTTTCTGGGGTACATCATAAGCGAGAATGGGATTGAGATGGCACAGGACAAGGTGGAAACTGTGCTGGAATGGGAACCTCCAAGATCCTTGAAGGACACTCAAGCATTTCTGGGGTTCGCCAATTTTTATCGCCGATTCATAAAGGACTTCTCGAAAATATGTCGTCCACTCACAGAATCAACAAAAGGCGATGCAAGAAAATGGGAATGGACAGTGGCCATGGAGTTGGCTTTTGATGAGCTCAAGCAACGTTTCACTAAGGCCCCTATCTTAGGACATTTTGATCCTAGAAAGGTGTGCACAGTAGAGACAGATGCTTCGGATTTTGCCCTTGGAGCTGTCTTATCCCAAAAAGGAGAAGATGGAAAGCTGCACCCCATTGCCTTCCATTCGAGAAAATTCACTCCGGCTGAGATAAATTATGAGATCCATGACAAGGAGCTACTGGCTATTGTGGACTCATTTAAAGTCTGGAGGAGATATCTGGAAGGAGCAATGCACACTGTCCAAGTCTTCAGCGACCACCAGAACCTTGAGTATTTTACCACAACGAAAGTACTCAATCGACGCCAAGCAAGATGGGCTCAGGAGCTCGCTGGCATTGATTTCAAGATTTTCTATCGACCAGGAGTTAAGAATGGGAAACCAGATGCATTATCTAGGCGTCCGGAGTTTCGCCCTGAAAAGGGGGGAGGTGAAGATCAGCCGATTATGACGATCCTGCATAAGGAACATTTTTCAAATGCAGCCATCTCATCAATCAGCAGTGGTGGAGAAGGAACAATCTTTATTGCCTCTTCATCCCGACTCTCCTCAATTCCTGCAGTCAAATGGTCAGAAGAATTCTTGAACATGGTCAGAGATGCTGGACTACAGGACGAAGAATATCAGGATGCAGTGAAGAGAATCAAAGAACCTTTGACGATGGAGAATGGCATACTCTATCGAAAGTTGAAGCTATGGGTACCAAAGGGTTTAGTCAAGGCAGTCTTGGAATCAGAGCATGACTCGAAAATTGCAGGTCACTTTGGACAAGACAAAACGATTGAGTTAATTCGACGGAATTTCTGGTGGCCAAAGATGGATGAATCAATTATTGAGTATATACAAAGATGCATGGCATGTCAGAAGGACAAAGCAGCTCGCCATCAGAAATACGGATTACTCCAACCTTTGGAATTGCCTTATGCCCCATGACAATCAATTGCTATGGATTTTATTACCGACCTACCAGATTCCAGTGGATGTGACCAACTATGGGTAGTAGTTGATCGATTCACAAAAATGGCCCACTTCATCCCACTGCAAAAAGAGGGCAAGACAACAAATGACCTTGCTAAGATCTTTGCGAAGGAAATTTGGAAGTTACATGGCCTACCAACAGACATAGTGTCAGACAGAGACTCCAGGTTTACAAGCACCACCTGGAAGGCATTTATTGGAACCTTGGGAATTAAGCCAAGGATGTCCACAGCATTCCACCAACAGACGGATGGACAAACAGAACGACTCAATCAGACAATTGAAGCATATCTACGCTCTTTTGTCAACTACGAGATGGATAATTGGGTTGACCTCTTACCAATGGCTGAGTTTGCATACAACAACTCAGAAACCAGCGCTACAGGACTATCTCCATTCTATGCGAATTATGGTTACCACCCCATTGCAAGCAACCCTACGACAACTGCTGTGCGCAATCCTGCCAGCAAAGCCTATGCCCACTGGATGCATACAGTTCATGAAGAAACAAAACTCTCACTGGAAAAGGCCAGAGAGCGAATGAAGAAGTATGCAGACCGACATCGAGAGGGCGCACCAATATACCAAGTAGGAGACTTGGTGATGCTTGATGGAAGAAACATAAAAACAAGATGACCATCAAGAAAGCTGGACCACAAGTTGCATGGTCCTTTTCAAGTCGAGAAAGTCATTTCCCCATCAGCAGTCAGGCTCACACTACCTCGCAAATGGAAGATCCATAATGCTTTCCATGTATCTCTGATTGAGCCATTCCGGGCCGGAACAAGAGCTACACCAGATCCAAGGAAAATTTTGAGGGAAGCTGATGATGTTGAGGGGAGCGAGGAGTATGATATCGATGAAGTCATGAGCAGTTACAAGTCTGGCAATCGAGTACTCTACCT
The DNA here is from genome assembly GCA_024516145.1 of Pyronema domesticum. Taxonomy (NCBI): domain Eukaryota; kingdom Fungi; phylum Ascomycota; class Pezizomycetes; order Pezizales; family Pyronemataceae; genus Pyronema; species Pyronema domesticum. The sequence continues at coordinate 23,842 of JAJJXL010000034.1, forward strand.
CGTTAAATGGCTTGGGTGGCCAAACAAAAAGGATTGGACGGCTGAACCTTACAACAATTTTTCAGTAGGAGGTCTGGAGAAATTACGAGAATTTCATCTCAAGTATCCTGACTCTCCGAGGGACTACCGACTCACAGACTAAAAGCTTAAGGGTTTTTTCCCATGTGGTTTTACCTTAGGCCGAGTAGGTAGTAGGATGTAGGGGCTGGAGGACTACATCTAAATTTGATCACTAGTCACTAGGCTACGGCGTAGTGCGATCACAGAGGCATGAACTAGAGCTTCGGGACGAAGCTTGAAGAGGGGAGAGGTGGTGTCACACCCTACGATGTGTGATAATAGATTGGGTAACATGTATAACTTGAGAGAGAACATGGCAAACTTGACTGGAGAATGAATATTATCAATCAGCAATTCGGGCCGGAACCCTCCGAAGATCCGGCAAGCGAAGTCACGTGACTCGTGACCCCAGAATGAGACCTCATGAAGGTCCCGGCCCAAGACATCGCACCTATTGAACGTCAGCAGGGGCAAGATCAGGAAGGAGAAGGGAAGGACTTACCTCAATGATGGCACTTCAGCCATAAGATGAGTGTTGGCGACGATGATGGAGAGACAAAGACGAGGGCGAACAGTACCTACTTATACATGAGGAGGTGCTCAGCAACCAACGGATACCAAGAGGGCTTGCACGGAGGAGAGCTCCATGGCATGTGCAAGGCATTGCGAAATCATCATTCAACATACCTGCATTCGGAGTTAGTTGACCAAGGCAGAGTCTAGTCGGCGAACAGGAGTGGCGCTGAGTACAAGCGTCAAGACTGCACAGCATGAGACAACGTACAACAAGCAAGGAACTCACTCAAGGAACCTGTTCAAAGGAACCCGATATGATGCGACCTTCAGCTAGGAATACTCCATAGGGAATTGTTGGGATTGCGTTCACACCAGGGTGTGGCTGCGCACAGGTGAGCGCAGGTGGGGGACTCATGACATTACACGGAAAGTGCTAGAATCGCGCCGAGTGATAGGGCATGATTGTCACCTCACAAGCAATCAAGATTTCCTTAGGGAATCTATGATGACGCGGCTCAGAAGGAAAATGGCTCATTGTCATTCCCAGATGAGTTATTGCATTACGCGGCCAGACGGGGATTGAATCCTGTTATGATCGCTAATCCCTTACCTTATGGGAAGGTGTGGTATCATGGCGAGGAATTTTCAAGAATTAACTCGAAGATGGTGGTCAGCATGCAAGTGAGTGATTAATGCAATCATGAGCTTGCGCTGACGCAATCTATCCAAGATTATTGTTGGAAATGACTCACGTCTTATCTCCTGAACTCGTTTTCAGCAGTACCATCCTGGGGGATGGTTAGACGAAGTTGGAAGTCCAAAAGTCTATAAAGAGGTCTATGTCTCCCACAGTCTCCGAGATCATCAGCAACGAAATACTCCTCAAGAACAGTTACCAAGAACAATCCCACCGAACCTCAGAAGACACCCCTTAAGTTTATTCCGCCTTGTGATCGATAGTTCGAATAAACTTCCTAGCTTTTTCTGAGAAAGCACCAATCGATTAAACCTTCGAAATCAACGAAACGAATTATCGAAACCCCCTCCGCATAGCAGAAACTGTGCCCAGGGTCACAAGTATTCCAGAGATCACAAGGACCTACTTCACTTCATTTCCAAAGTTAGGTCCAAGCTAGCTGGAGACTCATCCTGCTTCATTGACGACCAACACAAGCTCTGCTACGTGTATGGTTACCTCAAAAACAATGCCCAGAACCAGGTCCAACCCTATGTCCTTGCAGACAAGATCAACCTCAAGAATGTGGAGGAATTAATCACCATCCTTGAATCTGCATTCAGAGACCCAGACCAAGTAGGGACAGCATCTACAGAACTCGAAAAACTCAACCAAGGCAATAAAGAATTTAGCATCTACTATGCTGAGTTCCAACGTCTCATGGGAATCCTCAACTTCGACACCAATGCGAAGAAGGCAGCCCTGAAATGAGGCCTATCCCGAGAACTACAAGCCAGTCTGGTCTACCAGGCTGATGAGCCCCAAGACTTTGCGAAATTCATCGACCTATGTATGAAGCTGGACTACTGTATCCGAGCTCATGCAGCTGTCACCAAACGCCAAGCCACCTCAGTTCCCCTATGCACAAACCCTGCCCCGGCCTGACCAGGCACCCACCTGACCAGCACTAACAGCAGCAATTATGGCAGTGCACCAATGGACCTATCAGCATCCCAGAAGGTACAAAAGCAGAGCTGATGCGATGAGCACATGGCGAAGGGGCTATGCGTATACTGTGGATCAGCTGACCACTTTAAAAATGAATGCCCCACCCTGGCTGCTAACAACACTCGGAAGATGCGCCTGGCTGCTGCTGAGGTCTCGACAACCCCAACAGCCCCCACCCCTTCCCCTGAGCCCAACTCGGGAAAAGAGTAGTCCACCAGCAGCCCATTGGCTCTCTTGGTGGACCTGCCCCTGCCTCTTCATTCGTATCATCACAGGAAATCGTCTATGTATCAGCAAGTTCTTTGTCAGTTAATCAGGAAAATGAAATGGATAGTAGTCACTTAGTCATACCTTGCACCTTGACCGACCGTAACACCAAAATTGACACCCATGCACTTGTGGATTGTGGATGTACTGGACTCTCATTTATGAATGAGGCTTTCGCACACCAACACAACCTCCCCTGTTACCAGTTAAAAACCCCAAAAATAGTTGAAGTAGTTGATGGCTGACCAATTTCTTCAGGTGACATCACTGAATATGTGGAAATCCAATGCACCATCGGCAATCACCATGAAACACTAAATCCATATATCACCTCTCTTGGCCACTACCCCCTAGTCATTGGAATCCCTTGGCTCAAGAAACATGATGTTATGATCAACTTTGCAAAAAACAATATCCAATTCTGCTCCCCCCAATGCCTCCCACATCATACCATCGTTAAGGCCACACCAATCAGGGGCCTGACACCAGAATGAAAGAATAAGATCTGTGCTATCTCAGCTACAACCTTTAAACAAATTGTCAATAATAGCAACCAACAGTATGGCAAGGTTGAGCAGTTCAGCCAATCACTTAATGAAATTAACACTGCCCTGCAAGAACCAAAAGATGACAAGCCAGACCTCAAAACTGTCACGGCTCGAGTTTCCGCACTTGAAATGTGATCTCACGCGGATTCGAATCGCGGGCTCCACAGCCTGTCACTCGATCCGCTGGGTAAACACTTGGCCCTCGCTTGTGCCGTAATCGCTTAGCCTAGCCAGCCCTAAGCCGCGATCGTACGCACCAGATAAGGGTTTTGTATTTTAGGGTTTTGTTTGTTGTGCCGTGCGCGGCCCGTAGTGCTTCCTTGGCTTTGTGCTTGTGTTTAGGGTTTTGCTTGTTGTGCCGTGCGCGGCCCGTAGTGCTTCCTTGGCTTTGTGAACGTGTGTGAAGAAGTTGCTTGTTAAATAGTTTTGCTTTCCCCGTGTAATTAGTTCTTCACACAGTTATTTGTTTATTTCCTAAATAAATACCTTTTGTCAACATCTTTGTCCTCGCCTCGTTTACGTGTTCCGATCACGTGCCCTTGTCCAGCCGCCCCCGCCTCGTCTCCCCGCCTTGCCTCGCCTTGCCGCGTTACGTCCCAGAGCCTCGCTTCGGAATAGATACATCACGGAGTAATTCAGTCACCTGATCTTTAAACACGGACTTGCAAGAAATTGATGCACGCACAATTTCACAAGTCTTAGGATTGAGATTACGAAAGGGACTTTATTTATTACTATCTATCTATATACAAGAAGAGCCCTCGGGTAACCCCGCCCCCGACCACGCTGCCGTAACAAAAACAATCGTGCCACAAGAATACCATAAATACCTGAAGATTTTCAAAAAAGTCAATGCTGACAAACTGCCCCCTCACTGCCCCTGTGACCACAAGATCCCCTTAGAGGATGGGTTCAAACCCCCCTTTGGCCCACTCTACTCCCTCTCACACCCAGAACTGGAAGAACTAAAGTGGTGGATCAATGAAAACATGAGCAAAGGATTCATTTGAGCATCATCCTTCCCAGCTGCTGCACCCATCTTGTTTGTCAAGAAAGGGGATGGTTCTCTGCACCTAGTTGTAGATTATGGAGGAATTACTGAAGGAACAATCAAAAACCAATACCTGCTCCCACTCATGCAAGACACTCTGATGAACCTCTCTCGTGCAAAGTGGTTCACAAAACTTGACATTAGGGGGGCCTACAACCTCATCCGAATGGCAGAGGGAGAAGAATGGAAAACTGCCTTCCGCACCTGCTATGGTCTTTTTGAATCATTAGTGATGCCATTTGGTCACACCAATGCCCCTGCAACCTTCCAGAATTTTATCAATGATGTCCTGGCCCCCTATTTGGACAGTTTCTGCACTGCATACCTGGATGACACACTCATCTATTCTGACACCTTCGAAGAACATCAACAACATGTGAACCTTGTGCTGGAGGCCTTTGAAAATGCAGGCTTACACCTGAAGCCAGAAAAATGTGAGTTCCCCTGCCAGGAAGTTAAGTACTTGGGCCTTATCATCAGTACAGAGGGAATTAAGATGGATCCTGGAAAATTACAGCAGTCCAGGACTGGGAACAACCCTGCAACCTAAAAGATGTCCGCGCCTTCCTGGGGTTCGCCAACTTTTACCATTGCTTTGTCCGAAATTATTCCAAAATTGTGCAACCACTTACACTCCTGACACGAAAAGGAGTACCATTTGCCTGGAAGGATGAACAACAAAATGCATTCGATGAGTTAAAGAACACATTTACATCTGCACCTGTCCTTGCCCGATTTGACCCCGACTGCAATGTCATTGTTGAAACTGATGCTTCAGACTATGTATCTGCTGGAGTACTGTCACAATATGATGATGATGGCATCCTTCACCCAGTGGCATATTTCTCTAAAAAGCACTCTCCAGCAGAATGCAAATACGAGATTTATGACAAGGAACTAATGGCAATTCTACACACATTTGAGGAATGGAGACTGAAATTACAGTCCGTTATCAACCCAATCCGTGTCCTATCTGACAATAAGAATTTGGAATATTTTACCACAACAAAACTCCTCAACTGACGACAAGCCCGATGGTCACAATTTCTGTCCCAATTCAATTTCAAGATTGTCTACCACCCAGGAACTGCTGCAGGGAAACCAGATGCACTGACCAGATGATCCAGAGATCTGCCTAAAGAGGGGGATGACCACTCCCTGGAAAACCAAACCACCATAATTAAACCTGAAAACATTCTCCATGCCCTGGCCACAACCTTGTCTGACCAACCAGATACTACCCCACCGACATTCTCCCCAGATGCCCCTACACTAAGCCGACTCTTCCATGAAGGATATGCTATCGACCCCTTCACGAACAAAATCCTCCAGTTGCTCAGTGATGGAACAAAACAATGTAAAGACATTATACTGGCAGAATGTGAGAAACATGACAACCTCCTCTTGTACCAACAATGAATCTGGGTTCCAGACTATGAACCACTCAGACTGCACCATATGCAACAACATCATGTGACCCCTACTGCAGGTCACCCTGGCAGATCAAAGACACTCGAATACCTGTCGAGGACATATACCTGGCCCAAGATGCGCCGAGATGTTGACCACTACACTTGCAACTGCCATACCTGCCAATGCTCGAAATCCAGCAGACATGCCCCTTTTGGTGTCCTACGACCACTACCTATCCCAGACAGACCTTGGCAAGATATATCAATGGACTTTGTAATGGGATTACCATGGTCCAATGGTCATGATGCGATCTGGGTTGTGGTGGACCGACTGATGAAGGAACATCACCTTGTACCTTGCCATACACATGTTGATGCCAAGAAACTTGCCAACCTATTCATTAGCCATGTCTTCTGACTCCATGGACTGCCCCTGACAATCATATCAGACTGAGGGCCCCAATTTTCTGCACTGTTCTGGAAACACTTATGTCACCATTTAGGAATTGACCCATGACTCTCAACTGCCTTCCACCCACAAACAGATGGCCAAACTGAACGAATGAATGCAATCATGGAACAATACCTGCATGCACATGTCAACTACCTACAGGATGACTGGGCAGAATGGTTGCCCCTGGCTGAGTTCGCTGCAAACAACCAAGCATCCGAGACAACAGGCACTTCCCAATTCTTCACCAATAAAGGATTCAATCCTGGATGCCAGTTTGATCTTACACCTGCAGCTATGAATGATGTCAATGATCGCCATGCCCTGACAACATCCAAGACCCTTTCAGAAATCCATAGTCACCTGTGAGCTGAGATCAATCAAGCTACCCTCCGTTATCAAGACAATGCAGACAGGCACCGGTTACCATCACCGAACTATCAACCAGGAGATCATGTCTGGCTGGATGCAAGAAATTGGAAAACACGCCAACCATCATGAAAACTTGACAACAAACGCCATGGACCATTCAAGGTGGTTGCTAAAATATCCCCATATGCTTACTGCCTTGAACTGCCCCCAACAATGAAATGTCACAATGTCCAACATGTATCCCTCCTGGAATTAGCTGCAGATGATCCATATCCAGGACAATGACCAGATGCACCCCTACCAGTGGAAATAGATGGAGAAGAAGAATACTTCATCGAGGCAATCCTGGACTCCCGACTACACCACCGCAGACTCCAGTATTTGGTTAAGTGGGTTGGTTACGATATGCCAGAATGGGAACCTGCCGAACTCCATGAAGATAGCCAAGCCATTCACCAGTTCCTCGAAAAATACCCTGACAAACCAGGGCCCCGACCAGAGACAACATAAACCTACTTTGCTGGAGCTCAGCCCAAACAGGGGGATCATGTCATGGCTCAATAAATTCATTCACTTCTTATCTATCACTTGTCATCACTCGTTTATCAGGTGGCTTATCTAGGTGGCTGTGTTCTTGGCAATGAGCCCCATGGACTAGGATAATTGCTCAGCCACATATGTTTGGAATGTTTGGGGTGGCTGTGCTGGTTAGTTGAAGGGTTACAGGTTTAGGGTCTACTAGTTTAGTGTCTTGGCATGGAAGGAGAAAATGTGTATATAAGAGGACTTGTCCTCCCAGCATTCTGTTTCTTTTCCTTTTCTCCTTACACAGTTATTTGTTCATCTCACCGAATAAATATTTGGATCCTCTCCAGTTCTTGTCCTCGTCTTCACCACTGTCTCTGTCCCTGACTCAGTCTTCGATCCTCTGTCCTCTGTCTTCTCTGCTCTGTTTTCCTGATCCTGTTCCTTGACCTATCTCTGCTCCTAAACATGGATCATCTATAGTTGTTGCATATCACAGCTTCAGACATCCAATGTTGGTGCTTTCCAAGTGGTTCTGTCTTGCATTCACAATCATTGTCAACAAGCCTAGAGCCCTCAGGTTCTCCATCAATTACCTTGTCCACGACGACCATTACACAATGCATACAGTCCAAGTCTACAGCAATCACCAAAACCTGGAGTATTTTACAACAACAAAAGTACTCAATTGACACCAAGCAAGGTGGGCTCAGGAGCTCACTGGTGTTGACTTCAAGATTTTCTATCGACCAGGAATTAAGAATGGGAAACCAGATGCATTATCTAGGCATCTGCAGTTTCACCCTGAAAAGGGGGGAGGTGAAGATCAGCCAATTACGACAATCCTGCATAAAGAACATTTTTCACATGCAGCTATCTCATCAATCAGCAGTGGTGGAGAATGAATAATCTTTATTGCCTCTTCATCATGACTCTCCTCCATTCCTGCAGTTAGATGGTCCGAAGGATTCTTGAAAATGGTTAGAGATGCTGGACTACAAGATAAAGATTATCTGGATGCAACAAAGAGAATAAAGGAACCTTTGAAAATGGAGAATGGCATACTCTATCAGAAGTTGAAGCTATGGGTACCAAAGGGTTTGGTTAAGGCAGTCTTGGAATCAGAGCATGACTCAAAAATTGCAGGTCACTTTGGACAAGACAAAACAATTGAGTTAATTCAATGAAATTTCTGGTGGCCAAAGATGGAGAAATCAATTATTGAGTACATACAAAGCTGCATGGAATGTCAAAAGGACAAAGCAGCTCACCATCAGAAGTATGGATTACTTCAACCCTTGGAACTACCTTATGCCCCATGGCAATCAATTGCTATGGATTTTATCACTGACCTACCAGAGTCTAGTGGATGCAACCAACTATGGGTAGTGGTCAACCAATTCACGAAAATGGCCCACTTCATTCCACTGCAAAAAGAGGGCAAGACAACTAATGACCTTGCTAAAATCTTTGCTGAGGAAATTTGGAAGTTACATGGCCTACCAACAGACATGGTGTCAGACAGAGACTCCAGATTCACAAGCACCACCTGGAAGGCATTTATGGGAACCTTGGGAATTAAGCCAAGGATGTCAACAGTGTTCCACCCACAAAAAGATGGGCAAATGGAATGACTTAACCAGACAATTGAAGCATACCTTTGCTCTTTTGTCAACTACGAAATGGATAATTGGGTTGACCTCTTACCAATGGCTGAGTTCGCATACAACAACTCAGTGACCAGCACAACAGGACTATCTCCATTCTATGCGAATTACGGTCTTCATCCCAATACCAGCAACCCAATGGCAACTGCTGTATGCAATCCTACCAGCAAAGCCTATGCCCATTGGATGTATACAGTTCATGAGGAAGCAAAACTCTCACTGGAAAAGACCAGAGAATGAATGAAGAAGTATGCAGACCAACATTGAGAGGGCGCACCAACTTACCAAGTGGGAGACTTGGTGATGCTTGATGGACACAACATAAAAACAAGGTGACCATCACAAAAGCTGGACCACAAGTTGCATAGTCCTTTTCAAGTCAAAACAGTCATATCCCCATTAGCAGTCTGGCTCTCTCTACCCCACAAATGGAAAATTCATAATGCTTTCCATGTGTCACTGATTGAGCCATTCTGGGCTGGAACAAGAGCTCCACCAGATCGAAGGAAAATCTTGCTGGAAGCTGATGATGTCGAGGGGAGTGAGGAGTACAATATCACTGAAGTCACAAGCAGTTACAAACCTGGCAATTGAGTACTCTACCTTGTTAAGTGGCTTGGGTGGCTGAACAACAAGGATTGGACAGCTGAACCTTATGACAATTTTTCAGCAGGAGGTCTGGAGAAGTTACGGGAATTTCATCTCAAGTATCCAGACTCTCTGAGGGACTACCGACTCACAGACTAAAAGCTTAAGGGTTTTTTCCCATGTGGTTTTACCTTAGGCCAAGTTGGTAGTAGGATGTAGGGGCTGGAGGACTACATCGAGATTTGATCACTAGTCACTAGGCTATGGCATAGTGCAATCACAGAGGCATGAACTAGAGCTTTGGGATGAAGCTTGAACAGGGGAGAGGTGGTGTCACACCCTATAATGTGTGATAATAGATTGGGTAACATGTATAACTTGAGAGAGAACATGGCAAACTCGACAGGAGAATGAATATAAAGATCAGCAATTCGGGCTGGAACCCTTGAGGCTCTGACAAGCGAAGTCACGTGACTCGTGACCCCCAGAATGACACCTCATGAAGGTCCTGGCCCAAGATGTCACAGCTATTGAACATCAGCATGGGAAAGATGAGGAAGGAGAAAGGGAAGGGCTTACCTCGACAATGGCAACACAGCCATAAGATGACTGTTGGTGATGATGATGGAGAGAAGATGACGAGGGCAAACAGTACCTACTTAGACATGAGGAGGTGCTCAGCAACCAACGAATACCAAGAGGGCTTGCACTGAACAAGAGCTCCATGGCATGTGCAAGGCATCATGAAATCATCATTCAACATACCTGCATTTGGAGATAGTTGACCAAGGCAGAGTCTAGTCAGTGAACAGGAGTGGTGCTGAGTACAAGGGTAAAGACTGCACAGCATGAGACAATGTATGAAAGAAAGGAACCCCACTCAAGGACCCTGTTCGAAGGAACCTGATATGATGTGACCTTCAGCTAAGGAACACTCTGTAGTGAATTGTTGGGATTGCGTTCACACCAGGGTGTGGCTGCACACAGGTGAGCACAGGTGGGGCACTCATGACATCACAAGGAATGTGCTAGAATGGCACGAGTGATAGGGCATGAGTGTCACCACACAAGCAATCAAGATTTCCTTAGGGAATCTATGATGATGCAGCTCAGAAGAAAAATGGCTCATTGTCATTCTATTTTGAGTTATTGCATTACGCAGTCAGACAAGGATTGTTTCCTGTTATGATTGCTAATCCCTTACCTTATGGGAAGGTATGGTATCATGGTAAGGTATTTTCAAGAATTAATTCGAAGATGGTGGTCAGCATGCAAGTGAGTGATTAATTTAATCACGGGCTTGCGATGATGCAATCTATCCAAGATTATTGTTGGAAATGACTGACATCTTATCTCCTAAACTTGTTTTCAGCAGTACCATCCTGGGGGATGGTTAGAGGAAGTTGGAAGTCCAAAAGTCTATAAAGAGGTCTATGTCTCCCACAGTCTCCAAGATCATCAGCAACGAAATCCTCCTCAAGACAAGTTACCAGAACAATCCCACCGAACCTCAGAGAAGACCCCTTAAGTTTATTCTGCCTTGTGATTGATAGTTTGAATAAATTTCCTAGCTTTATCTGAGAGCACCAATCAAATAAATGAGCAAACAAAATGAAATGAATTATCAAAACCCCCTCCGCATAGCAGAAACTGTGCCCAGGGTCACATCCCACTACTACAATGTACCTGTTGGGTATATTAGTGGGGACCAGAAGTCTGAAACAATAAATACTGAAAAAGTCCTCATGGATTGCTGTTCACTCTTCAATAGAATATCCAATGACCTCAACCACTCTCTGAGATAAGTAGGAGAGATTCAGATTAACATGTTTCTTACTTATCTTAAGTCAAGAGACAATTCCCAGAGCATTAATCAATTTGTATTATTGACATTATTAATTCCCATTTTTCTTTTAAGTGGAATTTGAGTCACCCTACTGTCAGTAATCTGTTAGGCCCCAGTTTACAGTCAAGCTCAGGACCTTTTCATTTTCTATAAATGTACTATAACCCAAAGGTTGCATGCATAAATAAGTAAATCAATCAATATATAAAGTCATCAGCATGACTTCTGATTCCTCTCACACTTGTCATGCATCACTCCAGTCCTGCATGGTGCTGTACCATGACTCTTGCCATGACATCTAGTACATGTATCAGTCATCACAGTGTTAGAGTCAAGGTATCAGGCTTTACAAATCAGAAGTGAACCTGCTGCCGTTTCGGTGAAAGGATCCTCTCGGATAACACTGTGACATCTCAGGGGACATAGCGGAAACATATTTGTTCTGGCCAAGTGACACCCAACACCCTGAGTGATATTCTATTTTGCTTAGTTTTGTCAGAGACATGGCCTGTCACTCTGTGCATTGAATATCACTCGTGTCGCTGCGTTGGCACATGACTTGTACTATCAATCAATTTGGCCGATATTGTCAGAGGCTGCCATGAAAAAGCCCTGACTTAGGAGGAGGTTAGCCTCATAGCCGAAGAAAACAATGAAAACCGAAGACTGTTATTCTTATTTGGAGACAATACCTCAGCGGAACAGGCATAATAATACAATACTGTGTTGTGGCTGTGAGTTATGCACAGTTCGAAAGTGGCCCCAAAGTCGTCTCTTTCAAGCGGTCCCCAAGAATATAATAAATACCATAAAATATCACGGTTTTCGAAGCGCTGAACGATCGTTCGCGAGTGACATGGTATGCGTTGGTTCCTTGGCTGTCCTCGTTTATTGTTTCCTATATTCCTTATCTGACTTCATTTCATCCGTCATAAATCAGTTTTTGGAAGCGATATGGCGGATATTTTACTCTTGATATTGCCGCATTGTTTGACATGCAGTACAGAATAGAAATGTAGCTTATTGTGAGAAGCTGCACATGTAACAGCCCTCAGGCCGAACTATCATTCATGGTAAATCTCCAATTATTCCAATTATTAGCTTGTCCTAGTTTAATGATGCGATATCTCCTCGAGTAAAGACTGTTGGTGCACATACGTCATTCGGCAGTAACCGCATAGCCTAACCATCTCCAGACTAACGTCACCTCGATAAGATACCATAGATAACCTACATCTCGCCTCCTCTTAGTTATCATCATCCATCATCCGTCTGACACGCGCCGCGCTTGGAGGGCCTCCGCTCTGAACTGTCCGACACCCCACCTTTCGACAGAGATTCTTCTAGACTTGTACCTCACCACGAAACCGCCTTGTCACTCACCGCATCACCGTATCCGACGAGGTAACCGTCATAACTCCGCCTCACAAACGACCTGAAATCCTGCGACCGTCGCATCTGAAACATGGGTAATAACCCCTCCCGCGCCGCGCCCGCGCAGAACCAACAGCAATCCAACTCCACGACTGCTTCGACATCGCCAACCAACAACAACCTGCCGACCCGAACACCATCTGCCAGTCGTCGCCAGAGCTACCGTCGCAACTCCCTTCAAGCCCCGGGGTCTTCCGCACAATACGGCCCCGGCGAGTACGCTCTCCGCCCACGCAACCTCCAACACATCGATGGCAGCAACACCGACTACCTTCTACCCACCGACCCCCAGTCTCGCTACGCCGGACCTCTTCGCCGGGAGAGTATCGCCGCTCCTATCCCCGAGGGTGACTACGAGGGATTCCCCATCTGCACCAGGGAGGAGCTTCTTGCGGACGCAGCTACCTTGAGATTATTCCCAACCCCGCCACCAAATGACAAAGTAGCGGCTATTCCACCAGCGATCTCCGAGGGACCTGGATTATTTACCGGAAACCCGTTCGGCCAGAGCGTAGCAAGCAGGGCTTCAACCACCCCGGGTGATGGCATGAGGCAGCGGAATAGTTTAGAGAGCATGATGAACGCGAGTATCGAGGAGGACGTACCACCCGAAAGTGATGGAAGAGCCATTCCTACTTTGATTCAGTGGCCGCATGAGGGAACTAAGGTTTTCGTTACTGGAACTTTCTGTTCATGGGATAAGAAGTACAGGTTAACGCGGAAGTGAGTTATCCACAGCTCTGCTATGCAGTGTGGAGATGCTGATTGATATGATTAGCGCTGAAGACGGTATTCTGTCTGCCATGATCGACCTCCCGCCTGGAACTCATCACGTAAAATTCCTTGTGGATGGTGAGATGATGACCTCCGATAATCTTTCTACCGCCGTCGACTCCAGTGGTATCTTGGTAAACTACATCGAAGTCTCAGCTGATGAAATGCCACCTCTTGGCCGGCAATACTCTACCGATTCCGCCACGCGCACCGAGCCCCAGTCTACCAACGACTTTCCTACTCCCGGTCTTACCGAGGGCCAGCTCCACTACACCAACGAAATCCCCGCCTACTTGAAGGAATATGAGAACTACTACGATGAAGATAGACACCATGGCCATCGTTCCGGATCGCCACCGCCTCCAACTCTGCCTATGATGTTGCAAAAAGTTATTCTTAACTCGAACCTATTGAATCTCAAGGATGATGCGAGTGTGTTGTCGATACCTAACCACGCCGTGTTGAACCATCTTGCGACTAGTTCTATTAAGAACGGCATTTTGGCTGTTTCAGCAACTACTCGTTACAGGAAGAAGGTAACTCACAATTCCTCTTTTTCCACTTTAAGTGACAAATGAGCTAATAAAATACAGTACGTTACGACTATTCTTTACAAGGCGGCAACAGCGGATGAGTAGAGGATAGAGGAGCTGCATAAAGGGTGGTTATGTGTTATGGTGGCATTGTTTACGACTTGATCATTTCTGGCGTACTTATTGTGAATTCTGGTTTGATTTCTTTTTCTACCTTTATGTTTACCGCTTTTTCATACCTTTTATTTCATGTCTATACTTTTCTGTGATTTCATATTCACTCCCTTCTCTGCGGTATGTTGGTTCAAAGTTTTGTGATGCGTTATGTTTCTGCTTTGCTTTTGGGAATACAGTTTTTAGACCCTGAGCATTAAATGCAATACCCACTTGCTTGGTTATGTTTAAAATTTTGAGCCATGTTCGCGGATTGGTAATATCTCATTCGCTTGCCTTCGCCCCTAAAATATTGTTTATGTGTATTTTGAATTAACTTGTGCTATGACCAAAAACTTTTGAGCGCTATGAGTCGAGTAAATCATAAATTTTGGGCCCCCAATAATATACACCCCTTCACACCCCTTCACACCCCTTCACATCCATTAACCTCCCCAAAATTACGCCTTAACTTTCTTCCCGCCCTTTGTCTCCTCCGCATCCGCGCTCCTCTTATTCGTCGCCACTGTCTTCAACGATTCCTTAACCGCCACCAAAATCTCCTTCTCTCCCATCCTAACTTCCGTGGCAATCCTCCACCTTCCTCTCATCTCTCCCTCGAGCAACTTCTGATCCTCCCTGAGTGTCGTGGGGTACTCCTTGAGTCTCTTGTCCACAACTTCCCTGAGCACCTTTGCCACCGCCGGTTCCATCATCGGTTTCGGCAGCTTCCCCTTCTCCTGAAACTTCTTGTACTCGAGCTTCGACAGCAGCAGCGTGCGGACCGTGACAATAATCTCCTCCGGAATCTCCAAGCTCCTATCTAAATCAAAAGAATCATCCAAGACCCCCTCCTCCAGTAAGACATCAATGCGTGCTTGTCTATCCTCCGCCCCCAACCCCGCACCAGCCACCTGCACCAACAACGGCGCTGAGATCTCAACAACATCATACTGCGCATAGTTACTGGTGACATATCCATACCTCCTCAACAAATCGCTTCTTGGGAGGGGACCGTAGTCGTTAAACAACTCCGCACCGGCTTCAATGGGCGCAATTGTTTTCATCTCCAACATCGTTGCCGTCTCGAAAAGTCGGCAGTTGTTACGGTCTGCGTCTGCATTCAACATATCGGCTAAGGGGACCATGGCTTTATAATGCTCCTTCTCCTCCTCGTCGTCGTCCGAGTCCTCTTCTTCCTCTTCCTCCTTGGCGGGTTTATTCTCATGCACTACTTCTAGGTCGAAAGAGTAGGACATGATAATGCTACCCATACGGTGCGCAGTAATCAAAAAATGCTCGTCGAATCCCATCCCGGTAGGAACGTTACGCAGACAGGTCTCGGTGAAAGCGCTCTCGTTGCGTTGGACAACGGGGAGGAGCTTGTTGAGGAAAATGTCATCGGCGTCGGCTTTACCGATTTTGTCAAGGACGGCGGATCCGCGCAGCTGGGAGAGCTCTTCGCCGGACCAGTACATCAGGGAGTTAAAATCGGTGGGGAGGAGATCGAGGTAGGGAGCCCATGGGCTGGAGGGACGGGTTTCGAAGATCAGAACTAGGATCAATACCTGAGATCGAGGTTAGTGATGGGAAGAGGGGGACAGTAATGGGGAGCTAACCAACCATGGATCCAGAGCTGCGACTTCGGCTTCTGGGAGGAGAGTTTTCAGGTTGGAAGTTTCGAGGGTGAGGGCGCTGGCTCGGGGGATACGGAAAACGAGTTCATCTTCTTCCATGGGAGAGAGGGCGACTGTTTGAGGTCATGTTAGTAGCTGTCAATTGAAATTTATGAAGGTAGGACAATCACATACCGACTCCGCGACCGCCGCCGATGGAACGTAGGTCGGTCAAAGCGCATTTCGGGTTCACCTCAGCGTGTTGAGAGGAAACAAGCCATTGCATAAAGTTGGCATTGCGTTGCTCGAATTCGTCATTTGTGGTCGTCATTTTTGCAGGTTTGTTGAGCTGAAGATGGAGGAGGATAATTTTTGGCGCGCGTTTGAAAGTTTTTGGCGTGCGTTAGCGGGGCGGATGTTCCCGACTACAGTAGTATGTACCGGGTGACTGGTCGCGTTGCTGCTGCCCTAAATTGGCGAGGCAAGGCGGGATGAGGTCAACACGAGTGATTGGTTATGTGGTTTTCGATCATTTTACATGAGGTCATTGGTGATTATTATTTAGGGCCGCATATTTGGTTGATGGGCAATCAATAACCTAGCGACACGTTTGGTTTGTCCGTATCAGGGAGGCTGTTTGGATGCAGGGACCCGAATACCGAGGCTCCTGAATTTTTGCGGACTTTTATCACGCTTAATATTCCTGTTTATTGATGGCTGTTTTGTGTGTATTATGTCGTTGTCTTGCGCGTCGAAAATCTCTTTTATGCACGTACCCGAATATCTACTTATATGGGCGCACGTGACTTGGCGTTTCACCCGCGACTTGAAAAATCTCGGGATAGAAAGAATAACTAGTTGTCGACCAGTGGTAATATCATCATTTACCCGGGCCCTAAACATTTTAGTTCATTGTTCCATGATCTGTTGCAGTTATTACGCTTTTCTTCAGCTTTTTGAGACAATGGCTGTTGATTCCGTGAATGGCACCCGTCGAGTGATAGGGCATGCACAAATCTGGCTGATTGCCCAAACTTGCAAATTTTCAGGACTTTTCCGCCTGATTTCTCGCCAATCCGCCCGTCTTTGTTCCTGAAACACACATACACAGTAGTGCAATGCTTACTAATTGTAACTTGCATCTGCACGACAATAGTTTCGCGCTTCCAGCGTAACGACACCCAACCCTGTACTAGGCTCGGCTCGGAATAGCTCACCCTGATCACTAGGGCCTCGACGTGCATCCTGAACATCTCCGCTAAAACACTTCCGCTTCAGACCAAGACCCGCCGCCGTCGTCTCGCGAACGTTTGTCAACCTCACCCTCGTCACCAACCTCACTCAGGACAGATTCACTTGCGGTGATACCGGTTGCTGGAACGAAGAGCGCGCAATCTGTGGTCCTGCCGGCAGTGTTCTGCAAACTGCACTGAGCGCTCTCGCGTCAGAGCTCCTCCACCCACTTTGTGACTACTGTCGACGACCGATAGAACCCGCCCGTGCACGGTAATCCCGCAATGTCAGCATCTTCCAGCCATCCACCCATTACCAAGGATAGCACAACATTCCTGATTCGTTCCGTCAACACTCAACTCATCGTACGCCAACTACAAAGCGTGCTCAAGCAAGAGAACCAACCTACCAGTGGTCTTAAAGCTAGTCTCCAGAAGCGCTTGAGCAACTGTAAGATTCCCGACCTGCTACACCATCTACTAAAGTGAAGCTTAATGTGATGTAGACATAGAAAGTATTGCTAGATCCAACGACACGGTGGCGTTCGAACGGGTGAAAAGAAACATCTACAACAGTGTCGGCAACCCCAACAACGACTACGGGTACGCACACAGGTCCGCGACAGGAAGCGCCGGTATATATAGTCCAGCAGATGGATACTCGGTGTCGCCCGGGCAGGGCGCGACGGCGTACGTCAATCCCGCGAGTATTTCAAGTTGGTACACCTAGCTACGATCCCGCTGTACGTTTATCAACTCTTACAGAACTCCTTAGATTGTTTGTCACATATCCACTTCAAAAAAAGTCCTTTTTACACAATAGTCAAGAGCTTGAGTGATCACGGTAAATGTCCAGGTAGGTTTCTTCTGTTCGACGGATTCTGTGAACTAACAGGATCTAACTTGCGAAGTAGCCATGTCGGTCCATCGGAATGTTGTCAACACAACGGTCAGCTTGAACGAGGTCGAAGTTCACCAGTTATCGAAGCTCAAAAACTACCGTGCTATGATCTATTGTGCGGTTGTTGAACCTTTAATGGGATACACTAGTGATACGGACATAGCCTTCCCGCACCAGGTCGAACTTCGCGTCAACCAACAGCTTATAAGCGGCTTGAATCTACGCGGTTTGAAGAATAAGCCAGGATCTACACGGCCTGCAGATATCACCGATAAACTCAACCTACGAGAAAACTTTCGGAATGAGATTAGTCTGACCTATGCTCAGACACAAAAGGTTTGCCTGGCACACGTCTTATGTAATTCAACTACCCGTTACTAACAAATTTAAGCAGGAATTTGTATTCCTTGTCAATCTCGTTCAGACCGAGACTGTGGAAGATTTGGTCGCGAAGTTACAGCAGGGGCGTTCAATACCAAAAGAGGAAGTCATCAGCGATAGTAAGTTCTTTTGATGTGGTGCATAGAGAAATATTCCACTAACCGTGATTAGTGGTGAAAAAGAACTCGGATACGGATCTTATTGCAACATCTGTCATCATGTCACTAAAATGTCCTCTATCAACATTGCGAATTCAGACACCGGTCCGCTCGCTATTTTGCACCCACGTACAATGCTTTGATGCTACATCATTTTTACAGCTTCAGCAACAAGCGCCAACTTGGACTTGTCCCACCTGTAACAAAAGCATAACATTCGACCAACTTGTGAAGGATATGTACGTGATATTAATATCCCTCTATCGACTCTGCTTACGCAACCTAGGTACTTTGATGACATCCTCCACAACACTCCCTCAACCGTGGACTCCGTGACCATCGACCCTGAAGGCAAGTGGTCCGCAGCCTCGGAATCCTCCAACTCCCCGATCCCCGACGACAGCGACGACGATGAACCTCACAAATTGGCCATAAAGCGAGAGATAGTAGACCTTGACGACGGCCCTCCTGAGATCATATCCTCGTCTACGCCCGTTCATTCCGACTCTCGGGCCAACTCCGCCTCTGTCCAACGCAGCAGCAATAAACGCGCCTTCTCCCAAGTGATAGACCTCACCTTGAGCGACGACGAAGAAGAAACACCACGACCTGCAAAAAGAACAAATCACAACGAACGCCCACCCTCTTCAAGTATAGAAAATGGTTACCATTCTTCTTCGGTTAATGGTTATTCACCGGTAGGTGTATCCCCTGATTCTGATCCTGATCAGTTTATTCCTTTTGCGAATTATTTGTACCCCCAGAATGGGAATGATACTGGGGGGTTTACTTGATGTGTTTTTTTTTTCTTCTTCTTTGGGTCTAATTTTTTATTTTTTCTTGACAGTGATACTATTGCATTCCTCTCCTACTTTATATGGTCCATGATTATCATGTTTTCTCATTTAGTCGTTGAGTCGTTTTGAAGATCAGGTCGGTTGGTTGCTAGCGAAGATATGTCGACTAGAGAGTGAGCGTGGGTGATGGATGTGTCTTTTTATCATACAGGAATCATTGCATGTTTGTCTCCTTCCTCCTCTCCTATAACTTACTGTTGTTACTGCAGCTATCAACCTGTCACACATACATAGGATAGGTTGGTTTGTTATGTTTATCTCTTGCGTTTTTGCTATAAGTTGTCGTTTTGTTGCTATGGTGTAAAAAGGGAATATCCAGGAGTCTGTGGAGTGTTTTTTTTTCAATGATGAGTTTTTCATCGAATGCCTGTTTTGCTTTTCTTTTCTCGTTTTTCGTTTTTCTCGTTTTTCGTTTTGGGTGGGATGCAAAATGGGTTAACAATTTAAGAAGCTTCAATCGTATTTATAATGGCCAGTTATGCGTTGCTGATGGCGCTACGTAGAAGCACCCCGATGTGTTGCATGTTCTAATCAAACGCTGGGTATTAATAATGCACAGGTGTTGGTACCTCTTTGCGGGGAAATTGTTCTTTGTATCATTCGGACCATACGTTCAAACCATTTGAATCGCGTACTAATCAAGACGTACCCCCATTTAAGTATGTAGCACCAAGTCATAGAGGAAAGACCGGCAGGTGTATCGTAGAAGTAAGAGTGTGGTATTACCGAAGAAATAAGGAAGATATCCTATGTCAGAGTATATATTTCTAGACTAAGATGTCATCCTCCGTACCAAGGGAAAATACAGAAATGATGGAACAAAAACCAGAGAGGAGTTATTTAACAAAGAGAATCAGACATAAATAATAGAGAACATAGAGAATAATATGTAGAGAAATATGCACACACCACTCCGTGGCTCAAACCATGTAAACATGGCTTCAATTAAACCCGGGACGATGATGCGTCAGACACCTTAAGCTGTGACAGCTGACTATTTGCTGGCAATAGTTCACGAAGAGAATGATTCTTGTCCCTCAGGATTTCAAACTGAAGTTTAACGAGGAGATGATCCCACGCCGCCTAGCCATTTTTATCCTTAACTTCCTGGTTTGCACCTTTATCTAGAAGTAATCGGACGATTTTTCTGAGACTTAGCACCTTGAACTGTATTGTGAAAAGGGACATATCACCTGGTTTTCCCAAGGACATGCAAGCCCATATTAGTGGTGGGCAGTTGTTGGTGTCTTCTGTTTCCAGATTTGCACCATTCTCAACGAGCAATTGTACAGCTTCATGGTGGGCATTTTCCGCTGCGAAAGAAATCGGTATACGGTTGTCCTTCTCTTTCGATTCAATTTCTGCTCCTTTATCTAGGAGATACTGCATGGCGTCTTCGCATCCCTTCTCGGAAGCTCGCGACAACGGTGTTTGATTCTTGCAATCATTCGATTCTATGTCGGCACCCTTGTCCACCAACAGATGTACAACCTCCCGGTGTCCCTTCTCGGAAGCCCATAACGATGTTAGTCCCCAGGGATCTTTCGATTCATTTGAAATAAGAGGATAATAGCGACAGCTCTGTGAATAACATGGCAGAAATTTAGATAAGTTCATTAGCCTCTATTAACGCAAGGGGTTTAAGGGAAGTGGAGGGGTTGTGCAGCGAGAAAGTCGTGGCTACAACGGCTTTACTATGGGAGGGCCTATAGTAAAACCGCTTTAGTGCCGACGCCTCTGCCAGGTTCTCGCTGTCAAAATTCATTAGCTCCAGAGCTTATGGGGAGCTAGTAGTCCTTCATTTCCCACACCTCCATGTGTTGCCCATCCTCTTCCTTGTACAATCGCCTAAGCCAAGGAATATATGCCACGTGAGCCAAGGGAAGTAGCGAAAGTGGAACGGAAAGCATACCTATTCCACCGGGACTGAAAGCGAATCTTTGAATAGCCCTATCGCCCTAATGCATATCCTACTCTAAGGCCTTTCGGTATCTGAGCAGCAGAGGTAGCCTTGTTTCAGGCCCAGTTGTTACCTCCACTCCCATCCGACACCACCCGCAATTTTCCGTAGATGTTAATATTGTTTCCTACATCCCTTCATAAACTACTAATTCCAAGTAGACTACTTAGAAGCCTCTAATCTCAACACGTTATGAACGAGTGAATGGGGTGGGGTACATCTCGATTGCTACTACTTCCAGAACACTACGCGTCGCACGAAACAAGAACGTGTTGATCTCAACGGAGAACAGTTGAACATATGTGATCCTCATCCCCATCCTGATCAAGTACGTTAAACAAAGACTTCCATTACTTGAACCACTTAGAAAGTACAGTACAATGAATTCCCTTCCTTCCTCTTCACAAATCTCCGTAACAAGCAGTTTACACACCATAATAATCCAACCCTCAGAGTAGCTAGTAGCCAATAAACAATAGGTTATCTCCAGTTCTCCAGTTTTCGTGCACAAAACAAACGCCCAACAAACAAACAACGGCCAAAGCAGACAACAAAAATTGAAATAAAACTTTTCCACATTCAAAATAAATATCCACATACAAACCCCACGGTACGCTTCAAAACTTATGATTTGCATATGATACGACACAAGCACAAAAAAAAAACAAAAAAAAAAACAAAAAAAAAAAACAAAAAAAAAACAAAAAAAAACGCCAAAATAACGCCGCGCCGGTCCATGCCGAAAAAAAAAATTGAAACAAAAAGAAAAAGAAAAGAATCCACACCAATCAAGCCACCTCCCACCCATATAGATCTGCGGTATCGGATCTCTACGCCTACCTAGCATCCACGCCCCAAAGCAGCGCCCTCCCCCCATCACTCCAAACCATTCCCCCCTCCCCCCTGACCTCCCGTTCCCTAACCCACCTCTGTTTATTCCTTGCCAACAGCCTCTGCATCCTCCCAACCTCCATCTCCCACTTCTCCTCCACCAACCCCAAATCCCTCTCCACCCTCATCTCCCTTTCCCTCCCCGTATCCACCGTCAACTTCCCCAACTTCGGCCCCACAACCCTTCTCCTTCCCCAAGCCGCCCTCAACCCCTTCCTCTCCCCCCCTGGCGGTCCCTCCCACTCCCTCCTCACCACCCCCTCTCCTAGCCGCTCCTTCAACCCCCTCACCATCTCCCCCCTATCCCCATCCAGCCTCGGCAAGTATAACAAACTTTCATTCCCCTGTAACGCATCCACCATCGCCGTAAACCCCTGCAAATGTATCTCATTCCCCTCACAATACAATTCCCTCAATGTCTTATTCCTCTGTATCACCGTTGCCAACTCCATCGCTCCCCTTGTCCCCAGTCCTTGTCTCTCCACTCTAAGGATTTCTAAGGTGGTATTCTCGGCTAAGCGGGAAAGGGGTTTAAGGAGTGCGGAACCGAGGGAGGCGGATTCTAGGACTGCTTGCTCGCCGCTTATGTCTAGCTCCCTTAAGGTGGTGTTGGAGGCGAAGAGGTCTTCTAGTAAAGAGGAGGTCAAGGCAGAGGGTTCGAAGGGGAGGGAGATGGCGGAGAGGTCGAGGTAGCGGAGGGATTTGTTGGCGGTTAAAGAGCGGATTAAGGATTGGAGGGGGGGTTCGAGGGGATAGTCTAGCATGCGGAGGGAGAGGTGGGTGGGGGTTTGGGAGAGGGAGATGGCGGTGTGGAGGGGGTCTGGATTGTGGTGAAGGGGGTTTTGACCGATATAGAGGTGTAGCTGTCTAGGGGTAGGAGGGGAGGAATTCAAGGAGGAGGAGGGGGAAGATGAGGTGGTGGGGGAGATTGACGGGCTGTCTTGGGGGGTGTAAACGGAGCTCATGGAGCGGAGGAGGAGGGCGGCGGAGGTGGCGGATAGAGCGCAGCGGGTTAGGGCTAGGTAACGCAGGGAGAGGGATTGCGGGGAGGAGAGGTAGGTGGAGAGCGCGGTGACTGTGGCTGGGTTGAGTTTAGTTTCACTGGAACATTGATTAGCTGTTTGTTCCTGAAAGTTCGAGTGAGAAGGAATGACGCAATCATACCTCAAATCTAGATTCTCTAATCTCCACATTCCGAGTGTCTCCGCTGTAAGTATCGGTTCTTCGTCGGCGGATTTGGTAATACCGCTTATATTAAGCTTCCTTAGAAACGGAAAATAAGCCATAGCATTATTTATCGTAGCAGCATTAAGCCTGCACGGATTCCCTGAAATATTAAGCCCCTCTAGAGTATTTTCATGCGTAATCAACGCATTCAAAAACAGAGTCAACATCCTCTCCGTCAAACCACATCTCTGCAATTCAAACCCCCTAAAATGCGCCAACCTACTAGCAGCCGCATCCACCAACCAATCCAAATCCGCCTCCCCAAGCTCAATCCCCGTCAAATCAAACCAATCAACATTCGTATACCCCCTTCTACACAACGGCATAATCGCTTCAACAATCGGACATGCTTGAATATCCATCGTCGACGCATCAGTCGGTGAACTAGCCCCGTGCTCCCCTTGCTGCTTCAAAGATTCAAAGAAATCCATCCTCCTAAGCTTCCCGCTGTACAAAGCCAGCGCTCTCAGCTCGTGTGTAAGGAGCGGCTTCCCCCCTTGTGATGCTTTTATATTAAGCTGTCTACCAGAGCGGTCTCGGGTAGGTTCGTATTCTGAGCCATAACCATCATAGGCATGCATTAAACTATCGAGTGATATTCCACGAAAAGAAATGGAGACGAAATATTCATTCCATCTCAGGGTTCTTAAGACGGCAAGTAATTCCAGGGCGTTGTAATATCGGCGTCGAGAATGTGTGGGAGGGTAAAGCTGGAATAAGGGAGCGTCTTCTACGTCCATGTGAACGCAGTAGACGATGTTGGATGCATCCACGCCATAGGCTTTGCAGTAGGCGGCTAGGGTACGGTCGAATCCGTTGAGGTCGTCTCCAGGGGTGGGGGGAATCTCGGGGAGGGCTTCGTCGTTAAGCCGTGAAGGGATGTCGACTTTGAAGGAGGGAAGATGCCACATGGGTCGGAGATACTCGGAGGCTTGTCGGAGGGATTGGATTATGTCTTGGCCGTCTGAGGAGGCCAGGTTGAGACGGACTGGCGGTTGGCAGGGGGATCTGTGGGCGTTTAGTTTCTATGTAAGATTCATAAAAGCAGGGCTTAAATACCGGAAAGTGATGGAGAAAGAATCATCGACACTTGATAACCAAAGCGCGGTAAGGTTAAGAGTTCCGAAAGAAGTTGAAGCTGCTGTTGGGGGTAATGTTCCAGCATTCTTGACTGTGTTAGGTCTGAATGGTACTAAATGGACTTTATGAATTCCAATGGCGAGATAGCACATGCTTGAATATAGCTTGTGAAGATCTTCAGAAGATTTTGTACCATTCTTTCCGGGCTTTTGAACCACGCGGAAAATCTGAAAGTGTGTGGGAGAATAATCATCCTCAACCTCAAGGCGTCTAGCGATGTGTTCTATTGCAATGTCGGGGTATGGCGGGGCAGAGTTTTCCTGTACTGTTCTTGCTGCTACTGTTCTCAGTCTATCGACCCAAATTTGAGCCTCTGACCTGGTGGGGGCTGATAAGGTAGTTGAAGATGGTGCACCAGTTGGTGATTCCAAAAAATCCACCTGCACAACAGTTCCCTTGGTTTCATTTTCCGAAGTAGGATAATGTATGGCTACAACCTGGTTCATGGGAGTAATTAAAGTATGTTGGCTTGCATAATCCCCCGGTTGAACCAGCGACGAAGCTCTCTTTCTAGTATCTTTGGGTTGGTGTCCTAAAGCTTCGATAGCCTTTGCTTCCGTCTTATATTTCAGCAGCTCCATATCCGTCAACACCATAAACTCCCTCTTCTTTCTTAGTAAGCTACCACCTGTCACCACCTCCCCAAAATGTATAAAGCTCGTACTCCTTGGTAAAACCAACCATGGAGCTTCCGAAGTCGAGGAATCTTCAAGAGATGAGCTCTCTGAGTAGGTTGGCATGACTGGGCTTGATAGTTCTGATTCGCGGCCTCGGAGGGATCCAAACATAGATTTTGGTCGCGGTACGGTTTTGCTTCTCTGAATCACCCGTGTAGAGGTGAGCCCGTTGGTTGTAGGGATAGTAGGAGTAATGGGCGAGAAATCTGTGAATCCATTTGGAGCACCGAATAACGATCTAGGTCGCGATCTCTCGCTTCGTGGTTGTTCCCAGTTTGCTTGTGCATCGGTGTCTGTAATTAACGTCGGAGGTCTTGAAAAAAAGGCGAAACTTCTCCGTCTTCCTGACGAGGCAGCAGTAGTTGGAGGGGCCATCTTTTGTAGTTTTCTATTTTACGGCCTTGGTGAACCTGCGAAGCCTGACGAAAGTAAGTTGTTTTCTCGATTCTCTATTCTCTTCGCTCTTCTGGCTTGAGCGCCAGACAGGGCAGGGTCGCGCGATATAGTGAGACACCAATGCTTGATAGCTATTGGCTCATAGAGTAGTTCAACCCGTTGTTGTAGATCGTCGTCAAGCAAAAAGTGCAGCAGTTGGGTTGTCGCGTAAGGAATTGCGATTCGCTTGACTCTTTCGCTCGCGCACAAGGTGAAGACCAGCCTCGATAAGAATGTGATTCGACTGGACCTGCTAGTTGAATTCCGAATTCTATTCTGCGCTGGTTGCTGCGCTTGACTGTATCGTCTGCTCTGCTTCGTCCGCTCGCCGCTCGCTTCGTCGTGTCGTATCGTCCGCGCTTTGTCGTGTTTGCGCGCGTTGCTAGATGCTCCGTCCTGCTCGCATCTGTTTTTCTTCGATTTTTGGTGGGTTGCGCGGCTTGATGAGGAGGAGTTTAGTCGTCGAGATGAAGCGACCAATGTCTTTGCAGATCGCAATAGACTGTTCCTTTGGTAGCTAGACTATCTCAGATCAGAACCGTAACAGGACAGGAACTTTGTTTTTGTGTGTCGATTGAAACTACCGTCGATCCCATCTGTGGCCTCCGCGGGAAGGGCGATATGTCGTCTGGGTTATTTCTGGGCAGCGCAGCGCGACAGGGAGTAGCAAAAGGCAAAGACGGTAACTAACGATAATCATCCAAATCACATCCTAAATGATCCAATCGGCCGCATAGGTACACTCTCAGCCACAATAATCTACGAATTCAGATGATATAACATGTTTGATTTCATTAATTTCTCGCGTTGTTGCGTGCTCGATACCTTATCTAGTAGGATACGAGGTATCTCTCTGTACATAGATCTGAGAGTAAATTCTCCTATAGTTTTGTAGTGTTATTGC
The DNA here is from genome assembly GCA_024516145.1 of Pyronema domesticum. NCBI lineage: Eukaryota > Fungi > Ascomycota > Pezizomycetes > Pezizales > Pyronemataceae > Pyronema > Pyronema domesticum. Next base: position 50,102 of record JAJJXL010000034.1, read on the forward strand.
GTTGATGTCAGGCACCAGTCCACGAGCACGAATCGATTGGAGGCCAGCGAGTGGTAGTTGTGTTTTATTCGCTTTTTAGGTTGCTTTAGGTTGCTATAAGTGCCTTTCTAGTTATTTCTTTATTCAGTCTAGTCATGTCTGTATTGCGTCTAGTCATACCTGTATTCAGTTTAGTTTTTCTTAATTTCCTGGTTTATTTCAGCTTTTTGATGCTTCAGTGGCTGCGCGTACAGATAGGATGCAACCGGAACAAGGAACCGCCAATCTCGACAACGTCGCAACGTCCAGCGCATGTACATATGCACAAAGTGCGATGAAGGCAGAGTCCTGCGACACGATGAAGCCTACGATGCAGCTTACAACACGATGCAGCCTACAACCACAAAGTTGATTCGTACATAGCAGTCGGGGTGGCCTATCAATTGCACCAACTCATCCATCAGCATCTACCCGTCTGATACAACCATATCTATTTCTTTGTTTCCGTTTCGACAAGGCTGTCAGGCACTCCTCATCTCATCCCCCGGAAGCAATCGCGATCATCTAAAGTGACGTCCCCGGGCTGTACGGAGCTGCACTATGCAAGTTAACCTAAAAGCGGTTTAGAGTAAGCATCTTCCATTAAAGTGGGGCGAAGGGGACCACCCAAGGGGAACAGGGGAATGGAGTAGAAACAAAGTCACGTGGGGCGCGTCATGCCCCCCGTCATGCTATCGCCATCGCATCGCAAAGCATCTGCTCAGGCAGAAAAGAAAAGCGATCACTGAATTAACCCGGTACAGTGACGTTTCCGCAGAATGATCTCCGAAGGAATGACATAGACATACCGATGAGCGGAAAAGAACATGAGGAAACCCCTCGTGCTCGCGCAATGATCACCTTGACAGTCACTTTCATTCCGCGTAAAATATCGACGTCTTAGCTTCATACCAAAGGCACATCCAAACGTCAAGCCAGCTCATGCACAACCACAGCTCGGACAACTTTACATGAGCAAAAGCCTGCGCCACCTTAGCTAAGGTCCGAAACTTAAAATCGCCGGCTGGTTTCTGGAAGCTCTCAGGTGACTTCTAGATCCTTAAGGGGTTCTGTCACCGTCAGTTTTCGTCCGTCAAGATTTTCCGACTGTAGTTCGTGAAAAGTGGAAAGTGATGCAAACGCAAACGCGCGCTGCGCTACTGTTGATTCCTCGGACATGAGCGTGTGCACCCGGTGAAGTTCAAGTCGGCTGCTTAAACTAAACTGGTATGCAATTCTTCGAGCAAAAACTATACGATGAACATTTGCCATCGTGGCTTCGGGCTTCGTGTCTCGGGGCAACTCGAGGGTTGCCTCGAGGGTTGCCCCGAGCGCCATGAACGGAAAAACAAACTGTCGCCACTGGACTTTAATGTAGGAACCATCAGACGCCTTGCTAGCTTGTGGAGATTTCGCGAATTTCGCGAGCACGTGTGGGTCTCGAGCCCCCAGTACCCCTTGCACGCTTTCGCACTCGTGCATTAACAACAAAACACCACGAGCGAAGGAAATTATGTAAAACTAGAGCAGAAGAGCAGAGCACAGTCAAAAAATTTCAAGCGGCACTACTTAACGAGATTCTAACGCATCTAGAGTAGTGCATCGGTAGAATGTCTGAGGTCTCGGGGGCATGTCTCGGTTATCGCATATCCATATCCATATCCATATCCATATCCATATTCCAGAAGTTACATATGGTGTCAAAGCTTTCTTTGTATTCTCATAGTCCATAGTTTAGTTCATAGAAAAGTCAAAGCTTTCGCCTTGCAATATTTACAGCCTACAGTCCATAACTGTAAATGGACTAAATTCCAGCATCAATGCTTCCAAAGTTTTCATATCTCCACTCCGATCCCCGATAACTTCTACATAGCACATATTTTCGACATAACACATTCAAAAGCTAAATAGACATGTGTGGTTGGCCCAGGTTGGATTGAGAATGCTGAGTGAGACTTCAAGCCGGGTGCGTACGTCGCATGATAAATGGTGTCTCGGAAAGAAACACCGGGAATGTCGGGAAGTAGCTGCGCCCCGATCAAACCGACGGAAGACTGAATTTGCTATTCTATGCTATATAACAAGATTCCGAATCCGCGCCATCATCCGACACGCTACAGTACTTATTAGACCTGGATGAAAGTTGAAAGGAAAGATGGGCGTAGACATAGGCGATTCTAGATATATGATGACGAAAAGGAGGATCTGATTGGAAGTTGGTTTCAAGTTGGAGTATTATTGGCTACGCACGCTGCGTGATAAGCAGGTGTCCAGGCGGGACCGGGGAAGAATAGATCACCCCCGTCCCGACATTGACGGGAGAAGCAACAACATTCTGAATCTTACATAACTCTACGGCGAAGCCACGCTGACCTAAACCGTACTTCGAAACGGCTGAATGAAAAGCTTAAAGTAAACGGAGTTTGAGCGAGAGTACTGGGAATGAGGCTGAAAATTGTAAAATAGAAGGTTTTGAGTATATTACTGTCAGCCTTCGGGAGGTAGGTGCATGATAAACGGTTGTCTCGGGAGTCGGGAGGTGTTGGGATGAACTCCTTCCCGGCGCTGACGGAAGTGGAGCGTGCTACAAACATTCCGAAGCTGCGGCAGAGTTAAAAGGCTACGGTAAATTTTCAACTTTCCCGAAACTCGAAATCGGATGCGTAGGTAAGTACGTCTGAGCAAGCTCAAAGGAGTATGAATAGTGAATAATCGCTGGAGATGATGAATGAGCGAGGCTGTTTGTTGCTAATGCTAGAGGTTTCGAGTATAAGTGCATGGTGCATAACGAACGATGTCTCGGGAACGCCGGAGCCCGACGGAATGATTTGTTTGTTCCGCATACCAAGTGGTATTACTACACATACACTCTCTTCCCGAATACCAGTGGCCAACGGGAGTTGATCTTCCACATCCCGAAACATCCGGCGCAAACGGAACACAGGCAACAAAAAAGCGGCATGGAAAGTTAAAACAGGAATCGCCGTTGCATGATTGCAACTGTCATTTCATCTGATAACGTCATTCCAGGAGATTGGATGATTATCACTCTATGTGAAACACCCAATATGACATCATTCTGTTGCACTTTGGTGTGACTCGCTGGAAATTGGAGGTTTGGAAGTGCGGTCATGGGTTCTCACACGGTGTTCTTACATATATTATCTACCGACATCAAGGAAAAAGCATGACTCTAGATACGAGTCAAAATAAGGAGATACTGCACTGATGAATAGTTGAAATTCTCTCTTGAGTAATCTTATTGTCGTTGATCATGCATGGGATGTTGCTGACATGATACGGATCCGGGATAATTACACTTCTCCATACCCCGCGCATCGTAGAATCAGGAGACCAGACAATCAGTCACTAGCCTACACTCGTGATCTTTTCCCTGGCTCCTGGACCATCTTAAAAAAACGATTTCGGATTCATATTATCATCAAATCTCGCTTCTTGTAGATCCCGTCTGACATCCCGTGAATATGAGAGCGATTAGAGTAGATACATTCCCTTTGTACTTGACGAGTACCCTACTCAACTCACGATCCTCAAGAGTCTAAATATTCAGCCAATCAAATAATCCGCTCTCCCTGATATCGATAACTACATGCTTTTTAGGCAATCATAACGTTTTGACTTGGGCCTTAATCTTCCATCCTGTTCCTATTCATGCTTGAAGCTGTAAGTTTGTAACGCCGGTAGCGGCAGTCGTAGGCAGTGGTTCGGCGATCGCGGGTTGCGAGTTATGCATTATCGATACCTACTCACCGTGGTCCATGGAAATATTGGAAACATAATACCCGGGGCCGCAAAACAAATATCGTATGTAGATCACTTATCTCTTTTCTTTTCACTCCTCGATATCATGTGGTACTACCCTACTGTGACTGCTCTATCTAGAAGAATCAAGAAATCAAGAAATCAAGATATGATGACGCCTCAAATTCTCCGAACCACATCACGCAGCATAAGCTTTGCCTCAACAAGCCCGTGCAGTTATCAATATTTCGGTGAAACCTTGTAGTTCCGCCGACCCAATAATGGCGTAACTGTGCAACATCAGATGTGGCTCCGTATGTGGCTAGTGCTTGTAAGGCTTGTAAGGTAAGCGCGCGGTTCCTAGGGGGGATGACACGACCGTGACACGACGGGTGACTCGTGAGCTGGGGTGATGTGGTGTGGCTTCAACTGCAACTGATACCTTGTAGCGAGGGATTAGGAAGTGAGGAATTTAAGGATTTCGCTTAGAGAGCTGAATTGAATTGGGGAGGGGTGGGGAGGGGGGAAGGGGGAGGGGGGGGGGGAGGGGGGGGTTATTGAAGATCAGATGGGGTTAAGGCATTATGATGGGGAAATGATGGGGAGATGTGAGGGGCGCGATGTGGGGGTTTATGATTATGATTATGATTAGAGTTGAGGTGATCTACTGACGGGGTTTTATGATCACAAGTCGGGCAAGGAGAGATTAACGGGGGTGTGAAAGCACCCCGTGGGGGGGGGGGAATCAAATGGGAGATTAGCGAGATGATAGATCAGAGTACATCGGAGTTTACTCGATACCGATTCCTGATGTCTTGCATACAAACCTTATGTTCTTCATACTTAGTTCGTACACGGCTTTATCAATACCAATTCTTTAATGATCATCACTTGGATCTTGATCCTTCAGGAATGATTAAACAAGCCAAACAACAAATGTGTAATCCAGTGAGGGTAACTTGTAACAGCTAACTGTGATGCAATCATACAGAAAAAGCTAAGTAGTATACAACTCAGATTCTAAGTCATGACTCCTCATAAAACAGTCGCGACTCGCATGCTTTTCCGGGGTTCCGATTCCCAATCCAATCCATCTATCTTCTTCTCTAATCGTACAGTACACCGCCTCTTGTAAATATCCTTCTACTTTTTGTTTTCCCAAGTTCCGGCTCAATTCCGAAATTCAATCTAAACTCCAAATTATCACCACTTCAAGTCCCATGGTATTATCCTTATCCCTCTACCTCCTCTCTGCTTCTTTACTTCTCCTCACTCGTGCTCTTAAAAACAATTTTCTCCTTATCATCCTCCTTCAACTTCCTCCGAGTCTCATACTCTCTACCCTGCACCGCCATATCCATAACCATAGCCTTAAAACCCCCAAAGCTCTTAACCGTCTCATCATTACCCAAAAACTTCCTCTGCTGTTTCTTAACATACTCATAGTAAATCTCCTTCCTTCCCTCATCCGTCATTTCCGTAAACTTGTAATCAACCTCCCAAACATCAGTATCCGAAAGGTATTCAGGTCTAGTAACCTTCTCCCCATTAACCTTCGAGATATGTTCAAGACGCAAGACAACAAAAGGCCTGTGCTTCTTCTCCTTCTTCTCCTCCGCAACCTTCTCCAATCCCTCAGCAAGAGTAGGATCGATAACTGCATCAGGGTTTCCCTCATCAACAGCCGCATCAATTGCTGCATCCTTGTCCTTGAGTGTCTGCATAGCTTCTTCCAAGTTGATTTCCTCCTCCTCAGCCTCCTCTCCTCTTGCCTGGCGTTCCAGCATTTCCTGGTGAGCCTTAATCTTAGCCGCCATACGCTCCATGAAACCAGCTGCATTGGCATCCTTCGCATTCTGGATAGCGTCGATCTCCTCTTCTTCCATAGGCTCAAACACAATTCCCATCTGGTCGAATTTATCCTGATTAGTGTTAAAGAAGATTCTAAGAGATTTGCCCGGGAATCGCTGAGTAGCTTGATCTAAAGTTGAGTTCAGCATTTTCAAAGAAAGTCTAAACTCCTGATCACCAATTCCGGATCCAGGGCCCTCATGAATAGCAGCATCCATCTCGTCAAGGGAGATATACTGGAAACCAAAAATCTTCTCGGTGTTATGGAAGGCAACGAAAATTCCATCCATACGTCCCATACGAACCTGCATGGAGTATTTCAAGAAGGCAGAACGGATCATGTCAAAATATTCACGCTCGAAGGATTGCCAATTTCCTGTGCGAGACAAGATTTGGTATCCGGCTCCGACGGGGAAGTTGGCGACGTCAATGCGCACAGCACAGACGGCACGGGTTTTTAGGTCGAACATTCCAGTTCCGGGAAGACGACTATCGTGCGCGTCTAACTGGGATCGCATCAGGAAATCTCCAAAGGTCGAGTAATTGTAAGTCTCGGGAGCGTTGCGGTCCTCCTCGGATAAGGTATGGGAGTTGGTTTTGCGGTATTGTTCAAAGGTTTCCGGGTCCATAGTAAGCATCTTCTCCATGCTACGTCCCAGGAAGGAAAGAACGTTGTCTTCATCCCAGGCTTTGTCGGCGTCGATGGCGTAGGTTCCGTCGCCCTTGTGACGGAGGAAAATGGAGGTAGGGCAGCGGGTTAGCTGGGTGAATTGAATGCTGGATTCGGAGAAGGACCGGGAAAGGGAGGAGATGTTTAATTGACGCCATCCGGAGAGTAGGAAGTGGAAATGTTGTAGAACTCCGGTCATGGAGGAGGTGGATCCCATGTATTTGCGCTGGGTTTTCTTCAAGATGGCTTGGAGCTTTGTGTCCTTGGATGAGGTAATGTAGGCTCCGGTGGCATCGAAATCAAATTCCGTCACTGGCATAATGTTCTGAAGGTATGGGTCGAAGTTGAAGACACGGGAACGCGGGTCCTGGAGGTAGGTAACTCCGGGGCTAGGAGGAGAGTCAGCATTGAGCTCTGTGGCCGGGATGCGGGGGGCGGAGTAGAGGTACTTGAAGAGCACGCGGTCAAGACCATGGCGGAGAGTTGCGACAGGTGGTTGGTTGGGGATAATGACAGCTATTCCAGAGTATCAGTATTCATTTCTCGTGCTTTATCTTCCCTGATATGGTTCAACATACGCTCAATCAATTCTTTCGTAACATGAGCTCCCTTCACCTCCAGTACGGGTTTCCAGAGGGTGTCCTCCGATTTAGCTCTGGAAGTCTTCTTCATTGCGCCTTTAATGGACGTTCCATTTTCATCCACCCCTTTGCTTTTCTTTGCAGACTCCTTGATGGACGCGGACTTCTTCGTCGCCTTCTTTGGTGCGGTCTCCGCCTGTTTGGAGGCAGGTTTAACGGGTTTCAATGTCGAAGCAGCGTCGGTGGTGGCGCTCACGGCAGAGTTGAATCGTTTCGGAACATGTTGACAGAAAGCGCAGACGAACGGGGTTTTCGGAAGCTGTCTGATGTGACTCGGCGCGACGGTGAGACGAATTGCTGTGCGTAACATTGCTGCTGTAGTAGGGCAACAAAATTTCGAAGTTCGAAAGTCCGTGTAACTTCTTTTGTTTCTCTCTAGACAGGATGAAATTTACTGAGCACGTGATAAGACTAATGCAATGGGGCTAATCCTGGCGTCGCAAGGATTGACACCGCTTGGCGGATGGACGCTTCCATGCTTGTGCTGAGTTTGGTCGCGGTTGCGATGAAGGAGGAACGGCCTTAGCCGCGGGGAAGTGACGTACGAATGGATGACAGATGCGATGCGAGGCAGATGACAGAACGACAGACAGGAGAAGATACACGACAGGAGCCGCTTCCGGAAACGTCACGAAAGGGTCTACGGTTCGCTACCGATTTGGAGGAGAAATCCAGCACGGCGGATAAGGCAAGATGGACAGATGGTTACCACAGATTCGTTCACTTTGTTGTGGTCATGCAGATACCACGAACCTCCGAATTCTAGAGAGACAAAACCACGGCAAGAGAGACAAAACTACGGCAATAGAGACAAATTCACGGCAATACATATTTCACAACTTCTTTTCTGCTTCTCCTCACCGTGAGTCCCCGCAATCGTCGGCAGTGAGAAGTATCTTCGACATTACCGAGAATTCGGGCCGAACCAGGAATCAGATCGGCAGTTACATTCTCGATCAAAGAGCCAAAGTGTACTTGCACCTACTCAGCATAGACTATAGCTACCAATACTGACCGTCGATCTGGGTATACCTCCTGAAATCTCCTTTTCTTCTTCTCATCACCTGTGTGGCTAGCTTGTGGCAATTTCGTTTGCTCCTTCGGTTGCGGTGGCCGAGCAATGCCTCAGCAGCCCTATGGACTCATGGAGTTTGAGATTTACCCTAGATCTTCCACAGAGCAAAGCCACCCCATGAAAATTCGATGGGGAATACGATGTTCCAGGGGACTAAATTGTCCTACAAACGCATGCGTCCTGTTATTTCCACCCAGATCAGTCAAACGTCGAGTTTCTGGAAGCTGGAAAAGAATATCTGAGCGGGAGATCGACAGCTAATGAGACCCCTGTCGATGTCAATTTGGAGACCTGTGCTCTGGAGAGTTGTTGAGGATAACCGAGGGCTGGAGATTCCTTTGAGTCAACCGGATGGCGCAAGGTGGTTGATAATACCGTGATGCCAAGTGCCGGAATAGTCTGTTGATGGAAAGGATCGATGGCGCTCTCATGCAGAATTATCCAAACAGTAACTGAATACGAATACGCCCTGAGGAGATTAGGAGCCGGTCGGAGTATCGTGATGTTCTGCTTGCGTCGATTTCGGAATGGTCTGCAGGTAAGTGTTCTTGTTCTGGAAGCTCGTGTTTGCCATGAGTTGTGGATATTTGGTGTTTTTTGTGAGACTCCTTGGATGACAGTGTTCATGACAAACTCGAACAACTGACCTCCCCTCGCCACATGCACTTTTCTCTGGCTTGCAGGTGGTTCTTTTTCACCTCCCCTCTCCTTCAGCCTCTCCCATCCCTCTCTCTCCACTTTTTCACTTCTCCCTTCACATCTCTCTTCACTTCTCCCCCCTCTGCAGCCTGCCTGTCTCCAAACCTGCCCCTCTTCCTCCACTTCTGCCTCTGTCCGCCAAGAGTAATTTCATCTCATAAGCGCAGGACTCCCTAGCCTAAACTGGCCAGCGCCCTATTGTTCTCTTACCTAAGTAAGCAGCTAAACTGCATTGAGACTGGTCGCGTTTCACCGACTGCGGCTACTCCGCTATGAAACTCGGCGACAGGGCCAGGGGGTGAATCCGAAACTGAAGCGCCAAATTCTGAAGCAATCGGAGTTCGTAGTTGAGGCAGAGGGCGGCTCAGGGTGAGAGAACGCATCATTCGCACCAGATGGCCAGTCGCCTCGGTGGACACGAGGAAGGAATCACGGCGAAGGACAGACCGTGAAATCGTTCATATGCAAACTCACCTACCCGGATCGCATTAATTAAAATCAAACAGAGGCAGTGCTGGGACGAGCAGATATGAGGGCCGGGAGCGTTGAGTAGATGAGAGTAGCTGGGGAGTGGATGGAGAGGAAACGGGGAGTAAACGAGGAATAAACTCGAAATGTAGCAGAATGTCGATATGAAATCAACATGAAATACGAGATCAACACAATTCGAAATGCACACACTTGAAATCTACTCAAACTCCTCCGAAGCGCCCATTCCCTTTTTCCCCCTTCATCTCACAGGAGATATTGATCCGGTGGCCTGTTGGCCCTGGCGGTACCGCTCGAAAGCATGGTGTGTTGTAGGTCTGTCTCGTCTTTGCATTCGCCAATGCATAAGACAGGTAATTGATCGAGATAGTATAGTTGCCGCTCCAATAGGCTGAAGATGATGGGAATAATCCATTATTTACAAGAAAATAAGATAATTCTCGAATTGCACTTGTCTACATTCGTACTCGACAATAGCTATCTCACATTGCACTTGACTACGTTCGTCCTCGACAATAGTCATCTCACTCAATCATACTGCAATCCGAATTACTCCAATACCCGCCCGTCTCTGGCCGCTTCTTGAACAACTCCCTGAGGTCCCTCACTTCCCCGTTCTGCTCGTTCTTGTCCTCCTCCTCCTCCTCCTCCTCCTCATACTCCCTCTTCTTTCCTACTCCTCCTGCCCTCCTCCTCCTGCCCTCCGCCCTCCGCCCTCCTCTCCTCGCTCAACTGAGCGTGTACTACTCATCACCACCACCACCACCCACCCCTTGGATTATCCCTCCCCCCTTCTTGCTGTCGCTCTTCTCGTTCACTAATTCCGCTACTGTCTCATCTTTTTACTGCCGGAATCGCCCTGATTTCCTTCTTCTCTTTTCCTTAACACGTTTCTCGCATTCAACCCCTCTCCTTCTCCCCCTCCCTCCGTCTCTCTCTCTCTCCCCCCCCCCCCCCCCCCCACTTTCTTCCTCCCCACACCCCCATTTCTCGGTCAGTTGCGTCGGGCTTGTTACAACTACACGCCCCAGCCATCCGTCAGGGTGTAATAGCAAGGGAGTGAAACAAGAGGTTGCAGTCCATTCATTTCTTCACCACTCCGTGATCCTCACCAGAACTCTTCTTCTTTCCCCTTTTTACTTTACAACCTCTTCACTTGGACCGCGCCGCCAAAAAAGCACCACCGAGTGTACCACCCCTCGACTTCGGACCCGGCGCAGATATAGCTTTATACAGCGATATACAACCGAGCTTTGCACCCCCGTATCAATGGCTACCGAGATTGCGACTGCCCCGGTTGTAGAGACCGACAAGTCAGTATCCCAACGAGTATCTCCCTCCAGGTCTGTTGAGATACACACAACACCATCAAAGAAGAACAAGACCGCGTCGACTACATCGCCGCCCTACGCCTCGAGTTCCGCCTCCGCAGCACAGGTCGTGTCCAACACTGAAGCACCCACAGAATCTGACAGTCCGTATGTGAAACCCGCGATCGATATCCATATGTCGCGCAATACACTTACTAATGCGAGGGACAGTAAGCGTAACGAACAGCTCCCGAAGATTATTGTGAAGAAGGAGCCAACATCCCCCGAGCCCCCGACTCGACACAGGCCGCCGAAGCTTCACCTCGCCAACAACGACCTAACCGACAATTCTTCTGTCCCAAGAACCGCCGGAGGAAGTTTATCCACAATGAGAGACGTTGGAATGGCCTGCCTTTCACCAGGCTTTGCGACTCACGACCCCGAGAAGCGCGAAAATGTCCAGCGCAGTATTTCTGTTCGCGACCAGCAACGAAGTATCATTGAAGCACGGTTACAGCGTCATGCAAAGCCCGGTGGAGGAAAAGACGGTCCAAACGAGCCTTCATCAGCTCGTGCACCCGGATCGTCGCATGGCTCAAAACGACGCCCACCAAACAGCCTGACCATCGTCCCGCCTCCGCACCGTGCCTTTGCCAATGAACGTGTTGTGCAGTCTGCACCTTTGAACCAGTCATTTACCGGCCGACACCCAGGAGCACTTCACCCTCCCCCACAGCACACACATAACCCGCATCACGTAAACCGATTACCACCCATCTCAGATGTCTTCGGTCCCGATCGCGGTTTAGATAGCAGCTCCCGTAGCTCAAGGCCAATGGATCTTCCCCAGAGTAGCCGTAGCCAATACCACCCTCAGCCAAACAGACCTCCCCAACCTTCTCCTAACAGCATGAGCTTCCCCACGAGATCCCGGGAACACAGATCAGCAGAGGAGGCGCTTCAGATGTTGTCTGGAGGACGTGAAGACCTCCTTCCTAGGATAGTCCACTACGGAGGACACCAACCACCAACTCCTCCCAGCCCACCCCAGGCACACCCTCAACACACACCATCAAAGCCTCAAACACACAGCGAATACCGCGTTCCACAATCCGCAGGGCGGCGGCGAACAAGAGCCGAGTATGAAAGGGACGACGAGTTTAGTTTCGGATCACGAGACAGTCCTGAAACGAAAAAGCAAAAGAAGGAAGAGTTCTTATCACTATGTGCACGTGCTTGGGAGTTGTTTCATTCTTGATTTCGATTTTTATTTATCATCTTAAGATACCAAGCTGGACTGGAATTTTTGTTTAACGGGCAAGGGTATTGCGAGCACCGAATTTTTTTTTTATATTCTAATTCTTTTTTTTTGAAATTTTTTCTGGGTTAACTTTTATGGGATCAAGGTTCTGTGTTTTTTTTTTTGATATTGTTTTTTTTTTCTCTTTTGGATAGCAATTTTTTTGGATCTTTATTTGTATTGGGGACCAAAAAAGGAGGATAAGATTTGCCCTTGGTCATAACTGTTATTGCTCAAGTTTCAACCAACTACCACACTACTTACTACAACCAACCAATGGCAACCATCGTTGCGAATATTCTTTCCTTACATATCTACTCACCATTTTTTTCTACCACTACTACTACTACTAAGTACCACTACCACTTGTCTTATCTTTGTTGTCGTTGTTGTCGTTTCCGAAAGTCATCTATGTATCATCCCGGGTGTTATGCAGTTTATGCAGTTTATCTTTTGTTGGTCGTTTTTTAGTATCTGTGTATCTGAGAAAGCTGGTTGTTATTCAAGGGCGTAACATAAGTCGTTAATTCTTGGAATTAAAAAAAGAGATCTTGTGTAAACTTTTAATGCCGTTTTTAGTAGCTGTTGTTGTGATGTGATGTGATGGGGTTATGCGAAGGCCCAAGGGACGGGTAGTGACTGACCGGCATACTGTACGCGGTATCGCGGTCGTGAAGTTGGAAGTGAGTGGGTAATGGAAGTGAGCACCGAGCGGGGAATGGAATGTTCAACAACGTCCGTCAACGTCCAATGAAACCTGGCGAAGTTGGTTTATGATGTATTCAGAATTGATCCCTAAGGCCTCCTCTTCCTCTAGATACGGGTCGATGCCACCAAAAATGTTATACTGTGCATTGGTTTTCAGCTACATACCGATAAGCTACCTCCCGTGTCTTTCGTTTCAAGTTTTGGAATTCCTTAGTTCCAAGAACCTTTTAATGCCGCGGAAAGGCTAGGCGACGTCTCTTGCCGAGTCTTGGATTATAGCGTGGGGGTTCCAAGGCGGGGATGGGGGTACACTAAAGAGCAGAGTAGAGTACAGCGAATGCATATCAACCGTAGAGTGCCGCTACATAGGCCGGCTGATTACCATCACCATCGCCGAATCATGAATCTCCTATAAGTATATTTTACCAACGGCGGCCGCCGGCCAAAATAAAACCTAAAGCCTCACCAACAGTGACCAGTCTTAAATTTCCTATCAGCCATATGTACCCTGAATTGTTTATTCTGATTTTAAGTATTTCGATTTGTGGAAACATTTTCAGCTCGTTTCCAACTTTCCAACGTTCCAAATTCCGATGCGATGCCCTACGAGCGAGCTCCGGTCGGTCTGGATTAGGGACTACCGATCAGCTAAGGGGCCGTAACATGTTTTCTCACTCGAAACTGGTAACTGCCATGGATACTTTGTGTTACATACGATCGAAACAGATTTATGCCGTGTATACCCCGATAATGGTCCGAAGCTCCAAACAGATACGGCATATGTTTAGTCCCTTATGCTGGGCAACATACATGCTACGCTCAGTGCGGAGAACCGAGGATTGGTTAGTAACTGCTGTTGGGATTGGGATTGCGATTATGGGTGCGGGATTGAGGAGGAGAGGTTTGGAAGGGAGGAAGTAGTTGGAGCAGGATGGAATGGGAATGGCATATCTAATGCAATGATGGAGATTGAAGTTGTGGAAGATAGAGATACATGTATTCGTACGGGTCTCGTGCTGATTCTCCGTAGCAAAATTCCTTTCCTTATATAAATCAATCTCAATCCCCAAAGTGTTGTAACCGTAACAAATAAATTAATTCCCCCCCCCCGCGCCCCAAGCCGTTCATCCCATCAAGTGCACCCCCAATCCAAAGCTTCGCATGCGCGCGGAACAACACGGGACCTTTACGGTTCTTTAGCACCCGGAACGCTAGCGCGGCTGTCGCGTCATGTCGCGGGGTACAGGGTGGTAGGAGCTACAGCACAAAGCTCCACCAACCACCTGGCCCCATCACCGCCTCACCTCCGCCCACACGACATCCGCCGCCAATACCGCACGCGCCACTACCTTCGCGTCTCCCCACGACAGCTTGATCACCGCCGGAAATCCCACGCGCCCATAACCCCCGACTCACGATCACCATCACCAGTCCGGTCCCCCACCACGCGCACCACCCCCGGAGACACTCGACACTCACCTTGTTCACCTTATTACAACTCCCTCAACCCACTCAGCCAAGATGTCCTTCGACCCCCCACCTCCCCCGTTTAATTCCACCGACCCAACGGCGAAATTTCTCAGCAGCTCATCACTAGATCTTCTCCTGATAGAACTGGTTCCTTTAGCAAAGCGTATGGCAGAGCAGCTTGCTACCAACGATGGACCGCTAGAAGATGAGGAGAAAAGAGAGGCTATGTTTTTTAGGCTTGAGCAGTTGGGATATAGAGTTGGACAGGGGCTTGTGGAAAGGTATGTTTGACTTGTGGGGGGAGGCTTGATAGCTTTAGGGGGCACAAAGTTGCGGCAGAAAAGAGAAGAGAAGGAAGGAGAGGTGGCATTGGGAGGGCTTGGAGGGATATGGACAACAGCTAACAGCAACCACCATAGATTCTCCCGCGAGCGCCCTCGTATGGTGGAAACTCTCGACGTGATAAAATTCATCTGTAAAGATATCTGGATGATAGTATTCCGGAAACAAATCGATAACCTTAAGACGAATCACCGGGTACGCTGTCTACCACCCTAATACCCTACCCTACCTTAACCTACATTTTAAATCCCAAACCCCACCTCCCTCTCAGCCCTCTTTCTTCACCTGCCCTTCGGCGTCCCTTCGTTCCACACTCAATCACTCGGCCCTTCCTCCTCCTTCTTCTCCCTACATTCACCCTATATTTCACCCTGCATTCACCCTTCCTTCCGACAACCCCATCCGTGCAAGAATCATGCTGATAATTTCTTCATAGGGTGTCTACGTACTAACCGACAACTCCTTCCGACCATTTTCCCGCATGTCTGTGGAAGCCGGTGGAAACGCCGTATTACGAGCACAACCCGTTCGTTCCCCTCCCTCTCCTATGCCTCTATCCCCCCCCTCCTCCTCCATATCACCACTGCTCGACTTAGTCACTCCGTTCATGCTCCGTCACTAACCCCCCACAGTTCCTCTGGTTCCCCTGCGGCATAGTCCGCGGCGCACTAGCAAACATGGGAGTAAACGCCAGTGTGCAAGCCGAAACCAACGACATACCCACAGCGATATTCAAGATTGAAACGACGGGTGCAAAGGCGGCATAGATGGTTGTAATTCCTGGGGTTAAGTTTAGTTGATGATTATTTACGAAGAATGTATTATACCAATCGCGAAGGCAAGAAGCATTAATTTCACTGTACTGTTCAGTATCCACATCACAATCACACGTTATCACACGTTATCACTGTTGATCTGGGAGCAGAATGTATCACTGATCACTGATGAACCTTGGAACAAAAGATAAGTAGTGTCAAAAATAAAGTGGTATCAAGCTTCAATTCATAATATTTGCAAAACTCCAATCCACAAGCAAGTGATCCAGCCATTGCATCGCAGGAAAAAAGCAATCCTTTTCGTTACATTCATCATTAAATAATTTATCTTGTTTAATCGAATCAGCTTTTGTTTCTTACGTTATTGTTTTTGGGCTTGTTGGGATTACAACTTTGCCTGCTCCTTCTCGGCAACGGCCTTCTCCTGGGCGAAAGCAATTCCGTTCTTGATGTTGTCGGCAAGTCCGGTGTAGGCAACCTCCAACAACTTCTTCTCGGCCTCGGTGACGTTGGGGATGGGGTTGGTGGCCTTGGCGACACCCTCAGTCTGTTATATGTTGTTAGCTGTGTTCATAAAACCGCAGATAGGTCTAGCTTACTCCGAGCTCAATGGGGACGGCAAAGTACTCGAGCTGTCCTCCAATGGCGGCCTGGACCTCCTGTCCTCCGGGAACTCCGGGAAGGTAGACGAAAGCGGGCTCGACAATGTTCTTCTCTCCCTTGTGGGCCTTAAGGACGGCCTCAGCGAAGCGGAATCCGGCGTAAGCCATGGAGAGGGTGGCGGATCCGGCACCGGCCTTGGCCTGGACAACCTCGTCTCCTCCGAACTGAATGCCTGCTATGGGTTAGTTTCTGAATCCAAAGCTATGGAGGTATAAACATACGCTTGATGAGAGCGGCGTACTTGTCCTCGGGAATGGAGACAGCGGGGGTGGCAGCGGACAAGAGAGGAACGATGGTCTCTCCAGAGTGTCCTCCAACAACGGGGATGGTGATCTTGCGGGGGTCGACCTCTCCGGTGACGGCAGCAGTGAAGGTAGAGGCACGGACAACGTCGAGGGTGGTGACTCCGAAGACCTTCTTGGCGTCAAAGACACCGGCCTCCTTGAGGGTCTCAACGGCGATGGGGACGGTAGAGTTGACGGGGTTGGAGATGATGAGAACGTAAGCCTTGGGGCAGAACTTGGCAACTCCTTGGATCAAGGTGCGGACGATTCCAGCGTTAATGGTGAAGAGATCCTGACGGGTCATGCCGGGCTTGCCTGTGGGGTAGCTTTAGAATCGGCCTGCTCTCCGGAGGAACGGGATACGAACGGGGAATTCCAGCGGGGATGACAACGATGTCACAGCCGGTAAGGGCCTTCTCGAGTCCGTCATCGGCAGCGAGGAATCCCTTGGTCTCCTAGGGTAGATATCAGCTTTGTTATATTGAGATATTGGTCCGGAATTCTTACGGCGGGGGTGGCAATGTGGGAAAGGTCGGCAGCAACACCGGGAGAGTTCACAACATCGTAGAGGGAGAGCTCATCGACGAGGGGAGAGATCTTGAGGAGGAGGGAGAGGGGCTATAATTCTGGTTAGAAGGTTGCTCTGATGACTATTCAGCTCGACTCAAATTACCTGTCCAATTCCACCAGCGGCACCGAGAACAGCTAATCACGCCAGTCAGCAAAACATGTGAATGAAGCGGAAACATCTTTGCTCAACATACCAGCTTTGACCATTTTGAAGGATTATAGGGTATTTAGTAAGGGTATCTTGGAGTTTGGGAGTTTGTTGGAGATGAGAAGCAGTTGAAAGAGAGGTGGAGGAACGGAGGTAGTTAAGTTAATTCTTGCTTTCGGCGGTGGGGTAGTTCAGGGCGACGGCGGGGAAAGCTTGCAGGGATCTGCTGGTTATTCTCTCACTGGGCTGCTCGAGGCGCAGTTCGGAGGAGTTCGGGAATAGTTAGATGGATGGACGGACTGGGATTTCGCCAGAGCTCGGCGTGCTTGCGACATCTTGGAAGGCGTCTGGCCAGCTGCATTGAGTTTGTGGGGTATTGGCGAAGGTTTGGCGATATGGTTGACAGTTGATGGAGCTTTGATGAAGATTTCGTCCTTCGATGTCACGATATCAAACTTCAACATCACCGGCCGCAACATCACAATCTCAAGGAGGTTTCCCCTCCCCAGGTCCCGGGAGCACTTCCAACAAGCTCTTCCTCAGCTCTGCTCTCGGTGCTTGTTCGGAACACGGACGCCCTTCCGTCCGTCTGCAACAGCTCGCAAGTGACGCGCCGAAACGCGACTGCTCGCTCCTCGGGCACTAAAACCTCTAAGTAGACGAGCGGTCAACCAATTTCCAGTTGTGTGATGCGAAACAGGGATGTGCGGGGAGAGTGCATGCGCCTTGACGACGGACGAGGCGAAAGCTGTCCATCACCCCGCCACCTCCCGCTTCCCCATCGGCGAGAGACCAAGTTTCATCATCATCATCCGTCCGTCCCGAAACTTTGTTTATGGTCACGATATCGATTGACAAGAGGTATCACAGAACTCAATGCAGCTTCATAAATCGGGTTGTGTCTATGGATTGATGGAGATGATGATGATTCCCTACCACATTCAGCAGCCACTGCAATAGACCTACTTCAACTAACCACCGGAGATCCCTTCCCCGTTGCTCGGCTGCATGCGCTCCACGATCGCAATCCCCCACAATCCCGGCCGACCTCCGAGGCTCTTCGGCTATGAATTGAACAAGCTTTGACGGATCGGAATTTCAAGGAGTCGAGATGAACTATTTCTCCGGCTCCATCCGATGCAGTCGGCGAAACGGTCCCGTTTAAGGCCGCATGATTTACACCAATGACGTTACAATTTACCTTCTATCCGAAACGGGCGGAAGCTGTCGTGTGGTCGGAAGAATTACGCTCATCACAGAGAGCTAAAGAGCTCTGAGGAAGCTATATCCTGGGCATAGCTTTCCTCTTCTATGGGTTTTCGAAGCGATTCGGTAACTATGCCACATGGAGGAATTTAGCATCGAGGTGTTTAGTTCTTCCGTCACAGCTTCCGGATCACAAGAGCTCCGAGTCCTACGATATTTCCTTCAATCGGCCGTCTAACACTTATATTATTTTATAGTCACGAAGCTATCTCCTTCCAAATTTACACTTAAGCCGAGGAAGAAGATCCCTTCTGCTTTCTCTGAGAGTGAAGGATAGCAGAAGCGCGGGCAACAGCATCCTACATCAACATCCCCGTCAGCGGCCATCCCGAAATCCATAACCCAACAACGGAGGACTACATACCGCACGGAGGTCAGGGCGGTAGTATTTCTTAGCAGTAGTGTTTACGATGGATCCGTAAACCTTGCGGTTGTGCTTCTTGAGCTCGGTCTTCTGGAAAAGCTTGATAGGCTTCTGTCCGTTCTTCTCGTTGGAAGTCTTGGTGATTACTATTCATTGTTAGCTATCGAAGCTTTGTTGAGGTACCTGGGAGCTAGGCAAGGTCGTAGACTTACGGATGACACCACGGTCAGTTCCAGGCATGACACCGATGGCCTATATAAAAGTCAGACCTCGTAACTTGTAGCAATCATCATCCACCATCTATCAATCCTAACCTTCTCGTTGACAAGTCCGGAGTTCTATAAGAAGAGGCATCAGTTAGTCCTAGGTCCCAAGCTTGCAAAGCTTCATCAATTAAACCCAGCGTAATACATACCTTGCGAGAGTGGATGTTCTTCAAGTTCATAGGCTCCTTAGAGAAGATAGTCTGCGAGGTTCCATGGCCACGCTTAACCATGTACTAGAAAACTCTCGCATCAGCATCCCATCCAATTCACCTCGTAACAGAATGTAGATGAATCATACAGAAGAGCGGTTGCGGGTGCACTCCCAGAAGACATCAGCGGAAAGGTTGGGGTAAGACATTATCAAAGTTGATTTTCAGTTACTAGAGTAGAGTCCGCGAAGCCCACGGATTCAAATCAGCGAAAGTCCCCATGATCAGAACTCGATTCCCCGATGTTCCACAAGGCTCTAGAAGGTCAATTGACCCTCTAGACCCATAATATCGATGAAAATTGATGAAAATATACCTTGAAATTAGTTGAAATGGGTATCGGTATGGGTATCGTGTGATGTGTGAGGTGTGATGTAAAATTCTCAGAAGTGGAGGTGGAGTATCAGGTTGCAGGACTTTATGGCAACCGGTAACCAAACCAACAACCGGCAGCAAAAACGCAGCAAGAGCCTTACTCAGCAGCAGAAGCGGAGTTTGTTGTCAAGGCAGGTTGGTGCTTGGCTTGTCACGGCAAGTGGAGGGAGAACTGATGCGAACGTGGGGGATCTTCAGACAAGTCAATTGAAGAAGTGTAACGAAGATCACTTTTTGTACATACAGCTTCGTCGTAGAAACATCAAACTACGTTTAGCAAAGCCCAGGGAAGCTCTGAAGCTCCAACTCGAGCTTGTTAGATAAAGCTTCCCTGAGCTTCCCACGACTCCTGCGATTGGCTTGAGGATATTGTCAAGACCCTGATCTCCCTCTCGTCTCCCTTCGCCAACAGGCTGACGGCAAAGCCAGGCAAAGCTAGGCAAAGCCCATAGTAAGCTCTTAGAGTAGCATCCTTCCAATCGCCGTACACGGCGTTTGCACAGTGCACTGCGGGGTAACTCAAGGTGAGCTCTCAAAAATCCCGGAAGCTATGCGGCTCAAGACAGCTGCAGCAACCGCATCAAAATCCGGCGGTACCTGAACGGACAACTTCCGGAGGCGGCTAGTTGATTACCATAACTGGGGATCTGCTTGTCCACTTGTGCGACGCGCAATCCTCAGTGACGACGATTTTCCAACGATTTACTGTCGATCATTTTGAGGTGTTTTTCTCCATGTTTGGAGCTGGCTGCTGGAGTGATTTATGCTAACGCTATGTGGTACGATTATTAGCCGCGGGAATGTTGAGATGGTTAAGATGGTTAAGCGCATTGTGCGATCGTGACGCCGGGTGAACCATCCATCACTCGCATTACGAGCTATGTAGGTAGACGGGCTCCCTGGGCTCGGCGGGATTCACCGGATATCACCACGGGGACTTAACGCGAAGTAAGCTGCTATCAAGCGCGGGTCCATAAGCGCAGGCCACTGCGATACCCGCAACTTGCAAGTCACTATCGAGATAGCGAGCGGGCTGCGTGACGCCGTCCGGTGAACTGTCACTCGCATAAGGAGCTACCACGAGTTAAACTACAACGGTGGACCCAACGGGAATGGTAATTGAGCCTTAGAGTAATAGAACATCGTTTTCTCGGAATAGTAAAGGAATGGCATGCTACCGAAAGTCCGAGACGGACCGCATGCACTGGTCCTGGTCCTCCGAAACAGAGTGAGAGCCGGTGACACGCGCACGGCTCGGTTCCGAAATACTCGTGTTCGCGGCTTGCCGAATATCTCCACCTCTATCTCTGTGTACAACTAGGACTGTTTCTATCCGCTGAAAGACGCTGATGTATCCTGGTGGAAGTACTCTTTCTCCGATCGCAAATTCGCCTCAAGTTTCAACTCCACTGTCTTGACAACAAACCGACTACGGTACACCCAACATCACCAAATTCTCCTCGCATGTCAGATCGAGATATCTAAATGCCATCTTTTGCATACATTGGACAAAGAAACTCTGCTCATTCCCCTCCTCCCACTCTATCGGTATTTTCACGGCTTCACAACCTTCAGTTCCTTCTTAATATCAGCGGTATTGATACCCAACTTCCTGTTTGCTTTTACTCTTCTCATTCTAACGATTCTTTGAAGACGAACCTATTTAATTTGACGACTCCAGCTCTGACATCGTTTCTAGAGTGCGACTGGACATGTCCCCGCTCTGCTTCTCGTTACTCGTGCCCAACTTATGTCCGTGTGCGACGGATCCTCCTTTGCGGATACAGTCAAAGATTCGAGATCCGGTAGGGAAGATACCTAGGGCCTCTTCCTAAAGCCGGAATTTCGCAGTCACTCTCGATTCAAGATGCTTACGAAATCGATAATGATACGGAAACTTCAAACAGCTTTTTGCGGCTAAAAGAGGCTAAAGAGCGGATAGGTATGCTGCCTACGGAGCAGCTTGAGGAAAATTCGGGCCCCGCGGAGAATAAAGAATCCGACATGGTTGACTACAAAAGAGAACACGGAGCAAGCAGAAGGAAGGGATGGAGGTGACGAGAGGGAGGAAAGGGACGTGGACGAGGACTGGGACGATGAAGAGATGGCGGGGCCGCGGAAGAACTTAGAGCAATGGCGGCGGGGATGAATGAAGCAGAAGTGCGAGAGTTGAAGCATACTATAGACGAGAGTTGGTATACGAGGAGGGAATGGCATGAATTAGACGAGAGTTTGGAGATGAGAGCGTTTTTAATTTAGAAGACGATGATGATGGGATGATAGAGGATGAGAGTACTGAGGACGTTTAAAAAGCATGAATACGGAATGGACGATAGACAAAACGGTAGAAGCACGCAAGCATTAGTATATAGAAATTTATCATGTACAGCGAAAATCCATTAGGATAGCTTAGAATTGATAAATAAATAAAAACAAGGATGACTACAATCACAAGATGTCACTATCGGTTCGCGAAATTCTCCATCAATCACCAGACCAATCAGTCTCGACTGTGATATGTACACATATCGAGACTCGAGAGTTTCTGGTACGTTTACTTATTTCCTTCTAATACACTAGTGTACATGGACATCAACTAATTCTCACTCAACGATCAGATCAGTGTGTAAAGGACCGTAGCTCTCCTTCAGTTCTCAAATAGTCATTCTGAGAACGGAATCCGGAATTGTTCTAAGAAAAATTCTTAAGATCTTAGTCTTACTTTCTTGAAAAAATTAAGCCATTCTGTTCAAACTTCAGCAAGATCTAACGAGAAAAGTTTGAACCCCCCCCCGTAAATAGATGGTGTGATTGATGGCATCCTTCCTGTTTATAAAGCCACCAGCATAAAACAACGGTGTTGATTGGATGTTGTCGCAAGTGGTCGGATCATTCATTGTATTCAAGTATTCAAGTATATCTAGTATATGCATAGGAAAGTTTTGGCGGCCTCTTGTAGGGTACGATGATTGGTAATATGGAAACCTCAGACAGTTGTACGGTATACCAAATTTAGAAATGCCTAACAACTGGAGAGCGGAGAAGCTGAAGAAGCTGCTTGAAGCTTCTGTAACCCTTGACGACTCTAACAAGTGTTTCGCCCTACGCTGACGGCTGTCAAGTTATCAAGTTTCATCTGAGCCGTGTTGCTTCAACTTGCATCTACTTCACCCGCGTTTTGTCTTGACAGGCTGAAAGCTGGATAATTGGTCTCCATACCACGCCCTGAATATCATCACCGCATGATCCCGTGATATCCGTCATGTAGGCTCTATGTACTCATGCTTTTCTTTTCTCATGACTGCCGAATCAATGTCGACTGTATACCGAGTCTACATAGATACTTATGCGTAACAAAGCCCTATGTTCCTCAACATCAAAGTCGGTAAATCTAGAGTCTAGATTCACGTGCTTTACTCGCTCGCGCTGCGCCTTCGCCCCTGCATCTGCGCGATGGCGATAGATCATCCGGGCCGGCGTGCCTTATCCTTCTCCCTAAGTTCTCCCTACGGACTCCTATGGCATGCATATGGGACCATAAGACGGAGTTCCTCTAGGTTCGTCGATGAAGCACGGCTGAAACGCCTCCAAAAGCTACCCCGTACTCCTGCGTCGTTGCGACGCGTCTGACTTTGTCGGTGTCACACTTGTTGGACCACTCGACGGGATGTCGCAGTTGTTCGTTTCGTTCGTCGTTCGTTTGCTTACCGTTCGATCGTTGGACGACTTTTGCCCCCCCGGAACTTACGGAAGTTACGGAACTTTGTCAATTATTGTCACCCAACGATCCACGGGATATTCGGGATATTCGGGATATTCAGGTTCCGTAACGTGATGCGTTTCAAACGACTAAACTTGCGCGTCGTCGCGAGTCTGCTCTGCGGATCTTGGAATATCCGTCTTTGACTAAACCTGCCGCGCGCGCGTTAACGC
Source organism: Pyronema domesticum (assembly GCA_024516145.1). NCBI lineage: Eukaryota > Fungi > Ascomycota > Pezizomycetes > Pezizales > Pyronemataceae > Pyronema > Pyronema domesticum. Next base: position 73,291 of record JAJJXL010000034.1, read on the forward strand.
GGTCACCATTTCATGAGCCATCTTCGCCACAGCCATGGAGATGAGGGGTTCCCCGGACCCCCGGGGCGGGTACCTGAATGCACATGTACGCCGGTTTGTTCTATTTTCGGAGACCCAGGAAGGCCGCTCCCGTCCCTGAGACCTGCCCCGCCAAAGCTAGAGTGACTTTGGATAGCCCGTGCGTTCACGGCGGCGATTCCACCTCTCGCTGGATTATATAACCGCGCGCAGAAACTAGACTTGCGTATGGTTTGCATATCAGTGGTTTATCTCCCTTTGGTTCGCCGAAATTTGAATCATGAATTTTTAATTTCATCTATCGGCCGATATGGTTAGGGGAAGCTTTGATGTTTCCAAAGAAAGGTACACGCTGAACCTAAAGCGGAACTTGCAGTAGTGCCCTTAGTTCGGAATCTGTAAATGCTCCCGCGGAATTCTCTAAGATTCGTCATGCCACGATGCTCCGCCTCGCAACTCTGAGATTAGTTTACTGTCGAGAAACGAGCCGAGATTGACGATATGTGGCTTGCGCGGCTTAGCGTGATTGGCGAGCTTGGGTGGTTCATTGACGGTTCCCTTGTCTTGTCCTATCTGTCTGTCTTTCAGGACCTGATCCTTTCCCTTTTCCTCACTTCCCAACTTTGTGCCTTACAATCTCCGTGGCCTCTCAGCAAGTCAATTCACAACAACCTGTTTCCCTCACCTTTTTGCACGAAGATCTCCTGTTGAAACTTGCTCTTTCTTTTGTTCCTGTCGCTCGCTCTAGCCGCCGCCCCGCAACACGTTGCCACACGCTCCACTGCATACTGCATATACTATTTTCTTTACACCAACGTTCACTTTTTGGGGACCTTGTCAAGCCTAGTGTAGTTTCAGCCTACTCTTGCTTTGCGTCGCTTCTATTCTATCCGTTCTATACCATACCTCGACCCTTCCACACCATACGTCAACCCAACCCGCTCCCGCAACAAAACCGGTCACGAACCTGAACCTACCGCCAATCATGGGTCTTACCGATCGCTATATGCTTTGGTCCTACGCCTTGGTTTTTATGGCAGCAGCTACTGGTGTGTATATATGATCTCCCTCCCCGCTCCCCTCCCCACATCGCCTCCAGCACTTCAACACATCATCATATCACGAAAACACACAGCACCTACCACGAAGACACGCACATACCACGACGTCAAGAAGTCAAGACAAGAACTACGAAACTAAGAAAACATCAATAGCTCTCTACGTTTACCGCAATAACTGGATCCCAATGCTTGAGAACATCCTACCCGAACACGCCTACGAGCGTTTGAGACCTGCGACTTTTGAGGATGATATGGAGGCGGGTTTACAGTACGTCCCCATAGCACCTGCCACACCGCGGTACTCTCCTCGGACACTTCACTAACGATCAATCAACAGCTCCGACGCCTTCTCCCTCGCCGGAAACATCGGTGGTCAAGATAGTCGCGCAGGTCTAGACTCAGCAGGCAAAAAAGAAGTCCTACGTATCATGAGACGACAGAAGGTTACGTTTGATGATGCTAGGAGGATATATATTGAGCAGAAGTTTGCCGATAACGGTATTGGGGCTGATGGAAGGCCGACTGGTATGTTCCCCACTTCCATACGCTACCACGAGCTGTGAAGAGCTACAAGCTTCGCGCGGAAGATGTAGGACAAAGGCTAACGAGGTTATAATAGATCCACGAGCTGTGTTTTTCTCATAGTCGAGTAAAAAACCAGACGCAGAAGGCGACGAGGAGATCGAACTGCGCGAAGTCCGCGAAGTTTGCGGAGTTAGCACTACCACACCCGAACATCATCATACCCCGTGACCTGAGCGTCGTCATCATACATCGTTAGCTGCTTTTCATAAAACCTCACTCGAAGTCATCGTCCCAACTTTTGAGAATCCAAATCCAAATTCTATTCTTTTCCTGAGTCGCTTTGTCCAGGACTATTTTTACGGCTTCTATTTGGGACAACTTTTCAAAACATCATTTTCTACACAACATTCTACATTTCATTTCATCTTTCTTCAACATTTTCTTCTCGTTTCATCTTCAACAGTTTCTGCATTTTCTCTTTTCTTCTTCTTTTTCTTGTTTCCGTTTTTCGCTTTTCCGTAAGGGAGAATTTGGGTTGGTTTGGCTGCTTGTTGATATTGTATTTTTTTCGGGAGTTTATGGGCTGCATTTTTCTTTCGGTTTTTTGGTTTGGTTTGGGGATCTGGTTTGGTTGGGGATTGAGTTCACGGGGTTCGCGGGGTTTAAGGGGGGCAGGACAGGGTTTGGAGGGTCGTTGGTCATTTGTTTAACGGGTGTTCAGATGAGATGGGGGCACGTTTTTTTGTTACCAGGAAACTGGAGGTAGGCTCGGTAGATAGCCTAGGGGAAATATGGGATTGAGTTGGAATATTGAAATTTTATATCCCTTTGATCTTTTCTGAGCTTCTTGATGCGTTTGTGGGTCTTTGATTGATCGTGGATTGTGTTCGCTTGTTTACTCGCTTGAGACCCGGGGGAGGGGGATGGTGGAGATTGATGAACTAAACCACAGATACACCGAGATAGATACTAATGATGCTTTACAGTACCTAGTACCGATATACCAACCATACAGAAAACCCCCCGGAGAGAGAAAAGGGGGGGGGGGGGGGGGGGGGGGGGGGGGGGGGGGGGCGGAGCTGGGGCCGGTAAATTACAGCACAGCACAGGAAACACAAGAACCTACCGCAGTCTACCCCGCTTCAGAGATAAAAGGGCACATTTCTCAGGGGTGAATCGAGATTACTATTAGATACAAACAAACGGTTTATTCACTTTTTATTCACGTTATTTATGCTTGGGGAAACGAACATATTAGCTGCGCATACGGTATTTGCACTTTTGCTTATTTTAGGGGCTTGAGGGGCTTGATCAGAGACTTTGTTTGATTATGAGTCTAGGCGAGTATGTTGTACAGTAAATTTTACAAACATATCGATACTGGACAACGGTAGATATGGTGGTGGCTGCTGGCTGCTTATCATAGCCGAATTCTGTTGATTGCGTGGGAAGCATGGTTTAAGTGTAGTGTAACTTGTGGAGGCAGGCTTAAGATTGACGAGGTAGCTAATCCCGGGCCAATACATACTACATATCTAAAAGTAACGAAGCCACTAGGTTAGAAACCATGAGGATTTAATGCCGTGAGACCATGGGACTTTGAAGCTTCAAGCCATAGATACTCAGAGCTGCATCTCAACATTTCCACGAGGCCAAGAGACCGCGAGGATTAATGCGGCATGCAGCGAGGCTGAAAGGAGTATTCACTGTGCAGCCGGACTCGAAACTAGTAACAAACAGATCCAACCACAGTGACAAAAAGTTGGAGTTGACGTAGATAAACATTGACGCCTCAAACCACGCGTTCTTCAAGCCATAACGCTGAGTTATGTTGTGATCTCTCTACCGTGGATCTCTCAATTGAGTTTGAACTTTGGTGGGGCTTAGCTAACTAAGTAAGTAATTGAGTTTACTATTTGACGAAAGGGGTTAATTGCACTCCATGGCATGGGCTTCAAAGTATAACAATATGCAAAGCAAACAAACAAAACCATTGTCAATCTTGTTTGATTGGGCAGAGTAAAGGGATTGTATATGCAGTTGGATTATGTAGTTTTTTTTGAAAACTTCTGCGGATTCCGGAAAACGCCAGAAGTCGAATGGTTAAAGTTTGACGCCCCACTGCCAAAGATTCAATCAGATCAGACAACTCAGCCTCATAAGCCTCACGATCACATCCTTCTTACTAGAACCGTATATACGGTAGTCTGTGGAGGCTATGGAGCTCGTGGAGCTCGTGGAGGCTGTGAAAGCTTAGCAAATCTAGATGGTGTAGATCTCAATTCTAAATCTCCATGAGAAGTGAGCACAGACTCCCGAGCCCGGGCCATAAAAGAAAATCAAATTTAGAGTATTGGGATGCTAGTTCGTGTTATTATCTAGGGTATTTATCTAAGATTAGACAACTTAGATATGGTGGGGCACGAACCGGGTCCGAGCTTAGCACTGAGCAGTTGAACCTAAACTTGCTCCGAGCCGTGGACCCGGAAGGCTGAGTAGACCCCAAAATTATGAAGGGAGTACATAGAGACGTTTGTTGTAGCTAGATAGGCAGGCTTGTATACAAGCTTTAGAATGGTCTTTCTGTAACAAACCACAAACAGCGAGCGTCAATCATAAGAAGTCACTCTAAAGGGCCGAGGTGGAAGCCACAGTTTATGGATAAGGATGGGCTTTGTTTAACTAGGTGCCTACATATCCGGAATTTCTATAAGCACCAGCCTGGTGCCTCGGAGGCGGAGCGAATAGAGCGAACTAGGAACGGATAACGTTATCTGGCGGCTGACCCTTGTGCCTTAAGTGGGAGTCGGTTCTTGGGACCGACTGCGTATCAAAGTCTTGTGAAAGCACAGACACATGTGCGCAGCTCCGTAGATTACTGTACCTAAGATTAGAATTTAGGTATCGAGCACGACCCAGGTCTGAGCTGTACATAGCTATTAGCGGTTTGCCTGAAAGATGCGAAATCGCCTCCGCGGAGGTCTGGTTCGATTCCTAACTCGGCTTAGAGCCTATATTCGACTGCTAACTAGTACCTTGGAATAATTCACCTCGTAGATAGATCTGAAAATCTGAGCTGAAGATATGCAGGTCACAGTAATAGTTTTTTGTACTCTAGTTCAAGTTACTGTTCAACCCTTCATGGTAAATGACTCGACGTGAGAGTCACCGAGTTACGATAAGCTGAATCCTGATGTACTTAGATAGCCTTTAGACAGAAAATGGTCTTAGGCCCCGTAAGATATTAATTATAACCGCATGATCAGGAATTTGATACAGGCTATGAAAGCGGGCTGCTGCGCACACTACCTGCACATGCGCGTCGGTTCACAATATCACGGCCTCTTTCACATTTATTCCAACGAACTCCTCTGGATATATCCTCTTAAAGATCTGCATTCAAATTTACTGTGCTCTACCCAGGCCTAGCTTAGCTCAACATACTCTATCTGGCCCCAACCAAACTCACATTATATGTACGAGTACATATGTTGTATCAACCTGAGCGCCTAGCTAGAAGCAGTAAAGGCAACAACTAGATTGTTGCTCGAAGAAAGTACTGTCATTATTCAGAGTCTTTGTGATGTCTATCAAAAGCAGCTTCCACCAAGAGCCTATTGGGACATGAGAAGGTAACTAGTGACGTCGGTGTCATACCGCATCGCCCTCCCCATCATCTCCCTAAATAGATTCCTGTTAGAAACTACTTCTGATGATGTTTTTCTCTATATATTAAATATATTCAGCGCAGGAAACTAGTCTGCCACCAGTGGCTTCCCCCAAGAGCACATTGGGACATGAGGAGGTAGTCGGCATCATACCGCATCGCCCTTCTCACCTCTCCAATGAAGGCTTGGGATAAACCCCCTTCTGGTGGACTACTTACTCGTGTTGCAGATGTTTGATAGAGAAACGTGGCTGGGGGGACTATAGGGTTTAAATACATAAAGGTCCGGCCGGTATGGCTAGCTCAATGCACGTATTGCCGGTATACAGCGTATTATTTACTTCAGTGGCAAACGTTGCTTGACAATTTTGATAATGTTACTGGAATCAATTACACCTATCTACTGGCCATTGGAACGCGATGCAGACTCATGGCTTCGTAGGCCTGCGTTTGAAATTCCACGATATGCAACGTCATAACCCTCTCAATACTGCATACACGAAATGTATTCGTCAAATGGCCTGGGAGATTCCAATATCGTTATACTTCCCATTTCCCACAGCCGTCATCCCGCTGTTAATCTGGGACTAAGGCAAATAATGACCATGAGTCAACATCCGTTAAAACTATTGCTCAATTATGGGGTTTAGCAAATCACTCACGGTTGTAGGCGATACGCGGGCGGCGGCTCTTAGTATAATTCCCGAAACCCCTCTTGCGACAGCGAACAGCTACTGGTAAACATTACAGGATACCTTTTACCGCTTGATCCTCCCGCTATACTTTTACAGGGAGATTTTATCGCTGGTACGCTAGGAAAGTCTCCCGCGTATTTAAACCCTATATTCCCCCAGCCTATTTTCTCTATCAAACATCTTCAACACGAGTATCTAGTCCACCAGATGGGGGTTTCTCCCAAGCCTTCATTGGGGAGGTGAGGAGGGCGATGCGGTATGATGCCGACTACCTCCTCATGTCCCAATGTGCTCTTGGGGGAAGCCACTTGTGGCAGACTAGTTGCCTGCGCTGAATATATTTAATAGATAGAGAAAAACATCATCAGAAGTATTTTCTAACAGGAATCCATTTAGGGAGATGATGGGGAGGGCGATGCGGTATGATGCCGACTACCTCCTCATGTCCCAATGGGCTCTTGGTGGAAGCTGCTTTTGGTTGACTGCTTGCTTGTGTTGAGGATATTCAATGTCAGCGTAAATTTGAAGAAAGGGGATCGGGTCTGAGAGGACTGCGGGGCTTCAATAGATACGAGATCATTTAGACCGGATGCCAAAGGTCTCGAAAGATCTTTTCTCGTCTCGTGGGCGATCGTTCATGATGAATGGCCCGGGGGCTCCCCTTCAGTGGCTATGTTGACTCTTGAGAGGGTTTGATGGGCTGTAGTGCGGTCTACAAGCTCTCCAGACGAAGCTGGAAGCATCCTATGAGCTGTAGAACTGTGTAGTTGAACCTTTGAAGGCTATGTAGAGACTTTTTGGGAGGTATACGCCAGCTGTAACTACGTCAGTATGTGTTTCGGAGGCCATGGGGAACGTTCAGAGAGTTTTGCTATAGTGTAGTAGAAGCTTCGCAGGCGACGCTGATAGCGTTTGATGAGTTGTACTAGGGGTTGTTGACCCTTCGGAGGCTATGTTTAGATGGGGAACAGCTCTACACTTCCCATCTCTCACGCCTCGCCTCGTGCCCATGGTATGCCTTGTCACTCGTGCAGATCTCAATTCAAAGTTTCCAGCAGCTCGGAGCACAGACATATGTGCACGGTGCGGTGGCCCCGTAGATAATATTGTTATATCTAAGATATATCTAAGATTAGACCCTCAACTAGGGAGATAACCATTATTCCGGGTCTAAATTCAATCTTATGACCAAAGCTTTAGCCTTTCCCCGGCCGTGGATCTAGAATGGCAGGATCCGGGCTCCGTGATATTGGGCGAGGGGCCGGGGGCCTAAGCTTCTCGGAACAGGCCGGGGGAGGTAAAGTCAGGTTATAGAGGTCTGTCTATTACTTTATCACGATAAGGTTCCCTGAGGCTAAATTATTCTATGATTCTGAATGCAACTTATGCAAGCACAATTCAACTTGATGATACTGAAGCTGCAGCAAGAGTGTTGATCATGGGAAAGCTTTAAGCAACTCACAAAGGCTAAGGCGTTGCACTTGCTAAAGATCAAATGTCAAACGTCAGGCGTCATACCTCGGAAACTAGAGTAAGCAATTATGCGGAGACTGGAGTCACGAGTGAAGTTTTATGAACCCAGAACCAGGAAACAGATATCCGATCCGGAATATCAAGCCCCAGACTTAGAAACTAGTGGAGCCCGGGAATCCCTGGGAGCCCGGCCGGGAGTCCGATGGCTCACACGTGGTGCGCACGAATTCCTGCAGGCTGCGCATTCTCTTGACTACTGCATAGGTCACTGATATCGATACTAGATTTTCTGTATCTAAGATGAGATATCCATGAGCACGACCCGGGTCTGAGCGGTACAGGGCTTTGCGAGTTTAGAGTGTGGTCAGCCTACCTCAAGGCCCGCATTATCAATGACTTAATCAGGCTAAATTGAGTCCAGACTCAGCTTGAAGCCTAACCAACAATTGGGTGTAGAGTGCTCTTGTTCGGCTTCATAGAAAGTCACTCATTATTTGATGAAGCTAGGTTAAGTATTCTATAATCAAGTCACGGCAGGCGCCATACGTAGATGTGATGAATGTACCGAGTGGATTTGCAAGAACTGGAGACCAATCGTAGGGGGTTATGAAATCCAGTACTGTCTTTTGTTGAACTGTACAATCTCACTACTGCGCAACCACTATTTACAGCCGGTCACTCTGGATTCCAGTAAGTTACTTCCCAGCAAATTGAGGCCGTGACAAAAAGAGCCATTTCTCCATAGGTTATAAGAAGAATCCACCCAACCCATTCCCTAGTCTTCTTCGTGAAAGCAAAACATAATGAATCCTTAGTATCAAGATATCCCCAACAACGCAACGGATGTGCCATGTATTGCACTTGCCATGATATGGCCTGGCGTAGCCAATTCCGAAGGGCGAGTGTTATCAAAAACTGTGTCGCTGTCAGGCAAGTGGCAAGCCAACTGTGCCGTCCCGTTGTTTGTCACACCAGATTGGATGATCATTCCTTGTACCATAGTTAATAGAATGAAAAAGGCAACCCCCAAGCTTTAGCATTTCCGTGGGAGATAGTATACGTGCTTAAACGACCCATCAGAAGGTTAACGTATCTTTCCGCTAGTCCCACTGAAGATGGGCTATAGACCGGCGCTGTAATTTGAACGACACCATGAGAGCGAAGTAACTCTTGGGTATGCAATCCGGTAAAGTGTTTCCCGTTGTCAGTATACATGACTTTTGACCATCCGAATACCGGAACAATATGATCCACAAGCATGCTGTTGGTAGTCATCATATCCGCTCTTGGGACTTTGGCTCAGAAGCACCTTGGCCGATTGGTGCTACAGATTTAGGTTCATATCAGTATCCGATGATCCAAATCAAGTCAACCGGTATACGCTTACCTGATGAGGGGCACGGCGCTCTGGTCTGCTGAATCTAACGAACTAAGCGTCTCCGAGCATTGGGTATAACGTTAGTCTGTTGCTGCTATCGAATCGGTAGGTATTTACGCAGTATCTTCGTTACTTGGTATTATCGACCGTCGAAGTGGTTAAACAAGCGAAAGATGTGATTAATTCGAAGAGACAAAAGGTAGTTAAAGCATCGTTGCTTAAGAAGAAAAACCCCAATCCGAAAACGTTTGGCGTGCATTGTTGCATGTTGGTATCAGTGGTAGGGGGGAAAAAGACGAGTGGAGCCGAGTGGAGGATTGTCGAGGAAGTCAGGAAGCGGACCCTGTGTTACTAACAGCTCAAGCAATCCCAGGTAACCCTCGGGTATCAAGAGTATGTATGTAGACTCTAGAGCCCGGTCGACAGGCCGGACATCAACTATGATGACATCTTCTCACTACTATCATACCCTCCCAACGATGCTTTAACATTACTCGCCATAGAAACTATCCCTCTTCAATCCTGGCCTTCCCTTAGCCCTTATTGGTGCCAAAAAATACCCTCATTGACAGTGTATTTGGGTATGGTCATGCGGGGAATAGGCCCTATGAAGCTGGCTTAACCTTTCTGTACCTACACATACATGACTACCTCAGTGTCTAAGTTAGACCCTAGTTCTATAAAAGGATTTTGGCAGAATGACCTCGCGGATTTAGAGACTGTTAGGATGACCCCGAACCTCGAACGACAAATGCACAAAGTCCGTGCGATATGGCGATGTTTCTACTCACAATAGCCACGGGAAATTTCATGGATGTAAGCTTTTATCCAGCACGGCGACTATGTAGTTAAGAATTTACAGCACTGACGAATACTCCCAGCTCAATTCAACGTATCCACGGCGTTGCCATGTGAGTAGAGAACTTGAGGGCCTGAGAGACCTTGCCCATGTGATTCAATGCCTTTTTTAGTAACCTGTGGCAACCCTGGTATCTTCGTGATGCTCCATCGCCGAATTCTACTTCAATCATTTTTATGTGGTGAGGGTCATCCCCACAATTTTGGAACCCCTGGGGGTTGTTCTGTCAAATACAGCACATTCAGAGGGTGATTCCGACAAAACTCCCTTCTATACAAGCCTCCCGGAACTTCCTTCTTTCTCCAGCCAGCTGTCACCACCATCAACCACAACCACGACCAACGGCAGCCATGGCCGACTGCCCATCACTTCCACCCGAAGTAATACTCAAAATCACTAAATTCGCTACTATGGCTACACTCGCATCACTCTGTGCGGCCAACCGCGGTTTCTACGCGCTCCTTTTACCGACTCTCTATAGGAGAGGGGTCGACATTGTCTCGAAAGAAGACTCGCTTCACCTCAACCTTGCTGTCGAGTTGATTGAAGGGAATAAATATTCATCGATGGCTAAACTTTTACAACACGGGCTCTCTGCGTCTGCACAACGTCTCCAGGACTCCGAGCATTCTGACTTAGGACTCTTAGGCGAGGATATTTCCTTGCTTCACGCATCAGCCTATTATGAAAAGAGAACCGCCAAAAACTCTATCACCAAGCTGTTACTAGACAACGGAGCGGAAGTGGATCATAAAGACAGTTTTGGCTGTACATTTTTACATGTCACCCTGTACCGAGGTTGGGACTCGGAGAATTTCCAGGATCAAGAAGCACAGATAATCACGTTGGTTGAACACGGTGCAAATGTCAATGCTTCAGACAAGGATGGATGGCAGCCAATGAACTTAGCTGCAGCATTCAATAACTGGCCAGCTGTTGGAGTTCTAGTTCGCCATGGTACGAACATAAATGCTACTGATAATGAAGGAAGAACACCAATTATGCGAGCGATCGAGAACAACATTGACGATTCGCATGTCGAAGTTATGGCAGAGTTGTACAAGTACGGGGCGCAAGCACCATCTCCCAGCGATGGCTAGGCATCCCCGAACTTCGAAGGGAATAGAAATAGCGAATTGGGTAATTTGTAGCCTGACAGGCATAGGCAGGAATCTAAAATAATTTAAAAGAATATCACTCCCTTATATAAGTTCACAATGTTCCGCAGGGACATCTCATATGCTCCAAAAACCACATCAGCAGTGACCCTATATAGCCCTACCCATCCATCGTTAACCCTTTAGAAATACGTGTACCATAGGGAGAGTCACGAGTAGTCTGCCTACAAGTAAGTGTATCTCACACAAATCGTGTTGTACTCTTGAGTCAGTCCAAAGCTTGCAAACTTGGCTAAGGTTTACCGTCGTTTGTATTCATATGAAATCACTCCGTTTTTAAGGAACCCAGATGATTAAATCCCCAAGTAATAACACTCGCCAAACGTCAGACGCTAAATGTACAAGTTCTCCACCTCGTCCTCCGGAGACTGGCTTCGATCGGGATACCGATACAAATGTCTCCGCTATAATCTATATCGGTTGCATCTTCATCTCCGTGATGATGATTTTTTTCAGAAAGGATTCGAGTATGATGCTAAGTAGCATAGTGGCTATTCAAAGTTGAAACCACAGTACCGGTACAGCACTTGAAAATCAAGAACGAGGCTTATCAAGTTGCTAGCGGGTGTTTCCATGCATTCAGGATCAAGTTCTTTGCTCCTGCAAGACGTTCAGCTCTTTCACGGAATTCCATGCAGCGAGCAGTACCAATCAAGATACCACCCTCCTTGAGCCAACCCTCCCGGGTCATTCTCTTGATTAGGTTTCCACTCTTCACCATATCCTCATGTCCCTCGTCCCTCGTAAATAACATAAGATTCACATCCTTTCGCAATGGTCATTCATACAACGGCGCGGAGTCCGGACAGCGGCGTTCATTCCCTGGGCATCACCTCCAGAGCCAAATTTATTCCCAGCGCATTGGGGGGCAGGGGAGGGAGGAGCAGCTGGTATATCCGGGACAACAACTTCGGGAGGCATGGAAGGGGGCCCGGTTGTCAGTAGGTTGTAGCTTTATTGGTGTTCTTAACGGCCACAGGGCGGCCTGGGCGAGCATTTTCCTTGTCCTCGACGATCTCATCGACATCCGTAGGAGAGTTATGGTTCGAATTGGCTTTGGCGGATGGTGGAGACGGCAGTGATGAATTTTCAAATTGTGGTTTGCAAGCTGCTTCGGCCTCGGGGTCTTCAAGATTCGGATGATGCTTAGCGATACTTAGCGATGCATACAGAAGGAGATGGATCATGGGGAGGAGATAGTAGATACTTACTTACTGTAGTTCTCGGGCGAGATATACTGAGGTTCTTTGAATCTTGAGAGAATTAGAGGTTTGATTGCAGATGTTACATTGTAGCTGACCAGTGAGTCAGTGACCGCTGGCCTCTTTGTCGAGATGTAGAAGTATCGAGAGCTGATAATGATGTTAAACACGTATGTCGAAGAATAGAGAAGTTACGCGTTAAAGAGAAGGGTCTTGGCTGTAAGGGAATGTCAGCAAAATTTGTAATGGTTTGTGTTGGTGCCGCTGAAATAGCCGGTGAAATAGATGGAGGCACCCGCTACCACTCAATTTTTAGATAGCTAACTATGTAGCCTGTGTTTACATGTCATGTATCTAGACTTAATTTAAACGCTGCAAAGCTTCCATAGTCACTGTCTACGTAACTAAATACAGACCCCGGGCCTTCAAAATAAGTGTCTCATCGCCCTACCCACAACCGTCACATTGGATCAGGGGGCGGCCCCAGTAGTGTATTGGTAGTAGTCCTTGCATCTTGGTGCAGTGGTATGAATCCCTGCAACTGCGCAAAGCCAACGGGTTCGAATCCCGTGTCGCTCTCACAGGTGTCTCTTGGTTACCGGGGTTTGCCCTCAAAGGAGGTTTACCCGGTGCTCAGGATAAGTAGTCACTCTCTGCAGTGAAAGGGTACTTGACATGTGTCAAGAGTAACCCCGCTTACCTGATCTATGCCTTCTTAGGTATAGACAAGCGTTGGATTAAGTTCGGGAAAAATGTAATAGAAATTACGACTGTCATAACCATTAAGGTTGCATACAGAAATGAAAGATTATTATTATTAGTCACATTGGATCATATCGGATCACTCGATTGATCCGAAAAATTTCGGCATGCGTGTGCTTTTAATAAGTGCTGCACTTGCGGGACTACGCTGATTTCGGAAAATAGCTTGTAATTATGAGTTATAGAAATGAATCTAGAAATATAAGTAATAGAGAATAGTATTTGAAAACTTTGTCGGAATCGTGCGGTGGAGGTTAACATTCACGAATCACGAAGTATCACTTACCGTTTGCACTTTACATTACGTTTGAGTTCTTGTTAACCAGCGAGACACCGAGACGGGCCCGAGTGAGTATCACGATCACACGGTTCCATCCAAGCTAGCAAGCCATCATATTCGCGAAAAAAAACCAAAGTTCAATTCAACCAACTTTTAATGATATCACATTCAAGACAGTCATCAAACACCATTTTCAATCCCTCGCTCCCAACTCCCCCAACCAAAAATCCAACCATATATCCCAGTCTATAAACACAACCGAATCCACCTATCTACCCGACGTCTACTCCTGGTAAGTGAAAAGATGAGTATGCAACACATTCATAGCCCGGATAGCGTCCTTCTCTGCAATAACGCAAGAAATGTTAATTTCTGAAGCACCTATTTTTTCAATCAGCAATTATTCCATCACGCATGCATGCCAGCTTGCCAAAGGCATCCAAAGGCATCCAAGGGGGATAGGGATAAACATACCCTGAGAAATCATCTCAATATTAACATTCGCCTTTGCCAAGGTAGAAAACATTCTTCCAGCAATTCCCACCATTTTCTTCATCTGTTTTCCAACCAAAGAAAGAATAACCAAATCCCTAATAATATCGACACTTCCATATTTCTTCAATTCCTCGACCGCAGACTTAACCGCATCATCCCTAATCTCCGCCTGAAGTGCCATAGAAACATGAACCTCCGATGTAGAAATGAGATCAACACAGAGTTGGTGTTTATCCAAGATGCTGAAGATACCAGCCAAGAAACCATGAGACAATGACTTGCGGTTAGAATGCACGTTAAGAACAACAATATGGTTCTTAGTAGTAACCGCGGTAGGTCGAAGATGTCTAGGCTGAAGAAGCATATCTACAGAATGCTTCCTGAAGTGTCTAGGCATCTCGCTAGGAGTCTCTTCTCCCTTTCTTGCCACAGTATCAGGGAAGATCATAGTTCCCTCACCAGTAGGGTTTTCAACGTTCTTGATACGGATAGGAATACGAGCACGAATAACCTGCTCCATAGTGAAAGGATGAATAACCTCAGATCCATAGTAAGTAAGCTCAGCAGCCTCCTCGGGGGTGATAACAGGGATAAGGCGAGCAGTAACGACCTTGCGAGGATCGGCGGTGAATATACCATCGACCTCTTTCCAGACCTGGAGCTCGTCTGAGTCGAGTCCAACGGCGAGAAGGGCGGCGCAAAGGTCAGTGTATCCGCGACCAATAGAGGTGAGGAGAGAGCCGGGGACGACTCCGAAGTAGCCGGTTACGACGGGGAGACGGTCGCCGCAGGCTTCGATGCGCTCGGCGAGATTCTTGGCGAGGGCGTCGTAGAATTCTTGGTTCAAGGTGCATTTGGCGGTATAGGCGGCGGACACGATGTTTTCGAGGTTGACGTATTCCGCGTCGATACCCTGGGATCATCAGTATCCAGTCCTGTGAGCTCAATGAGCTGAGGATTGTGTGGTACCCACCCCGTCCTTCAATAGCGCAGTCATGAACAAACAAGAGAGCTTCTCTCCAGTTCCGATGATGACATCCTTAGTCTTAGGTGAGATCTCGTCGATGATCTAGCCGTAGAAGTAGCCCGTCAGTATAATGTCCCTCAATCGCTCCATCTCTGGCCTGATATATCCTGCCTCAGGCCCGCCTGACACCCGAACCCGGAACAACGCACCTGAGCAGCCCCTAAAAAGCTCGCCAATCTCGCGCACTCAGTCTCAATACCCTTTCCAAGCTCCTCAAGAATCGTCTCATCGTTAATGAGCTCCTTAGCAGTCTTGATATGGTCCTGAAGGATAGCGTCGACGATTTCTACGTAGAGCTTGGAACCGGGCTTGAGAGCTTCCTCGGCGGCCTTGATGAGACTGTTTTTGTGTCAGGACTGAATGGGATGACTGGCGGCCCGGGGGGGGGGCGATGGAGGGGAGGGGAATACGGACCGGTTGGTGGTTCCCTCTGCTTTAGTATCGGTGGATCTTGCTGAGCATACGATGGCGATTTTATGCTGTTGCATATGGACGCTGTGATGGTCAAACCATTAGCTCAATTCTGTGCGGTGATTCTCATGACAACCCTAGCATCACATTCCTCCATCACCAGAGCAGCGCATCCATCATGTCAAACACGTGAGTCAGAAGTTTGGTAGACACATACCCAACAATGTTCTCAGCAATCTGCTTAGGGAACTTTCCTACAGAAGTTCCTCCAAACTTCTGGATCACCCATCCTCCACGAGAATCGTTCTTGCGCATTGTGTTGGTTTGTGCCGGGTCTTCACGGGCTTCGCAGTCGTCTTCGACGTCGTCGGATGATGTGGCGCGGTGGAGGCGGGTGAGGTACGGTGCCATGCGTGCAGAAAATAGACTAGGGTAGATCTAGTGGGGTGTGGTGGGGGTATCTAAAACTTGTTGGCGACTAGAGATCTATGGCGACTAGCTGGATAGATCGAGGATCGAGATGTCTAGAGTTCTAGCGAAGTCAGTGGAGTCAGTGGAGTCTTCAGTTTGCAGAATCCACACGCGAATTCAAGTCCGAGTAGGAGTAGCGGAGTGTAGCAGAGTTTAAATGAAGAACACTGATGGAGTACGGCATCCATTTTGTGAAACGAAAAGAAACGAAGAGAAAGGTTTTCGGGAGAGGCATTTTAGCAGCGTGGAATTGCGCAATCGGGTGCAAGGTGGAGGAGGATACAAATGTTACCGACTGGCACTCGATCTATGCAGATTGATCGGTAACACGCCCGGTAACACTGGCAAAAAGGAAAAAAGGCACGCAATATCCCGTGATGAATAATTGTTTTACTATTACATGTGTCAGTATCCGACATCTAGAGTACTCTGGGGGATCCTGAAGACCTCTGTGATGTATTCGACGGATTCTAATCACCTCAGGTTTCTTCCCGGTTGGATTCGTAATCCCCGGGTATCTACATCTCTCCACCCCACCGCAAGAGCAATTATTTCAACGAAGTCAACGAAGTCTAAATAATAAACCCATCAATTCTCGCTATGTGCCGGGGTAATCATTTCCCAGCACTCCGGGAGATGTCCCAGGTACATTTCGTATCTCACCTTCCTATCATAGTCATCATGTAAATATAGCTGCATAAACATCGTGCGAAGGCATCACGAACCTTGGGATTGGGTTTGACAAGTCGACAAAGTCCGACAAGGTACGAACAAGGTGGGTCCCTACAAGGTCCAACAAGGTTTACTCAAGATACATAGCGCGGATACACGCATCATCGCAGCATCACAGCATCAAATAGCGGAGGTAAAAGTCCCTCCCATGGGCCATGTTTCCTGGGCATCGAGAACATGAGGAGCCTTGGGAGAAATATGCTTTCCGAACACGAGAACGGATAGCCTGTGAGACCGGCAAGGAGGAATAATTATATGCAATCTGGGTCCAGCTGGTCTGTTTAATCTGTATAAAATCTCCTTCGATGGCTGTATTCCAATAAGTAGTAGCAATAGATTTCCGGGTTTCCTTTGCATGACCCAAGGATAAGAAAATGGAGATGGATAAAGCAATCCCAAATGAATAGGCTGAAGCACCGAAAACATCTACAAATACTTGCAAGCAGCCAACGTGCCGACAGAATTACCACTGCTCAATAATCTGTTGGAACTTGGGAGTTCTCCAGAATAATTTCATGCCTCATAAATAATTCTCGTTGCCAGCGGTCCAACGGGACGGTCTCCAGCATATTCGTATCTTCGTACCGAACGACAGCCGTGCCAGCACATTCGCCGGCGGGTGCCCGGACCGGGTATGCAGGTACTGTTACTGTTACTGTTATTACGACCGACATAGGTTATGAATATCACCTCTGATCTTGGGACCTGGGTCCAAAATTCCAAATATAGTTAACCATCAACCCTCAATCCCCAATCCCGAGAGCCGAGTGATGTCAGTCATGGGGGGTTACGATGTTCCGAGTTAGCCTTAGCCCTTGAGAAAGACAATCAATCGTATACCCAGTTACAGTGGGGGTTCACGATGTTCACAGACTTCACATATCCTTAGCCCTTAGTCAAGACAATTCAATCGTATATACCTTCAATTCCTCTTCCATAAAAAGACAAAAAAAAATGTATACCATGACAAACCATCTCTTATATCATTCCTCTTCGGTCGTTACCAATCAACACAACAAAAAAAAAACACAAAGAATTAGGTACACTCGAAGTAAAGTTAAGTAGATAAAATTCCTTCCCTTCATCCCATCCCCTCCTCCCCTTTAACAAGAAAAAAAAAACAATCATGCATCATGAGAACAAGTTGGAACAGGCAAAAAAAAGGATCTCTCCAGTAACAAACCAGCGTTAGAGAAACTCTGAAAACCGCGAAAGAAAACAAACATGAAGCTGTAGAAAATGGAGGACATGAAACAGGAAGACAAGACAAGAAAAAAAAAACTGATGACAAGAAAGAACAATGATCATTAAGTGGCCTTTAAAACAGCGTAACTCATTGCAAAGAAAAAAACAAGAAAAAAAAACTCCCGCCACTCCACTTCGCCACTGAACCTAGTAGAAGCCTCCAAAAGCTGAAGAAAGCTAACGAAAAGCTAACGACAGCTACACAAAGCTCCAACAATGCTTCAACAATGCTTCAACCATGCTTCGACAACGCTTCGACCATGCTTCAATACTCCAAGAAAGCTAAAAAGATCGCAGCTCCAAAGAAAAAACAGAAAAGCTAGTCGTAGTACCCGGTAGTAAAGCTCTATTGGCATGGCGTGTGACAAAAAAAAAAACCGAGAATCGTAACCGTATCCGAACCAGAAGCCAGGAAGCCAGGAAAAGAAAGAAAAAAAAGGTACCCTTGTAAGTTGTAAAAGAGTTCGAACCGATGCGTAGCAAAAAAGCTAGGGGTAGTCCGCTCAGCTCCCCTCAAAAAAAACTCCACTCAAGTAACTCTTCCCCTCTTCTTTCCTCAGATCACAAAACCCCCTCCCCTCTCCTCTCCTCATCAAATCTAGATCCTCCTGTCTCTTTCACCAATCCAGGATCTATCGCAAAGCCAGTCGTAGAGCTTTACATGATAACACACTTGCTTCCCCCAGTTGGCTGAGCGGGATTCTGCGCCTTTTCGACCTCCGCGATCATGAGCTCGAAGGCCTTAACTACGTTCTCGTTATGCCTCGCGGAGGCCTCGGTCCAGGCGCAGTTCCACTCAGTCGTGAGGGCCTTTCCTTCCTCAGCGGTTACCTGACGTTGGATGTGCAGGTCACTCTTGTTGCCGACGACGACGATAGGGACCCAGTCAGCACCCTAGGGAGGTTAGTAGATGTTCTATGAGCGGGCAGGAGCTCCCTGAAAGTCTGCTATTGCTTGCTATTGAGTGCCCGTCAGGTGCGGGACACCAGGACAAACCATAACAAGAATACGGGGCGGGAGGAGAGAAACGTACCAAGTGGTTCAAAACCTTATCGCGGATGATTTTGACCATTTCAAAAGACTGTTTGTTGGCGACGGAGTAGACCAACATGTATCCGTGAATACCGATAGAATGGCGGGAGTTCAGGATGGAGTACTCATCCTGCATGTATGTTAGCAAATGGGTTTCTATTTTCTTACTAAATTCCCCCAGCGAGCCGGCCAGGCAGCGGTCCGTAAAAAGCGGCGAGTCGACCGACGTGCCCGTGCCCTAACGCGCAGCCAGCAACTCAATGCGCCCGGAGCTCGGAGCTCGCTCGCGCACCAGCAAGCCGGCAACTTGAGTAGACTGTAGGAGAGGGCGTCTAAAGTAATTGGGGCAGCAACACACCTGTCCAGCAGTGTCTATGATTTCTGTGGCGTACTCCTGACCCTTGAGCTTGATAGTGCGGGAGAAGGTGTTCTCAATGGTCGGGTAGTAAGACTCGACGAAGCGAGTCTCTACGAATTGAACGGTCAAAGAGGACTTTCCTATTGCGCGGAGGTGTATTAGCAGTTATTCAATGCGCGTGCTCATGTGAAGAGCAAGCAGTGCAATTCCACCAGCTGGAGTCTGCTCTGTTCAGAGCTACGGGCGCATTGTGGACGCGAGAATTGGGATTGAGAGGATTGAGCAGTGTGGAATGAGGTAAAGGGCGGGTGGAACGAGGTTGAACAAGGTAAACCGGAATGTTAATGTAAGGGCACTTACCAACAGCTCTGGATCCAACAATGGCAATCTTTCTTTGCTTGGGGTGTGCGGCGGGCATCTTCGCTTGCGTGCTTGTTGGTGATGTATGTGGTTATGCTGTATGCGGGTTGGCGATGTTCTTTTGTGTTCGGAAACCGCGGCTTTGTATTCAGATTATGCGTGTTCGGGTCGTTTGGTCGGGTCGGAGTTCGTTACGTCCGTGGAGTAGAAGTAGTATATACAAGAATCCGTGTCGCTGATTCGGGTTGTTCCAAGTATTGGGACCAAGATCTTGGACCTGGGAAAAAGACTCAACCTGGCCTAGGTACGTAAGTGCTTGTGGTAAGTTGCTGGGAATGTAAGTTTAGGTTCAGGTTCACTGGATGGGTAACTTCTTGGGGCGGGCAACAGCTAAGAAGATGACCAGAGGGAACCAGGGACAAGACTACGCCAGTTAGGGAGGTACATACGATTTGAGTGGCGGCGTGGCTGGGTTGATTATCGAGATTAGATGGTCGGCGGGTACGCGGGGGTGGGTAATTTGAGGGAGGGGAGTGTTTGGGGGATGAAAGGAAGCGAGCGGTTGCTGCTTGGGGATTTATGGGGAAAGGTGGGGAGCGAGGGATAGCTGAGCGAGCGGTGCTATATATGGCAAACGGGCTCACTGTGAGTGTGGTTTCGTCACCAAATACTGCGTTCTTCCATCAGCGTCGAATCGTTAAAATTCGCAGTCACCTATCACCGTTATTGATTTGATGGCTTCTTGTCGTGGTATATCTGACACTAAAATATCAATCATATCAACAGTCCTCTCCGTCACCTCCTCTGGCATATGTATCAATGATGTTCTTCACCGCCAACCATCCCACCACCGCCGTTTCTAGATCACATCTAGTCCCGGAAGGAAGCAGACTGCAGCCAAACCTTATTTTTAAGCGAAGATTGGATCTAATCTAATCACATCATCCTTGTGTCATCCTCGGCCCAGCCTTTTGCTGCGTTGCTGGGAGCTAACGCCATTCCTCGCGGGTGTCTGTGTGTATGCATTGAGATCGAACAAAGCATCGAGGATCTTCGCGCATGGCATCAAGGAGCTGATGTGGTTTTATGCTTACTTTTAGGATCCGGAAAAGCCGCAAGATACAGAGACAAAAGACACAAGATGCAAACCCTCAGCATCGTGCGCAATAAACATGACCCTCTGTTGTTTACATGCCAACTCGCCCATTGCACTTCTTCGACACATCTCTTTGTGCCCGCCGACAGACCTCTGGGCCGGTGAACAAAACCGGGAAACGAATCAGCGCACTCATTAAAAGGGACCATTTTAGGTTTAAGTTTATCTTCACTTTACTATAAGGCTGTTCTTATTCCTTGTTAAACGAAGTTAATTCATACTGTGGGCTTTCGCCGGAGATGACTATGGATGGCTAGAACAAACGAAGGTAGCAGCAGGTAGTACTACAGAACGTATGGACCATAGCTCGTAAGATACCTCCTGTGACTGTCTCCTTTCTTACTTTAGAGTCTCTTTTTAGCCAGCCCATTACCCACCTCTCGTCTCTGATTCATCATACGCACACGTCGCAGCTCGTCACTCGATACACTCGATACACACTCAAACGCTTCCAGTTTCATATCTCAATGACTGCATAATAACCGCGACAACGCCGTCGTATCGCAGGGCTGCATCACACCTCACTTCTTAAGCAGACTACTAAGCCTAAGCTTGGTTACGTCAGAGCTTCCACCCAACGACAACTACTGCCCACGACCACGGAACATCGGCGCAAACACCACCACCATAAGCCAGGCAAGCCAGACACGGAAACATCGGCAGAGAAAGCTCACAAAATCTAACCAACAGCCATACCATTTTTAGCTCGGCGACCCCGCTCTTCATCATCCCGTCTTCACTCGCATCCCCCTCCACCGCGAGCTTCACCACCTTCACCACCCCCCACCATGTCTTCTCCCCCCTCCCGCGCCTCGCGTCCCGCCAGCACACGAACCCACCGAACCACCACCTCTTCAATAACCAAAACCGAGATCCGAATAAATATCTACGACCTCCTTCCTCCCCAAAACATCCTATCCCGCTTCTTATGGACAGTAGGCGCATCACTTCTCCACACCGGGGTTGCAATTGGAGATAAGGAGTATGCATTTGGAGGCCATGAAAGAGCTGGTGTGACGGGAGTTTACTGGACAAAACCCGCGTCGGCACCACCGGGAGGGACATGGCGGTGTGAAGTGCTCCATGGGTTCACTTATTACGGGGAGGAGGAGGTCGAGAGGGTTGTTAAGGAGGTGAGTTTACAGTTTCTTTTACCTACTGGAGGAAAGGGAAGAGCTTTTCTATGGGGAGTTGGCTACATAGCGGAGAGGGCAGTAGAAGCGGGGAAAACAAAACTGCGGGGTTCCCTTGCTGTGCTCTGTTGGCGATCTCGTCACTGGGCGTTTGCGATTGGTTAAAGATTCTGCCTCCTCTATGGGTCGCCGGTGGATGTGCTCCTGGGATCTGTGGGCACTTCGTACCGGTGACGATTGGGGACAGTTTTATGAGAGCTTGCCGAGCTTCTGAGTGTAGATTGCGCCGGTTCTCTGCGGCGCTCGCTTGGCTCACGCCCTGTGAAGCCGCTGCCGCAATTGCACTCCGCATTATGCCTTTGGCTTTCCTACAACTCTCCTCACTCCAGCTCCCCGTAGCTTCCCCATGTCTCAAACTCTTTCCCAGCTCTCCTCTCGCCCAATTCTCTCCCAGTTATTTCAAACCCCAAGACCTTCAAGCTCAATACTAACCTCTCCCTTCTAGGCATCCCGTCTCTTCCTCGGCCCCACCTACAACCTCCTCACACGCAACTGCAACCACTTCACCAGCCACCTCTGCCAAGCGCTTACAGGTCAGCCGGCACCAGCTTGGATCAACCGCGCCGCCGGTATCGGTGTCGCCCTACCCTGCATCGTTCCCGCCGGCTGGGTAGAACCCCCCGAGTGCGAGGCCGAATGTGAAGTTGCAGATGGAGATAGACCCGTAGCGAGTAACACGACCCCCGGAGCGGGCGCTGAGCAAATGGGTCTTATGACGGCTCATAGGCAGAGGGCGTTAGAAAGCGGGGACGAGAGGGGGAAACATGAGGAGGAGGAAAGTGAGGGGGAGTATACAGATGAGAGTGAAGGCGAAGCTAGGAGACGGGAATCTAGGGAGCAGTCGATTCGTATGGAGAGAAGGAAGAGCAGGGAAGCTTCCTTGCTTACTGAGGAGACGGGGAGAAGGAATAGTCAGCAAACTGCTAAAACCGCAGATGGGAGACCGGAGTCACAATGTTCGCAGCAAACGGCCCGTACTGCTGGTAGTAGACGGGATAGTCAGAATTCGACAAAGTCCGCGAAGTCCTCATCACACTCGGATAGAACTAAACGGGACAGCATGACCAGCTCTAAACGGGATTCTCAGCAAACTCTAGTCGCAGTCGCCGAATCCGAACCCCGTTATAGTTTCATCAGCCACGACACCTCTGTCTCCACATACCGTGACAGTCAGCATACCATCGCCGCCTCCTCCACCAGACGGGATAGCAGAGAGACTATTCAAACTGCTACTGCTGGTGGTACTGGTACTAAATCTAATAGACGTGATAGTCGTGCATCTCAGGCATCTCAGATGTCTCAAGCCTCTAGAGCAAGCAGAGCCAGTAGAGCCAGTAGAGCAAGCAATGCCAGCGGAAGACCGTCGGGTGATGTGAGGGATTCGTCAGGAAGGGAGATACCAACCAGTGAGAGGGCGCTGATGGATAGAACTGTTAACTGCTAGGTGCAGAAGGGCCCGAGGAACCCGGAGGAGGGCGATTTGGGGCTTGTTGGGTTGGGCTTGGAGGGGGAGAGTGTGGGCGAAGAGGTGGCGAGGGAGTAGATAACGACAGAGTCCAGAAGATTCCGGGGTGTGGGGGATATGGGGGAGGGATGGGGAGACTGAAGCAGTGAGAATAGGTTGGGTTTAAGTTGTGGGTTTTTATCTTAGGATGGAGTTATGGGATTCAAAAACTTGATTTTGCTATTTTCTGTTTTTGAACTTTGTCATTCGTTTTATGTGTTTTTGTAATTCGGAGTTCTATGACGTTGTTGTGTTTCCCTTGTCTTGTGAGTTTTTATATGTGATGAACGGAAGCTGAAGCTAGTTTCGGGTCTCTTGAAAAGTAATTTGTTCAACTTACTGTAGGAATGAGTATTCAACAGTTCGATTAGTGAAATATTAAGAGTGTTTGTGGTTTTTATGTTTGGGTCTTTATCTTTAGGTTTTACATTCACCAGCGGATACCAATGGATACCCCGTACCTCGTATTTGATTCCCGAATTTTTCGGCCCTGGAGGCTCGGGATGCAACCACTTCATCCCCATCTCTTTGTTCCTCTTATTCCTCCACGTTTGAAAACAAATAAATACACAGCTAATAATTTGATTAGTTATCCGTCTATACAACCCACCTAATTTCCCTCATCTGAATTACTCCCGGGGAGCCCTCAGCCCAATAATCACCAATCACCACTTATCACTCCAGATCCACAGATATGTACACCCTTGTACAACAGTCTGGTTGGCTCAGTTGGTAGAGCGTCGGTCTCATATTTCGAGTATGACTTCCATTCAATGGTAGCAATCCGAAGATCGCGAGTTCTATCCTCGCACCGGACATTTTGCTTTTGCATAAGTCGCATAAATAAAATGTGATTAAAAACAAAAACAAAAACCCACATCTCCATCACCATCACCAATCCCCTCTTCCCTCTGGCATCACCATCATCTACCCCGCCGCCAACATCTTCACTTCCCACCAACCCACCTCCCTTACCCCTTGGCCCTTTCCCTCCACCTTCCCTTCCCCTACTTACTTCCTCTTCTCTACTCCCAGTCTCACACAATCCCAAGCCCCAAATCCCATAATCCAATCCCCTACTCTACTGTACCGTACTTCACCATCAATCAGCCAACGTAACACAAGAAATCGGCAACCATAATACAATCCCCTTGTTACAACTTAGCTACCCCAATCCAAAAAATCTACTATCACAACTATCACTCCTACTCCTAAATCAAGGCATTGGAAATTCACAACGCGCAGTTACTAGTGTTAACTCGTGGGTTGGGTTAACTTCGCCGGCAAGCACATGCACGAAAGGGTACGTGCCTACGGCCACATAACGGGCTTGATCAAATATGTAGACATCTGCTGTGCCACCAAGGTTCAACAAGGTCGTAGCCCTATATCAACGACATCACATAAGAAATTTTGATCACATCATCCATTCTCCTAAAGGTATACAAAAGATTTGTTGAAATCATCATTCATTCATATTCCAAGACAGTTTAAGCTTGCCTTAAAGTTGACCCAATCCATATCGCTTTTTTAAATCCCAAATTACCCGCTTACATGCATAAGAAAGACATTTATTTGAAGACCTTTCCGTCGGCGTGCTCGTAGGTCTTGTCACCGACAACGAGGGGCTTGTCCCAGGTCCAGGCATCCTCAATGAAGGTCTTGTGCTCCTCGTTGTTGACGTCAAGCTTCTCGAAAGAGTAAGACTCCCAGTCGGGGGCGACGTTGAAAGCGTCCTCGAAGTTGTCTCCCTTGATGACGAAAGCACCAGAGATGATGGAGTCGTTAGACTTTCCGTAAACGCTGGAGTATTGTTAGCAACCATTTGAAAGAATATGAAATCTAGAGTACTTACGACATAGATCCGAAGATCCACTTGCGGGAGGCCTCAAGACGGGCGAAGAATCCTCCGATCAAGTTGGAGCTCATGAAGGTGAGGGTGAGCTCGTCATTGTACTTGTACTCGACCTTCCAGACGGAGACGTTCTTCTCCTTGATGTTCTCGAAGAACCAGGGAAGGGCGACAGAGCGGGTGTCGTTGTTGGAGTAGGTGCGCTTCCACTCGTCGAAGTCGAGCTGCTTAACACCCTCGGCGTTGGCCTTCAAGGGGTGGTCGGCCTCCTTGACCTTGGGAGTCTCCTCCTCCTCCTCCTGCTGAGCAGCGGGCTTGGGGGCAGCAGCCTTGGGGGCAGCAGCGGGCTTGGGCTCCTTCTTGGGAGGAGTGTACTTGACGGCCTCCTCAATGAAGGTGGGCTCTCCGGCAACGGCAAGGTAGATGTCCTGGTTGCGGATCAAGTTGTACCAACGGTTGACAGCGGGGTGGGCAGCACGGAACTGGGCGTCAAGGACCTGTTACATAATTAGCATTTGCAAACTATCAAGGTACACGGTATTACGTACAAACATGTATCCGCGGGCAATGATGGAGGCGGTGAAGATGTCAGCAAGAGAGAGACGCTCTCCGACGAGGAAGGTGTTGTCCTGGAGGTAGGCCTCGAGAACTCCGATGGCCTTGAGGGCCTTCTCCTGGGCAGCGTCGACGTTCTTCTTGTTGTAGGGGTCACGTCCGACCAAGGGGCGGAACCAGGCACCGAGGTTGGAAAGAACCTCAGTGTTGGCGAAGGACATCCACTTCAAGATGGAAGCGTAGTCCTGCTTGGTCTTTCCGAGAAGGGTGGTCTTCTCGTTCTGGGCGGTGACTATAATCGATGAGCTTCCATTACAATTGCCTAATGGAGAAATTGACATCACATACAGTAGACCGCGATGGCAATGCACTCGTGGAGAACGAATCCATCGGCTCCAACGAAGGTGGGGACCTTTCCGAGAGCGTTGATCTTCAAGTACTCGGCGGAGACACCCTTGGTGATGTCCTCGAGGACCTCCTCGATGTCAAGGCCGTTGGCCTTGGCCACAACCTTGAGGGAGGTGGTGCGGGGGTTGTCCTATGAATTGAGGGTTAGCAACAGTCGTGAAAACATCTTGACAACATGTCCGCATACGCGGCTGCCATCGATATCACTGCAATCACTTCTGCAATTGCGGTGATAGAAAAAAACTGGCGATACATACGGGGTAGGAGTAGAGCTTTCCGAAGGACATCTTTGCGAGTATGGATGGGGATGGAGGAGAAAGAGTGCGATGACTGAGGTAGAAAAAGGCTGCAGTCGGTGGTGGGGCGAAAAAGTCGATAGTGAGGGGTAGTTGGCGCCCGGTTAGTCATGGTCGGGTTGGGGTTGGCGGACATGGCATGTGGCGCCAGGGCGTGCAGGTTACTGGTTGCCCGAGATGAGCTGCGGCTGTCTCCACTTTGGTGCGCGATGTCGACTTCGACTCAACGAATGTTTCTGCGCGATTCCACGTGTGGCTGTGTTTAGACGCGATGAGCAGAGCTTGATCACCTCTTGATCACCGCTTGATCAAGTTCGAGAAGCAGTGACATGTCATGAAGACCCGTAAAAACCAAGCCTCTGATGACAGTTCGACCCCCATCCGGGGTGAATCGAAAGAGCTTTCACGCTAACAACTTTGCTAAACTCACCAAACCCCTGGGGAATGTCGGCCAATTGTTTGTAGCTACGCGTTATGCACAACAAACTTCAGCACATCATGCAACATCAAACGCAGGAACGGCAGACCATCAGATTTTTCCCTATCATCTCTTAAGACTACCGAAGGCCGACCATGGTTCCTCCCGTCCTCCGTCCGAAATACCCCGCAAAACTGGAATTTTTCACCGTGAAGAAAAAAAGGACGATGTTGTAGGGGTTGAAACCGTTATCCATCCGCTAACCATGGTCCCTCAACATTATTCATACGACACTGGAAAAACCTGTAAACCTATGTGAAGTATTTTCAACTCGTTCAACCTCTTACCACCGTCTGTTACAGCTGCCCCAATCCGGCCTTACCCTAACAGCCTTGCGTCGCATCATCACCGTTCGGTCCATCTCAAACACCTCAACAACCCTTCTCCACCAATTCAACCTCAGAATCCATTCTCTTCTGCAAGCACATGATTTCCTGCATTCTTAGCCGTCTTCAATAAAATGGTTCGGATTATCGAAGCTATTCAGGGACCGCTAGGGACGGGTTAAGGATTGAGACCATGCACAACATCTACCGAGACCAAAATAGCTAATCCTGTCGGTAAATATTGTAAAGAAGAAACTTCAACTCGTGAAGAACGCATGGCACCTTTCCACCGATAGTCATAGTTGAAGGAAATAAGGCTTTCCGAAACGCAGTCATTGTCTTAAGGTCTGCTGCATTTGTATGATGTGTATGTGCTTTTGTAGTAATCTATCGTCGCCGAGTATCTGTGTTGTCTGGAAAAGAAACTCCTCTTGCGCTTACTGCGTTATATCCAGTAGCCACGTCAGTATGGCCTGTGCTCGGTGAGTATGAAGAGCTGGGTTTAGTAGGGCATACAAGCCGCTTTATTTACACCCGCTGTCATTCTCCCGACCTGCCGCCAGCGCAAATTTAAGGCTACATTGTACATCATCCGGCAGCGTAAATACATGGCCAATTCTGCAGGGCTCGATCCGTTGTCGCATTGGGACATCGCACAAAATCTTCAGGCACAGATGACTCGCTAATAGGGGGTTCGCTAAACCCCGGGTGTCGATCTTGTGGCAAAGCCGCGTGCTCTGATGCTGGGTCACAGACATCCGGCTAGTTTAAGCAAAATCTTAGGTAATTATGAGACTTTATTCTCACCTCGAACTTCAGACATCGGGGTACGTTGAGTAAAGTGCTTCAGCTCTCGAAAAAGGAATGATAAAGCAAGGAAATAGTAAACATGGCACATTCCGAGAGGTCTAGAATTCCAATTTCGTGAAAGATAAGGCGTTTCTGTAAACTCCGATTTATCCTTTTGGTAATCTGCCCTTGGCTTTGTAAATTCCTGTGCCACATCACTCGATCCATCGCTAGAGTTCTATTTGTAACCCACCAAATCATTTTCATTGACAGCTATTGCTTCAGTTAAATCCGGACCAATGAGCTGATCTTCATCCAAAGATGTAAGGCTGTAACATAGCTGCAAACAAGCGTGTTACAGATATAGCAATCTGACAGACGGATGATGTTTTATGATCCAAGTTTCCCCTTTTCTTGGCGTCGTTTTGAACTTTATATCGGGGAGATATCGGTATTCCTATGAACCCAAGGGAAGGATAAGCGGGGTTCTAAGGCCATAGATTTGGTGTGACCACGAGGAAATCGCCGTCATTCCTCGGCTCAAGAGTGGTCGTCTCCGGATGGACTTTGATAGGCTTTACCGAAGGCTTGCTAATAATACGCGTACACCATGAAATTTGTTGTTTTATTGGTTAAATATTAAACCAATATGGATTTATGTTGCCCAAGACCAATGAAGTCGAAACTGTGCCTCATCATGATAATCTTAGAAACCTAGGGGAAAGTTTGCAACGTGTTGGGGCTTGAAATTCTTAGTCTTTGTGGATATTTCTAGGATTTCGATCCCAACGGGCGGGTTCTGTACACAAAGAATAGACAATAATTAGTCGCCCTATGCATAGAGAAGCCCTAGGTTAGCAGCGGCATCCGTTTCACCAGATCTTGAATCTGTGACACGTTCTAGAAGCTGCGGAATGTTGGACAATAACCGTGTACCTATCCTAGGATCTAGATAAAAGCCTTATGGTAATACTTATTTGCCAGGGTCCGTACTGGCAACTGCAAAGATCTTCGTGCGAATAACTGGCGATGCCTCAACTTATCCGAGACTCATGCCGATTACCGTGCTTCTAGATTTTCTGCGCATGGTGTAAAAGGCTAAAGCGCAGATTCTGTAACTGAGGGGTTAACAGATGTTGATACATATGTAAGTCGATTGGCGAGGTGCATTATTTGTGCTTGCTGCCCCCTCGTCAGAAGTTTCGGCCAGTGTGGCATTGGAATTTGATGGCTCTCAGTGAGTGTGCATAGATACCCGGAAGTTTCCACCTAAATTCTATTGGAACGGATTCAAATTCCGTTAAATAAAGAAGAGGAGTACTGTTGCAGGATCAGACGTAAGTACTCTATATTTCAACGGTACCTGTCAATAGTACGTGCAGAAACATACCCTCGGTCTTCTGTGTGGCAATTATGAGCTCTGACTGGGCCTCCAAGAGGCTCATTCGGCATCCATGAAGAATCTCATGATGAAATCCTAGTTTATTATCAGCTTGGATACAAACTTTGCATACATATGAGGTTGGATTGTGGCGTCTAGATTTTGCACTCAGGCTTTTGAGATCTGAATGGGTAAGTTATCCGATGCCGAGTGAATTTTCTCTGACATAGCCGAGACCGCTTGTCAACTGTAGGCATTGATTTGTGCTCTTTTTTGAATTTTGGAATAACCCCCTGCTTCATTCTTGTTCGCTGGAGATGACCCGGATATCTGGTGAGAATTACTCACCGACCAGCAATCATGGACCTACCCTTTGGTGTAGGAAATTTACCAAATGCCAATAGAAAAAAACATTGTCCTTCCTTGTCTTTCCAAGATACCGGAGTTGTCGTCAACCGTGCCATCATTTGCGTTCACTTACGGTAGGTTATCACGGTATTTTATCACGGTGAGTTATGGCGGTGATCTCGGCCACCTCGGAGGGTATTCATGTGGGTACAGGGCTCCGGCTTTCCGTATTCATGGACCATGGGATATGAAATGACAGCCCTTGAACCTCAACGATCTTAATAGATGCAACTCCGAGTCTCCTCATTGAGCGGGTAAGGGTAGGCAAAGGCTATGTTAATAGCAGGTGATAAGTACGTGGAGGGTGTTGGGTGGGGTCAGGGGAGGTGAAATGTAGGCCGAATGTACTCGAGCCCTGGGGAAACCTCACCAGAATTGTTGTGATCTGCTCTCCAATGTTGATGTGACAGACCCCTTCTTCCCAAGATGTAGTTTCTTAAGTTGCCTTTCCATTAGCCTCGCGAATTCAGGATCCAAAACGTCTCGATCTACTCCACTGAAGTACACCGATTCCTAAATATGGGTACGGGGGGGATCCTGTCACGGGAATCGTAGCACCCATCGCAGGGTTTAGGGGCTCTGCTCTAAAGCGGCCATGCGGTGTGAACAGATACCCGAGCTGGTAGGGGGTGGAATAGTTTGGAGACCCTGGAAGTCTGTCAGAGGGAACGTATGACGGCACACATAAACCCCGTAGGAGACTAGAATTACGCATGGAGGATGTATAGTTCGTAGTTTGCGCTAGAGCGGGTCTGCGGCGTGGGATTCCTTGGGGAAAGAAGCTCGATTACGGGAATGGTAACCTCCATCGCAGGGTTCTAGGGGTTCTCCTTTAGAGCGAGCATGCGGTGTGAATAGATACCCGAGCCCGTAGGGGGTAGACGAGGGCTAGGCTTTTGCACGGAGGACAACCAGACAATTTCAGGATCCTTGAGTTCCTTTGGATGAAGCGTAAATTTCTGCAATGATCATTCCCGTACCATGGCCAAGGGCTCACCGAGGGTCAGTAATTATGATTTTCGTTATTGAATAGGATTCAAGATACCTGACTGCCGGGAGCAATGAATGGACAAGCAGGGTTATCGTTGCGAGCGTCACAGAGAGATGTCATTGCACACGGAAGCTGCATACAGGCATGCGTGGCCATTGTCAACGTATTGTGGTAGGCCGGTTATCCACCTTGTACATCGATGGGTTTCCAGGGTTGACACGATGGAAGATACACATATTCAACGTTTGAAAGTACAGTATGGATGATAGCTGCATCTCGTGTTGTGTTGTGTTTGATACCGCATAATTCTATTCTCCTCAGTCAGCAGATGCTCGCAGACAACGGTCGTTTCAGTAGTTCATACACGACGGGAGAACGTGCGCAAGAGTCGACCATAGTTCCCCCCAAGATCGATCCCTCTGCGGGAGCTAGCTTTCCAAGGGTCAATTCCAAAAATATACATCACAAATGATTTCATCCCTATCCCTTTGACAACCCTGTCCAGACCTGTCGTTATGTGATCCCTGCCAAAAGGGTAACACAAAAGTCCACTAGTTAACCCGCGCTAGAAAGGTCTCGGAAATTAAATCGACCTTCTGGAAGGCATGTTTGATTTGCTCAAACGTCAGTCACTTCGTAGTCAACTGATTACTGATCAATTCAGAACTAGAACCGAGAGACCCTTGAAGACCTACTGAGAAGTGACATCGCAATGTAATTTCCAGTGCTGAAAATTAGAAGTACTGGAATGGGCCCACTCACCACGTTATGATTTGAGTCTAGGAGACTTTTCGGAGACAATGGTTGTTGGTCTGGTCGCCGACAGCACTATGTCGTTTCAGCTGCACGCGTACTTGGTGTCGAAGAATATTTCTCTCGCAATGCGTCGAAACTAAACGCCTTGAATTTCGCTTTCTCCGAAAGCAACTGACATATTGATATCAATTGTGTTGTGCCTTGCCAAGTTTTGTGGAATCCACGCATCTGGTTGGAGACCCTGTAACTTTCTTCCTTCGCGTGGCATCTGACATCCGCAAACTTTCTGTTTATTTAGCGAATGTGTCCCGAGTGTTTCACATGAATCATAACAAATGTGATATGAGTATTTGGAGCATCTGTCGTCCGAGCAAACACGGGGAAGCGGATGTTTCAGTCCGACTTCATTTTTCGAGTTGGAGGTTCCCAATCGTTTCTCAGGTTGAGGGTCCCCAAGTTCGCCAAATAAAGTTTTCAAGACTTGGCTACTTGGACACCGCCACAAGCGCTCATATCGTGAACCCTTTAAAGTACGGCTCTAAACACCACCGGTCTATGATCTCGTATGTACCATCTTTAAGTTCCTAAAGTGTATTCTTGGCAGGATGCTTGGCAGACGTCAAATACCTGACGACGCACTTTCCCCTGCATTAATGAAAATTGGGTCCCGTCGTCTAGTAAACGTGCGTGTGTTTTGGTTCCGGCTCTGGTAAATTTCGTGCAATGGTTCATTCCGTATGACGTCCCAGGCTCCCAGAGAGAAGCGATTTCCGAACTGCCGCCTCCGTATTGCTTTCCGAAATTTAAAATTCCGATGCCATGGGAACTCCGAAAGATCCTACCGCACACCTAAGAGGTTCCCAGTGGTTATAGATGAAAATTGTCTGTGCTCTGTAAACGACACTCTGTGTAGATATCATAAATTCTTGGCTCAGAACTCACCATGCACCGCACTCCGGTCTCGGCTAACGACCTGCACTTCCTGCACTTCGGGTGCCAGCCAGGTTTTACGTTTCAACGGCGGCGGCAACTGACGCCATGCTCGCATGCGAGCGATGGCTGCCGACGGACGAAACCCGGGCCTGTATCTGGCGTTGGATCCTATGCATAAATCCACCGCATTACCTTAAACGCGTACCAGGACTGAAGATTACCGAAGGCTGATTGTGGTGATGTATCTAGCGGGCGCCGCCGACATCTCCTAGGCTCCCTCATGGTTCGTCCGACAGAAAGTACCGGTCAAAGGGAAAGCCCATGACGTCGGGAAACATTCCTTAAAGGGATCCTTAGGTGCGTCGTTTGTGGGGAAGACTTGTATGTACAGAAGAGATGACTGACATGAAGAATAGATCTGGTTCCCAAATAGGACGGTGACCAGCTTTAGAAAGGAGACGGACACTAATCCCCGACGGGAAGCTGCGGTTACGGGATGCGCATTTGCTGCGTATGGCTGTTGCTGCATCGTAAATAAATACAATCCTGTAATTCAGCTGTAATACAATTATGCAAGCTTAAATAAAACACTGTAAATATAGAGAGTTAATAATTTCGTGTGTAGAGTGTCTGTTACTTTTGTCGCGCTGGAGAACGCCGCTGGTCAAATTCAAGCGGACGCCGATGTCCTTCAACTCCGCTCCGAAAGTCCGTAGAGCTAAAAGTTCAGTCTGCCTTGCGCGGACGACGCAAGCGGCTCTATTATTGTGGCGTTGAATGACGGCTTTACCTGTAAAGTCCCTCTAAAGTTCCTTAGCCTCGTGTAAGTTTGCACATGAGCGGCTCATCCCGGATATAATTGAATTTTTTCTTTTTCTTAGGCGTGCTCCTCTTTAGCTCTGAATTTAGTTGACATCCTTCACTGTGAAAACCACGTTTTTTTCGTTCCCTGAAAGTACGCTACGGAATTGGTCAAGGTCGATTTCACTAGGTTTCATCGCGTCGCCTTGCGTCATATCGATCAGGTAGCACATCTGCTGCAATGGGAATGGCGTGCATCAAAATTACTTGCCTGTCCCGTACTGTCGGGTAGTCCTAGGCTGCGATCTTCACAGGTCGAGTTAAGTACCATCCGGAGTTTTTCTGCAAAACCTCTGTGCGCCGTGAGTGAATGTAGCAGCCGCCGCTGCACCAATCAGTTGGCGTATGTAGCTCAATGATTGTCGTCGCATGGTTGTCGCGCGAGGGAAGGGAAATGAAGAAGGAAGATGGTGGGGCGAGAGAAAAAGGAGGGATGCAAAGCAATGCCCACATGGAGGCAAGCTAATCGGACGCGAAATTATAGTTCAGAGGAGAATGAGATGGAGAAGAGATGGAGGGGGAGTGTCTGGATGGGGATGTTTGGATGGGACGAATATCCTCTGATGGAGGTGGAGGTTGTAGGTGTGACGGTTGGTTTGTGGTCGCCTCAGGGCACGGCAGGTTGGGATGAGCGGTGTCCATCGCATCGCCTCGGGCATCGTTATCCGGGTTCTACGGCGTCTGTTTGGTTAGAGTCGTCAGCGAACAAATCGTTTCTTGGGTTTTGTAGCGTCTGTTTGGTTGCTGTCAACGAACAAATCTGTCAACGAGACGAATCTGGGGAAAATTAACACTAGGCACACGCAATCGACAACCAACAACCAGCAACACAGACAGACAGAAACACATCTAACAACATGACCAGCAACACGGCCAGTAACACAACCAGAAACCAGGAACAACAAGACATCACCCTCAGACAAAAGGAATCGAAGATCCAATCCCTGAGATGCCTCTCTGTGTCTCTTGTCCCTTCTCCCTCTCGTCTTTGCCACTACCTCGCTCCCCTTTTGCATTTGGTTTCATGCCTCTACAATGGAGTCCCTCGCTCTGCACTTTGCTGCATCCTCCCTTTACCCTCCGCAAATTCTCAAAGTGCATCCTCATTGCTCATCGTCATGCAACGTCGTTAACATGCGGATGATGACCGAATACCTTTTTACCCTAAACAGACATTATTAAATAAATCTTTCTAATTATTTACTTGACTACCACAAAGCCGACGTCTCATTTCGCTCTGCCTCCGTACTTACCAGCCCAGTACCACTCCAGTCACACTGTTGTGTCTTGTGCTATTTTCGAAAGACCCCCCGGCTCACAAGCGTTCTCGTCCCATCTCCCACCTCCCTTCCCTCTAGTCCTTCCTCCACCCCTCCTCCATCTGAGTCCACCCCCCACCCCCTGGCCCCTCTGCCACACCCCCTCTTCACGTCCTTGTGTCCTTGTCCCTCCTTCGTCCTCTAACTACACCTGGTAAAGTACACCACTCGCATCACATTGCCCGCCACCATCTCCATCCAGAGAACCATCCAAGCACACTACCATTCTTTTGAGAACCCACTTCGGCAACTACCAACTGTCTCTACAACCCCTCCCTGGCGACTCTCTTTTCTGCAACTTTTCGATTCTTCCCTCAAGCCTTCCTTGCCTCATCCTTTCCCAATCCCTTCCCATTCCCTCCCTGCAGGAACAGCGGAGTCTCTTCGCCGAAATCTGCTGAATTTGTTCGTCCCAGACTGTGGCAAGCTAGCTTCGGAGACAGCCCTGGCGTCACTCGAGGCTATCAAATATTCGAAAATTTGGGTCTAGTATGCGCACCTCCTGGTGTTTCGGCAGCAAAACAGCATAGCATCATAGGAACCAGCCCTTCTTTCTTTTTGCTCTCCGCAGCACAAATTACATACTACTCTACCTGTACTATAATCGGGGTCGGGTCAGAGGGAATCGGGACTAGTGGACCGCACCACTCTGTCGACAGAACCACTACTCTACATAAAGTAAACTTTCTTCCTCGTGGTATCGTCCGCTCACTCCGTACCGGCGAAACACCCCCATCTCTTGCGGCACCAGCAGGCTCAAGACAACGACATCACCTCGAAGGAAGCGAAAAAAAACATCGTCCGCCCCTTCTCCATCCGCCTCCGCCACTCCAGGATCGGCCAAAGCCACTTCAAACCGTCCCGGCACCTTTGCATGTCAATAATAAACTATTGCCATCGTTGGTTAGGTTTACCTCCGCTCTGAAGTCCTGATTGGATATTTGTCAAGGCGCAGTCGAGACTACTTGAAGCCCGCCCGCCCGTATAAGTTTCCCAACATTCCTTGACCAACCGGTAATGCGCAGCAACTTTTCTGCCGGCCACATTCATTCATTCATTCAACACTAGCCGTTCGCTCCTTCTTCAGTCCGCTCTCTTCCCGGTTCCGTTTTTGAGACTTCACCGTGCAAAGGCAACAAGTGCAATCCTCAATTGCATACAAAAATTTTCGACACTCTGACAGCAACGTTGACTTCCACAATTACCGCTCGTCAGTCTACAGCCCAAGTGGCATCTACATTTCCGTTTTTGTCACCTGCACAGGGTTCTGGAACGTTAAGAGTTCAGGCAATGGAGGAAGGTGATCGGGAAAGGCCATCGTCAACGCGACAGCCTGGAGAAAATCCGTACAGCCAGTCATCCTACAATACGATACAATATCCGACGGATTATCCTCAAGATTTACAATCACGGCAACAGCCGTTTCCTACC
Source organism: Pyronema domesticum (assembly GCA_024516145.1). Taxonomy (NCBI): domain Eukaryota; kingdom Fungi; phylum Ascomycota; class Pezizomycetes; order Pezizales; family Pyronemataceae; genus Pyronema; species Pyronema domesticum. The sequence goes on from JAJJXL010000034.1 coordinate 109,157, forward strand.
TACAGTTCCGATCTTAACTATAGCACTCCCGGTCAGCCCGGGAACCAGCCATATGCGCCAATGCAGTCATATCCTCCGCGCCAGAACGCTGCGATTGAAGTCTTGTCGAGCCAGTTTTCAGGCTCAACTCCATACTATGTCACCGGCGACTCCTCCACTCCAGTAGGGGCCTCTCCGGCTTCTCATCACCACCAGACTCCCTCCCAATTTTCGAGTCCGGCATACTCCCACTACAACAGCCCAGCATCCGTTCGTATTCCACCGCACGCCTACACTGCCAGCATCCCCGAACTTGCCCAACCTGCTGTCGCTGAGCCCACCACCGAAGACTCCGACTACGCAGCACAAAACCAAACCGCCGCCTTGGACGAGGCTTACGCACAATATCAAACCGCCATTAAGCGTACATTCCAGAATATGCGAGATGGAAGGCTTAGAGATGCTGGAGATTCGCTTTTGCAGCTTTCTGAGTGGCTACTCACAAATGCCGTGGAACTAGGTACGTCTTTTTACCCATCCGAGAGTCAACTCTTTCCGATGCGTGATGCAATTTTCTTCTTCCCTGCTTTTCCCACTCCACGTCGTTTGCTGTGGAGTTGCCTGTGGAGCCTGCAGTCCTTCCTGCGGACTATGCTGCACAGTCGTTACTTTGCATGACACCATATACTTTTCTAGTAATAGCTGGCTGAGACAAGACAGGGTTAGTGCGCGATGAACAGGAGCTATATGGTGATCGTACGCGACTGTGGAACGAATTCAACACCTGCTGGCTATCGGTCCTTAACAAGGAAAAGGAAATGCTCAGGGAATATGTTGCAACTGGAAGGGAGCCACAAGCGCCGCAGGACTTTTTGAGAGAGGAGTTTTTGGAGAAGATGGGAAGAGACCTGGTTAGGCTATGTGATAACATGGAAGGGCATGGATTGGTCGATTATCAGATGGGTGTGTGGGAGGAGGAGATTATCGAAGGTATGCATATCCGAGATGGCTTGAGGAGGCGAGCAGAGGACGTGTTTTTCCGGTGCCGGTTTACTAACTTCTAAATAGCTATCCAAGAATGCTTAGATCTCTTGGAAGGCAACTCAGCAAACCGCCCAGAGGGGGCATCAACATCTAGCCAACATATCAAGGCTACATAATTATCTTCGGAACGAATATCAATGAAACTCATCATCATCATCAAACGACTCTTAGAAATTTCATCACAATCATCACATAGCCGTATTATATCTCGGCGAATACCACTCATAGTCACCTAGTAAGCGAGCGCGGCGACAAACCAATTTTTTACTACACCATCATCATTAGACACACTCTCTCATATATTTCCTCTCTCTATCTCTCGCGGTGTTTAGGTTGGGTATTGTTGGAGTTCTGGAGGGCTATAGATTATCATATCTTATCGTATCGTGTATTATTAACTCTGGCATTGGAGATCCGTATGTGCATTTTATTAACTGCTTCTACTTGTTTTCTTTTTCTATTTTATTTTCCTTGTTTTTTTTTCTGCGATTTCAAATGGGTCGGGTTATAGGGTAGGAGGGGCCGGCTTTTGGATATATTAGGATAGGGTGTACCGTAATTTGTAGAGGTGGGAGGTAACTCAAAGGAACTTAGTGGAAAGCTTGATGGAGGAAGGAAAGAGTACGGAATGGGATACTGGGGGCAAATATAGAAGCGCACAGAGCATTATTGGTTTGGCTTGGCATTTTGGGTTCTTTGAAGCATTGAAAAGCATTTGTTCTGAGCTGTGTAGCCACAGAGAAAAGTTTGTTTTGTTATAAACCACCTCATCTGGATCGAATAATGAGATATTCGTTACAGTGAGGCAAGAATGTTTTGAAATCTGTAAGACTTGATGTTAAGCTTCACGTGCGCGCACGTCGGCATCCGAGATCAACCGGAGGAATGAACGCGAGATTCACCGAAGATTTCGATCCGAGATCTGAGACAAAGATCTTCATATTTACATATAGACTGCGTTCACATGATTTACCCGTAACATCTCTTTTTTTTAAATTCCTCCAGACATCTCAAAAATCGCAAAATCGCATGTATGATTTGACATCATTACTACTGTTGCCGTCACCGCAAATCACTATGACCCACTCTCACTTCTTGCAGGGCGGAGCTTCCCCACCATTCAGGCCCCCGCCATCTAGGTATAACGCTCGATAAAACAATCCCCGGTATCTTGTTGATTGGCATTCGCATTGGGTATAAGCATTAAAACTCTCAGTGTATAACTCCCGGTGTTGAAAAACAATAAAGAAAAGAAAAGCCGCAGAAATCCCCAGTGACAAATCTCGGTAATATCCCCAGGTTCGCAAATCCGCAAAAAATGTAACGCAAAAATCCTCAAAAGCTTAACATCCCACAAACGCACAGCCTCTAGAAGGAATCCAAAGTCATCATGCTCATAGAAACATCTGTGTTCTCGACCATTTTGCAGAATTCCTCAAAGGAAATCTTACCATCAAGGTCTTCGTCCGCCTCCATCATGGTTTTATCAACAATCTAAAGTACCGCCACATATTAGCTTCTGTTGCATGGCATCATACTCGTATGATGGCATCCCATGGTCACACGAGCACACGACTATAGGGCTAAGGGATCTGGGGGCGGGACGCATGGGCCATAGGGATCGGAGATCTGAAGATGGGGCCTAAGGACGGGCCGGACGGGAGCGCGGAGCACACAGGCTAGAGTAGCTTGTCGGCTCAGGACCCAGGAGATGATCTGGGGAAGCTTGGACGTGGATAGACCACAGGATGGTCTAAGCTTCGTCTAAGCTTCTCACCGCCTCACTCGCTTCTCAAGCCCCCGGAGCCCGAATCTACGCCTGCTGCAAGCCTCCTCCCAAATTGCACCAGCCAGGCCCGAGCACACCACATGTAGCCACCACCGACTCCACCCATCATCTTCTCTGTAGGTCCACATACCTGTTGCAACTGCTGATCCTTCAAATTACTTCCAACCATCATCTTTAGGACAATGAAAAGCTCTCCGTTGGAAATATAACCATCACGATCAATGTCGTAAACCTTGAAAGCAAACCGAAGCTTCTCCTCCTTGTTTCCTTTGCTGCTGAAGGCAGAAAGTCCACTGACAAACTCCTTGAAGTCGACGTCTCCTCCACCGTCCTCGTCGAAGATAGCGATCATTCGGGTTGCCAAGGGGTTGCTTGAAACTTGAGGAAGGGAAAGGAACTCTTCGCGCTCGATGGTACCGGAGTTGTCCTGGAGGGTGGGGTCAGCGATAGTCCCAAAGAATGTGTGTGGTGCGCATGTTTTGCGAAGGCACTAGGGAAGCCTAGAGGTTTTTCTGAGAGAAATGCAGTGGGAATCGACGAAGAGTTTATGGTATGGTATGTGATAGCTGTTCAGGGTATCTAAGTGGTTTCACAGGGCTTCGCACGGCCTCAATATCTACACGCGAGAGGTAACAGAGGAGCATAACGCCTTCAGCGTCTTTGAGAGACTTTGCCTAGCTCTACAGGAGCGCGCAGACAGGAGAAAAAGGTAGTGGATATTCCGGCTGGAGTTTGGGGTCTTCGAGGGATTGGATAGAGACTCTTTGAGGGCGTAGAAAGCGAACAACGGTAAAAAGGAGGTAAACGGACCTTGTCGAGCTTCATGAAGCGTTTTCTAAGACGATCAACCTCATCACGATCGACTATTTTGTTATTAGCTCTGCGCACTACTCCCACAACAATCTCTCCTTCTCTCCACAGCGATATCACAACGTACAGTTAGATCCGGACACAATACTGTCCAGAAGTCCGGATTGGTTTTGACCCATGGTTTCGTCGATGGATGTTGTTTGTAGTGATAGGGGTTGGTGGCGGAGGTTGATGCTATGGTGACAGTAGGTGGGGAACGCTGTGGTGTCTGCGCACCCGAGCACGCTAGCTTTGTACGGAGCTATGGATTGGTTGGAGCGTGGGAGCTGGTGTTAGTCAGCGGGTGTGAAGCGTGTAGGCGGCACGTGCGGTTTTCGAGGCTCAAAAGTTCTCTGGTGCTGTTCACAAGAATGTATGAAGTGATCATAATAAGCCAATTTAAGGGGAGGTGCGACTTTCTCAATGTTCTTTACAAGAGGGCGCAAGGTCATCAGGAATTTGGGTTGTAAGGTAAGGGCGCATGTCAAGACTACTTAGGCGAAGAAAAGAAATCTAATCAATCTGATCAACTATCAGGAGTCGCCCACCTCTGACACTGCCTCTCAGTTGTCAGGCGCTTATTACCACTCACTGCATCTCCCTTCAAACCTCATCAGATGCTGACCCCACTCTCACCAGCCTTTGGTTTTGCTAAACCCAGACTCTTGGATATTCGAAGCTACGAAGAAATACCTTTACAGACTTTTTACAGCAAAATGGAAAACAGCAACCCCCATTAGCAGCCGTTCTTCCGGGACTTCGGATTTTGCCCACAAACGAACACCGATGCTCAATACTTCTCCTTGACGAAAAAAAACCCTTCTTTTGGCAAGAGAACTTGAGATAGGCTTTATGAAAGCATATTCAAGCGATAAAGTAACGAGAATCAGGTCGATTTACTACAACCCCGGCCGAGAAATATTTCGCACGGAGAGGAGATTTCGACGGGGCGGTACCACCACTGCCAACAGTACCCCCACGTATTACCTACATCTCCGCCCGTACGACGACGAGATACAGCTACCTTTACCACAAGAGCAATACTCTTACTTCAGCAACGTTTACGAACCCCTCAGTTCGATTTTGTCACCAACGCCGAAAAAGGGATCCTAAGTGCTAAATGCCCGAGCGCAAACGACGAGTGAGACGATATGCAGCTGCAGCTTGCAGTCGACGACAGCTACCGGTGCGGTGGTGACTGTTAGTAATGGTGCAGGGCTTTCTGTCATTCTACGGTCAACCGCCACAAACAGATACAACTACTTGACGGGTGCTGTGTTTCGCAGCTTATAACTCGGTGCCTCGGTGCGTTAGCCGCACTGTGTACGCGCAGCTCATGGGGCTTTCTACGGATATTGTTACGGATATTGTTTCGCGGATGACAATGTGTTTGAGCGTTATGCACATTGAATGGTCGACTATACAACGGTCAGGCAACTGTGTTGCCGCACGGCAATCATGTCATGACGGTGCTACCCGACGTCGAGCACTCAACAACATTGTGACCATTTCTATGCTATGGCGGATGTCGGAAAACATTTTATCGATCAGACGCGATGCATGGTTCGGGAACAACCCGAAAGAGGTTGGAAAGAGAAAGTGTTGGTTGGTTCATGTTGACGGGATCGGTTGTTGTCGGTGCGAGGTCCGGTTGGGTTCCATTGTCTTCCACAGGCTGAGATCCTTGAGGTCGACGTGATGAGCCAAAACGAGAGTTGAATGGCAGATTCAAAGCATCGAGTGGTGGATTAAATCAGCCCGAACAAAGGCAGAACAGAGCGGTCGACAGAGTTGCAGTGGCAGCCTAAGTAGACCATCAAAGAGTAAGTATCGTAGATTCGCGACAAGGCTGAACGCGGCTGAGGCTCCGCGCGCCAAGTCGGCCACTGTCGGCGCGCCTTCCTTGCGGTTGGTGCATGACAGGTGTGCTACAACAAAATCGTTGTCTAGTGCTATCCGAACCTCCTCTTCGCGAAAAAAAGGGGATTGCACGACCATTTTCACCCGCCCTGCGACCGCGACAAACCACCCATTCACGTCCCGATTAACCCATATATCGACGTTTGAGAACGCGCTCTTTCATCTGATACCCATATTACGAGGGTTATTTTTCCAGCCTCTGGGTCGCCGCCATGACTCGGTCGGCAGGAAACCGTTTCCGGACGCGAAAGCTGTCCACGAAGCAGTCTCTCGCCATCCTACGAGAGAACCAGATCGACTCTGTAGACGACGACGCGCAGCGACATATACCGCAGATAGAAACTGGTGTTGAGCGTCAAGAGGAAATCGTGTGTTGGCCCCTTTCCCCTCAGTTGCTATTTTTAGCCCATGTCGCGATGCTCCACACTGCGCACCGCGAAGTACAGCCCCATTTGTACGGTCTGCGCGTGAAAACAACAAACAAACCTGTCCTGCATGTTTCCGAATGCGGAGAGTTTGACTGGATTATTCCTCTACTGCTTTTGATTCGTCTCCGCGGATCGCGTCACACTCATCGTTTGTCATTCGTGGTTCTGACGCGTCTTCCAGGAACACCATCTTCAAGCTGCGATATCAGCACATCAGGCTGCTGCAGTAGGGTCCAAGGAATCAAAGAAAGTCTTTATTCCCACACCAAACACCACTGAACTCTCGGCGGAACAATATGCCAAGTTATATCCTAAGAAGTTTCAACAGCCGTTCAGTTACATCAGGTCCTCGGCGACTGTGGAGGACTGCTGCGGTACTTCCTACTGCATGTCAGAGGAAGATGACAAGTATCTGGCCGAGCTGAATGCTGCACAAGCAAAAGCCAATCTACCTACCATCACGGAGGACGAGTTTGAAAGCTTGATCGAGTTATACGAAAACCAGATCAAGGAAATGCAGCCATACCTGACGTTGGATGTTAACAACATTATCGGTTATGATGAGTTGGCTGCATCGTTCATAGCGGACATGAATGACAACGTGAGAAGCGTTTCAAGGCCTATATACGACTATTGGAGAGGTCATAAGATTGTCCGCACCGGAAAGTCTATTATCCCATGCTTGAAGGTAGGCATCACTTTACTGGCGTGTGCATTTTCTAACTAGTTGTAGTTCGAGCAAGGAAACGAGAAAGACGAAGGTGATCCATATGTCTGTTTCAGGAGGCGTGAGGTTCGTCAAGTCCGCAAGACTCGTCGTACCGATGCCCAGAGCACGGACAAGCTCAAGAAGCTCAGACAAGATATCGAGACTGCACGAGGATTGGTCAATGATGTCCGACAGCGAGAAGTGATGCGTAAAAACAGTTACAAGTTTGATATGCAGATCTTCGAGCAACGTCGCATAGTAATCGACCTGAAGAGGAAGCATGGAATTAAGGATTCCGATGAAGACCTCGTTAATAAGGTATGCAACAGTCCTCATATCTATAGCCGGGCTTTACTAACATTCCAGCCTCAGCCTAAGCGGCGACAAGCGGAGCCTGCTGCTCCTCCTACCCTGCGGATACCTATTCGACAGGATGGCAAGCCTCCGGATGCGGACCTTCGCCATCTGTCTACTCTTCGTGCGGAAGAAGAAAAACGTCGTCTGGAGAAATACAACCAGCTTCGCAAGCTTCGGCCGCTATCGAAATACCCCCTTCTCGACGTCACACACGATACATTAGGAATGCACATGCCATCCGCTACGGTTACAACACCACCACCAACCAAGTACTGCAATGTCCAGACTTTCTACCTCCCAAGTCCTCCCAACTCTGCGGAATCACTACCATCTTCGCCTATTGAAGAAAGCCCTTCCGAAAACTCACCACAAGTCTCAATCGTCCAAGCATCACCAAGCAAAACTTCCCAAGACGTCCCTAGTTTCCGTCGCCGCGTTGGTCGTGGTGGCCGTATCCTGATTGACCGCCGCGGCCGTTCTACTCCTACTACACCTATGGACATCGATCCCGTCATGGCCGATAGAATGAAATACGATCACGATGACGAAGACAGCGAGGCTCAGCACCACGAGATTATGGTGGATCCTTCTAGCGCCTTGTAACTATCCCAACCCTATCTATCACTCGTAATCTTTACTAACCCCTCTCTAGACAAATCAAGTTCCGAGCCCGCTTGAACACTCCCCCACCGGATAACCACTCCATTACTCTCCGTCGTCAAGTAATGGCCGGTTCTCCCGTCCTCATCGCGCCTGGAGCCGGATCACCCAACGCTCAAATGCGACTTCCAAACGGACATCCACCACCAGGAATGACCCAGCATGTCATCATGACACCTAACGGTGTCCCCGGTGTTGCATATCCTCGTCCTCCACTAGGTCCTCCCGGCCGCTAGGCCACGAGATTCTCCTCTTGTATTTTTTGTTCCTAAAAAGTGGGAGTTTCTTTTTGGTGTTTTTATGAGCTTTTAACTACCGGGTCTTTGTAGTCTTTTTTTTTTTCTTTTTCCAACTTGGGGTTTCTTCTTTTTTCTTAACCTGGTTGCGATTGGGGCGATGGGTGGGTGGGCTTTTTTGCTTTTTTGTCATTTTATGTCTCTGTATAAGTACTCTATTGGGCTGGCTTTTACTATGGGTTTTCTAGACTGTGCACGGATGGAAGGCGAGTATAAGGCAATAATGGGCTGGGATAAGGTGATGCGATATGATTATGTGGAAAAAATGTTCGACAAGTAGGGCAATTGTGCTCGAACTTGATGATGGGACGGGACGGGACGGGGAGAAGGGTATATGTACATGTGTATTATTAGCACGAAAGTATATATATCAAGACTCATGATAGCATGATAGTGATGTGAAGGCGATAGTACTTAGTCAAAGGGGGAGATTGGTTCAGAATGGTCGAGGAAAGGAAGGGGTTATGTTTAACATCAACTTGGGCCGAGTGATAACGTCTAGAAATAAATTGGAAGTTGTCAATTGCATGGAGCTCTAGTTGGTTAGTTACAGTGATTTCCTGACCATCAAACCACACGACTGTTAAAGTCTACGGATAAACACACAATCAGGTGGGTGCCCGGCGAAGACTGCCCGAAGCGGTGTTCGTAGAGAACCCGTAGTAAAGTTCATTGAAGCCCTGACGTGGGCACCAGGGTACACAATGACTTTGACAGGAGGAACCTGTCGCTGAGCAGGAGAAACCAGTGGGATCTCCTATATTTCCGCTGTTTAGAAACATCTTAAGGGTTCCAGAATGCCTAGTTCTTCTACCTCCATGAACCCTCAGGTTTCAATGTTCACAATTTCATACCCATGGCACTTTGATCTTTTTGGCATACATAGGAAACCTCAAATCCCCACGGCACTCGTAATCTTTTAGTACTTTAGATGGGCAACAAGCAAAAACAAACATCAAGTCTTCTGCAAATGGAAAGTATTAACTATCGAAGAAGAAACTGGAGGTGTTCCGAGCAGTGTTGCGAACCGTCCGTCCGGACCAGTCTTCCCAGATGACTGTACCTTCGGTCCAGTCCTGAATGATGGACCGATCTACGAAGTCTTTAATGTCTGCCGACTGGATTGGGTTGGAATTTTTAGTCTTACTATTCAGCAGACTGGACTAAGGACCGTGTTACATGGTTTAATAATAGCACCAGTTTTCAGTTCTTAAAAGGTTTTATGCGCTGAGAATATGCTTAACTCGCCGCTATTAACCTTTTCCGCCATGAAACATTTCAAGGGTTATGGATCGCCGTCCTAGCCGTCATTTCAGTCCGTCCACTGAGAATGACTGGGCTTATCAGTTCCACACGAGAAGAGGACCAGGCTGGACCGATCAGTCCAGTCCCGTCGGGACTGCCGTCCTGGACAGACGGTTCGGAACACTGGGTTTTTGATATTGTCGATGAAATACGATGGTAGTGTGGTTAATCCTTGCTCTATGTAGCAACGCATGAACAGCTCTGATCAATCATTAAGCGCGGTCATAAATGACACGCATAGAGTAGTTAGACACCGACGACATGCAGATGATGCCACCTCAAAGCGGGGAAATAAGGAGACAGCCTTTCCAACTCACGGCTCGCTCAAAACTATCCTCCTCCTCGTTGATACTTTCAGGTCGTTCAACCAGATGTCGGATCCAGTGAGTGCAGCCGCCAGCATAGTTGGTTTGATCGGACTCGTCAACGAAGTTTCCAAGATTCTCATCACCTATGTCTCCGCCGTCAAATCCGCACCCGAGGAAGCACGTCGTCTCCAAAGCGAGCTTGCAGTCTTCGGCTCTGTCCTTAATCAGTTCCGAGACTTTCTGCGTAAAGAACAGCAAGGCCAACTAAAAGGCTCCCACTTCGGCGATATGTCTTTCCTTGTCTCGGTCCTAGGCTTTACTTCATCACAGCTCAATGAGCTCTACAAAAAACTGGACAAGTTAAGTCCACATGGCGGGAATAAGGTTGCGGAGTTTTGGGAGAAGCTCAAGTGGCCAATGAAACAGGAGGAATGTGAGAAGACTATGGTTACGCTTCATCGGTTGGCACAATGTTTACAGTTTTCGTTGGAGGTGTCGAACTAGTTGGTCTTTCTTTGGAGTGTGTATTCTGGGGTTTACGAAGGCTGATCGTTATTTGTCTAGCTCACTACTTTCGGAAGCTTATTCTGATGTCATGGCGAGGTTGGAGAAGAATCAAAGTAACGTACAAGTCACGATTTCAACGTTACAACAGATCATGGTACCCATACCGGAGCAGTTATCAATTCAATCTAATCAGCTTGGTGATATTCTTGCGATTCTTGGGGAGGTGGAGAAGTATGGTGCAGAAATTCGAGAGATCTCGCGCGGAGTACGTCAATTGACGGTTAGATCTCAAGGTGAAATCGAAGCCGGATAATTGATGTTCGTTGCTGATTGTCTTTTGTAGAGGAGGCATTGGTCGAGCTTGGTCAATGGATGACACGGATAGAGCCGCAAATACGACATCGCGATATTTCAACCAAACGCCTGGATGGAACTGGGGATTGGTTCGTACAGACGAGGAATTTCAGGGATTGGGCGGGCTTGAACAACGACGGCGAAGATTTCGGAGTTGGTAGTCGGGTTTTTGGATGCTTTGGGAAACCAGGCGCAGGGAAATCCATAATCTGGTAAGTATCACCTAATCCTGTTGTGCACAGTGAACATTAACTATGTATTAACATATCGACGTAATGTAGCTCGCTGGTTATCGATCACCTTGCACAGGTGGCCAAGAGCCAGAAAAACACATGCGTCCTTTGGATCTACTGTGACTATGGCGACGAGCCTCAACAGACACCGGAGAACATGGTCGGCGCCTTGCTTAAGCAAGTTCTACATACCGACACAGGCTCGGGTGTCTTCGATGATATCGTTAAGGAGTTACAGACAACAAAGAAGGGCAGTGGCACGTTGAAGTTCGACTCGGGTTGTAAATTTTTGGCAGAAGCCCTTCGAAAGTTTAACACTTCTTACATCTGCATCGATGCATTAGATGAATTCCAAAACCGGGACAAATTTCTTCATTACCTCAATGAACTCTTGAAGAGTCCTGGATTGAAGGATTCCCTCAGGATATTCTTTACCGGAAGGCCACAAATAGCAGAGGAAGTCAAAGGCTACTTTGTACAGGACTCGGGATTACTTTCGGTAACTCTGGAGGCCAACAAGTCTGATATCGAAAAATTTGTCAATGACAAGATAAATTCTGATGATAGTGGAATCTTAATGAGCATGGATCAAAGGAAGGAAATAGTGAACAGAATTATGGAAACCTCAGATGGAATGTAAGTTATCTTTCATACGCTCATGAAAGTCAGAAGCTTATTCAATTGCTACTTAGGTTTTTGTTGCCCGCACTCCAAATCCAGCATGTACTAGATCAACCGACGATTCGTACCCGAAGAGAAGCACTTGCATCAATGCCGCGAGAACTCGAGGGTACCTTCCTGGAGATGATTCGTAGGATTGAAAGTCAGCCCGAGGGCAAGAAAAACCAGGGCGTGAGTACTCTTCAATGGGTATTACTTTCTGAAAGACAGTTGACCATTGAAGAGCTACGTCATGCTCTTTCCATTCGACCTGGAGACAAGCAACTGGACGAAGAAGGGTTTCCAACCAATAGGTCACTTCTGGATTGCTGTCTTGGTCTTGTCATTATTGATGAGAGCACAGAGTCCGTCCGATTGGTTCATAAGTCGCTACAAGACTTCTTTGAGAAACGTTCGGGCAAGTTGTTTCCACGGGGCCACGAGGAAATCGCATCTACTTGCCTCACATATATGAGCTTCAACAAGAACAGTCATTTAGATAGTACGAAACGTGTGCTTCATGACTACGCAATCCGAAATTGGGGCCACCATGTCAGGAAAAGCTCAGATGGCGCAGTTGCTGCAGGGATTGGAGGCTTCGAAATTGCGTCTGCAATACTGAGAGACAATTCAAGCAACTCTTACGGCTACTTTCCATGGTTCAACGCGTATAACCGTCAATACCATCGATACGAACTCGGATATATCGACTCTACAACAGAATCCGATATATTCCACATTCCAGTTCATTTTGGTTTAACAGGCCTTGTCCAGTATATCCTCGAAAATTGGACCATTAATATCGATCACGGCTTTGAATACGGCGTGTATACGAACGAAACACCACTGTTGCGCGCCGTTAAACTAGGCCACAATGCACTTGCGAAATTACTTCTAGAAAAAGGCGCCGATACAGAACCACACAATTCGGATGGTGATAGACCGCTATTGTTTGCAGCTGAGAAAGGCAACGACGCGGCTGTACGACTCCTACTGGACGCAGATGCCGATATCGAAGCGCAACAGGGCGGTCGCTCACAAGGCACGACGGCGCTTATTGCTGCAGCTGGCAGCGGTCATTACACGATTGTGAAATTACTGTTAGACAAAGGCGCCAATGTAGACTCAGAGGCTTACGATGGTACAACACCATTGATGCAGGCAGTGTTCCATCCGCTGGTTGTTCACTTGCTTCTAGAGAGAGGCGCGGATGTTAATTTAAGGGACAACGAAGGTTATACAGCACTACAACTTGGAATCAGTAAAATTGCAACTTTGAAACTCCTATTGGAGAATGGTGCCAACATCGAAGACAAACAAGACACAGGCACAGCACTTTCGAAGGCAGCTTATCGGGGTCTTGATGCATCTGTACAATTCCTGTTAGATAAAGGTGCTGACATCGAGGCCCCGGATGTCCGGGGGCGTCCGCCACTGTATTACGCAGCTTTACGCGGTAATGAATCAACTATTCGGTTACTGCTAGATAACGGCGCAGACCCCCATGCGAAGGATAAAGATGGCAGAACGATATGGATCGATATGAACAGAACCCTGCGGGATAAAGTCACCGAAGACGAGAATCATTTTCTAAGGAAATTCTTAACACAAAAAGGCTAGCGTTGGGTTTGGAAGTATTGGTTGGGTTGATACTGCAATTGCAGGAACGCGGGGCTGGACTGAGGGGGTCTTATGATATTTTGTTCGAGAGTCATTCGAGAAAGAGTTTTAACTAAGTTGAATGTTGTTCGATAAGGAGGGGGGCGGGCATGCACTTTTCATGAATTTCTTATTCATTCATTCCCTTACTACACATTAAGGCGAAGTTATGGTTCAATGGATTTGTAGATGATTTGGAAACCGGTCGTTGGTACTGCTGTAGAACTCGTGAAATTAATTGGCTTTTGTGAAAACAAAGGTATGCCAGTGGGGTTGGAAAAGCAGCCTTCTCCCGGACCGAGGGCATGAGACTTACGTCTGCTGCGCAAGAGATCATGGAGTGAGGAGAACGACGAATGTTGTTTTTGAAAGGCTCGATCATTTGATCGTTATGATGCATAGATATTATTTTCTCACATTGTATGTAGTAGATTAACCAGTGTAAAATGGCCGCCCACTGCAGCCCAGGCACATGTTCAAGTAAATCAACCTGATTCTTCAACTTCTTCACATATCGTACACATCCCCCCATTCCCTTCCAAATTTGCCACGTAGGTGGAATTTCCATCCATCTAGAGTAGTGATGACCCAACAAAGTGAACGCCAGCTTAATTATATACAAAACCTGAGTAGAGACACCCAATCCCGCAACCATTTTCTCCGAGCAACCTCAAAACCAACCCCAATTTTTGTTTTGGTATATGAAAACAATTTTTTCCGCAAAAATCCCATTCCAAAGAAAAGATACTATCGCACACAAAGGACAAAGGTGAACGCAGCGCAAATCTATGTGAATGTGAAAAAGAGCGGGCTTATGCAGGGAGCGCTCCGACCGTTGCGCTTTCCGACGGCAGCTATTTGTTTGTCAGTAAACGTTCCAGCTCGCACTAAAATACAAGCGAACGGGTAGTTCATACCGGAGGGTTCTGCGGCCTGTTGTTTCCCGCCATCATGCGGTTGAGCGCAATACCAGCACCCTCAATGACGGCAAGTAATATACCACAAGAGATAGCGGAGTTACGTGCGGCTTTCCAACCTCCACGGACAGCAAGGGCTCCGCCAGTGAAGAATCCGGCGATAACTATAGTCTGTCAGCTCCCATTCTAGCGTACTGAGATCACCCCGAGAATTCCCAAACCCGAGATTTATCAAACAACCAACTGGGAGAGCCGAGTGCTGAAGGAAAACAGCACCGTACAAGACCCAGGTCGTCCCCATACAGTAGCTCGGAAATAGGAATATCACGGAATCCGGGGATACGTACTAGCATTCCATGGGTCCTCCTTTGCTCTTACACCCTTAACCGCACAGTCGAAAGTAGAGAACAAACCACCCCAAACACCGAAGTTACCAGCCAACACGGGAGCTCTCGCCTTGATCGCAGTAAGAGCACCGATTCTTCGCTCACCCTGTTTCCTCTAATCAGTCTACTGCTATCGGGCGATGTGCGATCGTGGTAGGTAAGCGAAGTCAGCTTGAATCCGCAAGCTGCGGCCCAAGAGTCGAAATCGTGTCGTACCGGTGTCGCGGGGAAGAGGAACTACTCACAGCGGGGGAGTTGCGGAATCCCTTAACACCGTGCCAGACAGCACCTCCGACAGCCTATCATGAGTTAGCAAACTTTTGTCCCAGTTTTTTTGCTTCGCGTGGATTGCTTGTCGTGAATTCAGACGTGGAGAGGGGGACCTACACCCATGGAGAAAGCACCTCCAAAGTCGTTAATGATGACCCAAGGGCAGGGATCGCGGGAGTGGTCCATAGCCATTGTTGCTGTGTCGTCTGCTTCTAAGGATTCGGGAGAGAGAAAAGGTGGACGTCGGTCGTGGGACGTGGTCTTTCGTTGTTGGTGGCGGGTTACACTGCGTTGATCTTGCCGGGCGGAGCTGTGGTTGTCGTCGTTGTCAAGACGCGGCTCACAAGAATTTTTACTCGAATTGATTTGCGCGTCTCACGTGATCATGGGGAAGCAGGGCTAGGTGTTTTGCGGCTCGGATGACGGGAATACCCGGTTGGTACGGTGAGCGAGCCTTGGAAAACACATGTGCTCTTCTTAGACACTTTTCTTCCACAATTCCTGAAGAGATTATGTAACAACAGTCTTGATTTCATAGAGAGAGGGGGGGGGGGGGGGGGGGGGGGGGGGGGGGGGGGGGGGTCGAGGTCTTTGCGAGTGCTGGCCGCCGACAGACAGTTCTGGCAGAACCTTAACCCCATGAAGGCTAAGTCGCTTTCGCGACATGACGAAAGCTATACATGTCCTGAATATTGTAGATTCCACAGTATTTCCGCTCTATTCGCTCTTCGGATGGCTCAAAACATCGAACCCTAGATGCGAGCCCTAACTTGGCCGGATGGTTCCGGTCACTTCCAATATCAGCTAGCGTATGAAATGAAACAATCATATGATCCGCGGCCTCAAGGCGTCTCTAGTTAAAACGAAATTAAATTGACAGAGAAATCGTGGAGGCTCGAATGCTTATGTAAGAAGGAAAAAAGCCGGAATAGGAGAAATGATTGAATCATGCATAGCCATAGATGTCGATTGTATTTGTATTCAAATCCGCCTCGGAGCTATTACGTGTTGGTGTTAGAGAGCTTGAGTTTTAATTGGCTACTTACGCCTTTGGATAATAGAAAAGCTTAATTTGTATTACAATGATATGAAATTAATTCCGTTACTCCTCGGTTACTCCTACCACGTTGCTCGGAAGCTAGTGCTAGCATTCATTGATATAAAATATCCGCTTGAGCCATTCCAATCTTTAAATTCTGTCTAGCATGATGCCGGAGACCCAACGCAAAACCGCCGCGTCCTCCTTTATTGAAAGGAGAACGGGGCGCTTCTGCGGAATTGGCACCGAAGCTCAGAGCCAATCCTATTGAAGCTATCGATAGGGATAAAAGAAGAATTGAATCTTTGATGTTAGCATGGACCATGGTGCTGAAGACCTAACGCAAAACTGCCCCGTCCCCTGGTATCAGGGGGATGTGGCAGTTCTGCGGGGTTGACCGGGGGGGGGGGGGGGGGGGGGGGCAATCCTAGATACTAATAGAGGATACTAATAGAAGGGTATGATGAGGAAGCATAGAGGCTGGGGAGGAGGGGAGGTATTTATAGGCTTTGGCTGTACCATATTCCGCTACACTGCGAAATTCGCCGACAGGATTCTAGAGGAAAGTGGGTTAGACTTTACCCGTTAATAGCGTAGATGAACTAGCACACGGCATCAACATCAAGAAATAACAGCATACGGCGAATAAAAAAGAAATTTCTCGAGCTACATAGATATGCAGGTTTAGTCGTAGGCGGTAAATCTAGTCAAGCCCGCGTAGAACCTTCTCACATCATCATAAATGTCTCCGGTGGGCCCGAAGCCAGCCAGCCTTTTGCCTTGAAATCGTTCCAAAACTTCCGTTCTCCGTCATCTAAGTTCTCCGATCAAGTTTACTTTGTTGTAACCTGCTTCGAGCTAGGATACATTAACCGTCGACTTCTAGATAATTGAAAAGTAACATGTCATGCAGGTATTTATACAGGGGCCGTATTACGCCCGCGGCCCGGTATTATGAGATAACTGTAGGCAGTATTTTCAAGCGTTGCCGCAATACGAGTAGCTAATAGATATGTAAGTGCGAGTTCCACCACGGTCTGGGTAATAGGTATGTAGTCCCAACTTCTCCTCTTGCTTGACAAGGCTTTTTATCCTCAGGTTTGGGATTGGGATGAGGATTGGGATGAGGATTGGGATGAGGATTGGGATGAGGATTGGGATGAGGATTGAGATGAGAATTGAGATGAGAATTGGGAGGGGGATTTGAAGGGACATATACACTCACAGGAGTATCCCCAGAACTGTAGTTGGGAAATTGGGAGAAGCCCGGCCTGTCCGGTTAAAGCCCGAACATGATCGTTTTTTCTTTCTTCTTCTTTTCTTATTTATTTTTTGTTTTCATAAAGAGGATATGCTTTGGATTGAACTCAAACGGGATCTGCACTCCTGTTTGAGAGAAACTGAGAGCGTTTTCATCATAATAAGTTGGCGTAACCAGCTTGCCAATAACAATGATTCACGCGCATCACGGCTACAGTTATTATTATATGCTATCCGAGTTTATACTAACACAAATCCATACGAAGCTTGTACCTAGTTGCCGGAGCATCGTACATTCTAGTGACAGTCTGAGATCTCGTTCTCCCAGAAACGGGCCCCTTAGCTGACACAGCAGTGATCTTGGACGACTTCCCTGGTTTTTCCAACCTCTTGTCAGAAGACAGAGCTGGCTTCTTAACCTTGGTGACCTTTGAGGCTGCGAGGTTAGTCGAGCGAGTGATCATATTGGAGGCAACAGAAGCAGCAGTCCTAGAGCCAGTCTTGCTAGAAGCTTTAACGGCCCTGGGGACGGGAGCAGCCACGGGAGTGGACTTGATGACGGAAGCAGATCTAGTCTGAACAGGCCCGGAGGTTTTAGACAGCTTGAGTTCCCCGAGCCTGACCCTGGAGGCAGCGGAGATTTCGCCAAGAGCCTTTTGAGCAATAGTGCTCAAGCTGGCGGAACGGGTGATCTTTCTGGTCTGGGGAGGGGTGATAGGCTTTGTGGTATTTGCGGATGCCTTGGGGGCTGCAACCATGGCTTTGGAAGCGGGTTTGGTTACAGCGGCGGATCTGGTTAGAATGGCATTGGAGGAAGCTTTCTTGTTACCGGCCTTGGTCTTGGGGCTATGAATGTGTTAGTTTGGTTCTTCTTGATGAGAAGAGATGGAGTGATGGGATTACCTAGAGGTTGTAGGAGAAACCTTGCGACTTCTCTTCACCAGGGTCATGGATGCTGCACGCTTGTCGACCCTGGATTTAGCGGTCGCAATTTCCTTTTTATGGTCATCCTCGGATGAAATAATCGCAGAAGCTCTTGTGCGGGGGGGCAGCACGAGCGGGCTTGGGCTTGTGCTGAGGTTTCTCATCCTCCTCGTAATCCTCGTAGGGGGTGCCAAAGGGATGGTGCTTGACGGGTGTGACGACAACAGAACTGGGACGAAGGGGAGGGCCCAGAGCGCGGTATGAGGATCTTGTGACCCTCACAGGGGTGGTCTTGGGAAGGTGGAGGCCGGAGGTATACATGGTGATGGTGATCTCGGGAATGAGAGGGAATAGAAAAGGAAATGTGGAAAGAAGAAATGTAGGTGAAGGATGGAAGTTAGAAGATAGGGAGGGGAAAATGGAGGCCCAGAGAACATATTTATCATCTAAGGTGACCCCGCCCTGTTGTCATGAAGCACAAATGGCCCTTTGTTTATTTTCCAGCGGGTGTTGAAGGGTTGTTTGTTTTGATTGGCGGAGTCGTCCGAATGTTTGGAAATATTCTATAGAATAGTTAACCTTACTCGTAGTGGAGTTAATCCAAAGTTGGATTTGCTCACGACGTATTTGATAGGTAGAAACGACAAACAGACATCGGTTGTCTTAATAGGGTGTGAATCTCGACTCTTGTCTACGAGTCATGGTTAGAGAAATGACTCCGTAGATACTTGGACTTTAGGGCAATGGGAATAGACATACGGGTCGTACAGGTTGAAAATTCCAGGTGGAATCTGGAGGCGTTTCAAATCCATGGTAGGATTACGAGTTGTTGGTGTTGGTAGAGTCGTGGTTGGTGAAGGAAAGAAAGGCAGTGGGTTGGTCGGAGAATAGCCCGGTGGCTTAATAGACTGATTCGTAGTTCAAACGTGTAAATGGAATGTGTGGCCTATTGATCTAGTCAGATGGATCGTCTTATAGTATCTGTCTCTATCAAAGAACATGATACGCTTGCTTTCATCGGAGGTTTGCCATTGCTTGTGGAATCAGCGCTGAACTGCCTCACGGTTTCCTACGCGTCACGACTGTAACAATATCTCAGGATATGACGTGTTTTCTGTGAATGTACAAATTCAGAATACTTACTTCGTTTTATCCATGGTTGGATCCCGATGTTCCGGATGAAATCTCGTTGAATTCAATTGTTGGATGCCGCGACGCTAACTATGAAAGTCGTTGATGGTGAAGGGAGAAGGGGTGCGGGTAGGAGCAAAATAGTGATATGTAGCTGGTGGTTAAACAATCTTATCCCTTCCTCTAGTCTTCGGTGGCTGTGGGGGGTCAAAGGAGAAACTTTCATCGCTTGTCACTCGGGGTCTAGTGATGCGAGGTGATCTCCTGTGATTCTACGCGACCATGCTTCAACGGCCCACTCCGGTGGTGTACACGGAACAACAAAATCCAAGGCGGTCGCAGCAACCGTCGCTACACTTCAAAATTTGTTGTGACCTGTATGCATGGCAGCTAGAGTAGTTCTATGGTTGGCTAACTCAATCAGCACATAATGTGGCACACTACTCGTAGAAGTCAAAAGTATCCGACCCCTCTGGAATGACTCTAAGATCAATCTTATCTTGGAGTCATCTTAAGCCTTAGCGCCACTGGCGTCGCGCACAATACCAACAGCGTGACACCACAACTCCACAACTCCATAACACCCGTGACACCACAACACCTGTGACACCAATTTTATGGCCAGCATGCCGGGAATTGCTTTCTAAAAACCCAGATTTCCTGTTGATGGAGGATAATGCTGCTAGCCATGCTGCAAACTTCACAACAACGGAAAGAGAAAAGGCAGGAGTTTTCAACAAGGTAAATTGGCCACCTAACTCTCCTGACTTCAATCCAATCGAAAGAATCTGGACTAGAATGAAGAGTCAAATTCAGACATGCAGAGGGTCTGCAGTTGATTCCTTGGTTCTTGGATTGTTGGTAGTTGGCAAAGAATAAGGGTCTATATGTATATATATCATAAATCTCCACTTTTTATTTTTTTATTTATCCAGTTAGTTCTTAACCTTTTTTCAAGAATTTTTTGTTTGCATTATACCAAATATGGTGAAGTTACAGAATGCTTACTCTGCGTTAAGCCTATGGTATTATACAATCAAACTTCAGTGGTGTTTTGTAGTTTTATGTTTTCTCCTAAAACATTCTTTCTGGTACCAAAAATAAATATTTTTCAGCAATGTCAATTTTTTATTCATTATCTGTGTATTGTACATTAACTTTGAAAGCCACGCTAATATTGGCTTTATTTTGGTGGAGTAATAGTAATTTGAAAAATGTAGATTGAGGTGTTACGGGTGTTGACAAGGGTTAGGGTTAGATATCCCAGGGCTAGGTGTGGTTGTCATCTTAACAGGCATGGGTACCCATGGGCGCTTATAATGAGGGGGTCGGATACTTTTGACTTCTACGAGTAATTCAGCTAGGTAACCATGAAACTACTCGTCAAGTCAGGAAGTGAAGGCACGGCCGGCAATGACTCCAAGATTAGATTAAATGACAATCATTCTAGGGTTATCTTAGCATCATCTTAGCATCATCTTAGTGATAACATGATACCGTGACATCGCGACACCAGAACAGAACAACATGTTGTTTGACCATTTCTCAACGGATTTGCAAAAATTTTGATTTGGGTTATAGCCAACATATCAAATTATTTTATTTTAAGTTCATTTAGTGACTACACATTATTTAAGACTCCAAAAGTTCGATTATCTTCAGTATTTGTTATATAATGGTACCAAAAAAGATTTTTTTTAATAATTATTATTTATTAATTCTATATATATTGTCAATCATATGCACTAAGCAATGATAAAATTGGATATGCTTTGGTGCAGTAACAGCAGTCTGAAAATTGTGGATTGAAGGTGCTAATTAGGGCTAGGGGTAGTCATCTTATCAGTCATCTAAGCTGATATGGGTACCCATGGGCGCTTAGAATGATCGTGCCTTCACTTCCTGACTTGACGAGTAGTCCTGCATGCAGGTCGCAACAACTTTTGGAAGTGTAGCGACGGTTGCTGCGACCGCCTTGGATTTTGTTGCTCAGTGTAGTTTAGTACCGTAAGGATTCCTAGAGCTAAGCGTCCGTCACAGCATGTTGTTGCCACACTTGCAGTCAGCATCCCCAAATAATGTCATGTCATTCACTTTCGGAACCTTCGGATAATTCACATGGTTTGGATGTAGATGAAACCCTCGGATTATTAACCGAATAAGCCTCACACATAAGAATCGAGATATGTACTTATCATGGAGTGACAACTGATGATTGTACACCGGCCGAAACAAAAATCAATTATTTTCAACGGTCAAATCTAATTGCCCTGAATATTTTGCGTTTCTGTTATTTTACGATGATGGGGAGAATTCGATATACAAGTAGCCATCTTGATTTTCAAGCTGTCGCCACTAAACCAACAGGTGCAAGAGTATGACATCAATCGCATCGGACTGTCCGTAAACATAAACCATCAGTCATCACGCTAGCGTCTTATGTTTTACGATTTACATAGCCTTAATCGCTTGTATCCACATATAAATCAACAACAATGATAATAACCGAATGACTCACTTGATTCCCACATAAATCCCTCGTTAATCCGCCTTAAAAGCCAACCCTCAGTCTAATCGTTCATCTGTTCCATCTCTCATCAAGTGGTACCGAGATATCAATAGCCATGCCACATACTCTCAACACCCTCCCCCTCGAGCTCCTCCACCACATCGTCTCCTTCCTCCCCGTCTATCCCCTTGACCAGCGCCGACGAGTCGATACCTTTGCTCCACTCCAGCCCCTCTCCTCCTTCATCCTCACCTGCCGCCATTTCCACACTCTCTTCAACCCCCTCCTCTACCAAATCGGCGTCGCCTCCCATCGGCACAGCTCCATTCCTTACGGCGGTCTCCTCTCTCTCGACCCCACAGTCTGGGCCATAACCAAAAACTGAATCGAAACCCTTCGTCTCCTCCTTACCCACGGCCTGAACCCCGCCGCATTTGTCGATCCCAACCAATCCTCACTCGGATTGTCCTTCTGGGAATCCCATATCATATATATGGAAACCTACTTTATGCTCTCAATCAGAACCGGAGCTGCAAGGGGAGACGGCGATACATCTATCACCTCCCTTTTTCTAGATTTTAGCGGGCCTGGGATCTTGGAGGCTAATGAGGATAATTGGTGGAGTCCGTTGTATAAGATCTGTGTAGATTATGGGTTTAGAGG
Organism: Pyronema domesticum; assembly: GCA_024516145.1. Taxonomy (NCBI): domain Eukaryota; kingdom Fungi; phylum Ascomycota; class Pezizomycetes; order Pezizales; family Pyronemataceae; genus Pyronema; species Pyronema domesticum. Next base: position 131,313 of record JAJJXL010000034.1, read on the forward strand.
GTACGAAAATGATTCAGCCGCGATACCATGGGCTAGGTTACTGCTGGAGAGGGGAGCGAACGTGAATGCAAGGTTTGCGGGGGAGGTGGATGGGGATACCCCGCTCATGTCCGTAATGGAGGAGTGTAATAGTGAGTTTATGGAATTGTTGTTGGAGTATGGGGCTGATGGGAGCTTGAAGAATGACAGGGGGTGGACGGCGTTGGATTTTGTGATGAATCTACCTTTTGTGTGGGAGGAGGGGGTGGAGTTGTTGAGGAGGTTTGGTCAGGCGGTGGAGGGGGTGGGGAGGATTGTTGAAGCTACTGAGGCGTTGAACTTGGAGGGAAACGAGGAGGCGAATTCAAACGTGGAAGGGAATGGAGAGGGAAACGGAGAGGGAAATAGGGAGGGAAATGAATAGAGAGAAATCTAATCGTGGAAGGGAGTGGTGGGAGGGAATGCTCTCGTGAGTTCAGGTGTGCCGGAATGATTCCCGTGTCCTCTCGGAGCATCTTGTAGCCAGGCGTGATCAGTAACTTTAATTACCGATTGGAACACTTCCCGTAACATCTGGAGACCCTTCAGATTAACAAAAACTCCCTGAAATCTTAATATTTTTTTAAATTCCGTCCATAACCAACTTCTTTTAACTTCTTTACTCATTCCACTATTTTGGGTTTTTTATTTATTTTGTGGTTGCATGAGTTTTTGCTGATCTGGAGGGTCCGCAGATGCTACGGGAAGTGTTCCATTTACTTTTCTTTTTTTCTGTATAAATAAGTATTTCCTATATTTTTTGGTACTTCCAAATCGTCGATTCTGAAATCATAAATCTTGTTGTAATCTCTCATCTTCAAGCTGAAGCACTTGGCTTGAGTTGGGATTACATAGGGTAAAAAAAATGCTTTCGAAAGACAATGTAAAATTCTCCGCGAAGACCGCAGAACATTATGTATCTATTCTTACCAGAGCGTACCGTATATTTAGAGGATTAGCCTTCATACCCCGCTACCGCCTGTCCATATCTCTCCAACAAATCCACCCCCTCCTCCCACACGCTCACCCATCTGAAACTATTCGTCGCAAAATCCAACGCAGTCCATCCAGTCATATCCTTCAACCCCCCATCCGCCCCCGCCTCCAACAGTATCCTAACAAGTCCTGCATTCCACGAATGCACCGCCAGCATCAACGGCGTCTGCAGATAACGATTCCTGGAATCCACCTCCCAGCCTCTTTCCAGCAACAACCTAACCCAAGGTTCAATAGCGGCCTGAACCTCTATATCTGCTACATCCCCATAAACTTCAATAATATGATGTAACGGACTGCAAAAATACTGTTTATAACGTTCCAGAATCTCTGGGTATTTCCAATAGTCCAATAGAAGGGCAGTTATGGAAGTATCACCATCTCCACGAGCTGCCCCAACCCTCATCGATAACAACAGGTAGGTTTTGATAAATGATTCTCCGTCTGAGTAATTTCCTAAACCATGGTCTAGGAGGAGACGGAGGGTGGAGTGGCGGTGGTTGGTGATGGCCCAGATGGCAGGGTCGAGAGGGAGAAGGCCACCGAAAGTGCAGACAAAATAGCAGCAGGTGTCTACTACGATGCGATAGAGGAGGGGATTGAAAAGAGTGTGGAATCGTCGGGAGACGAGGCAGAAATTAGCAAGGGGCAGGAGAGGAGATTTGGTACCGTCCCCGTAACGCCGACGCCGACGCTGACTCCGACGCTGACGCTTGTCGGGGTAGATAGTTAAGAAAGAACCGATGTGGAGTAGGAGCTCGGTGGGGATTGTGTCGAGAGAGTGTACCATGGCTGTTACTATCTCGGTCTCGATTCGCGATGGAAAAGGTAAATGAGGGAGGGGTAAGGCGTATTGGAGAGGGATTATCCCCCTCATTACCGGGACTTTTAGAATGTTGCCACACCTAATAGCGCCTCGCCTGTTACCGTCTGCAGTTTAGAGTCCAAGCTCGTCTAGCTGTGACGATATCTTGGTGACTACCGTTAAACTATCAGCGGCAACAAGCGAGGCGCTAGGTGAATATCAATTCTCGCCCAAATCATTCTTTCCAGGGTTTCTTCTGCCCGATCTCTGTGGCTCTGGATTATATAATGCGCCCAGAAGCATGCTTTTGGGGCTCATAAAGCCTGTAAAATTTTCTGGATCACGGAAATCCCATTCTTGAGTTCCGTTAAGGTTTGGCGAAGCTATCTACCGACTCCTACGCGAACTCTCTAACGGTAGCCCCATCTCACGCGAGACTGTGGTGAAGACGAGTCGATGCGGTAGGGTGTGGCAACATTCTGAAAGGCCCGGTAATGCGGGGTATAAAATGGGAATTGAGGGAGTCAATCTCTTGTTTTTATTATTACTAATCTTATATCACCAACATGACTTCGGCGCCTTTCCCTTCTGCTTAGCAGCAGTCCTATCACTGATTAGTCATGAACCCCAAACGATCCAGCACAGCACTTACTCCTTCTTCTTCTTGTGCTCCTTCACTTCTTCTTCCTCCTCCTGCTCCTCCTCAGGGCCCAGGCACCTCCTTCTTAGCCTTCTCGGGCATCTTCGTCATAACATCGCGATTAGCGGTATTAAAATACCCCCTTGAAGTCAACCCAGTTCTCTTCTTCCTCTGATGCTCAACCGTCACCTTCTTCTTTTCCTCGTCTTTTTCCTCGGCATCAGACAAAAGAAAGCGCGTAGTCTTTATTGTTATTCTAAACCTGAAGATCCTGGACCCGTAACTATGTAGACCGAAAAAAAAAAAAAAAAAAAATATCCTCCAATACCACATCAACTCGAGTGAAAGACATTCTCGCGTATAATAGGTCTAAGGTTAGACCAATGTAAACGAGCATAGCTAATATCAGTTCTTGCTGAAATCACTCTAGTCGAGTCTAAGCAGTGTTTGTTTCGCCCGTTTCCGTGAATTTTGTCCAGTTTTAGAGCCCATAAAGCTTGGAAATTCTTCCGGGCCGCGGAAATGTCATTCTTGAGTTCTATTCATGTTTACCGAAGTCATTTACCGACTTCATTACGAGATCTCAAAACGTAGACCCATTGTAAGCGAGAATGCCTTAGTTATACTCGAGTTGATGCGGTACCGCATCGACTTGTCTGAAGCACAATCAAGAACCACAGAGATCGGGCAGAAGAAACCCTGGAAAGAATGATTTTGGCGAGAACTGATATTCGCTATGCTCGTTTACACCGGCCTAACGGTAGCCCCATCCCACGCGGGTTTGTGCTTCAGACGAGTCGACACTCTTCCGCAAAACGGTATCTCGTTGTCTGGATCCATCTACTCATTGCGCAGTAAGGCGATTCGAATGTGTAATTGGACGTGACCGTCTGTAATCTTGTTGAATTCCGTTAAATTCCATTATCGGATACCGAGCTACTTGTTGATGCCGAGAGTCGTCGATGATGAAGAAAGGAGAGGTGCGGGGTGGGGAGATGAAACAGTAGAACGTGGCCGGCGGGTCACAAAGCTTATCTCTTTCTTCGATTCTTCGGCCAGGCGGGGGTCAAGGGATAGGCTACATATCATCGCTTATCACTCTTGGTTCAGCAATGAGAGGTGATATCTCATGATTCACTTAACTTCCACTTAACTTCACTTCGACTTCACTTCGCTGACCATGCTTCAATTCAAGGGCATTAAGACGCTCTAGGAAACACACGATATGCATCACAAGCTTTCACAAGGCACAGTTAAAGCGAAGCAACGCATCTATTCATCACTCCCTCGATCATAGAGCCATAATTATAAAGTCAAAGCATGCCGCATCCCCTTTTTGGTATATCAATTACTACTTTTTCCGCCTTGGTATCTATCTCAACGCTATGCATATTAAACATTCATAACAACATCCGCACCCCGGGCCCCTATTTCCCCCGTTTACTTTCTTACTTTCTTCTCTTCAACTCCTCCTTCTCCCCCTTTGCCGCAGCTCCCGTAGCCTTAGCCTCATCCTTAACAACACTAGTAACACCCTCCTCCTTCTCCTTCTCCTCCTTCTCCTCCCCGGCCTTCTCCTCCCCATTCGTCTCATCCTCATCATCTCCTCCTTGTCCAAACTCATTAATACGTCTCTTATCAACTCTATAAATCCAGCTCTGGTACAAAGCGATGAAATAAATAACATCATCACGGAGGGTTGCCAACCTATGGAGGGTAGGCATCTTGATAGTGAAAGCGAAGAGATCATCAATAAAGCTATGTCATCTGTTAGCATATGTTCCAAGGGAAAGAAAGAGAAAGCCTACGTGTTAAGCAGTTTATAAATCATGGTTTTCCTAGGCATGTGTGCAACCGATTTAAGCTTGTAGTTGATATACAAACTTGGGACCATCATCAAGAACCCATACGCATAGACGGAACCAACAAGAGTAGTGATGATGAAAGAATACCAAGACTTATGGGAGTCGTAAACAAGGGAGTAAGCAGCGTATGCCATCAAAAGAGGAATAGCAATCCAATAAAGATACTTAAAAGCCTCTTCATCGTATTCCTTTGTCTCTTTTTCGAGCTGAGATAATTGGTGCTTATCATGGAAGGAAATAGTGTAGGGAAGAAGTCCGTTGGGGTTCTCCTCGATGCGGACATCAACGGTACGAGTAATTTTCCAAGCCTCGAGCAAGATTCCGAAACCCTGACCAAGAAGAATCATCCAAGAGGTTCCGTCGGAGTTGTCGACTAAGTAAAGGAAGATGACGGTCTGCATGAAGACGTTTGCGAGGATAGTTCTAACGGAAACTCCAACATTATCCTTCTTATTTCTCCAATGAGAAATATCGTTCTTGAAAGCCAACATCTCAAACACGGTGTGGAGAAGTGAAACGATAGCGGTGGTTCCAAGGAGGTAGATATTGGTTTCGATAAGCACACGCTTAAACTCCTCAAGCTCTGCACCGGTGGATGCACCTTGTCCAAGAGCGGGATTGGGGTTGTTGGCGGATTGCTTGAAGGAGTAATCCATAGAAGCGATGATCTGGAATTTGAAGAAGCTGATGGAGGAGAGATCGATGTGAAGAGGTAAGGAAGAAACTGTGGAGTTGATCTCAACCATGTGGTCGCGCAACAACCAGAATTCGTTCGGCCAGACGATTGGGTAGTACCATCCATGCCTTCCGCTGATGTCACGGGCACCAGTTTGCTCAAGCACAACGTTCTGTGCCAAAGGAAGAGGTAGGGTGTTGTATTGAAGAACTCCGGGGTCACCGATCATGTTCAAAGTCAGATTGCTGTGCCAGTAAGACGTGATAATCGGTTTTCCATCCGGAGTAGTAGAAGGAACAACCTCCTCCTCGGCTGTTTCTTCCTCGGATCCTCCGATCAGTTTCTTAGTTTTGACGACCTTTTTCTTAGGGTGGTAACGAGTAAGGAGCTTGACAACGCGGTAAGACTGAGTAGGATCATAACTAGCATCCTGAGGATCCATTTGGGCGCCATGTTTAGCGACGAAGATGTGGGCAAAGAGAGTTCCGTTGTTCTGAACATCCTTAGAGAATGGTACATCAACGCTGACGGCGCGTTTATCGTCCCAATCTCCAAGCTTAATATTCTCCTCATGGAAGACCAAGTTGTCCTTCATTTTCGGGTGGGATAGAGAAGGCAAGATGACACTCTCGGACAAGTAAACACTCATATCCATAGAAGTTCCTTGCTCCCAAATAGGCGAAATCTTCTCGGGGAGGTAGTAGTAGTTCTCTACTTGGTTCTTGTAGTAGCGCTCTTCGAAGCTTCCGGCGGCGGGGGCGGCGGAGATTTTGACACCGGTGGACGGGTCCACGGCGGTGGTGCTGCTGCCGTTGTTGAACCATTCTGTAAAGCGGGGAATCTGGTTAGAACTTGAACTCTAGACGCGATTGCAATTGTGGAGACGGTTGAGAATGCAGAGCAGAGAGTAGAGAGGAGTGGTTACTCATAGCGCTTTGAACAGCGAAGAAGATAAGGATTCCATTAACAGCGGGACGGATCATGTCCTGCATCATGGTGGTATTATCAGCAAAGTCCTTTTCTGGAGCTCAAACCGCAAAGCCGCAAAGGTGTTCAAAATCATCGTCGCGATCCCGAAAGCAATTACAACCCTCTCAACACGTACATAAAAGTTCCCAGCACCCTCTTCCTCTGCCCTAGCAGGGGCGCGGCCTGCGGCAGCTCTCGCAGGAGCTGACATTGTTTATTTCGTGTTTTGGCGATTTCGTCGAAATGTCGAAATTGTCAATGTGGCAAGATCAAGATATGAAGTTTCGCGGTGAGGCTCAGAATGTACATCTATCTAAGCTTCGCCTAGGGCCGCCGTTGGAAAGGCTTGGCACGCGTAGAGGGCGTTTCAGGCGAGCTCCGGCGCTAAGTCTAGACACGCTCGGAAGAGCTCTGGCAAGTGCGCAAAAGTGACACGAGCAACCTCCTACGGCAATAAAATTAAACGGAAAATTATTTCCATAGCATAAAAGTACATCCTATAATGTTCTATCTATCTTTCTTAGATATTGTACCTACGCATTGGAAACGGCACGGGTCTTCATGGAACCTGACTCGTATCTAGAGTACCCGAAACTCCGATGCCGGATGCTTCCGATAACCTCCGAGATCGGTTCGTTCTTTAGTTGACTCTAGATACACACAATGCATCGAAGAGACCGAAGAGATATGGATGGACTGATATACTTATAATATCTGAATTGCAACCTTTGGGATGGGCTATTTGCTTCAATGAGGTCATAAGTCATCGTACTCTATTCACCGGGTTTAAACCCTAGGGCTCGCACGGCCCTGGGCTGCTCAGCCAGCGGCAAGTCTAGGCTCTAACATAGTCAGTGATCCATCGTAGCATCGTCTAGCCATACCATCTCCGGTGTCAAACGAGATAAAACGCTGAAAAAGGAATGTTCCCCGATGCAGAAGATGTGCGATGTGATCGGGGCAGAAGATGTCACCGTTTACGAAAAGCATGGACCTTCCAGGTAGGGTGCAAACGAATCATGGAATCATATGATGTCACCAATAGTTGGGTGGTTTGTAAACTTATTTGTCGACTCCTAGCTAGACTCTTAGAGAATGGGGCGGTTATATGTAGAATTCTGTATTTCAATTGAGAAACATTACCCCCGGCCAACCAGAGGCATTCCGAAAACCGAGAGATGGAGCATCGATAGCTAAGTAGATCTACCGTGACATCACTCCCCCCACCCCCCATCGTATCCTTTACTTCCTGGCTTCCCGGGTTCCTAATAATCATGTGAATATCGATCCAGAGTCCCGAGCAGAAGGTTCCATCCGGCGGTTAGTTTACGGCCCCGTCCCCATCACCTCACCTCATTGAGTCCGTGCGCGGAATCGGCAAGCAGCCACTCCATCCCATCCCATATTCCCAAGGACACGGCCCTTTTTAAAGAGTTCCCCTAGTTTCCCTAAGACAGCGGGGCTTTCTGCCGTGGCTTGACTATCATTTTATCGGGAAGATCTATCTGCGTATCTAAGTATCTCCCCACATCATATCTAGAGTTATCTAGCTGCGAGTTCGCGGCGGCGAAAATTGATATAGCTAAGAGTAACTAGAGGGAGTGTGCACGTGCTGATGCGGAGTTTGTAAAAGCTTTGAGTCCAATTGATGCGGAGTGAGTGCTCAGTTATGCTTCCGAAAAAACAATATGTGTAGTAAATCCTTGGCTTCAGGCTCTTGGGTCCAGTCCAATTGATGCCGAATTCCTAGCTCCCATCTAGATATACACCGTAGGATAGGGACCCGAATTACTACCGTACCGCACCTGCCATCTAGATATACATATGTACAGACGAACTTCGGAACTGACGAACTGCCAGCAGCGACAGGATGCATGCTGTGTAGAAGGTTCTTTACATACGGGGTCTTTTCTTTCTTCTCCGGCATGCTTCTATGTACGTCCGACGGACTGTCTTCTCTGCTTGAAGCTTCTCTGGCATCCGCATTACTTCTGCTTCTGCGTGTTGCATCCCACGACGAATCAATGAGAATCAACCGTAAAATCTGCACCAGATACTTTTCTACTTGTCTGTTCCGAATTAAATCTGCAGTAGCTTTTTTATGCGATTTCCTGCAAAGAAGGACGGATGCAGTTGCGCGCTGAAAATGTGGCTAAAGAGTGGCGGGCTCCCTGGGCTCCCCGGACGTTGCTACCTCTGCTGAACGTCGCCGGTAGTTGCCAATTCGCTGGACTTGCTGGCGGGCTTCTCGGGGAAGGCCCGCTTTTCTTAAGCTTTAGGCCAAAACCCAACTTCCCGGACCACACGATCTTATGCGCTGTCTTTTTCTAAAGTTTTCTAGGTTGAAGCCGTCGACGGCAGACGGCAAATTCTTCCATTTTCAAATGGGAGCGAGGAGGAGGAGGAGGAGGAGGAGGAGGAGGAGCGAGCTGAACCCATAGATATGTAGACTCTATCACCGTGTCATCTCAACTTGCATCCGAAGCTCTGTAGAGGAATATTCTATCATCTATCAAAGATCTGTTAACATGTGTATACTCGTCGGCGAGTAGGGCTCACAACCAGAAGTGGCTTCTCCGTCTCCAGTTAAGTTTGCAGATTGGATTTCTACAGTTACTCCGGCCACGTTTCTTGCAATAGAATGCTTCCCTTCTCACACTCTGCTCACTACGTCACAGCTGATTTGATGGCGGGGTGGTGCTAGGTGCACGCGGACTACACCAAGTAGCTACTAGCTGCACTAAAGTCCACCAAAAAGGTCCTCGCTAGCAGAGTCCCAAACGGACTGAGGACTGACTGCCCCACCCGAGAAGCTCTGTAGCGGATGAGACTATCGCAGGCTAGAGTAGAGTTTAGAATTCCGACTATTTGGTGTAGCTAGATTAGTGTACTTGCTAGTTGCTAGTTTGTCTGCCAACGAGAGAAGCATGAACACGAGGAGCATCACGAACCAGACCAGCAGAAGCACAGCAGCAGAAGAAGAAAAAGAAGAAGAGATCGCGATGCTTGATGCCTCCGAGGATACGATGAAGCATAGAAGCAGAAGAAGTTCGGGAATGATAAAAGATACGCAGCTGATGTACGGAAGCAGCACGACCAGTGATCTGCAAGAGAAAAATGGAGCTTTACCCTTCTGGTTAGGTACATACTGGAGGATACAGAGTGATCTTCGGATGCAGTGTGATAACTGGCAGGCCACCATCACCACCAGCACCCCCACCACCACCACCACCATCATCACCACAGCTGCTAGGGTTGCTGGGTGCTAGGGTTCGGATCCCAGGTTCTTCGTTCGCTCTTTGGCGTCAGGTCAGTCGATTCTACCTCTACGGTTGGAAGTGGGGAACGAAGCAGAAGATGTAGAAGCTGTCACAAAATTTCCAATTGAGTATGGCATCCGGCCTTTGACCTTTGGCGACCACGACTTCCTATCGGGATCACACGGCTCGAACAGCTTGCGGGCCGGTGAAGTAAAGTTTGGATACTGTATGTACTCCCATGCAGGAGATAATCAAGCTGTGAAACGGGAGCAGCTGCACGAAGAGTACGAAAAGTAGTTACGACTTGCTCTTATGGTTGATAGGGCTTTGGCTTTGGCTTTGCCGGCGGAGTTGGTTGGACCTTCCCGGGTTTGCAGACTGCAACTGCGGACTGCGCAAGACATCGCGAGTGGACTGTAGCCGAGTGGTCCGCTGTCGAAGTCGCCTTCGAATGACGGCGTGAATTCGGAATTCAAGTCTATTGGCACGACTTGCTGCTGAAATGGTTTACTGGTGTGTTTCTCTTCTCCGAAGATCTTGTTACAACCTGCTGCATACAGACAAGCAGATGATGCTGAAAGTGTTTGTCTGCCTATCGCTATCTCGATTCTCCCCACATCACAAAATAGCTTCGTTTGATCGCATTTTGCTCGCATTTCGTTCGGGATGTCTGCGGAGTAGAGTACTCTACGCGGTTCACGTCCAAAATCAAAATCCCCCTCTAGCCAAGAAACTATGGTCATAAATCCTGGATTAAACAAACGATTAATTGGTGCAGAATGCTTCAGAGGATCTAGGGTAGGCTTCTTAATTGCAGGCTTCCCCCCATCTGGCATCCCCCAACTGCCAACTGCACACCCCACTTTGTCTTCTCAAACACCGGCCTACAGTTGGAGAAGGCGGAATCTTGAACTTCAGATCGTGGATTTCAGAGTTAGCGAGAAAAAAAAAAGAAACGAAAGAGCGGATATTCCGATATTTCTTGCATTTCTGCATTTTCGTCTCCGAGACACTTTTTCGAAACGAACGAAGCTCCGACAGAAGCGAAAGAGAAAGGAAGCTTCCGACCTATAGCTCTCAACACCCCCAACTCCCACCATCCCCCCGAATCATACCGGGTCCAACCCAGGCGGGTCCCTCCAGCGGAATCTCAAGATCCCTCCACGGGTCTCTCCACGGGTCCCTCCAACGGACTTGACTCCCGAAATCCCTTCAATCCCTCCATCTCCATTCCCTCCAACGGCCCCCTACTCCAACCAGCTCGTTTCGCTCTTCCGCACTCATTCAGCAAACGCCCGTCTACACCGTCGAATTCACTCTCTTCGCTCATACCACCACCACCACCACTACATCCCCGCCTGCGTGCCTCATCCAGATTAGCTGGCAACCGCCTCCCCTTGCACCTGCGACAACTCTTCGCTGCATCTACCCCCCGATTATATCGCCCTTTCTGCTCGCCATCCCTCATTCGACCCACTCGACAAAGCCATCCTCGACGGCTATCTACCGCTCTTACTGATCGCGCGATTTTTTCACGCGTCGTCCAACGCTGTGTGGTCCTTCTGCAGTAGTCCTCCCGCCAGACCGACCGCTAACCATGGCCGCAACACGTTCGGCGCAAGCTCCAATGACGATACACCAAGATGTGCTCGGACCCTTCTCACAGACCTCCCCCTCACCTCCTCCGGCAAAGAACAACTCAGCAGTACCTGAGACTACGGCTGCCGCTAGAGAGCGGGCGCCGTCATCAGCCTCCGACAGCAGGCCCCTACGACCTTCGAGTGGAAACCTCCAGTCGATAATGCTTACTCCACCGATAGTGGGAACTTCGACATCACCCTTCAAGAGAAAGCACCGGCACCACTCGAAAACCAATTCAGTGCCGAAAGGAGTGTTTGCAAATTCGTTCGAGAGGATATCTATGCCCCCACCCTCCCTGGACGCGTTCACGACAGACTCTCCTATGAAAAAGCCGCCTACGACTTTATTCGACACTACACCAATGACCCCGCTCCCTAGAAAGCAGACCGCTGCGCTATTCACACAGTTTCAAGCCTCAAAGGCTATGGCAGAGAAGGAGAACTTTGGACACATGGACGGAAAGATGCCTAGAACTACTGGAGGATCACGACGAGTGCTCATGGAAGCCGCACCAATCAAGGAGAAGCGACCTTTGAAAGACAAGAGTCGACACAGCGCAGCAACACCCGACCCTGATACCTGGACACCGCCAGCCATTGTCGACGATGGAAAGAAGCCCCCGTATAGTTATGCGACACTTATCGGCATGGCAATTCTTCGCGCATCAAATCGGCGCCTCACTCTTGCCCAGATTTATAAATGGATCGGCGACAGCTTCCAATACTACCGAACCTCTAACAACGGCTGGCAAAACAGCATCAGACATAACCTTTCGTTAAATAAAGCCTTCGTAAAACAAGAGCGACCGAAGGATGATCCCGGAAAGGGAAACTACTGGATAATCCAGAAAGGTTGCGAACAACAATTCATGAAGGTCAAAAACTCCCGACGCTCAGCAGCCAGCACCAAAAAAGCCGCCGCAGCCGCCGCCTTATCATCACCCGCTTCCTCACCAGCCTCCAAGCTCCCTGCATCTGCAACCCCATCGAAGCGCAGCGCAATCAGCGCAACGAACGAAGCTGAAGCTGCAGCCGACCGCGACGCCGAAGCCGAAATCGACCCCGACCTTCCCGCACACCCCGAAAGCACCGACACAATCTCAGACCCAGCAATCTCTTCAATCTCCTCGGACGCCACCCGCTCCGCATCCCCTCACCAGGAAGACGACGATATCTTCCGTCCCTCCCCCTCCCCGCAACAAATGTGTTCCTCTCCCCCTTTAACCCGTGCTGAACTCGCCGCAGAGTCATCAGCATCAGCACTTGCACGCCGTGAAATTACCCCCCCAACTCAAACTGCTGCTTCTTCCTCAACCTTCAGAAAACGAAAATTATCTTCCATCAATGATTCTGGATACTTTTCCTCTTTAGATAGTTCGGCACTCCGACCTACCGTTGCAGATGATAAACCAAGAATTAAACGCGGAAGAGCAGAGGAAGATATCGCCCGTATCCGTCAACCAATTTTCGAAAGCCCTACTCGTCGCTCCTCCCTAGCCGCCACCGGTATCCTCGATACCCACTTCACCCCCGTTGCCGGCACCTTCTCCCACCCAGCAATGACAGACAACTGGATTCCATCCTCTCCTCCTCAATCCCACTACTCACACTCTCTTCTCCCACCATTAACTCCGGCCACCACACTCCGTCCTCAAAAAACTCCCCGTTCAGTATCACCCAACACCAACCTCCGTCTCCACCGCGATAGTATTCGGCAACTTGTCAAGTCGCCCTCAAGAGATGTTGGGATTCTTGATGATAATCCTTGGGGAAGCACTTTGGCTACCTTGGCTGGGTTTCATCAGTTTGGAAGGGATTTGAGTGAGGATATTGGGGTTTCTAGGGATGCGGGGTTTGCTATGGGGATGGGTATGGGAATGGGAAGGGGAGAAGAGTTTGGTGGTGAATTGATGATGCCTGGGGATTGGGGGAATGGGGATATTTTTTGGGGTGAGGAGGCGGAAAGAGAAAGGGAGAGCGTTATGGCGGGTTGGTAGTGGGCTGCGAGCTGCTACTGCGATACCTGCGAGTTGAGTTTTTTTTTTTTTCATCGGCTTACTTTACTACAACATAACTGGGTAATGATGCGTTGTGCGTTGTGTGTGCGTTTGTTTGGGGAGCATTTTTCGGGGTGTTTTTTTTTCTTCATCACTTTCGAAAAGTTGGGAACTGCATATGTCGGTGTACTACTTTTATTTTCTTTTCTAGCTGTTTATTTTTGGGAATTTTTTTTACTTACTAGCTTGCGCTCCTTTATGAGATATGAAGATATGATGGATTGGGATTGGGATTTTAGGGTTTATTTTATTATCATAGTTACTTACTTAACTTAGCTACTTGCTACTTTTTTTGCTACTTTTTTTGGTTGGAATTTTTTGATAGGGTTGGACTGGGTTGGGTTGTATATTTGGATGAATGGATGGATGTGATGGGATGGATGGGATGGTTATAATACGGGTTGTTATGGATGATCAATGATCATGATCATGAGATGGATTTATGGAACATACGGATGGAACGGATGCGGGAAAGCATCATGGGAACCATCACTATTGATTACCCATCGGTATCTTAGTGGTCAGAAATGAAGGAAACGAATCGGAGGATATTGGACTAGGACTTGCATATCTTGGTTTTTTTTTTTACTACATACTTTATCTTATCTACATAGCATTTGGGAGAGTTTATTGGAGTTTGAATTGGAATTTTATATCACCAACTACTTATTACTGTTAACTGAGCTGAGCTTCGTATTGATGTTATCTGAGCTTTGAAACATTCATTTGGTCTTTGGCCTGATCTGATGGCATCCTACTTACCACTGACTCCGAGACTCGTCCGGCAGCTACAGCCTAACTACCGGTACTCTAGAGAGGAATGTTTACGGAATCGGAAACAACTATTCTATTAACCACTGAGGAATTCTAGAGCCTTATAACTTTCTTCGGCCTTTAGTAACTCAATAACTCTTCGAGTCTTTAGCTCTTCAACTCAACCCTGAGAGCCTGCGCAGCCTGCGCAGAATAGAACTATCGGGAGATGACTACCGAAAGTAAGGCTTCTACTAGTTAGAGCATCTAGGAGAAAGAAGCAAAAAAATTATCATCAGTCTTTAAAAATGTGTTTCTCCTTGCTTTATAGAAGAGCTGAGATGAGATATTCCCATACAAATTCCCTACCGGTCCTTGGTCGTAGACTCATGGAACGATGAAAAAAAAAAAAGAAGAAAGTTTAAAGAAATAATCGTACGTAGCTAGGGCGCTCCTTACCTCCGCGGGGGATGAAAAATGTTCCAATAGAAGACTTTCTAGTGTTAGAACAAAAAGCAAGAAACAAGAAGTAATCGTACATTGGTGTCTTAGGTGTCGTCAGAATATCATGTTTCTCCTTGACTCTTGAGTTGAAGTCCCCCTTACTTCGTTTACCTCGTAGAAGAATTCGCATGTCATTGGCGGTAGGTGTCAGAAGATCATCAGAATGGTTCTCCTTACTTCGTAGCTCGCTATCAACAACTAGAAAAAGGCGACTGACTCTAGAGAGGAATGTAAGGGATTTAGGTCAAGGCCCCGACTTTGCCTTCGCCTAGCTAGCTTGTGCTTGTGCTTCTGCTTCTGACTCGTTTTGTGGCCTGGTATTCGTGCCTTGTGTCTCCGATGGCCTTTTCTTTGATGACCTTTTTTTCTCGCGCCTTGTGCTAATTCCATTTTCTCCTGATGCCTCAATTTCCTTTTCCTTTTCCTTTATCCTTTCCTCTCCTCTATCCACAAAAATTACATCTCCATACCCAGTCGCACAGTGATCAGAAAATCAAAAATGTTTTCTCTGTATTCCCCCCAAAAAACAGTGTGGGTGCAAAGTGCATCATGTTTCAAGTTCAGCTGCCTGGTGCATGGTTAAACGAGTTGACAACTCAGAGCTCTTCCCTGGGATCCCCGGGATCCCCCCTGGTACACTTTCCTCACTTTCCGGGATAAAATAAATTCCGGAGGTTGGGAATTTTTGAATTTGCGGGTAAGATGATCCCGGTATTTTGGATACAGAAAACTACTTTACGCGACGGTACGCGTGAGCACGGTACGCGTAAAGTAGCATGCGACCGCGGTAATTTGTCATCGGGTTGTCGCTGTAGAGTAGTAAAGCACCCCAGGAAATGTATCATCAGGTGCCGTGCGGGCTCCATGGGACCGAGAGATAGAGTTCATATTCCGACTGGTTTCTATCCAGCTCGTAGCTTAAACGGAATTCTGTAATCAGGTTGATTAGAGGTAGGTCTAACTACATACTCTACATAGCGGCACTATTGTGCGCACTACTCATCATCACGACCTCTCACCCATCCATCTATCGCCTATCTTACCGTCTTACTCCGCCACACCGCCGCACAATTCCCCAGGGGCCAGCTGAGCTGAAGAAAGTGGAGATGTGGAGACTGGAGAGTGATGTGGTGATATTTAATTTCCGAAATCTCACCCACCCTACGATATCGATGCTTACTTTGGGTTTTGTATGCCGGTACCGGGCTCCCCAGGGAGCCTGGGGGAGCCGGGGGGGCACGGGCAGATCCGATCGAAGGAATCAGCAGGATAATTTATCTCGATGACATCAAACGGGCGTTACGGGCCACTAGGCGTACGGCGGGCATTGGGGTTAAAGCGCTTGTGCACGGAATGATGCACAGACAGTCTTATCTATTTTCTGGTGCTTCAGTTGGTGACTAAACACAGTCCTTATATAATCTCTGCAGCCAGTTCTGTTGGAGAGAAAACACATACCTCCATCTTCTATCCAGCTGCTGCCATCTTCGCAGACGCTCAAGTACCTCTTACAATGCACAAAGAACCCATCGATCCGCTAAGACAACATCAACATGTTCCGTTAAGGGAGCGGTCCATTATCCGGTATACCGCCATATCAAAGTGCTTTATGTAGGATGTGGTATGGCATGGCATGGATTTGCCGAAATCAATCCCGTGATTCCCCTGATTCCGGGAATATCACGACCGCGCGCCGGCGGGATGCATACGTTCCGTGTATATGCATAAACACGTTACACCTCCCATGTATATATTGGAAGACTTCCCTAGACTTCCCGTTGCGCTATTCTGGCATATGGGATAGTAAATCGTCAAACGGGATAACAAATCAACCATCTTATCTTTCCCAGTTGAGGGTCGCAGCTTTTTACACACATGTATGATCAGGACCCTGTCTGGTTATGATAGTCTATAGAAGAAATTTGGTGAACCATGACGATAGGTGGCTTGGCTCATCTCCTCCAATTTTTTTGCTGGCCGCCGGAAATTGGAATAGCGCGACGGGATGTCCTGTATATATTGTTGGCCGGGTATCTGGCTTCATAGAAGGTAATGTTATCTTGTTACCTTCCCCGATACTCCATATCTCACAGCATTGGTGTGATGAACCTACTCGAATTATGCGGCGTTTGTTAATTACAATTTACGGCACCAAAGTCGGTCGGATATTTATACGAATGACTACCCATGATCCATACATAACTCTGGAATGCGGGCTCCCCGGGGGTGGCACGGATACCCACAGGATTTGTTAGATACCGTCTCGTGACAGTGAAAATATACACGGAATCTTCGGGATCTGGGGAGTGGGGATAGTGATATTCCAAAAGTCAAGAGTTCCAAGTTAAAAAAAACCCATGATCCATCGGGCTGACTGATAGGGTCCCTTATGTACCCGCCGCCATACCCTAATCAAGATGCTACTTAAACAGAGTACACCGAGCAAACGAAATAAGCTTTTTTCAAGGCCGCTAGTAGAGAGATAACTGCGAAGTTGATCAGAGCGTTTGTTCACTTAGTTATTCTGCTTCAGCACCATCTCCGCAGACTCCGCTAGCTCTCCTCAAGATGGCGTCCCGATTAATATCTCTTGTTGCCGTTTTCGTTATATTTCTCGTGGCGGCGGGTACTAATGCTAGTAAAAACTCTGGGATCTTCACCAACGGCATAGAGAAACTTAAAGAAGACTTCGGAATCTTTACAAATGGCATCCAAGATCATGGAATCTTCACCGACGGCATCGAGCTACCAAATCAAAACTTCGGAATTGTCACAGATGGAATTATTCATACTCATAAACCGCCGGGAATTGTAAGCCAGAGCTTGCAAACAGTTAAAGTAATCACCTTTTCTGCATCACAAGTTTCACAATAAACCTCTTTACTAACGTTGCATAGCAGGGAATATGTAACGGTGTTACCCCATGCCCCAGCTCCGCAGCCTCCGCTACATCAACATCAGATTCGTCAACGCCCATCCCCGGCATCACGGCTACTCGTACCAGCATCATCACCATCACTACTAGTACGAAGACATCCTCTCAAGCCGCAACAACTTCCGTCGAGAGTATCACAATCGCAGCAAATCCAGGCTGCAGTACAACAACCACCTGTATAACCCCCGAGCAACAAGCCAACCCCACCCCGGGTATGTGTGATACCATAATCGACTGTGGCACATCAGCTTATACTCCCACATCTAAAATCTGCAGTACCACCACTAGCTGTACCAATGCCGAGCAGTCCCCGACTCCGGGAATGTGTGATACCATCATCAACTGCGGCCCATCTCCAAATCCCACGGGAATTTTTACATCCACTAGATCAAGCTGTAGTACAATCACTACCTGTATCAATTCTGGACAATTAGCTAGCACTGGTACGACTTCGGGGATGTGCGATACTATTGTCAACTGCAACACCGGCACTGCAGAATTCCCCCCCCTTTGCTCCCGCACACACGGCTTCAACCACGACCTCACCGAGTATCTTGCCGGTCGTATCTGTTACTGTTACTAAACCGGTTACTGATGGGATTGTGGTACCATCTGCTGCTTCTTCTACGATTTCTAAGCCAACTTTTAGAAATCCTAAGCCACCGGAACTGGCTTCTTCTTCTACTTCGGAAAAGCCAAAACCATCAGACAATCCTGTAGAGCCTAATCCATCAGTCATCTCATCTTCTGAAACCCCTAAAGAGAGCTCATCAAAGCCCCAGGAGAGTCCTAAACATAATCCTCCAGTCAACCCAGCAGAACCGCCAAAACCAAAGCCCCAAAGCTACAAGCTTAAAATCGATGTTCAACCTGATAACTTCTACGAGCACTTTGATTTCCGCAATGTGAGTCCAAACTGCCCCTTACCCATGTTTCCCACTACCTGCTTCTCTCGCCCTCTACAGCCTAAAGACCCATCCTCAAGTTTCACCCGCTACCTTTCCTTCCCCGAAGCAGTATCCAAAAAACTCTATCAAGTCACAGAAACCATCACCCAAACCGGTGACCGGGTCAAGAGGCTCTACATTGGTGTTGACCACGAGAATAAGATAGAAGGAAAACAAAGAAGCGATAAAGATGATCCAAACTATGGGCGGCCATCTGTGAGGGTCGAGTCGAAGAAGACTTTTGATCATGGCCTTTTTGTGTTGGATGTTGATCATGCTCCGTGGGGTTGTGGAGTTTGGCCGGCTTTGTAAGCCCTCCCCCCCCCCCCCGAGTGATCAGAGATGTTGTTCGGCTATGTACTCTAATGGCTGACTGATGTGGTTTATACAGTTGGACATTCGGTATCCCTTCCCCCAACTATGGGGAAATCGACATCCTCGAAGGAATCAACCTACAAAAGCACAACTCCATAATCTTGCATACTCTAGTCAATGACAAGCTGAACCCATCCTGTTCCTATCTCCCCAGCACCAACACAACAGCCAGTGAACAAACCGGTATCGAAGTCAGCAAGGGAAGTGATTGTTCTTCCACTTCAACCACTTATGCACTGCATGTGACAAATAGACGGGGGGGTACATACGGTGGACCAAACTTTAGGGGGGCAGTGTTTGCTATGGAGTGGAAGGAGAAGGAGGAGGTGCAGATTTGGGGGTTTTAGAAGGGGGGAAGAACCGCCGGATTTGGTTTCAGGTTCAACAGCGCCGGATCCAAGAGGTTGGGGGAAGCCGGTTATGAAGTTGAAGATGACGTGTGGGATGAAGGAGTATTTTAGGGAACATAGGGTGGTTATTAATACGGCGCTTTGTGGGGGGTGGGCGTCGATGGGGTGGGGGAAAGGACATGAATGGTGAGTTTGGATTTATCTAGCTGTGCGTTATGGGAGGAGAAAGGCTAATGAGGTGATCAAGGTAGTTATGATCCGCAGATTGCGAAGACTTGTGAGGATTTTGTGGCGAATAATCCGGGGAAGTTAAAGGAGGCGTAATGGTTGATTAAATACTTGAGAGTGTGGCAGTTGGAGTGATAGGTATGTATGTAATGGTGGATTTGCTTGGGAAGGATTCTTATAGTATGCGTAATAGATCCTAATACTTGTCGTCATTGAGCGCTTGAGTTGTTTTTGGTTACTATTGTTAGACGAGGTTTGATTTTTTTTTTTTTTTTGATTTTGTCATATTATTTGACCCCAGCTCAAGGTATGCTAAATCTATCTCTTCTCCTCTATTATCGTCTGTCTGACTTTACATCTTCTTCTTCCGTTCTTGCATTCTTCTCTGTCTCTTCGTGACGCCTTCTGTATATCTTTCTCATATCTTTCGGCATTTACAGGGGGTTTCAACATCCGCCTGTTACACTTCTTTTGTTCGTTGCTCGCTTCTTTCTTTACCCGTTTTCGAGGTATCCACCTGCCTCTGCTTCTCTCAACACATCTGCTATAAATGCTTCTGCTTCTCTCCTTCGTTCTTCGTCTCTCTCTCTCCTTTCATCTTCTTCTCTCTCTTCCGGTTCCCCTATCATCTGATTCCATCCTACATTCTCGTCCCACTATTCTTCTCTATTTTCTATTTCTCTTTCTGATATTCGGTACCTAATTCTGTCTCTTCCAGGTATTTCAGGATCGGTTTTGTGTAGTCTCTATCTGTGGGTGTTGAGCTTGTGATGGTTGTCTTTGTTGGTTGGACGCCGTTTGCCTTTGCCTTGTCCGGTTGTTTTCCCTTGGTTTTCTGTGTCTCATTAGTTTTATCGTTCAGGTAGATCATTACCGTATCTTGATTCTTGGGTGCATGTATGCTGTCTTCTATGCCTTTTGTCATCGCCGCTGGTTTCTCCTTTGTCTTCTCAGGTTGTTTGGTGGTTTCCGGGGTTGCATGTGCTTTTTCTGCGTTCTGGGGGGGTCTTTTGCCTTGGGTTTTAACGCATGCTCCGATCCATTGGTGCATTTGGTGTAGTTCTCTTGTTAGTACTGCGTTTTGTGCTTGTACCTTTCGTAGTTCCTGGGATAGTATGCCGACTTTTTTGTTGGATTCCACGATTGCATTGTAGATCATTAGTAGTGCCTGGTCTCTGTTTGTCGCGGTATTTGGTTTTTCCTGTGCTGCTTTCGGTGCTGCTGTGTTTTCCTGTGCCGTTATTTTTGTGGTTGTTGATTCCGGCATCGTTTGTGCATCCTCTCCTGCTTCTGGGGCTTCCGTGGCTTCCGTATCCATTGGGCTTGCAGGTCTTTGCTGGTTTCTTGTGCTTCTTTCGGTAAGCTTTTCGATGATTCTTTCTGATCTTCTCGCCTTTAGGGTTCTCTCTATGGCTGTTGTCAGTGCCGTTGTTTTCTTAGCACGGTTGCTGTCTCTCTGCTCCGTTCTTTTCGGTTTCTCCTTTGCAGCTGATTTCTTCAGTTTCTTTGGGCTTGTCGGTTTGGCGGGGTTTTCAACGTCAGTGTGCAGGGCCTGCGGGAGGTTCTCGGGGGTCTCGGGGTTGGTTGGTTGGGGGTTCGGGAGTGGGGGGTTCGCTTCGATGATCTCGGGGTTTGGCTTTTCGATCATAGCGCTGGATTGGTTGGTTTCTTTGTTCGTCTCGATCTCCATTGCGTCTTCTTCGTCTTCTTCGTCTTCGTCTTCGAAGTTGGTAAGGTCGGAGAAGTCCGAGGCGATTTCTTGAGGTTTCTCACGATATTTGCTGAATTCGGGTCCAGTTCCAGAGCCTCTTTGGCCTCCTTCATCTTCTGGACGATTAGATGAGTCCTCCGTCATTGTCAGGCGGGAGGACGTCTGTTTTTGAAAGATGTTTTGTGCTTGAATTTTTAAAAAGTGGAGGTTGATTTGTTAGACGAGGTTATCAACGAGAAATCCTGGTTATTATCAAGCAGGACCCTCGAATGGAAAGACCAGATGCGTCAATATTGCATGTGTGTTTGTTTTTTTGTTTGGGTCGAATTCAGATTAAATGTACGTGCCGGATCAAGGGTGATGCATTATGATCGGGTAAGTACCTACATTGCAGTTTAGTGTGAATCTAAAACAGAGCAGACACCAGGGTAAACAGTTGACAATATCCTCCTCCTCCCTTCAATCCAAATTTCCTTTCGACTACCAGTATTCACTACCGGAGAACTCCTCATAACACCACGCGGTGCACCAACTTCACCATAACACAATGCTTTAACCCTCCCCATCTCCTGAAACCCCGCATCCAACCATGGACTTCCTACACATCCCCAAATCGCATCAACCACCTCAAACATCCCTCGCCCTCACCTACATCTGGGGATGGAAAATCCCTAATCTCTCACCTCTCCTGAATTGAACACTTCCAAAAACATACGTCGCTTTGATCGCTAGAACAACATCCGCACTACTCATCCCAACATGGGACATGCCATCAACACCACACAAGCCATCATGGGCCACGCCAATTGGTCCGACGAACAAGACGTTCGTGGCTTTCAAAAGCAGCTCCAGTTTTGGATGGGACTCTGAGAATAAAATTCCAACAGCACCAGACAATGTATTGAATTGATGACTACATTGCACAAAACTCGAAAGTGAAGCAGTATAGATACAAGTTGTTGACATTCTTTGATGAACTTGATGAGCTGTAAAATGGAAGCACTGCTACAGGCGAGGTTGCTTATGTGCGCAGTAACCGAGGGCAAAGTCAGTTATGAAATTCCACGCCCGCGTGATGCTAACAAATTGCCGAGAGGCTCGGTGCGAACCGTGTATACGGAATTTTGAAGTACCCTGTCATCATGAACAAGATAGACAGCAACGAACTTATGACAATGGTGGAAGACCAGTTTGTCAGTCTGCCAGATCCCGAGATAGGATTGCCGCCAGACATTCAAGGAGTGATTTCCCTTCACACGTTTATGCACCTGAAACAGGTGAACGCTCGAACGTAAGATGCGCTTGATCAGATCATCAGGAAGAAGAAACAGGACAAAGCCCAAGCCTACAAAGCGCTGGACATCGCGCCGAAGTCGCTGAACACCGTCAAGGCTGCGGTTGCAAAACTCGGTATCGAGTTGAACTCCGGACCAGTTGCCTATACCGACATTACCGAGGCTGCCACTAAATGCCTAATCCAGGCGTATCACGAGGAGTTACGGGCGATTAAGGAGAAATCCCAACCCTGGCGGCAGGAAAACTTACCTCGGAGAGCTGATTCCGACCGTCGAAGCACTGCTGGATTTTGTCAAGCAAGTGGAACAGCCTACCCTTCCGCCAATCCAATACAGTTATGTGGAGATTGGCGTGCAAGTTGAACTGGAGGTGTAGCAACATGTTAGACAGGGATGCTAGGGAAGAACCGCACAATAAGTGCATATCCGGATACGAGTGATATACGATGCACATGCACTTGTGCTTGGGCATCACGTATTCCGGATTAGTGATGCACCAACTGCAGGGTTGGCACATTTCTTTGTTCTTTCTTTGTTCAGTACGCATTATATGTTATCTAGATCCTTTGTTATCTCTTCAGTATATAGTTCGCCGTAATCACGGTATGGAATGGACAGACTTCTCATTACACCTCGTTCGCTACCAGTTGGGTGTCCGCTTCTTGCAATACAACAGAGTCACTAGTAAGATGAGGAGGACGGCGCCATTTCTATTACGAGCTCGTCTCTTCATGGGAGCCCACCCACGGAGCCCGTGGATCCGGAAGCGGAGGAGTTAGCCCTGCCAATTTTTGGGCCGACGAGATAGCTGTCTCAAACAGTTCACAAAGTTCTGATGTATGCCTCGGACTTTTCTATCTAATTCTGGACCTAGGTAGAGAGTTGTTATGAAATAGCTAGTTAGTGTCAATTTAAATGTGGTGTTAAATTTGTAAATATCCTCGTCTACCCATTTCATTGGTATCAAGATTCAGTAAGATAGTATCTTAGTAGAAAGTCTCTTATCTATGAACGAAGCTTGAGAACCTACCCAACACAATCGTGATGATCGCAGGAGTAGGGCCGTGGATGTACGTGCCTCAGCCTCAAAAACCACCGACATTCATCATTCCGAACACATGAATAGGGGTTGAGTTGTTGCGGAACTTTGATACTAACGCAGAGGATTTGTTCTTACGTAAAAAGTGGTATTCTACGAATTAAAACTTCAGAAAGTGGTATTTGGAAAAGATTACATTTTCAAGAAAGCAAATCACGTGTTTCCTTTCACGGCTGGACATTCCTTCATTACCAAGTTCTCGGCTCGGGGTGTCCTGAGTCGTGACCGTGGTATTCTGCGCATTATGGCATTCTTGAGTGGTATCTGAACAAATCCTGCTTCTCAAGAAAGCAAATCACGTGTTAATGCCACTACCCTCAGCCACTTTCAGTTCATTCATAAGATAATTAGACTGTAATCTGAATGAGAGTCATATGCAGATAATAGGCACCTTTCAGTCCTGTAGCTAGGATAAGCAACGTCATTTTTGCAAGCAGCTATCCCGTGATTTCCTTTCAAGCAATATGCCCAATTCAATAATTCCCTAAAACAAACGAAAAAAACGCAATCCGAACCATAACTCCCTTTCAAAGCTAGCCATACATAACTACTGCAATTTCCTATCCCCCTCACCAGCCGCTAACCACCTCTGAGGGTTCTTGTTGTAGAAAGGCCACGGGGGCACAACGGCCAAAAATGTCAATGCGGTTCCTCCGAGTCCAATGTAAACCGTGTACATCAAATCCTGCCGGAGAAATCCGACGATCCAGGCGATAGCCTATGAATGTTAGCCTCCGTGACTACGACCGAGCTCCAGCGTGGTTGACAACGTTGACAATGTCGAGAGCTTTGAGACGAGAAGGTAGGAGGGGAGACGTACGCCGAATACAATGAGTAACACGGTAGTCAAGAAGTCCGCGAGCTTCTGACCTTCAAAGTCCTGTACAGAGAAACACGAGCTATTAGCGACTGCTAGCGACATGCGGTGGGGGGTTCAGGGCTGAACAAGGAATAAGGTAGACTCACAATGAAGCCATCAAGAATCAGCGATTGTAGAGAGTCCATTGTTGTAGTTGTCTTTGGTTTGGCGGGTTGCAATTTCGTGACGTGAGGTGAACTGGATTGAAGCTGCAGCGTCTCGAGCTTAGGTCTAGCTGTCCTTTCGCGATGGGCCCCCTGCGTGTTCCACACGTTACGCTAGCCATATTAGAGCTAGTCTACTATTAGCCTTGCTATAGTAGCGTGCGCACGGCGCGTCAACGCGTCTCCCGTGAACTTTAAGTAACACTCCCTTACTCCACGCGATGGCACCCCCGACTACAAAGATTACCAATCCGTACCCTCACTCGTCCCAACGAATATTAAGCTCTAGTGTCATATCAGAACGAGCGGCGTTGTCGCCTGCCGGTACCTCCGTGGACAAAGAGACTTGGCCGCAGATGCAATTGAAGGATGTCACGATTACGAATTCGGACGGAAAACTGGTGGATTGGTTAACCGTGAACGAAGCTGGGCCGTTTAGAGTTGTGGGACGATTACAGAAGGTCAAGGAGGAATTTCAGCATATCGTGCTGAACACCACTGTCTATCTCTGCCAGTTCGAAATCCCGGAATTTTTCATTTACTCCATTCAGCAAGCCGAGGAAGAGGACGACGATCTCATCATATGGATTCTTGGAGACTGTGCGTGGTATGCGATAACACCTTCGTCACAATGGAGGCCACTATTCATGAAAGGAATGGAGAAAGCGAGGCTGTGGTCATTTATCGAGTGGAGCTATATTTCGCATGATAATTATTGGACACCGTGTAGTTACAATCAGCTGGAGAAGAAATGGGCGGCAAAAAACAAGTGGACCCTGGAAGAAGCAGAAGCGTCGTTTGGGCGGCATCATGGATTTCTAATTACGAAGATGTTAGAGTTTGGCGGTGGATGGGATAAAACCTCGATTTGGAAGTGGCTTGTGGGGAATTTTCCAGATGCGCTGAAGGAAATACAGCAAAAATTACCGAATTCGGAGGTTAAAAACAAGAAGTCTACCCAGGAAACAAAAAAGACCAAGAAGCCTATTGAGGCGAAAAAGAACCAGGCAAGTATTAAAAAGGCTGCCTTACAAGGAACTTCGCTCTCGGACTTGGTGGATTTCCCGCCGCTGATGAAAGATACTCCACCTAAACATATAATGACAAAGAATCAGGCCCGACTGGAGAACCAGAAACCGTCCTCCTCGAAATCGAAACGCAAACGCTCCCCCACCCCCGAAGGAGCACGGCGATCACGTCGTGTGAAGCGTGAACCCCAAGAGCCCAGAGAATCCAGCGTTGCTCCCTCCTTTATATCCGAACCCTCCTGTCCTCCTCGGAAGCAGAGCGCTCTTCCTACTACCACCCCGTCTGCCTTACCCAGAGATAGGGCTACACGAGTCAAAACCGAACCAGAACCTCGAAAGAAACCCACCCCCTACCCCGAGGAGCCCATCGAAGCACCAACCGAAGTGCCCACTCCCTCTGAATCCTTTGACCTCGTGCAAACAGGCCAACCTACCCAGCCAGCTCGTCAACCACCTCCAAAACAAGGAACTATCTGCTACGAACACATGATAGACACAATCGCCAACGTGAACGGCATCTGGTCATGCCCCGATTCCGACTGTCCTTTCAGAATGGACGTACAGGAACAACACGCGATCGAGAAACATCTAATTGAGCATGGAGAAGCAGTGAAGGCTCAGATGGTGAAGGCGGGGATTGAGGTGTGGAAGCAGCCTGATGACATTGATGATATAGTTGAGGATATTAGGAGGAGGGCGATGGAGTGGAGAGAGAAGAATAAGAGGAAGGAGGAGGAGATAAAGGAGAAGGGTTATTGGTGGTTGGAGAATTTACCATAAGGGAGAGAGAGGCGTGGAAAGAAGATAAGTGTGAATGGCTGGAGGATTTACCATAGGGATAGGATGCAGGAGGTAATAGGGGTTTGGGGATGTTGAAGATTGGGAGTTTTTTACTGATGATGCTTACATGTATAGCTGTACCTACTGTATTTTTTCGCACGTTGATTGGCTTTTTGGTTGCAGGCGCGGTTTTGTTTTGAGCATATTTTTACCCTAAACGTATATATATTTGTCCCTGGCGTTTTGTACTTTATATTGATAGCTATCTATCTTAACAGAGTTCATTACGATTACTGATCTCGGTTGTGAACCCATAGGGGAACGTCCGCTCTTTCAACCTCCGTGCCAAATCACCGCAGGCTAGTGCAGAGAAGATCCGGCCTTACCTAGTATGCCCTAAACCTTCTACTTCAATATAAATCAACCGCATCACCGGGCCTGTTGAACCAACAAACCCTCAGTCCACCCAAGCAGTACATTGAGTAGAGTAATGCGGTATAAAAAAGTGGGGTCCATCGACTGGAAAGTTACACCACACACGTCAAACAGCGCAGGGCAAGCTCTAGACAGGCCTGTTTTTTTTGCCACCGAGTGCTTAGGTGTTAGCCGCTGGTTACGTGTCTGCTAAGCGAGGATCTTGGTGGTAGAGTACATAGAGCCGAGGCATAGAGTATGTGCTGTGGCGCCGAAGAATTAACTATCTAGAGTCATGCTAGTGATGGCTAATGATTCGGCCTTTTTGTGTAACATCGGCTCAGCCGTTTACGGAGACATATAAGGCTACTCGTTGGTTTGGCGAGGTGATCGGCCGGAGTCTAACTTTAGCTATCGAAGCTTCATGACGCTTGGGCTAAAGATGTGGCGAGGACGGCCCTACGGGCGACCTTTTAACCTCACGCGACGTCTTCGCTTGTGGGTTGCAAAAAGAGTGGTAGCGAGTTACTATTAACAGGCTTCACTAGCTTCGGAGTACCGCGGATCGGTTCGTGAGACCCTTCGACGGACACCTCGCCGATCTGACCAATGGTTGGGGTTGTAGGGGAAAAGAATACGAGGATGTGTCACAATTGGCGTTTTAGGGGGCTAATGAGTCTTGGCTTTACAGCTAATACTTCAGCTTCTCGACTGTCTGCTGTGAAACGGTCGGTGCTGAGCAAAGCCTTTCATCATAAAGGGTATGATATTCTCGATTGGGGTTCTCGAGATTTTGATAGATAACTGGTGTAGGAGAATGCCGTGGGTAACCTACAGTCGATTATGCTGGCCATTTTGTCCAACTCCTCCGGACAGATGTCGGGGCAGTGTGTGAAGCCAAAGTAGACCTGTGATGATCAGCCGGTGTCCCCAATTCCAATGATCACCGGAAGAGATATCAAGCTTCCCCCGAGAGTCAGCATGGTGGAAACTACTGTTGGACAGGTTGCAGGTCTCCTGAATTCTGTTATCATGACAGGTTTGTATATCATCAGCATCTTTAGAAATCCGTGATACTAATTCAAGTAATAGTCAATGTAACTTTGCTGATGGCCTTGTTATTGGTGACAGTTGCAATACTTAAGGAAAAGAGCACTGCAACAACGTGATATGTTTTTTACTGGGGGTTTCGAGTGGAAAAGAAATTTACTGATTATCTAATAGGTCTGTAATAAACCGCTGGGCTCAGAGCAGCGTATGGCCACTTTTTCTCCGTTCCGACTCGACAACCGATAAATTTGTGAATTTCAAAATTTTGCGCATCGGCCAAGTTCTGTTCTGGGCAGTCGTTGCTCACGCCTTTGCATCGGTCATTACGCTTTTGGGTCTATCGGACGAAATTGTTGCTACAACCGCACGGTCTGTACCATCTGAGTACATGTCAGATCAGTATAAAACGTATGGGTTTGGTACCTCGCCACGCAATGACTATACCTTCTCTCGAATATGCGGTCTATTTGGCTCCATCGTACCGTGCCCATCACAGCTATGGCCTGAAGGGCTCGTTCAAACTAAGCTCGGCCTAGTACCACCATACGATGGTTATATTGCCAGTGTATCTACCTCAAAACTTGACAGATATCTTTCAAAGCCATACGAAGGATAACAAAGGAACCTCTATTTCAAATTTATTCGATATACAGTATCGATCCTACTCACTGCACTACGACCGACTATTTCCTCAGAAAAACGTCATCCAGGCTCAGTCATTTGTCAACATTGATGAAGGGAGGGACTTTGTGGTTGGAAACGCATTCCGTTTCTATGATGTCCTGATTAACCGCCCCGACCTAGTCTTGATCGAAGGATTAGTAGTCGATACTATTAGTGGCGGGTTGGCTTTCGCAACCATACTACCCCGGTCATGTCCAAAGATCTAAGACATGGTGATGAATGGCACGCACGAGGATTTACTATGGATCAAACCTGAGACTGTCTGTGTCGATACCAATCTCACAATAGAATCTCAAATAAAGCGACACGATGGTCCCAACAGACAGGAGCGGCCCAATGTTCCCTAGTCGACAAAGGTAGATTCCGGAATATGACAAATCATTATCCAAAGATTGATTTCAGCAATAATCAAGCCGATCCCAAGCTTTACATGCGAGCCTTTAAGTCAGCCACCTTTAATAACTTGAATGTTATAAAGTATTTCAACCTTCTAACCGAGGGAAAGAGAATGGATACGCTGTTGCCGGAACCTCTAGACGTAACAAAATATTACTCAACGGTTGATTTCGATCCAATGCGTCCCTACATTGGGAGATTTGCACCGCATTCTCCATTACCTGTATTACGGTCTAACTCTTCACTTCTGAGCAATAAAACTATCATTGATATGGGTACGTCATTTCACATAAATACGTTGAACAATGTAGAAAATTCTCTAACGTAGATTTAGAAACCTCCGCTATGGGTTATACTTACATTGACGCTGTAAGTATCAACAACATTCACTCATCCAACGGTATAGTTAGGAGCGCAGCGACATCTCCAGGAGATATCCCGGCAATCTTTCGCGTCGACGAAACATCCAAACGAAGCCATAATTTCTTTGCCTGCTCCTCTGTTCTGAAAGCATCCATTCGCCGCGTCAAATTCGCCTTCAAACATACTCAGTCTTTTAAACAGTTATCAGCTGTCTGCCACGAACCTATCCCCACCAACGAAGAACCCCCACTACGGGCCGTAGAAAACACCAGTCGACAAATCGGCGATGTCGACGCACTCTGGGGTATAATTTCTGCACGCCATGCCAATAACCCCGCCATGCCAACATTACGAAGCCCTCATCTCTACCTTCCCGCAATTCTTTCTCGGCCTATAAATAAATCCAGTAAAGACTCTCTAGCAGGCGCTTCAGCACCCCAGGCTATCTTAGATAATGTGTACAACTCCGTTCTTGCGGATAGAAGTAACCTACAGTTCGGGGCTTACACCGGTGATTACAACTTTGTGATGTATTCCCACTAGCTGAACTTTAGCCAGTCTGCTGAAACTGTACCAAAGATCATCGATCTAATCTGGACCGACATGATGGTAAACATGGTCGTAGGTACTCGATCCCCTGTTACCGCCGCCGCCGAGTCCGGTGACAACTCCCTCCTTTCTCGGCCTGCTACGATCCGTGAGCGAAGGATTCGATACGATATAAAATAAGGTATCCCAGCTATAATTTTGCTTGTATTCTGGGTTTCTTCAATCTTAGTTATGGTGGTGTTTGTGGTTTTGAAGAAGGCAAAGATTGAGGACTTGAAACAGTTGATAAACCAGACTGCTACTGGGAGAGTTGTTACTACAGCCCAGTTTCCGGAGTTGTGTGAGAGAAATGCGGGGACGAAGGAATGGACAAAAACAGCGGGGAAGGAGATGATTGTTATTAGGTATAAAAATAGGAAGAGTGAGGTGGGGGAGGGTGAGGAGGCTAGTGAAGCTGGGGAGGTTGGAGACGGAGAAGTGGAAAGGATTGAGGGGTAGAGAGGGATAGAGGCATGATCTAAGACGGAATGCCTGCGGACAATCCTATCGGATTGTCCTAAGTAATTTAGACCTATCTTTATGTCATCGGACTGTCCAATGAATTTTAGAACCTATTTCATGATTCAGAAATTCCACACTCCTGCCACTAGTTGCTATTTGCTTTGGGTCCAATAGCTGCGGTTTATTCTTCTTCGCTGTTATTTATTTATCTAAGGTATAAGAGGCTTTGAGTACAATGTAGTAAATTCCTTTTCCTCATTCCTACCTATCCTACACATCTTTACCTTAACGGCGGGTTTTATTTTATTTTTATTACATCATTTATTACGCTGTCCCCAGTCCGGGGCACGTTAATTTACCTCGGCGGGGTTGTAGTGATAGTGAGGGGGTGAATTGGCCCATCGGTTACTGTACCAGAAGCACGGGTTGTATCCGCAGTGTCGATCTAAGTAGTCGTATCCATAATTCATAGAAGGGGTTGTAGAATTGGCACCTCGAAGATATTGTTGCGGTGATGTCTGGAAGAGCTCCTCGTTTCTGTTGGCGGGGTGGGTGCATGTTCGACACTTGATTCTCAATGATGAAAAACGGTTTCTGCAGGTTCAAGATTCCTACCTGCACTCCCAGACAGATTCTCCACGTCTTAATTCCTCTCGTGCACTTTCCTACTCCTTCAATCATAAATTACCAGCCCTGCTTCTCACTGTTAACGATAATTCCTTACTGACATACCCGCTTCACACGCCACATCTGACGGCCACCAAATCACACGGCCGCCAAATCACACGGCCGCCAAATCACACGGCCGCCAAATCACACGGCCGCCAAATCACACGGCCGCCAAATCCGCGTGCGGGGGCCTTTGCTCCTCCATCTAGCACTTCGAGTAGCACAGAAATACCTGCTGCTACTCAATGGCGACGTGATCGCCCTCCGAAAACTATACCATCATCTTTGGAATTTCGCTCCCTCGCAGACAACGTACAAGTGGCCTGTCCACTGGAAATACACAGGTTTTGGAGGACGCGAAGCCTGATGCTACTCCGCCCATCACTGCACCATCCGAGAGCTCCGTGGACACTGAACGACGTGCTCTATAGGCTGGATTCTATCTCAACCTCCATGATGATGTGGATTGTTCGCAGGCACCACCGATCTAAGGTTGCATTATGTACCACGCTTTGATGATTTATAGCGATAAATTATTGCTTTTCACGAAACAGTTATTTCTTCAATCACATGATCCAATTCAATCTACATAGCTTAGCTGCAGCGAAGTCCCCATGCAATCTTTTGTTACAAGCTAGCCGTCAAGTTACTAACCACAGGTGCTCCAAGTCTTAAAATCAAATTAGAAGCCTATTCCCAGACTTTATTTAGCCCACAATGCGTATAACACCACCCTATCGAACAGTTCTCATACTTCGAACTAGGATTTGCGCCTTTCTCGAGAAGCAATTGCTCAACCCCCTTGTGCCCTTTACGAACCGCCCACGCTAATGGTGTCCGACTACGGTTACACTTCCATTCGGGATCTGCGCCTTTCTCCAAGAGTATTCGCACGACTTCTTTATTTCCATAAATAGCGGCCTGATGAAGAGATGACAGACCGTTATTGCATCTTGATTCGATATCTGCATCTTCCTCTAAGAGTAACCGCACGACTTTTCCCAGTCCATTCACAGCGGTCAGATGAAGAGACGTCAGGCCATAATTCTCTCTTAATTCGATATCTGCGCCTTTCTCCAAGAGTATTCGCACGACTTCTTTATTTCCATAAAGAGCGGCCAGATGAAGCGGCGTTTGATTTGTGGAATTATCTCGACAATCTAGGTCGACAGTCCAATTTTCAAGCATATATTGAACAAGGCCCGTTAATCCAAAATACACCGGGATATGGAATATGATGGATTCTGTGGTGTATTCTTGAAAGCCACGATAATAAAGCCATGGAAGATAACCATAACAAATGCTCGACTTGGTTTTCAGCAATAGTGCCGAAGTTGGCCAACCACCCACGTTCCCGAGACTCTTGCGAACATGGTGGCCCCAATTTTCTGTGACATAACGGTGTAGTGCACGTTTCGTCGGCTTCTTGTGGCGTTCGTAATCGAACCCCATGAACGTTAGACATGTTGATGCGATTTCTTCGTGGCCCCGCGGAAATAGTTTTCCCATCTCATGTTATTTTTTAAAAAAATCCTGTAGCGACTTATGGACCAGTCGAGGTAAAGATGTGGCTTCATCGATAGCTGCAAGACCAAGGCAGCAATCGAGTAATGACTTAGGCGATGGAAATCCCTCCTCGCCTAGATATGTATCGCCGGGTTTGATCGAAAGGGCATGGCTTAGTTCGTCTAAAGTAACAGGTTTTTCGGAAAGGAAAATCCACTTCAGTATCTAATCCTTGCTTTCTTTTAGACGCCGGCTGGTTTTCGATTCGGCGAAGCGTATCCTGGAAGGCCTCATCTAGTTTCTTCGGCATCGTCTTGAGGGCTTCTCGTCGAGCACGGGTTGTAGTTTGTACTAAAACGTGACGTATCTGAAGTGCGGGCAGCAAAAACCTGGCATCAATAATTAGCTTAGAGGGCTGGCAATAAATGACTCAATCAGCTTGACTAACATTCCATCCGATGTAGTGATAATGCTATCCACTATCTCCTTGACAAACTTGGCGTCCATTTTCGTTCCGGATCCATTGTCGTCTAATTCAATCTGGTGTTCTAGATACTTGGCTATATCTTCCTCGCTTGCCTCCAGTTTCGTAGAACACAGTAACGCCCCGGCGAGATGGCTTTCGATATACTGATCCACGTGTAGCCGACCAGTGACAAATACTCGGGTAAAACTACCGCTCGACTGTCGAGTCTTGAGGAGGTCACTGACAGAGCGTAGAAAGAGTACCCTATGCTCTTGGCATTCATCTAATGCATCTATGCAGAGGTAAACCTTGTCAAATCGTCGAAGAGCGTCCGTCAAGAATCCACAGACTGATTCGAGATTTAAGAAGCTGTTTCCTTTCTTCAATGTCTGTAGCTCCTTAATGACATCTTCAACGTCAGGTATGTAAAATTTGCTTCAGGAGTGCGCCTATGAGTTTCTCTGCAGTTTGTTGAGCTTCGTCCTGATAGTCGCAGTAAAGCCAAATCACGCATGCTTTTTCGGATCGATTCTTAAGCATTTGTGATAAGTGGTCAATGACAATTGAGCTGAATTATCGCTGCGATCAGCATCCATTTCCGCTGTAGTTTGGAATAATGTCCTTACCAAAGCACAGATTTCCCGGCACCCGGTTTACCGTAACATCCAAAAACCTGACTCCCATTTCTTGAATTGGCGCTTTTCTCATTACCCATCCAGTCCTGGAAGAGCGACATTTGTATGAACCACTGTCCAGTACCGTTTAGTCTTTTCGATAGGATATCATGGTGCCTCTCATGAGGGTTTATGGGGGAAATCCAGGACAGAAGTTTATCCAATTCCCCTTCTGCGCAAGTCGATCAATACGCATGATCAAACCGAAGAAGAGGGATATTTACCTTTAAACTTGCTTTGTAGTTCCTGAACTCCGGTCGAGATCTTACTGATCTCCGCACTCGTCGTAGATATTTCGGTTACGATAGAAACAATTTCAGAAAGCTTCTCAGACTGTTGAGACAACTGCCCTGGCACAGAGATTGACATTTGCTGTAGCGTTGACATCGTGGTCCGAAGTTCATTATGGTTCTTCTCCAATTCAGTCAGGACTACAGAGTATGTCTCCCTGAGTAAAGAGATATTTAATGATAGATTTGTTAGCAACGCTAATATGCCCCATATCCCTCTCTGAGCTAGAATAACTAAACAATTCGATATGTTAAGTGAAAAATGAAAGTATTGTGCAAGGCGCTGTAGCTGAACAATGGCTTTCTCGCACTCGTCCTGGCGTAGCGGTCATTTCATACGCTCAAAAAACTCAGCCACCTTGTTGTTATTTGGGGTGC
Source organism: Pyronema domesticum (assembly GCA_024516145.1). Taxonomy (NCBI): domain Eukaryota; kingdom Fungi; phylum Ascomycota; class Pezizomycetes; order Pezizales; family Pyronemataceae; genus Pyronema; species Pyronema domesticum. The sequence goes on from JAJJXL010000034.1 coordinate 165,207, forward strand.
TGAATTTATCAAGCTTTCTGTACAGCTCTTTGACATGAAAAGAGGCGACGTCAACAACCGAGACGAGAACTGAAGTTTGGTCGAAAGAGGTTCCTAGAAGCCGTTCTTGATGAAGTAAGGCACGCATCTGGTCAAGAACGGAGCAAAGTGCTGTAAGCTCGTTCTGGAGGCTTTGCGCATCCTCGGGTGCAGACTTGACTGCGGAGACGTAGTTTGCTATGATCGTAGCAACTTCTTTGGAAATACCGATCAATCCAGCGATACTGGCCGAAACACTCAAGGGATCCGACATGGTTGATGGTAGCGAGCTGAAAACGGGGGCCGATTGCAGGAGTGGATTTCTTTACTGATAAAGAGTCAAGACCAAGCGGTTTTGGGGCGGGGTTGAGACAGAGCATTAGCTGATTTCCCCGCTTCTTCGGACAATGCCCATGAGGTATATGTTATCGTTGGCGATGCAGGTCGGGTGTAGATCCATTATGTGGCGCTTAGAGCTACTACATATGAGGATCTGCTTCTAGAAAAGAAATCTAGAGTGTACTCTACATACATAGCTTGAGTAGGCGCATAATTGTGAATAGAGTACCCAAGCTCTTCTCTACAGCCGTCCTTGTACGAGTCAATTTGTAGGTGGAGCCGATATAGGTCTATGCTTCTTTTCTCTTCAAGAGCCCGATCACCTCACCTCCTCAAACGCAACCCCAACGAGCATTCCACGCAAAGCTCTTTCTTCACGGATGAAAAATTTAAAAAAAAAACTCCTCCGGGTGGGCTTGAACCACCAACCTCCTGATCGCAGATAAATCTAACAGTCAGACGCGCTAGCCAATTGCGCCACGGGGGACTTCACTTTATTGCTTACATTACCTAATATAACGGCACAAAACAAACATAGTCGAAACAGTTCGAGGTGATGGAGTTCGAAGGTGATGTTCGGAGGGCGCTTCGAGAAAATGAACCTGTCACGGCTTGTTAGCGTATCTCTAGAGAATAGCAAAGGTTGCTTATCAGTCCGATACGGTAGTGTAAATTCAAGAAGCTGTAGGAATAGTGCATGATCAAGATCGCGAGGAAGATAGAAAGATGGAGGTGGCGGTTGATGTCGGGATTGGCCATCGGAAGACATAACGAAGCTTGATGCAGAGGCAAGAAAAGTGGAAGATGGAAGAATAGGAGTTTAAAGGACTGGAGCTTAGTTCTGGAGAAGCGAGTACATTGAATACGACTTGGTATCACGCGGCTCAATTTTACATCATCTAGTTGCACAAATAGTCTTTACCGCTGGAAACACACATGGTTAATATTAGGGAAGTTTGACGAAATGACCCCCAACCCACAAGATCACAAGTTCAGCAGCATCTCCCCATCACAATGCTCGCACAGCTGTTTAATAAATGAATACCGCATTTTGTATTTCATGGTATTTAGGAAACAAAGTTACATCGTAAAATCCCTCCGACACCTTAGTCGCAACTCGCACACCCACTACATCCACAATGTGTACATTGTATCCCCGAACTCTCGTCATTCAGCCGTGCTCGTGGTACTCGGCAGATACAGGTTGTGTTAAAGTTATGTTCCTTAGCTTGTATGCAGCGCATACAGCAGAGTTTCTCGTAGCCTTGCTTCTTCCTGTAGAACAACCGTGTTAGCAAGTGATGCTTATGAGATGAATGTAGTTTTCGGGGTGTAGGGGCGTACCATTTCGCAATCAGGTTCGCATCCGCATATTTGTTTTTCAATAACCAATCGTAGAGCTGTTTCGAGATGGCATTGGTTTCGTAGTAGAGGTCGTAGATATATTTCGACCCTGTTACACCCTTTCGTTAGCCATGTCTCCCAGTGCTTCGTCCTCCTCCCCCTTCTCTTTTGCCTCTAGCTCTTTACCGCTACAGCCACAAGGCAGTAGGATACAACTCCGGAGATACCGTAGCCCTCAGATTACAGTCCTAAAGTTGCATCGACCCGCCTGGAACTTCCACCTTGCAGGCCTCAACCCATTACGAACAGACAAAACCTACGTTGATGGCTAATCCTAAAGATATCCCAAGTAGCTTCATTCTTCTTCTTCCCCTCATGCGGCGCAGTCTCCGCATCTTTCATTCTGTTCGCGAACTCTAGCAGGGTTTTTTCAATATCATCGAAACCGTCTGGGGGTGCTTTGCGGGAGTAACCGCGGGCGTGGCGCTCGGGAGGCATTACGACGGTGGGTAGGAAGAGCGAGTGGTAGGTTTACTGGGTGCTAGGTTGTATGACACGATACGGCGACGGTGGGGTCGGAGGCTCGGGGGTGATAGAGATCGTGAGGTCGTGACGCGGTTGTTGTAAGCTTGAGCGTTGGCGTTGCGAACCAGACGCGAAAGGTAGCGTGCACTGGTGGCGTGGGAATTACAGCTTAAACCCTAACCATATGTAGCCTAGAGCTACTACTCGGCGCCACAATTAGACTACATTGGGATAATGACGCCACATGAAAAAGAGAGCTGCACACCAAAATATTATCAAGTGGATCCTCATGCGCTAGATAATGACACTTGAAATAAATACCCTTGAAGGCTTACCCAACCTCAGCGCAGTGATAATCATTGAAATTATGTGCGTAAAAACAGTTCTCATATTATTCATAAATCCAGGTCTCGAATTCTCAATTTCTCCAAAAAACGAGTCTCACCAGCTAAACCATAACAAACCCATCCCCTCCAAGCGCTCCATACCCTTCCCCATAAACCCCTTCATCCTCCCTCTCCCTTCCTAGCTCATAACTCAACACTGTCCCATTCATATAAACCATCATAAGTCTCCACCTCCTTCGCCCCTCAATTCCTCTCCAACCACCGCCTCTCTGTCTATCCCTCCGTCTCCTAGCTCCGGAAGAAACATCACTTCCTGCTCTACTCTTCCCCAACTCCTTCCCTTGGATTGGGCTTGCCGCAATTCCCAATAAAGGACATTGGATAGCATGTGGAATATCATAACCTTCTTCCTGCTCCGGTGGTGCCCACCGGCTTACGTTACGCGCATAATTCGGCGCCACTCTAGGGAGCATATAGTCGAGGCGCATAACACAATCCTCACCTGCTCTCGTTAAGCGAAAAATTCCCGCCCGACCTCCTTGGGTTGCGGATACGATTATCGAAAGCTCGGGGATATGGATAACCATGTTCAAGCGGTCGAACACTTCGAGTTGGCGGTTATTCGGGGGAAGTATCTTTACGAACTCGCGGCAGAAAACTGTGGGAGATAAATGATGAGTAGGAAGAAGGTAGGCGTTATGTTCGGTTGTTGTGAAGACGTAGGATAGGGGGGGTTGTGCTGGGTCTAGTTCATCGTTGGATGGAGGCGGGTAGGGGATGGTGGCGGAATAGGCGACGGCCGCGTAGGTTGGACGGGAGGAGGGTATAGAGGAGGCGGTGGAGTATGATGATGGTGATTCGTGGGGTGAGACGTTGACGCCGTGATTGTCGGTGTCGGTCATGTCATCTGATTCGTCGTAAGATTCACTGAAACTGTCATCATTGGAGTCAGTATCAGTGTCGCTGTAGCCTTGGTAATGGTCCGGGCCTTCCCCAGGAGGTAGGGTGGGAATTTGGGGAACCGGGTCTATGACCGGGTCCGGCGATTGAGGCGGAGAGGGCTCTTCTGTATCGGATGTAGCTCCTTCGCTCGCTTCGTCTAACTCGTAAGGGGATTCTTCTTCATCGTCTTCAACGATGAACTCGGGTTCACGGCCAAAACTTCTGTAGAAATGATTGTACTCGGGCTCAGGACTGATGTCCCAGGCTCTGGGTATGTCCTTAATTCGAACTTGGTCGAATTCACCCTTGTAATATCCTCGTGCAACACACTTTACACCTTCGAGCGGTGTGCGTGGTGGAATGTCCCCCAAATGTGGAGACTGGCGCCGTCCGCTCCTTGGTAGGAATGCCGGGGGTTGTATTCCTCTTCGTGATTTTATTCCAAGTGCTGTGTGTAGGTCATCCATTGGCTTGAAAGACTGCGGAGTCAGCATAATGACAGACCAGCCCCTAGACATAGATTCTGTCAACATATGCTCTCCATATTGTGGATACCAGGCTATTGCATTTTGATCGTACCTCGGTTGCCTAGGTCCAAGCTGGCAGCTTTCGACCATTCTCCTTGTATGAACATCCCACAACGTCACAACCCCATCAATATCTGTTGAAGCCAACCACCTTCCAGAAGCATCATCCAAAAACGAAATATTCGGAATATTGTTCTCGTGTCCCCTCAAGATCTTGATAGACCTATCTGCTACCAATGGCTTGTCCTTCCTCCTCTTCCTCCCATTTCCCCCAGAGCTCGAAGTTCCCGGTCTCCCCGGATCTTCATCACTCTCTCCCCTTGAATGCCGTTTCTTCTTCCGTCTCTGATCAGCGGGTAGCTCCTCTGTCCTTGCTCGGAACCCACTCTCCCTCAAGTCTTCATCATCACTCTGCTTCTTTCTTTCCCTGACCGTCTGTTCGACTCCTAACTCAAAAACCGTAATGTCATGTGTATTGGCCGAAACCGCAAGTAGCCGTCGTTCCTTATGTAGTGCAACTCCCCAAGCACTCTCACCAACATTTCTCCTCAACGCAATTCGGCTTAAATTTCTGGTGTACCAAATACACACGTCACCATCATCATGGGCACTAACCAGGACCTCCTCCGAACCAAGTTCACCGACTGTGAGAGAATTGATTCCGTGCGGATCCTGGCTGTTGATATAGCCGGGTCGTCCATCAAGGTGTTCGGAAACTAATACAGCGTGCGGAGTTTCGGGGAGTGTTTGGTAGGGAAAGATAGGGACGTAGACATAGATTTTTGTACGGACAGCAACGAAAAGGTAGTTGTGGTATTTCGAGGCTGCGACCTGTGGATGTCAGACACTTAGCGACGCCAAAGTCTTAAGCGATACGCGTGAGACGCAGCAAGAAAGACGCCACCACTTACCAGGTTGTTCCGCCAAGGGTAAGGGTGAACACCTTGGGGAAACTCTCTGCGGGGGTTTGGTTAACAATGTGGGGGTGATGTCTGAGGGCTGAGGGGAATTACATCTGTGGTTACCAAGGTACGTCAGTGACGTAGTGCGAGCAGCTGAGTAGGGGGAAGTACCTTTTGCGAGCCCAAAAATTCGGTGGAGATCGGATGGTAGGCGGTGCTCTGAGCCATTGCGAGAGGAAGAGAGGTTATATGGCGATGAGGTGAGGTGGAGAGGATGGCTAATAAATGATCGGCTGGACTTATGCAAGGATCTGTAGCTTAGATCCGACCTTGTGGATGTGGGGAAGGTCGGAGGTAGAGTAGGTGTTGAGTTGGTGGAGCAAGCTGCGCTCGGAGGACTGCGAGATGTGGTTTTCAATCTTGCTTCGGAAAGCTCTGTCGCGGGAAACTGGAGGGCGACTGATCTGCCGCGGAAGGGTGGTTAATTTAAATAATTATACTTCATGATTCTTCGTCGCACTTTCACCGAAAAGAGGCTAGTTTAGACGAATGTACGTCGTGTAGCTTTCTTTTTAACCTGCTCAATTAATTCTCCACTTGGCTGTTGGTGGGGGTAATCTTCGTACCTTGGGCCTTCAAATATCCACAGGACGTCGTAGTGACCGGCTTTCTTCTGTGCCAAAGGAAGCGATGGGAACCGGATCATCATTCTTCGCTTGATAGTTTCCTTTTAGTGAATTGCTTGTTTGCAATTAAACTCCCACGCTATGGCATTTCGAGCAGTTGCATGATATCATGCGTGTCTGAGTTCTGACGGCGGTGTGTCGCTCCATTGAAGGCTTTACAAGAGACATCCGGCGGCTTCTCCGGTGTCGGCAATTCTCATTGATTCAGAAAACCCCCGCGAGCTATCACTGAAGCGACATCGGGACGTATTCCAATAGGGCTATCTCCGCGATCCTGTGCCCCGCGGAAAGCTAGTAAAACCCCACAGTAGATACATACCCAGATCTTCACATGGATTCCTCGCCCGGATTAAGATCATCACCGAAAATAAAAATTTATGTGCATTTAGGGTTCCAATAAGGCTTGAAGCCCACGTGTGCCCGTGCATGCAGATGTTGTTTGAGATGCAGACCCCAAGAGTTATCGTCGGCTTGTACCGGGGAGCTAAAGAATACAGTACTCACTTATTTTTTTGTCATTTGCTTTAAGTTAAAAAGTAGCTGTTTTCACACAACAGTCTGGTTGGCTCAGTTGGTAGAGCGTCGGTCTCATATCTACAATATGACTTCCACTCAGTGGTAGTAATCCGAAGATCGCGAGTTCGATCCTCGCACCGGACATTTTTTTTTAACTTTTTGCTGGTCTTCAGATACCGACACTCTCCTCGGGGTCTCTTCGGCGATTACGTTACTGAAGAATATCGATGATCCCTTTCTACCGGAGTTACGACGCTTCTGCGACTCATATTCTCACCTGATAGGTGCGAACCATGGGAAATCATGTGCTTATATTTGCTTTTCGTCTATCAGACGATCGATAAACTTTTGCGGCCTTCATCGTACGATAACATTGCAGAGTTCGAACATCATAGCTGAAAAGTGATATGGGATTGATTAGGAACCACTCGAGCGACAGGACCCATCGCAGACTCGTATTGCGATACCGATTTCTGGAGCATGTTCCGGATCTCAAACCAGGCGTAGCGAGTCTGCAGAGGTTATGGTAAGATAGTCCGCATTACGCGGCATTCTTTGGTGCCAGTACTGCATGGACTCTTCATCAGAATGGTGCGTCAAAAAAAGGCCTCAGAAATAACAAGGCGTTATGCTCCAAGCACCATTTGCAGCTCCGAGTACCATGATCATGGGAGTTCCAATGACATGGAAACACATGGCGAACCAAAGCCGTATAATTCATTAAATACTGCCACTAGTATTTCAGAGAGCTGATTGAATAATAATAGCTCTCTCGTTATCAATATCCCCCACAAAAAAGAACCAAAGAACCAAAAAAGAATCAACTCCATTGCCACAGACTACAGTACGCTGAAACACACACAACAAATGCTACCAACTATTCCATCATAACTTATCAAAGCTTTCCACAAGTTCTTTCTACCTTCATACTACTTCACGCCACTCCGTGCCACTCAGACATAGAATACACCTCCTTCTCCCCTTCTTCGAGAACTTCTTCGAAAAAAACAAAACAAAAAACAACCCATAGACATAACCCATCGCATGCAATGTTCAAAACGCACTGTCAATCGGAATCTCAAAGCAAAAACACTCCGCCCATCCCCGAATCCACTGGTTCGTTCATTTACTCCCTAATTCACTTATTCACTCTGTCGCGGTCTCGTTGGTATTTAGGTGAAGTAGGTATTAGAGGTGAAGCTCCTAAAACTCCTCGGTCTCTTGGAAAAACATCGTGAAGGAAATAATGGTGCCGTAGATCAGTAATCCTCCGATGATGGACATGATCATTGCTGGGATTTGGATGATTCCGCAGTGAGCGAGCATTGCTGGGAGAGCTATTGAGGGGGATAAAGTTAGCTTATGTCCAACTCCTTGTTACTAGGGGAGGCCGGCCGCCGGAGATGTTCCCGCCCGCTTTTCGCGTAGCTGCATTGAAATCTCACGTGCCCTAGATACAAGCAAGCTACGCCCTCCTTCCCCTCCTTCCCCTCCTTGCCCGATTTCCGAGGGTTTAGCTATACATACCGATTCCCATAACGACAAAGAAACCAGTCAAGAACTTTCCAAGATCAACAATTCCGCTTCCGTTCGTGTCATCCATGAAGTCATTGGGAGTTGCGCATTGAGAGCAGATCGCGTTCGGTAAGGGTGCGAGGACATAGGTTGCGACAACTAGGAGGGGGAAGTAGTTGGGGCCGAAGAGAGCGGAGGAGAGGATGACAAGGAGGAACCCGATTGCGAGGACCTATGAAACGTCAGTAGAATACTTGGAAGGTTGCTTCGCGGATTACTATGCTAACTATCGCCGGTTGTTGCTGGCTAGCAAGCTACTGCGGGGGGCTGGGAGGGAACATACGAAGGAGAGGGCGATTATTGTTTTTAAGCCGGCCATGGTGTAAGCTTGTGGATATTGTCAAGGTATCGAGGGATGTAGGAGCTCGCGAGGAGGTTGTAGGAAGGTTGGAGCTGGAGGTTTAGAGATGAGTTAGGCGGCTGCGACGATGGTGGTGGTGACGAGGCTTGGGCGCCGGCCGCAAGCTGTGCCAACCCATGTCATAGGCGAGCTGATATCACCGAATCAAGGTTTCGCCCCAGCGTCAGTGCAAGCTACACGCGATAAACGCAGACAATAAATATACACAGGAATAGCTAGTTTTCGTCAGAATTTAAATGGGAAATCTTGAGAAAAAGCCACTGAGTTCGAGATCTTGTACTCTCTAGTGCTGGATTGTGCATGCTGCCACTGCACTTCCCATCCCTAACAGCCTTCCTGAGCCCCACGCCAGGCGCTGCTGAGCCGCATCTTTAAGCTCCATCCCCACCACCACGAACACCAACACCTTCATCACCTCTACTCCATCCAAACATCTCCCGAATCATCCGCCACCATGTTCCGGAACAACTACGATAACGACTCCGTCACATTGTACGTTTTTTAGGCTCTATTTGCTTTCCAAGATCAAGAAAACTGATGCGAACGGGTGTCTAAAGCTCTCCCCAAGGCCGTATCTTCCAGGTCGAATATGCTCTAGAAGCCATCAAGCAAGGATCCGCCGCCGTGGGACTTGTTAGCAACACACATGCTGTCCTGATAGCTCTTAAGGTATTCCCTGGAGCTCTGCGCAATCTCTACGACCACTAACAACCCCCCAGAGAAACGCAGAGGAGCTCGGTTCATACCAGAAGAAGATCATTGGTATCGACACACATCTCGGAGTCGCCCTTGCCGGTCTCGCTCCCGATGCCCGCGTCCTCTCAAACTTCATGCGCCAGCAATCCATGTCCTCCCGCTTCCTCTACAACCGCCCCGTCCCCGTTGCTCGCGTTGTCAACGCCATCGCCGACAAGGCCCAGGTCAACACTCAGCACTACGGACGTCGACCATACGGAGTTGGATTGCTTGTAGCAGGCGTTGACGAGACTGGACCCCACTTGTGGGAGTTCCAGCCCTCCGGAATGGTGTTGGAATACAGGGGAGCAGCCATCGGTGCTAGATCTCAGAGTGCCAAGACCTATTTGGAGAGGAACTACGAGAGCTTCGGAGATGCGACAAGAGAGGAGTTGGTCCTACATGGTTTGACGGCATTGAGAGATACATTGGCACAAGACAAGGAGCTTACTACTGCTAATGTCTCTCTTGCTATCGTCGGAAAGGATGAGAAGTTCAAGCTCTACGATGGTGATGAGGTCGCGGAGTGGTTGGAGAAGCTCGGAAACACACAGAGCAGCCGTGGATCAAGAGGCGCTGCGGCCGCACCACCAGCTCCGGAAGCCGCCGCACCGGCAGGTGACTCAATGGATGTTGATGCGTAGATGGGAAGATGAGAGTAGATATCCTCGGGCAAAAAAATAAGATTGCTAGAGAATATGGATGATATCCTGGTGGGCTCGGTAGCGGAAACTACGCTGTCATGATAATGATTATGTTGAAAAGTAGCCAAATGCTGCTTAACAAAAAACGATCTCGTGCCGAAGTTCTATCAATGTTCTATTTTTAATACACTGAATGGTCTACTATCCAGAATTGGATAAGCTGATGACCCAAGGGTCCAACCCTGTGTTCTTCAACTACATACTATGGCTTCCTGCTAACTCAAATGATGTCTCCAGCGATGAAAATTGACCACTATTCATTCGTCCATAATGTCAGGTAACTGTGCCCCATCGGTTTGAGTTTCAACCTTCAACAGCATTAAACCCTTAAATCCATCGTGCACACTAAGGCCTTGGTGAATCAATACTGCCTGGTCCTTAGAGTAGGCCACTGACAATTCTTGAATACGAAACTCAGAACCATGTAGCTCATTACGAACATGATCCCATTATGCGACGCCCCTAACGACCGCACGAAGAAAAAATTACCGCCGCAACCCACTAGAACTCAACCGCTGACTTCAAGCAAAAAACCTCCAGCCAAAAGCTTGTTAAAAAATAAAAACAAAAAAAAAGAACTCCTCCGGGTGGGCTTGAACCACCAACCTCCTGATCGCTAGACATAACAGTCAGACGCGCTAGCCAATTGCGCCACGGGGGACGATATGGTCACTAAGAGTGTTTGCTTTTATGATGACAAACAGCCGGGTTAAGCGGATTGGATGAAGTGGGAGGTGATGATGGCTGTGAGGTCAAGTTGAACTGAAGAAACAAAAGGCGGGAAGGAGCCAAAGGAGCAATCAAGTGGTAAAGAAAAGAATAAAGGAAACTAAGAAAATCAGGGAGGGAAACTAAATGTACATCAAGAAAGGACGCGCCATGAATGAAGAGCAGGCGAGAAGGAACAAAATGAAGAATGAAATGCTACAGAAAGAAAGACTATACCGTGCTTCGCTGTTTGGTGTTTGCTGTTTGCTATCCCTTCTCCGTCTTCCCTTTGTTCATTCACCCAGCCACCTATTCGTTCAATCGCCGTACCACCTCTACCTTCTCGCCGTTGATTCCCTTCTTTCGTTCTCCTCTATTGGTGCACTCCTCTTTCACTCCATCCTTCGATTACTCTCCTCCCTTCTTTTCAAGCAAACACGCGAATTCAACCTGTACACTCAACGTCATTACCATCATGTCGACCTTATCCAGCGAATCCAACCGCGAGATTGTCTCATACTCTCTGTCCAACATCGCGGCTGATGTCGAATTGTATGTCTCTAAAAAGATATATCATGTCCATAGCTTTATCCTGCGCCAATTTTCCTCATTCTTCGAAGCGAGCCTTTCTTCAAAGTGGTGAAAGGATGAAAACACCACCAGCGATGGGAGCTCAATCAAGTACCGGTATCATTTGGTTCCTGATGAAAGCGGGGATTATATCTTTGAGCCGTTTGCTCCTGGAAGTGTAAGTCCTCTAGAAGGAAGGGATTGCGATGTCATGCGTTAAATGAGAATCTAAAATTGAACAGAAGTCTATTGTCAACTCCTCACCATCTATTTAGCTAGTACAAACGTACGACAATCTTCTTCGAGTTTTCTACATACGCCAATTTAAATGGGATAATCCGAATTCTTGCACTTGTACTATGCTCCATTTATGGCAATCTCTTATTGATTTGACGGATCTGTATGGTTGTTTGGCCACGAGTGCATCACGTATCGAAGGAGAAATCATAAGCATGAATAAGCTACACACCGATATATCGGCAGACCCAAATGGATATCTCTGGATTGCCAAGAAGATCCGTTCGAAGCGCCTGTATCATGACGCATTTGTTCATATCGTGGGGCAGTGGGACACGATTCGGGAAGAAGATAACGTAACACTCTCGGATGAGGAATTACTAAGAGTTTATTCGGAATACACCCGTATCAACCAAATTGGACGGAAACTCGATTTGAAATTCCTTGAAATGATGAGTTCACCAGATCCTTCGAACGCTACTCTTAAAAACAGAGAAATATTTACAAGTTTCAGTCACTACCGCACTGATCGTTCTCGCGCATTTTATAAATCCTTAAGTCAGGCGACTCCAGATCGGACGCAGGAAGAGATGTGGATTGGAGCCAGATGCCCGTATTCTAGCTAGGAGAAACTTGGCTTGTCCAGTGCTGCTTGGAGAAACCATCAAACATCTGACATGTGCCAAGCTTATGGACGATGAACATCCTTGGGATGATTCCGACAAGTGGTAGATGCCTCTGTGATTGACTTATGCATTAATCTCCTCCTATGAGTGTCTTATTTGGCGGACATTGATATTACTAGGTTCATGGTATATCTATGCTTCATTGCTAGCTCATTATGTTATCTAAATATTTATACAAATTTTAATATCTAACGGCAGTGGTCTGGGAGTGAACAATATGTAATTGTGGACGGAGATAAATATGTTCGTCTTTCACACCGGTGTCGATGTTCATTGTTCAGTTGATACCCCATTCACTCGTTTTTATATAATACTAGGCCATCGCATTACTTATGCATACATAACCATTACAGGAAGTAAGGGTTATTGCAACCTCTGTAGTAGCCACCCTGAAATGGAATTCTGAGCGCTGTCTCAGCTGCATAAGCGGCCTTGCTACAGGCCCAACGGGTACCTCCACCTTAAGCTCCCTCCACGTTTTCCTGTGAATTCAGCCAATCTTTGAATCGAATATATTGTTATCTTCCCGCGTGTTACTTCATGGACTAGTGATGCCAAGAAGATAAGCAACTTGTAGTAACCTAGCTAGTATTGGAAGCGAGTGAACGGGGTGTCTCTATCTATCTCTCTCTCTCAACGTCAACACCGGAACACCTCGAGTAAAGACGGACGCCAATCAATCCAACGCCACCGGTCCACCATGTCAAGAAAACTTGGGCCCATCACATACTCTCTATCGAGTATCAGTCCCGACGTTGAGATCTTCGTCTTCGAAGAGGTCTATTATGTTCATAGCTATCTCCTGCGTCAATTTTCCGATTTCTTTCAAGCCAGTCTTTCTTCCAGGTGGTGGAAGGAGGATAACGCTGTGTCTAACGGAACGTCAATAAAATATCGCTACCACCTTGTACTGGATAAAAGTGGAGACGGCTATTTGGAGCCACTTGGGCATGGGATCCGCGTAGGTTCCCCACGATAAGCATTTCTCATTACCTACAAAGTAAAAACTAAAAATTTGATAGGCGGCCGTTATTACAGACACAGACAGGGAAGTCGATAGTAAAGCTTACGACAATCTTTTCCGACTGTTTTACCATCGCTGCCTACCCGAATATATATCAAGCAATTACGATGCTCTTTTAAACTGGACCGCTCTGGCCGATTTAGCGCATCGTTATTGCTGTATAACTTCCTTCGCCTCTCCTATCGAGGAAGCAATATTGCGCACCAAGGATAATCTTCATATATCAAATTTCCCATAGGATATATCGAACTTGCACTGAAGATCCGTTCAAAACGCCTTTTTCATGATGCATTTGTGCATTCTGTCGGTTAGTGGGACAAGCTACAAGGGGAGGATATGGACGTTCCAGATGCGATACTGGCAAGTATTATTTCGGAATATAACCGTATAAATAGCATCAAGTCTGCGTTGATGGACAAAATCCTTGCAGAGATACAAATGCTGAATCCTTCGCTTCTGAGAAGTGCTCTAGAAAATTGGATTGGAAAGTATTGCAATGCACGGAAATGGCATGGCATTGCATACGAAGAGTTATTGGAAATTCAATATTTGCCTGTCAGGATCATGCGCCTACTGAGGAAGTTGTTAAAACGGAATTTAATTTTCCCAGCCACGAGAACAGGAATGGACAGGCACCACCTAATCTGTGCCAACCCCAAAGACAACAAATACCCTTGGCCTGAAGATAAAAGCTGTATTAGGCGAATATGGGCTGGATACATGCACCTTGTTTATATGAGTCATAGTGCTTTGTATCCCAAGAGTTTTCTAGAAGGATTGGGTTTTCATTTTGTAAAGAATAGCCGAGAAGGAATTTATTGCACGGAGAGTAATTCTATGCTGCTGTACCCAGAATGTTTACAGACAGTCTTGCTTATTTTAGTCGGACTGTCTCTTGAAACCTTAGTCGGATTGTCTGGCGCTCACCGGCGCTGGCGCTTCCGCACTTATCAGTTGATGACTGAAGACAGTCCTGATAATCCCTGCGCTCAGTTATGTTGGAGAGCAAACACATACCTCTATCTTCCATCCAACTGCTTCCATCTTTTGCGATTCTCTCCAGTAACTCTCACCAGACAACATCTGAACACCACGGTGCAGAAATAACCCATCCATCCGCTGAGACGACATCAAAGTCACACAAATGCAGACGGCTCTGATGCCAACAACAGCGTCAAGACTTCCCATCGCGACAAGCCCACAGCTTCTCCAGCGTTTCACATCGACAGCTTTCATATGCACCGCCTGCAAGTCAACCAACTACCTGTAAGCCAACCACGTTCAAATCAACCGGAATACGGAGACCATGATCTTGACAGTTGGAATTTGACTAATATTGAGAAACAGAAGCGGCTGAACATAAAGGGAAGATCCAACACTGCAACAGAACCGAGAGAGCTTCGTAAGCAGGGTTCTACAGATGTTCCCCATCCAGCACTGCTCCTACAATGCAACCCTGCACTTTCGTCATCAACCAATAAGCGCGGAAGCACCAGACAGTCCCACTAAGGTTTTAAGTGACAGTCCGACTGGAATATACAGGACTGTCTGTAGACATTCCGCTTTATATCCCGAGGTTTTCCTAGAAGGATTGGGTTGTAATGTTGTAAAGAGTAGCCGAAAAAGAACTTATTGCAAGGAGAGTAATTCTATGCTGCTGTACCGGTGCGGTACTAAGGGCTAGAAAACAGGTTGATAGAAGGAGGTGACGGATGTGCTTGAATGTACTGTACTTACGGATTTTGGGAAATCAATTATCTAGAAAGTTTGTGCCTGGGTTAATAAATTTGTTCATTATTGCTGCTATCCATCGATACGTACTGTCTTCACCAACCTCACGTACAGGTGTAATAAGGATTCGTAAGTACAGGTCAAGTTGGTCCGTTACATCCCTCTATCAACCTATTTTCTAGCCCTTCATACTGCACTGGTACAGTAGCATAAAATTCCTATTGATGCGATAAATTCCATGGGTCGCTCTATGACGTGTAAACACGCGCATATCCAGCACATATTAGCTAGTAACGCAGCATGGTTGTCTCGAGAGTTCTACTAAGCCCATTACCCACCCCCGATACCCGGCCCACCCCCCCATAACTTCACTAGGTTTGATTCCTATCTATGTAGAAGAACTCAAGAATTGAGAACAGATGCATCATGCGACCCCAGCGAGGCAGGGGGATTCTTCCAAGGAAGAGATGAAATACTGGAGCCATTTTCGGCGTGTGAATGACTGGGTTCTAATTTCCTGAAGTTGCCAGCTAGCGTTCTGGGCGCCAGACAGCGGAGAGGATCACAACGGAGCGAGTGACGACGAGTGCAAACCCCGTTAATTCGAGAGCAAACAAAACCAACAAAGCAAACCAACGTGAGGCTCCACAACAAATGAATCCTTCCTTCCATATTATTCTCTTTCGTGGATTCCTTTCCGTGCTTAGTTCTTTGAGTTTCCGAGCGCTAGCAAGGCCCCGGGACGTTGAGCATGCGAGCAGCTGTCCTCAGACCCTGCAAGGCAAGACAACGTCCGTCCAAACGGACGGCCTGGGTGGGTGGGTGGGAGCAAAAGAACCCCGCGGGAGACGTCTACAATTGCTCATCGAAGAGGAAAACAAAAGGGAAGAGGGCTAATGGCCAAGCCACTATGAACCACCAACTAGCTGTTATATTGGCATATCATAGCATGCGAATATTCATCGAGGTGTACAGCTTCTGCCTTCCCACAAACGTCATCTAACTTTGACAACACCACTTCAGGTATTCTCTGTAAAATTGGCACTGCCGGGCCCACTGCAATCACTGTTCAATGACAGCAGCAGCAGTAGCAGCAGCAGCCCAACGCGTCCTCCATGTCCACTAGTGTAGCCACTTCACGTTATCTCATACACATCCCTCAACCATATTTCAACACCATCTTCCACTTCCATCTGACAGCTTTCACAACACCCTCTCTCAAAATCTCGACGGCATCATGGTACTGTAAAGTACATGAAACTTTTAGAAATGTCCTTGGAATCTAAATGTAAGTACTAGGGTATCCTAAGCTTCACTGTTCGGTTAGTTTAACAACTGAAATCTAGAGAGTAAATATAATGGCACCGGAGGGGGGGAGGCAAACTATTCTCTGTAGTGACTACTACAGGTCAGAAATCACTCCCACGCCGAACCCTGGA
This sequence comes from Pyronema domesticum, assembly GCA_024516145.1. Lineage (NCBI taxonomy): Eukaryota > Fungi > Ascomycota > Pezizomycetes > Pezizales > Pyronemataceae > Pyronema > Pyronema domesticum. The sequence goes on from JAJJXL010000034.1 coordinate 181,123, forward strand.
AGCCAGAGAGAAAATCTTAAAGACGAACAACAGTGCACGCACGGCTTCAAATTCTCTGGCTCACCACCCTTGTCCAGCCTTTGCCTACTTAAAACCCACTTGTATCGAGACACTAAACCAGTGTAATGGTTACTCAATCGACCCAGTTTGCAACGTGATCCGTTGCAAGGTTCAGCCCTAACAATGGTATCCGACATAGTCCAATGGCCGCAAGCCTTGAACATCCTATTGCAATCACTACGTCCGGTATGCTGAACCGCTGGCAAGTTTTCACATGGTGAACTGACATCTTGATAGGAATTCCTCCCCTAACTGCAATAACACCCGACAATTATCAAGAGCCGCCGTGCCCATTTCCAGTACTATCGCCGGGTTACTGCATTCTGCCGCTGTCCAGGCCTGACGCCATTCGGGAACCCACATTGAGGATATTTCTCCGAGCACTTATTTCACTTGTTGCAGACACTCAGTACCTAGTGCCTAACATACTGCATGAATGTCGGATCGAGTAATCCAGGACTTTGGGAAGACTTGAGAGTGCGTTCGTTACCCAAAGACGACACCGGGCGATACACCGTGCTTTCATGAGACCCAGGTAAACCATGATCACTAAAGATTTATCGGGCTCTGAACTGCTTTACCATGTTCGCAAAACTCTATCCCACTCCATCCTACTTCATTTGACCTCGTTGGACTTCGTTAAGAGACTTCATCGGACTTCATCGAGCCAAAATCCCAAACTCCATAAACAGATCCCCATGCTTCGATTGTTCCGTCGTTCGAGAATCCCAGCTAAACAAACGACCCGCGGCTGCAGTACAGTAGTACCTACCCCAAATCCAAGGACCATCATACAATCCCTACAATTGGCCCTTGGGAGTGAACACGGGGACCAGTATTAAGCTTCCGGAAACCAAGACTTGATGATTATGGTCCACAGATAGCGACATACCTCATTTACAGACTCCGAAAACTTCACGGCCCCGAACTTTATGGGCTTCGTTAAAGTTGCTGGATCCGGCGAGACGCATCGATTGTGGCTGTTCAGTACACTCCGTCACGTGTACTGAAGTAGTCCTGCAGTACCCCGCCGTATAGCAACTCGGTAGTTACTGGGGATTTTATCCGGGCTCCCTGAGGAGATATCAGTGGTAAATAGTCTGGATGGAAATGTATATTTAAGCTGTCCAAAGGTTCTGGAAGACGCCAGGTAGAGTGCTGATGAAGTCATAGTTACTAGGTACCGTGCGGTATGCGGTAGATGCTCATTGAAATCGAAGCAATCGCAAACCCCACAGCAACCTTATCTCCGTCGCTTGCCCTAGGGTTGCGATGAGCTGCGGACTCGATGCGGTTTTTGTGATGGCTTCCTGTCTGGGCTTCCCTGGACTTCGCCAGGCAACGCGGGCTCTCTGGGCTTGCACTTTCGACCTGCGGACCCCACGGACGAGTCCCTTCGACGGATACCAACGGCATTTCATCATTGACTGATTGATATACGGGCCATCATTTTGTCTTGTTATCCTTTTTCGATTAATCCACACCGTTCGATTCCTCGGTTCCCTGGACAGTTCGGTCTTGGAGGTGGCTACAACTCTAGCCCGCCGATCCAATTCCTCTAGATTTCCTCCAGAGTTCGCAAACTCACCTTAACTTGTCTTCGTTAACTTGTCTTCGTTATGCAACACCACACCAAATACACGTCGCTTTGACTGCGCTACCATATCCGATTTTCACCTCTTGTGCGTACTCGGAAGATACGCAACATACACTAGACCTCACACGGTTCTATGAAGCGACATCTGCGGAGTCTAAGCGGAGACAATGCTCGACGAAGCGATTAGCCCTTCAGAACCATTAGGCCTATTAGGGCAATACCGGGTGGCGGGTAGCGTGTGATGTGATCGGGTTGAGTCTTCCGCGCTCGTCCTGTGCTTTGGTGCTTTGGCTCTCAGACGTTGCTAGAATTGCCATGGAGTGAGGAGAGCCACAGAGGTGCAGAACTGCAGAACTTTGGGAGGTGGATGTCGAGCTTGCCTAGATAGCACTTGCACAGCAACTGAAGATCGGCATCCCGTGGTGTCTTTTGGCGCTCTGGATGACCTCTGGATGACCTCTGATAAGGAAAGCACCCCCTTGAGATAGGCGCAAAAAAGGGTCCGACATGGTTGGCTAAAAAAGGCGTCGTGCGATGATCTGCGGCGGAGAAACGGCCAGGAAGCCAGTAACGTCAGAGTACAGCGCAATCCTTTATGAACCACACGTTTATGGTTGGCATATCTACCCCATATATTTTGTGGCAGCACTGGCATCTGCTTTTTCTGCGCATCCTCAGATCTCAACGGTCCAGCGTTTATTTTTTCCGTCGTCGCCTTCTAATTTTGTTTACCGAGAGACCCTAGGAAACCATGGGAGAAGGAGAGCAACACACTGGTGATCTCTAGTCAAGGATTCCAGGGTTTCATAATTGCACTCCCCCCTCCGGGAATAACAACAACCCCAGCTTTATCAATACTGACACCTCAACACGTGATATCACTCGAGCCACCCCCGACGCTGCACGTGGAACTTCTGCTGTTGCTCAACCCCTAGCTTTGCATCTCTGCGGTGCTTTCGGACGTATCTAGAGTAGACCCTGCGCCGGTAAAGATTGGGTAGAGTAGATACTGTCAGCAAGGTGGGAAGGTAACTAAACCCTAACCTTTTCTCTGCTTGCTCTTTTATCTACTCTAAGGTTTCATGATTGAATTCGAGCTATTTTAAATTAGCGGAACGTATGATGATGTCGTCGACCTCGTGGAATTTTGTTTCGCCCGGATTTATGTACATACTGGAGCAAAGTCCGCTCGGCATACGCTCGGCGGAAACTGGAGCGCTTCATCAGGGAGCCACGTTTCGAAGGAAGCGCCTGGCCTTCGGATGCGTACCGATTGGATATTAACAATCCTGAAATCTTCCCGGAACTCGTCACGCTCCCCGGCAGGAGACGAAATTCTTTTCCTTTCCCGCACTTTGGGATGGCTTGCACGGCTTTTAAGTATCTGCTCGTGGGGCTTTGCAGCTTTGCAAGCAGCTTTGTCGCGACTCAAACTCGGCGTTTAGAGTACTCTAAGGTGACCAAGAGCAAGTGGGAATAGAATGGGCCCTAAAGAGTCGGTTCGTTATCGTAATCCACCTGCTATCGGCTCCCTAAGTTCCCTAGACTGTCTTTGGTTGCTTTGGCTCCCTTTGGCTCCAGTTGGTGCCCTTTGCTCTCTTTGGTCCCCTTGGGCTCCCTTGGTTCGGCGGATGCTGGTCTGGTACTTAGTGACTACATATCTGACCAACCATCGTGGTTCCCTGTGGCTCCCTTGGTTCGTCTGCGACGTGCTATGCCATATGAGTGATGTCTGCTGCAAACCTCCAGTGAGTCGTCACAGCAGCAAGCAGGAAGGTTGGATCTCGCAGCCCGATTCGATGGCAAATTTTCTGAAGGGACGACTGTCCAACTGGAGTTGCCAGTCCCCGCTGCTCCGCGTGAAGCCCCGCAGAAGGCAAGAAGACAAGAATGATAGCGAGAAGGACAGTAAGGTAGTTTCGATGATTCTAAGAAGAATCTCCCCACGATGAAAAATAAATACTTAGACACTGACTGGCGTGTAGGTTCATCATCATCGTGCAGCTTTTTGTCCAAAACCCTTGCGTCCATGTTTCGGGCATGATGGGACATGCGACGGTGGATGATGTGTTTGTGTATTTTTGTGTAACTGATTCTATTTGAAATTTGTAAATCGTCAGCGTATGCGCGTGTTGTTCTGCTGCTGGTTGTTCTTATTGTTTTTCGCTGTTGTTGTCGTTCTGCTCCTCCTGCCCCTCTGCTCAGCGATACACAACCATCACAATCCCATTGTCACCCGCCCCCGAGCACCCCATTCCGGTTAGCGCTGCTACGTTGCTCTGCGCTCCCTCGTCGTCCGCTTCGCCTGTTTGGCCCGGCCTCTGGCGCAACAACAACCCCAGCAACCACCACCAGCCAGCCAACCCAGCCCAGCCCAAGCAGCACACTTACTCTGCTCTACTTCCCAGCGTCCAGCGTCCAGTCCAGCACCAGCACCAGCACCACCAGGACGCCGCGCTCGCTGACAGCTCATCCACGGAAATTACAGAAGAAGAAGAAGAAGTCACGACGAAAACGATATACCCCCCAATAATCAACAGTCAGCAGCGGAAGAGCTGAAAGAGCCAGTCGCTGTAACCCAGCCTTCCGACATCCCACGAAGACGAAACAACAACAACAACCACCACCACCGCCTCCACCGTCACGACAAAAACGTCGAAGAGCACCAACTACTCAAGCCTAATCGAAGGGACGACAAATAAAAATGGGAAACTGCGGGTCGTCATGCTCCTCCTGCTGCAAAGGTGGGTTATTGCTGTCACGGCATCGCCGACGTTACATTCTATGGTCGTGGAGCACGTCCTGACTCGGTGCAAACAGGCCGTTCAAGGGACGGAGGAAACTATGAGCCAGTTCTACAAGACAGCGAGCGGGAAGCAGTGTCGGACTTGCTTCAATTTCTGGAAAACGTACGTCGTCGCTATCATTTTACAACAAAGCCTTTCGCTTTGTGTTTCTTCATGTAAGGCTAACGGTCGGGGAAAAAACAGCGGTCGGAAGTCAACTTCTTCAGCGGCGAACCTCTCAGAGCACTTAGCACTCTTGTTTACTCCGACAATGTTGATCTCCAGAGGAGTGCGAGTTTGACATTCGCCGAGATTACTGAGAGAGGTGGGTACCATCAATTCGCGGCCTCCCCTAACTGCTGTTATGCATGTGGAAAATTCTAAACCCTGGAATGTAGACGTGCACGAAGTCGACCGCGACACCCTGGAGCCCATTCTATTTCTTTTGCAGAACTCGGACATAGAAGTACAGAGGGCCGCTAGTGCTGCTCTCGGCAACCTCGCAGTCAACAGTATGTTATATCAAGGCTCTAAAAAATTGCACTTCAACATGTTGACTAGGGAATAGCCGAAAACAAGGTTGCGATTGTTTTGCTTGGAGGATTGAACCCTCTTATTCGCCAGATGATGTCCCCTAACGTCGAGGTTCAATGCAATGCCGTAGGCTGTATTACCAACCTTGCTACCCACGAGGACAATAAGGCGAAGATTGCGAGATCCGGAGCTTTGGGTCCTTTGACCAGGCTCGCCAAGTCAAAGGATATGCGTGTGCAGCGGAACGCAACTGGGGCTCTGCTCAACATGACGCACTCTGGTAAGTTTTTTCTGCAAAATTTCCGTTTAGGGTATCTATTAACACTTTGACCAGACGACAACCGACAACAGTTAGTTAACGCGGGTGCTATTCCCGTCCTTGTGTCACTATTGGCGTCGCACGATGTTGATGTTCAATACTACTGTACCACTGCCCTCAGTAACATTGCCGTCGATGGAAACAACCGGAAAAAGCTTTGCACTACCGAACCAAAACTCGTCTTTTCCCTCGTTCACCTCATGGATTCATCAAGCCCCAAGGTTCAGTGCCAGGCTGCTTTGGCTTTGAGAAATTTGGCTTCCGACGAAAAATACCAGCTTGAGATTGTCCGCGCCAAGGGATTGCCAGCACTCCTCCGTCTCCTCCAGTCTTCTTTCCTTCCACTGATTCTTTCCGCCGTTGCTTGCATTCGCAATATCTCAATACACCCCTTGAACGAATCACCAATCATTGAGGCTGGATTCTTGAGGCCCCTTGTGGATTTGTTGGGCTCTACCGATAATGAGGAGATCCAGTGCCACGCTATCTCGACTCTACGAAACCTGGCCGCAAGCTCTGACAAGAACAAGGAATTGGTACTAGAAGCCGGTGCAGTCCAGAAGTGCAAGCAGCTTGTTCTTGATGTTCCCCTCAGTGTCCAGTCCGAGATGACCGCTGCAATTGCAGTATTGGCCCTTAGCGATGACCTTAAGGCTCATCTTTTGTCCCTTGGAGTTTTCGACGTTCTTATTCCCCTTACCGCTTCAGACAGCATTGAGGTCCAAGGAAACTCTGCTGCCGCTCTTGGAAACTTGTCTTCAAAGGGTTTGTTCCCTCTTATATCCCAGTTCTGAAATCCCAATGCTAACAGGAAATAGTCGGTGATTACTCAATGTTTGTACAAGACTGGATGGAGCCTTCCGGAGGAATCCACGGCTACCTCAAGAGATTCTTGGAAAGCAACGACCCTACCTTCCAACACATCGCCATTTGGACACTACTACAACTCCTTGAGTCCGAAGACGCAAAACTCAAAACCCTCATCGGACAGTCGACGGAAATCGTCAATATGATTAAGGAAATTGCGAATAAGCCCATCGACTCGGACGATGAGGGTGACGAGGGTGAAGCTGAGGTTGTATTCTTGGCTAGGAGATCGGCAGGCTTATTGGGATCGGCAGGTTTATTGGAGGGCGGGGAGACGGCACAGGGAAATGCGGGGAAGACGCAGTAGATGGTGATGATGATGAGGGGAGGGGATGAGACGGGGTTAAGTGGAGCTTGGCGGTGACATCATGTCGAGGTGTAGCTGTCGATAACGTCTGATGAAACCTGACGATGTTGACAGTTTTAAAAAGCCCATCCAAGATGGGATGGAGTTGATACCCTCTGGCTATATCGAACAAAAAAACACCGCCCAGGCCACCCCCGCCATAATGACATCTTATTCATGGTTCGTAAAGCATGGCAGTTTCTTCTTCTCTTCAGAGGGGGGGGCTGCAGTAGTTATAGGCATTCTTGTTTTTTGTACCTTGTTTTTTTACCCATCTTTTTTTGCCGAGTTTTTTACTGCGAAGGGATATCATACGCTTCTTTTTCATTGGGTTAGGTTAACGTTGGTTGTTCAAAGCGATTTCTTGTCTGGTTTGGTTTTTAACGTTTTACTGTTGAATTTGTTGATTTGTTGATTGTTGTTTTCAACTTATTGTGCTGTGCTGCTGTCTTTATATCGTTATGTTATGTTATGTCGCGCGAATCATGAATCCAAATTGCGTTAAAACTTCCATGGACTATGGCCAGGGGCTTATTATTACTACTACTATGGTTCTACTACTATGGTTTTACTGCCACTGATATGTTTTTCTTTTGTTGTAACTGTTGTTAACTTGTTGTTGTTACTCGGTGAATGATGAAGATGAGGAATTGTAAACTTGTTGACACTCGAGAGGAGACTAGGTGACTGGTGATTGGTGACTTGGTAGCTTGATGTCAGGATGCATTGTATTGAACTTGCTTGCAGGCTTGCGTGGTTGCGTGCTGGCGCGGATACTTAACGTTGATGCAAGGATGAAAGGATGAAATGATGAGGAATGAGATTTGTTAACTTGTTTTTTTTTTACGCATTGCTAGGCTGCTTAAATACCATTGTCGTTGAACCTTAGTAGGGTGTCTTAATTGGTGATGCTGTACTTATCTTTGCTGCCTGCTTGAAGCTTCTGAGTGGCCGCCGCGGCTGGGGTATGTTCTGAGGATGATTGGACCTGGATGAATATTGAATTCGAAAACGTTATGGCTTTGCATGATTTCAAATCTACATATGAACCCTAATGAACTCCCTCATTCTCCCCTGCCTGCCTCGCAACGCAGTTGAAAAATTCTCAATACTCTCTCTAGATAGCATCACAATATCCACTACCGGTCCTATTAACACTCCTGGCTCCACGGAACCACGGAATCACGGCATCGATGGCGTGAGGCGGGAGGTAAGAAACTCCTTCCCCGAGTCATGCTTTCTCACGCTAATGGATATATATTAAGTCCGGCTGCTGACTTTGAAAGTATATAGATACTGTAGGTTTGTAGAATCCTGGGGGGCCCTTCAATCCCGGGAAGCCCGGGGGCACGGGGGTGAAGAGGGCGCGTGTTATGACAATGAATATTCAATCTTCGATGGCTTCGGTGAAATTATATGCCGTTTTGTGTGAGGTGACGGTGGCGGATAATACGATTACCTAGTTTTCCATGTTGTGATGTAGACTTGCATGGAAGCGTCCCCCCTCCTCCCTGGCTGACTGTGGAATGAGATTGGGGGATTCTATGGTATGTACTCTGACTTCGCGCGTCTGGATATGGAATGGATTCGCATAGCTTCTCACTCTAGAATCATAGAAAATACTGCGTCGTAATGGGGACAATGAAGCCCGGCCTCCCTGGGAAATAGAGGGTTAAGATCCTGGTAAGGAAAGGAGGATCCAAGGAGGGTGGAACTTGAACAGAGACCAAGGGAGGAAATCAATATTAATTAAGGGTGTGTTCGGTGGGCCACGCGAGTAGTCAGTTCCATTCCATCGAATGAGAATATGGTGTCTACAACTTTTTTTTTTCATCCTGGTTGCTAGGATGAGGGCCAAAAGAACACCTCGATTTTCTGCGGATTCCACTTTTTCGTGCCGCGCCGCTACCCGCTTAGCACTTAGCACCCGCCGACCGAACATGAGGCCGCAATGGTGACAGAAACCCTCACAACCCGCTCCGCCGTCCACCTCCATCAACACCATTCAGATTCACCAACACCGTTTATCTCAGCCAAAATTTTCCAGCTCAGCCAATAGCTGTAGTGAGAGGTGAAGGCCTGTATCGGTTGGTGAACAAGTTTGGCTAGTGGTAGGCCGCGGGTCGTGAATGGCTTGAAATTGTGGAAGGTATCACGCAGCGCAAGCGGGTTGTGAATAGATTCACATTTTGGCTGGCAACATGCAGCACCGTGACCAGCAAGTTGTGAACAGCTTCAGTCTTGGAGGGTAACCTGCAGCTTCATCAGGTATGTAGATAGCTTCAGCGGGTGTATGGCTATGATGGATCGGGGTTAGCACGGGTTTCCGCGTGGCTCTCAACTTCATTACTCGTTGAACTGGGTTATTTTTCTCAAGAATTGAGCTACAGAGGTGATTTCTGGAATCAGTCCGATACCTGAAATGGGACTGCTTGAAGGTGGTTCAACCGAACACTGAAACCCGGATTCTTATTCTCAGCATGCGTGGGCTACCGAACGGAGCCTAATTTGTCATATGAGTCTACTTCGTCTCTATGGTAACATCGGCCCATACCCCATCTACTCGTGTATAATACATGCTCGGGTGTGATGGGGTTAGAGTTGGTGGAATATACGCGAGGGTTGCGAGCTTCGGTAGTCCGAAGTTTGTATGTGCAGTCAACTGATTCCGCCATCAACTCAATTAGTGCAAGAAATTCTCGCGTATAATTGGTCTACGCTTGGGGAGCTCGCATGGAAGTCGGCAAATGACGTCGATAAACCTTAATCGAACTCAAGAATGGTATTTCCGTGGCCCGGAAGAATTTTCAAGCTCTATGGGCTCTAAAACCACGCAAGATCCACGGAAACAGGGCGAAACAAATCCTGCATATGCTAGGCTAGAGAGGTTTTAGCAAAAATTGACATTCGCTGCGCTCTTTTACATTGTTCTAACCTTAGACCTATTATAAGTGTGAATGTCTCACACCTGAGTACGTTGATGGGGTAATCAGTGTTTAAACAGAAAAACTGTGTTTTATTCGATTAACTGTTTAATACTCGGCACCCGGAGATCCATCATCCCCTCGGCTAGGATGGTCACTCAATGAATATATAGAAATAAATATCTACACCAACATCGATTCGCAGAGTACTCCAGTTTCTATCTAAGTATATCCAGGTTTTCGGAAATAACCCAGCCATACTTTTCAGTCGGACAAATTAATCATCTTTCTGCTGGAACTCCGGATGTCATGGCATGGCACCTTCCAGTTACGCTTTCTGCAATAGACCACCTGGAATGAATGCACCTTAACCGCTTAGCGAAGTTTGATACCTCATCGAGAGTCGAGGCCGGCGTTTATTAGATGCTTAATGGAGCGGTGGAGGCGCACGATAAGATTCTTGGCAAGTTTTGTATTTGACAAAGATGCATAACTTCAACAAGGCCATGCCTCAGCACGACATCTTGCATTGCTGTCTCATCCTGAATTCCTTAATCTCAACTGAAGTTTCAAATTTCCTTCAAATTTACTACCCTGTAAGGCATAAACTAATGAGTCGAACTATCGTCTGTGCATGACCCCGAGTTTAAATTTAAACCCCGGCCCCACAGCCCTCTTGCAAAAACATCAATACAACCCCCATTGCCCAAACAGTGTCTCAACACTACAAAAGAAAGGAAGGAAAGACTATTGAGCGAAAAAGAAAAATTAAAGTAAAAGAAAACATCTAGCAACACCTCGTTTCGATCGAGGGACCTCCGGGTTATGAGCCCGGCGCGCTTCCGCTGCGCCATGTTGCTGAGCGATGATAGGTTAATAGCCAAATTAATACATCAAGTAATATTATGCCTTTATTCACAGGCTTTGGAAGGTATGGCAAATCATCAGCAACCTCAGATTCAATCCATGCACGCATTGTTCGGTGCTTATCATATAATATCACTCGTAGAGTTACGCGATGCGAGGCATCCTGCGCATCTTCAACAGTTCTCCGCAGCAGCCCGCGGTAAGATAGGTACATATGGTAAGATTAAACTGTGGTGCACTGAGATTATAGAAGGAATGGCGACCCCCGGTCCTTGAGAGTCTTTGTTGTTTCGACAAGAATGATAAAGTTCCAGCGGTTGGGCGTTTAGAGTACTTTAGTCACGTGATCATCAGTTCGTTTGACCGATTTTGGTGTTCTAGTCGCACATCATCCAAAAATCGTAAGTAGTTTAAATCCTTAAATGATTTCAGTGATTTATGCATAAACTAGAGCCGAGTTCGTTTGTGAGCGCGGTACATTTCGGGAGATATATGTATGTATTGCCAGTTGGCAAAAGTCTGATACACCTCAGCTGCAGCCGCAACATGTTCTTTTTCAGATGGATGTATGATGCATCATACGCGTCACCAGTTGCGTCAATTGCACAACAACCAGCCGAGATAATCCTTCCGCAGATAGCCAGTTATGTTTATCTATACCTTCTGTCGAACTTGACCGATTTATTTCAACAGAAAAGAATGATTTTGTATTGCTTAGTCAGTTTGTGCTGTCTCAGTTGACGTTTATTCCCTGTTAAGCGTAAAAGAACATGTTTGCGGTTGAAGTGTATCAGACTTATAAGTAGGACATGTACAGGGTTGCAGTTGGCTGTATGATTACCGATACGTCTTCGGCGTGCGGGGAATGCGGGGTGACTTTACTTCGATAGCCAGTCTACACTTTCATCGCACATTCGTCCGCAAACCCTCCAGATATCACCCCATGGATATTTCGATAATCACCCGCAACGGAAGTTAAAGCATAAGCCCGACTCGAAGATCAACTGAGAATAACCCACGACAATACGCGCATCAGAAGCCTTAGCTGTATCATGGATCCAGTCTCGATAGCGACTGGTGTGGCAGGCCTTGTGAGTTTGGCGATTGAAATTCATAGGATTCTGAGCGACTACATAGGTGGAGTGAAGTCTGCACTTGACGAAATCCATAACCTCTTAACTGAAACCAACACTCCATGCTGTTTTAGAGCAACTGACCGCATGCCTTCGCAGTGAGGAGGCGCAAAAGGTTTCATTCGACAAAACAGCAGTTCTTTGTTCCGTTATTCAAGCCTACCAAGAAAAGATTGAAACCCTCTGTAAACGACTTTACACTATCCGGAACAAACCAAAGGGTAATAAGATTAGAGATCTTATTGACAGTGCAAAATGGCCACTCCAGAAAGACGAATGTCAACTGATTGCGGAGGAATTGCATCGCTTTTTACAAACTTTTAAATTCTCGCTTACAATCTCGAATTGGTTCGTCGCTCTCAACATTGATGCATTCGAAGAATCGTTAACCTAGATGACTTCTACCAGCACTCTCCTTGCAAAAACCGCTTCAACGGTCGATACGGTCCTAAAGTAATTTGAAGAAAAGCACAAGGAAATTAAGGATACGGTCTCCATGTTGGAAAAACTGTGTGTTCCAGAGCACGACACCTTGTTGCAGCAATCAATGCAGATACTCGAGACTCGCTGTCTGATTTCCGATCTCTCAAAGTCCAGCATAGCAGTTCAGAGCGCAATATTGCTTGGCGTACAGGACATTCAACAGAGATTCAGAGGTACTAAGCACCTCGGAGTCAATCACTTACTACTCAGAACGACTGACCAAAATCACTTTTGAATGTAGATGATGAAATTGATATACTTTCAAAATGGCTCTCCAAAATCGACCCCCAAAAACGACACCAAGATATCCGGCTCAAGCGGATGGAAGGCACTGGCGAATGGTTCCTACGTACGGAGAGGTTCCAGCAATGGTTAAATTTTGATCGAGGAAACGAAGAAATATCGTCATGCACGACTAGCAAAAACATCTTGGGTGTCATGGGATCCCTGGCTCGGGTAAATCTGTTCTTTGGTAAGCGAATAACTTCTAACAATACTGGCCATTGTTAACGTATTTTTCGAAAATATAGTTCTCTCATCGTCGACCAGATACAGAAGGAATTCCAGTACGACGATACAATCTGTGTCACCTGGCTCTACTATGATTATCGGGATATCGAGCAGCAAACTCCTCAGAATATGATTGACGCTCTTCTAAGCCAAGCCACAACCCAGTTGTCCCTCTCATGCACGCTATCCCAAGATGTCGTTTGTACATTGTTGGCCGAGGAGAAAATTCGAAGAACGAGATCCGTCGCAACATTAGATCTAAAAGAAAAGCTTGGTTTCTTGGCGCAAGCCTTTCGGCAGTTAACCAGATCTTATTATGCATAGATGCATTGGACGAATGCAAAGACGAATACAGACGAGGTCTACTCCAGTCGCTAAGAGATTTGATAAGTCAATCTAGTCTAGTCGGTCATTCAACTAGCATATTCTTCACCAGCAGGGGTCATGTGGACGACCATGTCAAACGGCATCTTATCGAACAGACCAAGTCGGAAGCTCAGTTTACACCCATGCATTTGGAGGCAAATCCGAGTGACATTTCTAGATATGTTCTCAATGAAATTGAAAACGACATCAACGATGTCATCATGGACGAAACTTTCAAGGAGGAGATAGTTTCGGAGATCATTCGATCTTCAAATAGAATGTTTGTCTCACCCCTAGGCTAGAATTACTACTATCAGTAACTAAATCCTCGTTTATCGCTATGTAGGTTTCTGTTGCCGGCTCTAAAAATAAAAACAGTATTAGAGCACACGACAATACGGAAAAGGCGGGAAGCCCTCAAAACAATGCCCGGAGAGCTTCAGGGTGCTTTTAAGGCGACGATTGACAGAATAAAGCGACAACCAGGAGCAAAATCGAAACAGGGAATGAATGTCCAGCAATGGGTATTACTTGCCAAACGGCTATTGACTGTGGAGGAGTTACGCCATCCACTTGCAGTCAACGCGGATAACACCGAACTTGATTACGACAGCTTCATTTCCAAAGAGTCAATCCTTCAATGCTGCCTTGGTCTTGTTATTGTTGATGAGGGGACATCAACGTTTCGGTTTGTTCACAAATCACTGCAAAAATATCTTCACTCGGAGTATAAAAACGGAAGCTTGTTCAAATCTGGGAACACCGACATTGCCTCCACGTGTCTGACATACATGGGTTTTCACACCCCCCAAAACCAGGAACCCTTCGAAATATCTACGTTTTTAATACCGGAGCGGCCACTTCTCCCCTACACCAAGGAGGAGAGGTTAATAGAGTGTGGGACTCAAATTATCAAGGCTTATCCATTTCTTGACTACGCTATCTGTTTCTGGAACCACCATGCAAAGGAAACAAACAGTACCATAGTAGTAGATCTAGCAATTCGAGTTTTACAGCAAAATCTCGACATCCGATGTATTTCACGGAATATCTGGTCATGGCCAATTTTGAAAGAAACCTTCCTTATAATTCTGGCCGGATGACATTAAATATCAGTAGAGGTTTTGAGCCCTATTATCTCCTAGACTCTAGTTTTCCGCATCGTAAAGTGTACACGAATGTCTGCGCACTCCATATTGCTACATACTATGGTTTAGACAACTTGACGCATGCGTTGCTCGGCGATCCCTCTGTCGATGTACTGTATGACATTGATATCAACTTGCAATCCCACGACGGCAATACTGCTCTGACATATGCAGCTACAAGGGGTCATACGGATATTGTGTGCCTACTTCTTGAACGAAGCGACATTGACATTAACTTGCAATCCAACGACGACAATACCGCTCTGACATATGCAGCTTTGGGGGGTCATACGGATGTTGTGCGCCTACTTCTTGAAAGAAGCGACATTGAGTTAAGCTGGAAAAACACAAATGGGAACACCACTCTTATGTGCATTGCCGCCTTCCTGGATGAAGATGTTGTACGTCGACTTTTGGAACTAAGAGACATCGACATTAACACACAAGATAATGAAGGCGATACAGCACTTATGTGCGCGATCCATGACGGAAATCCAGTACAACTAGTGGAATCTGTGCACCTCGTCTTGGAAAGACATGACATTGATGTCAACTTGCAATCCAACGACGGTATGAAAACACCATATTGAATTTCAGGATTGAAACTAACAAATACATCAGTAATTGAATTTGGATTGAAGGAGGCGAGGGAGGATGAAATTTGGTTGAGTTGGATTTGGGATGACGGGGGGTTTTGGTGAGAGGGATGAAAGGTGGATTGGTGATGGATTGGTCTTGTACGGTGGTGGATGTTTGGTAGCGAGTGGGATTTGATGGACTATTTGGACGAAGGATTTGTTGGGTATGTGCTGGATTGGTGATGGAGGGGTTTGCGGTTGTGGGGATCTGAGTGTGTGGGATGCAGAACGGTGAAGCAGTGACGGATTTCTTTTTGTTGCAGTTGGGTTCTGGGTCGTAGCTTTGTGCTGCGGTGGATTTCTTTAAAGGATTCATTGGATACTTACTTGAGTGCTGAGAGTCTGAGACAGTGATGGAGGAGTTGTGGATTTTGTTGTCTTCTTTTGCTTTCTTTTTGACAGTTAAATCTGATGGAGTTGCTTTTGTTGTTGTTGGCTTGCAGGGTCCGCTATCATGAGTGACATCGTTGTACACAAGTGTATCTACACGGTCATAGAGGCGAACTCAATCTTCATGATCTGACTCATCTGAGCCAGGTTTCAATCTCATTATTCCTATCCACCATCCTAATTAACCTACCACGATCCTAGATGGCTTCGTCATTCGGCTGCAGAGATTGCAGTATCCGCGTCGCAAATCAATCTTTCGCATTCGCAGGCTACTACCGCCTTCCTAGTTCACTACGACTGTAAGTAATCCTATCTTTCCTGCGTAGATTAGCGGCTTTGGTTAATCTGTCAAGACCGAGTAATGGCTCCGGTAAGTATTGAGTTGAGGTGGCCAAGGGGTAGTTGGTTCCCACGAATGAGATATCTTTATTCCTTCAAGAACGTGTTCGTGCCATTCCAAGATGTAAAATTCAGAAACAAAACAGACCATAAATACAAATCATTAGTTTCCCAAAGCGTGTGCACCACATCCATCTAATGTAACCAATCCCGGTGCCCTTCCAAATACATGGTACCACCTCTAAGTTTATATTTATACCCCTTTCTAATCACTCAACAAATCCTTAATATCATCAATCCGTTGCTACAGAGCGAAGTCAGCATACTACCCAGTACTGGAACCCCCCATAAACCTCCGGTGCATATCTGGGAGCTTACCTGTTTCTTCTCCTCATCACTCATCATGCCCAACGAACTAGCAATAAACTTCTTCCTCGCCTGTATCTTCTCCACCATCCGTTCCTCAACCGATCCCTCAACCACAAACCTATGCACCACGACCTCCTCCGTCTGTCCCATTCTATGCACTCTATCAATAGCCTGCGCCTCCACCGCAAAGCTCCACCACGGATCCATCATAAATACCCTCTTAGCCTCCGTTAGATTCAGCCCCACCCCCCCTGCTCTGAGTGAAATAAGCAACACCACAGCCCCCTCAGACTTTTTAAACTCCTCTATAACCACCTTCCTTTCTTTCTGCTGCATCCCACCATCAAACCTCAAACTTCTAATCCCCTCCTTCTCCAGTGCCTTTTGTATCAAATCCAAAAAACTTGTAAACTGGGAAAAAACACAACTCTTCATGCCCCTTGTCTTATTATCCATTTCCAGCGACTTCAGGTTCTTAACCAACGCCGTAATCTTAGCCGAAGAATTAGTATTAACAACCCTGGATAACATAATCTCCTCCCCCCCTCTAATAACCTCAAAAATATCCCGTTCATTTATCGGCGCTCTACATTGTGGGCATAGCGGGAGTTTTTCAGCTTTCCTTTCATGCTCGATAAAACCCAACCAGCAGGATTTACAAGCAGCATGCCAACACCCCGCCACCGATTGTTGTTCCATAGGCTCAGAACAACAAAAAGTACACTCTTGCCCCTCACCATTCTGGATCTCCTTCAAAACATTAGCACCGAAAGAAGCAGCAGTGCGAGTAGTCGACCCCTCCTCCTCCGCCGCAGCTTCCAAAGAAAACCGATCCAATAAAGAGTTAAGATCCATATCATCCGCCAAACCATTTTTCGCATCCCAAGCCGCTTCCGCTTCTAATTCATCTTCCAGCACCTCTTTCTTCCTAATCAAATTCGGATGACAACAACTTTGTCTCAGCCTCAAGATCTGTGCCAAGATAGAGGTATAGCTTTTCATCAACGTCCCAGCTTCCAAGTTATGTGTAAAGGACCGCTTTGCCCGATCTTGGATGTGATCATAAACCTCTCTTTCTTGTTTCGTTAACTTAATCTTTTCTATGATCACCGTTTTCCGGGGTAAAGGAACCAAAGGGGATCCGTCGGGAAGCTTCATTTCTTTTGTTCGACGCAAAACTAAAGGTTCTAGGACAGTCTGGACTACATCCAGGGCCCGGAGGAATTCTTTGTTTTCGAAGGGAAAGGTGATGAAGGTTTTCCAGAAACTGAAACTTTGCCAGGGATCGACGCGGAGGAATTTTACTAGGGAGAAGAGGTCTTCTAGGCGGTTTACTATGGGAGTGCCGGTTAGGGCCCAGCGGTGGGTCGCAAGGAGGGAGTAGCATGCGCGGGCGGTTTTGGAGGAGCGGTTTTTGATGCTGTGCGCTTCGTCTAATATGAGGCGGTTGAAGTGGATAGAAAATAGTCCCCCCTCTTGAGGCAGCCCACCCGTGCGGGAAGTGAGGGTGTATTCGCTTAATATAGTGCCATAGGAGGTTATGACAACATCCGGAGCCCCCTGGATGGTAAGAAGACTTTGTAAGTTGAATCTCTTATCGCCTCCATAGTAAACGAAAGGCTTTAGTGTTCCTTCCTTCGAAGCAGCTTCAGTTTCCAGCTCCCATTGTGAAAGAAGTGACATAGGTGCAACTACCAGGGTAGTTCCAATATTTTCCAAAACTCCGGTGGCGTTTTTTCTAGGCTTCCTTGTGGGATTGAAGGGATTGCTATGGATCAACGATAGCATTTCGATGGTTTTACCTAGACCCATTTCGTCGGCTAGGATTCCTCCAAGGCAGTTTTGTTCTTGGCGTGGGAAGTCGAGGGAGATTTCTCCAAGGTAGGGGTTGACGTAGAAACTTTCTAGGCCTTCTATAATGGGTAAAGGGTGGTCGTCGTGGTCGGTAATTGGCCAGTGGTATTGTTCCCATAATGGGTGCATAGAACCACCATCACCGGAGGAGTGGTTTTTTTCTTTATTGAGGAGCCAGTGCAGGGCTTGTTTTTGGTACGGGCGGAGGGACATGGCGAAGGTTTCTGAGGGGGTGGCTTCGGGGGCAGCGAAATCGAAGGATTGGGCTTTTTCTACGAGAGGTTAGAGACATGATGGGATGATGGATGGTGACGAACTGTATAATTCATCTAGTTGATCTTGTTCTAGCTCTTTTCCGTCTTCGGCTTCTTCGTCTTGCGATCCAGTCGGTGTTCCCTGTACTTCCTTTTCCTTTTCTTTGGGCTTCTCTGTAGCTGCTTTCTCTGCTATCTCTGCCGCTTGTAGAATCCCAGAACGAGCATGCTTCCCAGTCCCTTTCACTGGCTCAAGTTTAATCTCATTAAACAACTTCACCAAGCTAACCTGTCTAAGTCGAATTGCTTTCTCATCCTCCGTTTCCTTCGGTCCAAAATAATCCACAGTACGATTATCATCCTCAACCGCCTGTAATTTCCTCGCAAACGCATCTCTTAGCATATAGCAATGGAGCTGTAAATAGATATTTTCATTTGTCCGGATTTGTTCAGGTGCATAAACACACACACCCTCGAAATAGCAGATTTTTTGGTCAATCAAAGTCGACACAAACTCTGCAGTTTCCTGAGGTAACCGACCAACTTCTTGACCTTTAGGGTTCGCAAATCGAACTACTATATCTTGAGTCTTCCGACGCGCTGTTGTTGTGGCGCGGTTTTTCCCTTGGAGTTTGGACGTCATTCTTTGTCGCTCGATCTTCACCGATTGGCCGTGGAATAACATGTCCCTTCCACTTCGTGTGGCCCAGCCGACGGTACCGAAAGATCCTAGGTACCGCTTTTCGGGCATGGTTTGGAGTTGGGGGCTTTGTTCGATTTCTGGGGCGGGGGTGGAGGAGGCGGAGGGGGTAGCGCTACCGGAGGCGGATCGTTTACGGGAGTTGGAGGACTGCAATAATAGTCGCTGGGGTTTGGATATGGGTGCAGTCGTCCAGGAGCCGTCGAAATACATGTTGATCGCTATTACATAGTGAGACTCGTTAGTAACCACTTCACTTCGTTGCTTCTGGACTCGTGTGACGGAGCTCGCGATTGATGCATCCGGAATCACTCACCCCTCTCGGTATTTCCGCCGCTTACATCCCTAAGTTGACTTAAATCCTTATACGATATATCCTCCCCAATAATCGCCTTCAACATATCCAAATCGAACTCTGCGGGTGAGTTTCTAGTTTCCGCGGGGATAGGCGCCGGCATTGGTGGGCTTGGTTTTTTGACAGGACTGGGATTGCCGATTGGAAGACATGACGATGATGGTGATGGTTCATTTGTCGTCAAATCCAGTTCATCGAATCGTTGACGCTTTGCGGGTGGTTGGTTATATTGGTCGGCCATTTTTTTAAGTTGAAGATTATTCGGGCCTGCGGTGGTACTGGCGCGGTTGGTTGCCTGGGGAGACGTGTTAGCGACGCGTAAAGAAACATGGTGTTTGGCGTAAATGGATTTTCATGGATCCAACGATAAAATACATGGATTACAGTAGTAAACTTGGCAGTAAATCCAGACTAGACATATTATTAATCTGAAGCCGAAATACTGACGCGACTATACAATTCTGAAGCAGGTGGTATCTTCACTTGTCGAACGAAGCTCATCGGATGAAAGCCACCTCAAGTGCAATTAAAACAACAGGTAGAAACCGGTGACAAGAGTCATATTAATTCCAGGCCTAAATGAATTTGCTAAATTACTCAGGCACCGGTCATGGAATTCATCGGCTGTTCACGGCGTTGTGATGACTGTCAGCATCTGGACTGACCTAATCAAGTTGAACTCTTCTACAGCTGAGCGCAGCTTACGGCAACCTCCCACAGCAGCACCTCCCACAGCAACCAGTCATCCCCAACTTGACTCACTCGAACGACTCATCCGAAGTTTAACTCATTTACGCCGCCGATTTAATCACTATAAATCACCAGACTCAGCCCTACCCAGATTATCCAGAACCTCCATCCGAGCTTCAGTGACGTCGTAGCTCTCCGCCGGCACCCCCGCGCCACCTTTATATCGCCACTCCATCTACCCACAGCCCATCACCTATTCCCCAGCTTCAACTATCTTCGACTGTCTTCGACTAGCCCCCAGAAATGTCGAAATTCGCCGATAAAGCAATAGCCCACGAGCGACGACGAGCCGGCGAAACCGCCCTCAGCGACTTCGCAGACTACGTCGAGCAGCAACAACGAAAACGCGGCAACCCCACATCCGGTGCCTCTGTCTCTCGCCCCAGCACCGCTGTTGGGGATTCAACAGAAGATCATGATGAGCTAGATATCCTGGAATCCCTCGGTTTGGCCGACGAAACCGATAATGTCAAAATGAAAGAGTTGCTACTAGGTCACACAGATGAGAATAAGAAGAAATTGAAAGAACTGTTGGATACGAGGATGGATGAAGGAAGAGGGGAGTGTTTGTTTGATGTGGGGACTGAAAATAATGGGGAGGCTATGGGGTTAACGAAAGAGGAATATACAAAGGCCCTGCAATGGGTTAGGGAAATTGCGAAGGAGTTGAAAGCTGGCGTGACGGTGCTGTTAACGAAGGGAACTGGGGAGGTAACGGATGCTGAGGAGGGGGGGAAGGATGGGGAGCTGCAGGCGAAATTGTTGTTTAGGAGGATGCCGGATAGTATGGAGGATTTATTGGAGATAAGAGTGGCGGTTGTTGGAAATGGTGGGTAGCCCTTTATGCTATCATACCATCGGATGATATCGCAGAGGGCATAAGAAGCTGACTGGTTAATACAGTTGACGCCGGAAAATCTACCCTCCTCGGTGTGCTAACCAAAGGCACACTCGACGACGGCCGAGGAAAATCCCGCGTAAACCTCTTCCGTCACAAACACGAAATCGAATCGGGTCGTACCTCCTCCGTGGGTATGGAGATTCTAGGCTACGACTCCCAATCTCAAATCGTTTCCTCTCCTGACCCCGGCAGAAAGCTAAAATGGGAAGAAATTGGCCACCGTTCAGCCAAAGTGATCGCTTTCACAGACTTAGCCGGCCACGAAAAATACCTGCGAACCACCGTCTTCGGTCTCCTTGGAACCTCCCCAGACTATGTTATGTTGATGGTCGCAGCAAATAATGGTCTCATCGGTATGTCAAAAGAACATCTTGGAATCGCCACCGCACTGAATGTTCCGGTTCTGGTCGTCGTCACGAAAATCGATATTTGTCCCCCTAACATCTTGCAACAAACTATAACACAACTTACCAAAATCCTTAAATCCCCCGGAGCAAGGAAGATTCCCGTTTTTATCAACTCGAAATCAGATGTCATAACAACCGCAGCTCAATTCGTGTCTGAACGTATCTGCCCCATCTTCCAAGTTTCGAACGTCACAGGAGCTGGGTTGGATTATGTTCGCACTTTTCTAAATATCCTTCCCTTTCATGGAAAGTTTGATACGGAATCTCCGTTTGAGTTTTGTGTTAATGATTGCTTTTCTGTTCCGTTTGTTGGAACGGTTGTCTCGGGGGTTGTGAAATCGGGAGTTATTCATCAGGGGGATAATATTCTTATCGGACCGGATTCTTTGGGGAATTTTATCCAGACAGCGATCCGGTCAATAGAAAGGAAGAGGTTACCGGTGCCGGTTTGTTCAGCTGGGCAGTCCGCGTCTTTTGCGCTGAAGAGAGTTAGGAGGAAGGATGTCAGGAAGGGAATGGTGGTTTTGCCGAAGGTTGAGGGTGCCCCAGCACCGAAGGCGTTTTGGAGGTTTACTGCTGAAGGTATGTGGGATACAGACATGAGAGGGGGAATGGGGATGCTAATGATCTGATAGTGTTGATTCTCTCCCACGCAACAACCATCAAAACTAAATACCAAGCCATGCTCCACGTCGGCCCCGTCTCCCAAACCTGTCGAATAGTCGCCATAGACCGGGACTTAATGCGAACCGGTGACCGGGCCAGTGTGGTATTTGAGTTTTGTCAAAGACCGTATGTATTCCCCCCCCCTCCCCCGAGGCCTGGCGAAGCCTGCCAAAGACCGCCGAGGCCTGCTGGGGCTCGTAGAAGATATGGAAATGAAGAAACGCTGACCAAACCAGTGAATTCCTGTGCAAAGGCGATAAACTTATCTTCCGAGAAGGACGGACAAAAGGATTAGGAATAGTGATGGCTACGGATTATGATAGGGCTAAGTATCCGAATTTGGACAGTGATAAGAAGGATATAGATAAGTCCGAAGCTACTGAGAAGGCTGATGCTAAGGCAAGATCAAGGGGTGAGAGTAATGCTGGGAAATCGGCGAAAGAAAAACCGGTGGTGAAGGCTTAGGGAGATGGAGGATAGGGAGAGGCTGGGAAAGTTGCTTCATTCAGATGAGGGGGTTTGGGGGTAATTGGGGGTAATTGGGGGTTTTATTTTCTCTTTGGTTTTGTGGTTTGCTGGTTCTGTGGAGCTGTGGAAAGTAAAACATACTTAGCTCAACACAGGCTGTGTAGCATGGTGCCATGAGGTTATGAGGTTACAGCAGGAATTGGTCAACGATGCCCGTTCGCGTGTTTTTTTTTTTTTTCGTTTGATAGTAGATTTTGCAGTTAGGGTTATCTAAAGTAGTTGTTTAATTTTTAGTTTTTTGGCGGAGTACGTCTCTCTATTTAATCATCCTTATCGATATACATTTTCAGCCTTGTATCATTCCATATTTCTGTTTCCCGGAGTTATTATTCTCCTTCATATTGTCCTAAAGCTGAAGCTGAAGTTGTTCCCACCTCGTATCCTTCTCATGATGACTCAAGATTCCCCGCATCCCGCCAAACGTTAACTCCCCGTACCCCGCCACATTACACTAGTTACTCCACGGTACCCCAGCTCAGCTCGGATCTTGCCGAACCCGGGAAGCCAATTATTGGCGTCATAGGGGCACCTGCATCCGATGCAACGCTCACTCATTCGCGCTCACTTGTCCCTTGCTTTGATACTTCAGACACGGTATGGGACTTTAAAGACCCGTTTTTGAGATCGAATTCATCTCACCAGCAAATATCAGTATCCCGACGAACTAGTTCCACAAACTACGACTACGACAGCTTCAAGGAGTTAATCTACTCTAGACTTATGTACCCCGCCAGTTCTCGGAGTTAACAACCAACCCGCGCCCTACGAACCACGAAGTACGAGTTCCACCACAACCAACAACTCGACTCAACTTCACCACCCCCCCCGAGTCCTCATACCCACAAATGGCCGACGAATCCGAACTCTCCGCCTTCCGCCGCCAATGGCAAGCCGAAGTCAGTGCCCGAAAGTCTGGCACCTCCACCAAGGCCCCCGCGGCCGCCGTCGGTCCCCCAAAACCCCGTCGCCCCAGCACCACCCAGCGCCGACCCTCCGTCACCGCCGCCGTCCCGACCGCCCCAACAAGCCCAAAGCAGCGCCGTACCTCTGTTACAGCCCCTCGTCGGCCTTCTGTTACAGCTCCGGCCTCAGCAGGCTCCTCCTCCGTGTCCGCCTCCACAGGTCCCTCCGCATCCACTTCCACCATCCCGCCACCCGCCCCAGTCCCCACGGGCTTCCCCTCACCTACACCCCTAAAAACCGGCTCCAAAAAGACACCCCAGTCAGCGCTGGAACACTATGAGGCAGCAGTGGAACACGAAGCATCTGGGGATCTAGGTGAGAGTTTGAAGTTGTATCGACAGGCTTTTAGGTTGGATGATAGGGTGGATAAGGTTTATAAGGAGAAGTATTTTCCGGCGGTTAAGAAGACTGTTGATAGCGCTATTGCTGCGGCCGGGGGGAAGACTGTGGTGGAGAAGAAGGATGGGGTTACGGAGGGGAAGAAAGATGAGGGCATGCCGAGTATGAGTGAACTTGTGAAAAGCTTTGCGAGCTTGGGGATTGAGGCGGAGAGGAAACCGGTTGTGGGAGGAAAGAAGGAGACGGAGACGACGGAGGAGGAGGAGGAGGGGGAGAAGAAGTTTTGTTTACTGGCAGAGGTACCGGGGGAGTTGTTGTTGCAGATTCTGAGGCATTTGGCGCTGGCGGATGTGGCGGCGTATGTGCGGTTGGGACAGGTTTGTAAGCATCTTTGTTATGTGGTCTCATCAGAGGAATCTATATGGGCGGAGGTTACAAGGCGGACATTTAAGAAGCAAGTCTGGGAGTGGAAAGTGGAAGTCGATGGTACAGAACTACCGGAGCCGGAACCCTTCCCCGAGGAACTCGCTGAAGTCTCTGAGGAGGAGGCCGAGGGATCTGACGGCGAGCTTGCAGAAGGGGAGCCGAAGAGGATTATTCCAGTGGATAATGAGGAGCTCGAACGGTATAACGGATCTTGGAAGGAGATGTTTCATCTAAGACCTAGACTGCGGTTCAACGGCGTCTATATCTCCACTTGCAACTACCACCGCGCCGGAGGTCATATGGGATCTGCTCTGACTTGGGGTACTCCGGTTCATACGGTCACCTACTACCGTTACCTACGTTTCTATCCCGACGGTACCTTATTGTCCCTTCTCACCACCCACGGGCCTGCGGAGGTTGTTTACCTTTTCTCCAAGCCCTCTCTCCTCCCCGCGGCACTCAAAGGGCACCCAACAACCAGCGCCATAGCACAATGGGCACCTTACGTATCCCGGGGACGATGGCGGTTAGATCATGAGGGGCGGGTGGATATTGAAACAGAAGTACGCAACTTGAAGAGGTATTTATTTCGGATGCAGTTTCGGGTTAGGAATGTAAAGGGTAGAGGGGCTGTGAAACTTAATTGGGAGGGATTTTGGAGTTGGAATAAGTTGACGGATGATTTGGCGGCGTTTGAGGGGAGGAATGATAAGCCGTTTTTCTTTAGTAGGGTGGTAGCGGCGGAAAAGGAGATGGGGGTGGAGTTGTGAGGCGTTTAGATGGGAGAGATGGGTTTGGAGTTGGGGTTTAGAATTGATATGGGGATTGGGGGGGATGGGTTTGGGATTGATATCAAGAGGGTTATGAATTGGGTTCGGTATTTTACATTACATTACATCACATTACATAGACTGTAATTATGAATTATGATATAGATGAACATTTGTCCATTAATTTTCTCCCAGCAATCCAAAAATCCCATGAGCTCGGTAAAGCTGCCCCAAGCTCTGGCAAGCTCCACCACCGCCTCGCCAAGCCTTACCCATATCTGGTTAGTCCCGGTACCTCTACATTTCATCATAGTACCTCTCCCATCTCCGCGTCACCAACAATGTTCACCTCACGCCTCCTGCGACCCGGCGTCGCCAATCCTCCGCTGCAAACGCCTAACTACATCACCTGTCTCCGAACCAGCAACCCCTGCCGCTCCTACTCCACCCCGGCCGCCTCACATGTCGCCTCCCTCCCCCACCGTCACCTCCTCCGTCTCTCCGGTCCCGACACCCAAAAATTCTTGCACTCCCTAACCACGGCGAACATCCTAACCTTCTCCGGATGCCTTCTACATACCGCATTCCTCAGCCCCCAGGGTCGTGTGCTATTCGATACCTTCATCTACCCCCGTGGAGACAATGAATACCTCCTAGAAACCGATCGTCCTGTCGAGTTGCTTCAGCATTTGAAACGGTATAAGATGCGGAGTAAATTCACCATGGAGGCTGTGGGTGATATTTCCGTGCGGGCTACATGGGGATCTGGGGTTCCTACCACTGCCGCTGAGTTTGCGGATCCCCGCGCTGAGGGCTTTGGACTTCGTGAAGTGATCGAGGCCCCGGCTACTGAGGATCAAGAGGCGCTCAAGAGTTATAAGTTACATAGAATCCTCCACGGACTCCCGGAAGGGGCGGAGGAAATCATCCCCGGATCGGCATTACCGATGGAGAGTAATTTTGATCTTTCGAAGGGGGGCATTGATTTTAGGAAGGGGTGTTATGTAGGGCAGGAATTGACAATTAGGACGAAGCATACGGGGGTTGTTAGGAAGCGGGTTGTGCCTGTACAGCTTTATAGGGAGGGGGAGGAGGTTCCGGGGGAGTTAAGCTTCGCCGAACGGGACTTTGGAAAGATTGAGGGGGGGAGCAATATTAAGAAAGTGGATGGGAAGGGAAGGCCGGTGGGGAGGTGGTTGACGGGGGTGGGGAATATGGGATTGGCACTGGTGAGGTTGGAGGGGATGACGGATGTTAAACTTCCTGGTGGTGAGGAGGGGGGTTTGCCGAGATGGCAGGGGGAGGAGTTTGCTGTGCAGGATACCGGTGTTAGGGTTAAGGCGTTTGTTACGGAGAGGATGAGGAATTATATTGACGGAGGGCATTAGGGGGGATTATGGGATTGTTAATGGGTGGGATGGGTATGTATAGGAGAGGTTGAGGGCGCATGGTAGCAAGGAATTGGGGATGATGATACCGATGATGGAATCAGCCGGCACAATGGTGCTTTATGTGATTAAACAAAAGAAAATAAGAAAACTATTACTCGCTCGCTGAACGAATCCTGCATGAATACCAAACCCCTCCTCACAAATTACTAATATCATCCATCAATCCCCCCCAACCCAATCCCTCCCATGATCCACGGCATTACTCCCCCCCACCCCTCCCACCGCAAAAAGCCCCTTAGTTCATAACATCATATATACCCCGACTCCCTCAAATGCCTCTCCAATTCCGCATCATTCTCATCCCTAACCTTCCTATCCATCCTCTTCACCGTTTTAACCACCCTCTCCTTCTCTGTCTCCTGAAGTTCCCCCGCCATCAACAACTCATCCAGTATCGCGTACGCAGCCTCTATTCCAAAAATTATATCCAACTCGCAAACATCCCCGAAATATTGATCTAAGGACTCGATATATCGGTGCAGGATTTCTAGGGTGAGTAATGGATTGTCACTTGGTGAGGAGGACACGATTATGTGAAGGGAAGCGTAGCGGCGGTGGGTTATAGTGCTGTCTGAAACCCCAAGGGACGAGGGTTAGCGGGCCGTGGAGGGGATGAGGAGGGGATGGGGGGGAGGAAAAACCTTTGTAGTCGATGAAGCTGCAGGAACCTTTTTTGCTGGATAATACAAGGGAGGTTACGTCTCGGATGAGCTTTTCTTTTTGAGTGTGGGTGTAGGCGTTGAACCATTTCGCGAGGCGCTGTTTGGTTGGTGGGGTTGTATTAGTTTAGTTAATTGATTTTGGAAGTATTAAATGCATCGTGAAGTTTCGTAAAAGAAGTGTAAAGAGATATAGATAGAGAAGCATTAAAGAATTAGGGATCATCAAAGGATAAGAAATCATAGTAGTTCGTGAAACATCATGAAAATCATGGCGATCACAAGTAAACAATCGTAAGAAGATTATGAATGGTTATTGTGCAAGGGCCATCAAGCATTAATCATAAAGAAAAGAGAGAATCATGAAGGAACATAAAAGACCATAATCATAAACGGATCGTTGAGAGTCGTAATGCACCATGATGGGAGTACTCAAAAAAAAGTTGGAAGGATAAAGGGAATATATGACAGACTTACAACTTTCCCCTGTCTAGACACAAGAAGTAAATATCTACCGCATAAAACGCCACACGGGCGGTCGCTTGATTAGCGCAGCCTCAGAAGGTTGATCCCAAACAAGCGCGGATACATACTCAATTGCCATCTTGCTAGGTCTGCTAGGTCTGCTAGGTCTGTTTGGTCCGGTTACTCGCTTTACTCGCTTTCCGCGGGTGTTGGTTGCATTACTCGCGGACGGGTTGTTTTATGCACTTTGTATGCCGACGGGCTGTCTAGGAGTTGGTAGTGATTCGCGGGATTCGGAGATATTAACGGGAATTAAAAAAAGGAGTGTCGTGACGTGTGGCCAATAGGAATAGGGTCTTGTCTTGCTTCGCCCTCAACGCGTGATCATCGCGAGGTTATGTATGCTGCGACCATCTCCAGTCGCGCGTGGCTTGGCATACCTTCACCAGGTACGGGCCGGGCCTGGCGAGGGATCTTCCGGAGCATATCCGAAATACTTGGGGTTCAGATGGGCCCGGTGAGTGCATGCATCATATAATGGCTTGGCGAATGTGGGGGGCTGGGGATGGTTAGGGCTGGGGTGTGTACAGTGATTTGCAAACAAGCGCAGCTGCGCAGGAGCTAGGGGAGGAAGTCCTTGATCCTTGGTTCGCTTGGGGTTCTATTAGCTTCATTATTGTCCATCTGGGGCATTTCTAATTATCGGAATCATAATTCTCGGGAGTTGCATAGGTAATAACTCCACCAACACCTCATCCTCCCGTGACCGACACCTTGTAGGTTACGGCAGTGTGCAGCATCTACCCGACGGCAAAGAATATCAAATTTCTAGATGAAACCCGTGATCATCAATAAGCCAAAGAATGTGGCTTCCCATGGGCCATTCTTGATCTCCGGTGCTGTCAACTTCTATTTAAGATCCAGTTTGAGATTATAGTATGGGAATGGCATTATGCAAATATGATCCCGGGGAGTGCTCCCGTAGTTACCTAAAGTAGTTACGGCCCGTGTAATCCATTCTTAGATACGACTGGAGCACGGAATGTTCTTTACCGACGGTGTAACGCCACCTAGATGACTGTGTTATCTGGGTTACATAGGTGACATGTCCGTCATACTATGAAGACAACAGCTCATGACTAGTACACAGGAAAGTATCGTGCGATTCTTATGGCTCCCGTTCACAGTTTGGCAAGAAACACTGTAAATCTAAAGTCATGGGGTGATTTTTTGGCTGTCATTTGCGCTTCTTTTATTCACTTCCATCTGTACCGGCTTCATGATTCCCGTGCTCCCGTGCATAGTGGATGTTCCGTGCGATTCATGAAACATGGGTAATAAGTTATGAGTCTATGAGCTGACTCAGTGTCAATTCAATTGTTACAAGGTTACGGTTCTCATGACCAATGTTCGGCATGTAGCGTTGTATTTTAAAGGCTTTGCGGTTGCTGATGGCTGCCGTTTGCACGACACCTCAGCATTCTTGTCGGAGGGTGTACCGTAAATAACCGATGACCAGTAAATTCCCAGGCAGTAGGGATCAGTGTCATGGGGATATCATGGCATCGAGCCGTTTGTTGAGCGGCGTTGGAATTCCAAATCCACAAAGTTCCCATGAATAAGTACCTCTCGGTAAACATACCCGGGATAATTCAAAGGGTTACCTGGATTGCTGATAACTCCCAGGTATTCTATTTACGCCAGGGAGTGGCGAAGAATTTTTAGTAATAGAAGTTGGTGTATGTGACATTGCGACGTCTTGCTGGTTGTTTGTCTAGCGCGCCTGCTGACTCTAATCAATCGAGAATTTCAGAATTCTGAATTCCCGATGTCGGATAATCTGTGATTCAGTACGTTTGCACATTCCTTCAAGGCATTCTGCTGATTTGAGCAAACGAATGGTACCATCATCGAAAATGATGGAAAACATGATTACTGTAAACGGAAGTGATACTAAGAAAAGTACGGGAAACAAGTCCGTTTGACATTGTAAGCTCCAGTCAGCTCTGTTTGGTGACTGGTACTGGTGACGGCGGTGCTGGAGCAGCGAGCTCAATGGTCAGGGCCCCCCTTGTCAGAATGCCACACCGGATGGGGGCTGGTATGAACACCCCAGGTTTTCGGTAAACAAAACTTGTGCAAACAAAAGCTTTTCCTGAAACATTCTGGTAAAGAAAGCCCTTGCACATAGTAAGCTATTGTCGATTGATATCCAGTCTAACGCTTGTAGGTAGCGTTACTAGCCGCTCCCCCCCCCCCCCCAAAAAAAAAAACTCCTGAACTTGTTTGACTTTGTTTGACAGTAGCTGACCGGACATAGAACGCGTCAGTAACAAAATCTGTACAGAAAAAAGTCTAGAAAACAAAATGCACTATGAGAACGTAGAACGCTGCGTAGAAGCTTGCTACAAACGATACCACTCTAGTTAACTCAGATCTCTTCTTGTGATGCACACTAATGCATCAATGTTGCCCTTACAAACCCCCAGCTTTGCCGCCGACTTTGATCTGCATCCACTCATCCTCAATTATCCAACAAGAACTTAAGTCTATGCCATCAATTGGCATTGCTGCCTTCCTTACAATGTCGGTCCCAAGGCCCGAAAGGTCCAGTAAGTTTCGTCGGCAGCCCACAGGGAATGGAGTGATAACCTATGACAGACCGTCGACGCCGCCATGCCTCTCGATCCCAACTTCTCAATATCAAACGAAGGGCCAGTACTGCTAATAAAGTGTTAGCCGGTATTGATCCGAACTACTGGAATTTGTTTTTGATCGGACTCTGAGGAAGCACTCAGAGCAGTTCACAACCTCTCACTCGGTACTCATGTGACATGATTGATTAGGGTTATCAGGGTCCAGGATCTAGTACAACACCCGTGACCCGGCCCATCGAATTCCGAGTAACACCAAGCACCTTATTATTGGATACGATAGGGTTGCAGGAGACCGTACCTCCAGACGGTAGAGCATGCAACAAGAATCGCTTTCTACGTGAGACCTGTACAGTGAATTCCGAATGAAAAATGCGGCTTCCTGCTGTTCTCCAGCCCCGCTTGTGATAAAGCGGTACACATAATATCGATATCCCGTTCGAAGTTACCGGCTAGATATTATAGCTATATAAATGTATGCAAAGATGATCCTGGGGAGCCCGTTGAGTACGTGTGATGGATTCCTCTGATCTGCAGAGATCACGGGCCTCCCATTCATGGACGATGGTTCGGCTAGAAACCTCGGAAGTCTAAACAAAAACGGAAGTCTTGCAAAGAGAAGTACGGATGACGGCATCATTGATACCTGGTGATCGGGAACCCGGGGAGCAACATCGAATGTACAAAAAGTTACGGGAATAACACCCGAGGAAGCTGGCATGAAGTCATCTGGTGACGTTGACGGTTGCCTTTTTTTTGTTGACATTATTTATTATTCTGCCCCCAGTCCGTGGCACGCTAACTACCTTCCTAACTGCTACATGTGTTCCTTTTCTTTTTCTTCTTTCGCTTCCATTCTCTTCGTGTTACCCTCCGGATAGCTTTTTGCTTCCGCTGGGTTTATGCTGATCATTCATTATCACTCGGAATGTCTGCCACACTCGTTCTTTTTTCCTTCCTTTTTGTTTTTTAGGGTAAATGCAGTTTGCCGAGGATTTGTTCTATGAACTCCTCGGCTTCTCGCATTTTCAGTTCTCCCCATACCCCCTCTGTTCCTCTTCGGCTTGTACATGAACGTTTCCTTGCCATTCCAATACACTACGTTTGCACATTCCTCCACGTTGTTCTGTAAGATACCACAACGCATGGTGCCGTCCTCTAAAACAGCAATAGAAAAACATATTACCGTAAGCGATATTGGTGCCAAGAATAGGCTAATATTACGGGAAATGAAGAAACGAAAACCAATATGACTAGTGCGCTACAAAAGGGTATTTTTTGATCGAACGGTACCTGTTGGCTCGGGTGGTAGCAGTGTTAGAGCCTGGTAATCAAGGTATCACTTGTCACAATGTCATGCCGAGACGGAGCTGCCAGGATAAATGTTGCGAACAAAAGCACAAAAAATCAAAATCCGGGCTACTCATGTGCCGGACCGGCATTATTACATCAACGATTTAAAAAAGAAGGCGGAGCTGCGAGTATCCGGACAACGTGATCCTGGATGAGCCACAACAGCAGTAATCTGCAAGTTTCCAAGACTGCCTAGAAGGAATATTCCCAGCTTCTCAGTAGAAGATTACACCGTTGCCTAAAGTTTAATTAATCTTGCCATCACATCGCTCTTATTGGCTCAGATATTTTCTTAAGATTTATATTAGTGCATCAAATTCCCATACATAAACCCCCAGTTTCCCAACATCTTTGCTCATCATCCACTCATCCTCGAACATCATCCAACAGTATGCCTCCACTGCGAAAACGTCATAGATGCTTCTGCAGATGGATACCATGACTTCCCCATCACTCTATCTCTCATCTTCTCTGAGGGGTCCGTCTTTTATGAACACCTGAACCTTTATTTCTCTTGCCATGCCCTGCCTCATTTAATTCCGAACATCCCCTTGGAGTATCCTTCCATCCATCGCACCCCGGATACTCCAACCACTCACCTCCTCTCTGCCCTCAGAACCACCCTTTTCGATCACTATCAGAAAGACGAACTGTTGGGCCTATTCGATCAACAGGTATCACCATTCTCCCAACGCCCTTGGTCACAGGGCGCGAAATCGCTAGTACGTTTTCATCGACGGCCTACCGAGCATGGAGTGACACTCTATGATGGACCACCGGCCATACCTTTCGGCCCCCAATAGCGACAGGTGGTGGGACAGTAATCTCAATAGAGGGGTATCCGGTATCATATCCCGTTCCGGGATATCTCATACAGAATATGCAAATCAAAAAATTGGAGTCGTGAACTGCGGTGTTTCCGGTCTTGAAGAGATGTTGCCATCAACACCGTACTTCGGTGTTTCCGGTCTTCAAGAGATGTTGCGATCTACACCATACTGCGGTGTTTCCGGTCTTTGTGAGCAGCCACACATCCGGTAGAGCAGACCCTTACACAATCCAACAGATAACTCCCACCCACACGGTCAAGAGAAGTCACTGTACAACGCATAGTGCGGTCAGCTACAACCATAATTCATGGGTGGAAACCACAGAGTACGATCCCTCAACCCACTTAGTTTGATTTCATGAATCATGGCATTAACTATGACAGTCCGACAGATACATTTCAGAAGGCTTAAATCGTTATCTTTCGGAGCTCACGAGAGGATCAGCGTCACTGTACTTGTACGACATCTAGAGCCTCTTCACCCTCTAGATTCGATGCGACTCAACTGCGACCTTTGAATCTGTCCCAGTTCTGACTAACGAATCCACCGTGGTTGAAACGACACTACGCACTTTATCTTTCGTACGGCAATACAGGTTACCAGATCCAGATTCTGATGAGTGGAGCCTTGACAGCCCTCTGTGCCCTAAAGTTTCGGAATGGGTTGCAACAGTCCCAGTAGCCAGATCGAATTCCACCCAGAAATTCAAGAAGACGCCATCTGCGTCATCCGCAAGGTCAATACAGGAATACAGGCGCTCGAACCTACCCGATGCCCGGATACTAGTGCAAGACTCCCAGAGAGCCGACAACATTTCTGCAGTTCCACCAAGATCATCGGCGCATCACCCCGTCGGTAGTGACATTCCACGAGTCCTTGAAGAAGATGTTTACGGTAAAGAAAAAGGGGGAAACTCGCCACGCCCTATGCGCAAAAGGCGCCGACTGATAGCACCTAGTCGGGGGAAGGCTTTGTATGCCTCAAATCCGTTATTGGCCGGTTTACCTCTCCAGAGGAGAATACCAAAACTCTAATCCTCGGTTTCTGCTCGCTCGCGGCTCGCCTATCCGTTTCCTTCAGCAACCATATGCGGGATCACAGGCGTACGAATCAAAATTAGGACTGCCACGAGGACAAAAAGGAAAATAAGAAGCAGAGGATAGGCAACTGGTGGAAGAGTAAAAAGTTGCTAAAGGACGACAACCCAAATTCGTGGCATTTGTATGAGTTGGTTAACGCCGCCGCGTCTGAGCTCGAGAACCTTCAGCTTGATACCACTAAAAATGCAAAACCCTCACAACAATACGGAGTATTATGCACCATACGGAACCAGTTACCCCAGCAGAAACACCCGTGAGACAGGAGACAGTGCCAACGTTCCGCAGATCCGCTACAAAAATACACTTAACTAACTCATCCCCACTACGACCACTGAATACGCCCTTTGTGCCTTGTTTGCCTTCTGCTCTGCCCTGAAGGGACAATAGAGTACTGCGCAATGCTCTACTCCTCACAGCTTCCTGTAAATAAACACGGTCTTTTACATTATACTGTGGAAATTAAAGTTTGGGAACTGATACGCTATAGTCCGGTAATGGAGAGGAAGAGCAACAACTCAGTTCTACCGACATACGCGCGAGTGACATATTGTACACCACCGCCTCCGCCGCCTCTTACATGGACAGCGCGGCCACCTATCCTTACCTAACGGGAATCACCCAGCAAACAATACCAAGGCTTCCAGTGTCACAGCCATACCTCCAGCCTTACTACGGAGGTTTCATTCAACCCCCATCGCATTCCCACGTACAATCAAGAGAACAAAATTTGGTTCATCGGCACCAAGTTGTGGATCACGTACCAGATTTGCGGGATCGGAAGTAGTTTCAATAATATTTCACCGTAAGAACATGGATACAACTCCGCACAGCCCTACCGAGGTCATCACTACCAGAACCTCACACCCGTCCAAATATCACAGTTATAGACAGGGCCCACAGTATGGGCAGGGAGTAGTCGACAGGTTCTCAGACTTGCCAATTACCACATCAGAAGATAGACAGGGAATGGGCTCGGGAAGGAATGTTCGATTCGGTGACCGCACAGGTTCCGGGCCTTTGGCTGGTGCATCTGGTTCAGGGATGCAGTTCCATCGCCACCCCCTTCCGTGTGATTTCGTTCTCTGATCAAGCAAATTTCCAGTCGGAGCTAACTGTTCTCCAGCATCAGGGAGCTTTCTCGTGAAGACGTGAGTGCGCATCCGCTAACCGGCCAACATGCCCGACGCCACAATATTATCACCACAGTATCGTTGTACAGTGCATTCGGTGCAGGGATGCAATTCGATGAGAATCACCCACTGTAAGAATTTCTCTATTGAAATCAATAGATATATTTGCTGACGACTTCCCAGACAGGTGTTCCGAGAGTACAACTAGCCCAACCATCGGGGCCAGATGGAACCCGCAATCACGTACGCCGGACATTCGCCGCATCTGGAAGTCCGGTCTCCGAATTTCCAGTCCGAAAACTCTTTGAGACCCAGTACTTAGCGCCTTCTCTAACATCAGAACGAAAGTGGAGCATATCCAAAACGAAGATGTCCAAAAAGGCCTGCATATATTGCCACAAAAAGTTCGCTAACCTAACATGGCACATGTTAGAATTGCATACTGAAACTCCGAAGAGATATTTCTGTTCGACACAAAACTGCACGTGGAATATCGAGGAGTTTGAACGAAAACATAATATGCAAGTGCATGTCAATAACGGATCCCACACAATGATTTCCGAATGATACGATGTAATAGCATATGGACACGGGGAAGGAAAGATCGGTTTACAATTCATATCAGCCACACCCATGCACCGAGGTATCTGACTTCTTTTGTCTATCGTTCTAATTTCTGCGAAAGATATTCTAATGGCTTTTGAATTTACATAGCATGACGCACACCGCTCCATTGCATAGTGGATCCCGCGGTAAACGGTGGAAAACAGGGAAACCTAGGCATTTACCTTGTGACAAGGGATAATAATGTCTTCACTAAGGTTTATAGTGATTCGGTAGTTTGGGTGGATTCGAATCTGAGAAAGCGGGTATTGTTCAGGACACCAGGTACATTACACCCCAGAACAAACAACGAACCCCTTTCACATCAACTTATATAAAGCAATTGTCATAAGTTAACAAAAGTCCGCCAATAGACAAAAACCCCCCAGAAACGAAATCCCGAGACATTTACTTCTCAGGCAATCCCCAAAAGGACGTCGGCATAGATCTTAAGAGGAGTCTTCAAGTTCACCTTTACAACCGATAAACGCCAAACATGGAAATTGATTGACGAGACACCCAGACGCCCGCTTATGAGCAACCGATGAACAGGGGGTTAGTTCTTCGTGCATATGATGTGAATCACGCCGGCTAACTTACGGTAGATTAGCGAAAGCTGTCTTTTTTTTCCTCTTAGAACAACGAGCTGGATATCAATGGGCCGGATCAGAAGGCAGGTTTAATATGAACCAACAAGGACAAAGTTGATCAGGGAGCTGAGGCTACCGAGGAGCTCACTGTTGCAAATCGGTTCGAAGTACACAGATCACTGCCAACAGACGGTTATCGTTTACGCTCCGAGCCTTAGAAGTTAGACCAACCTATCAATGGTACGTTCAATCAGAATCCAGATCCAAGGGTCCAGTTTCTAAATGTATCAATCCTAACAGCTATCGCCACTATCTCATGTCCATGTCAATGCGCCGAATCGACACAGAATTCATGCGATGACACCTCGCACGCAAGTATTGAATCTTTAAGCCATCGTTCTCTGATCCACCCTTATCAAAATCAAGGTCGACACGGAGACGCAGAGGCACTCTACACGATGGTATTGGCAATTCAACGGCGAGTATTCGGCAAAGAACATCCAGATACCATTGGTCGTCTGGAGCACCAAGCATTTGTATACAGACGTCAGGAGCGGCGCAAAGAGGCAGAAGATATTGGAAATGGAACAGCCAATATTGGGGTTTTGGGGTTTAGTTTTAGGGAGAAACTACGGTGAGAATGAGTAAATCAAAAAATTTGTATAAACTTTATGTTTTCTTTATCTTCGCTAAGTGATCCGTTTTAAACGTGGATAATGTTAAATGAACATCAAAGGTGAGTTTACAAAGTATTTTGAAAAATTGGTGATCTCTATGGCCCGCTAGCTTC
Source organism: Pyronema domesticum (assembly GCA_024516145.1). Taxonomy (NCBI): domain Eukaryota; kingdom Fungi; phylum Ascomycota; class Pezizomycetes; order Pezizales; family Pyronemataceae; genus Pyronema; species Pyronema domesticum. Next base: position 217,337 of record JAJJXL010000034.1, read on the forward strand.
AATACACCGCGTTTGTAGTTTTGCAAAGCCCAGTCTATTTCAATTGTCAGACTCAGAAGCCCCACTCAAAGAGTTGTAGTAATATTAGGTGTCTGCACACTAAGTGTACTTTGCTGTAGCTCATATTTAGTAAAAGTTTTCAAAGATAATCCCCAGCAACATGGCGCAGCGGAAGCGCGCCGGGCTCATAACCCGGAGGTCCCTCGATCGAAACGAGGTGTTGCTAGATATCATTCTTTGCGATTATTTTCAGTTTCGTTGGTTTTTGTTTCTTTTTTTTGTATTGCAGTGCAGGATAATATGTAGATTATGAGTTTATGAATCTCAAGGGAGCTTGTGTGTTGGGTGTTGGGGGTTGGCTGTTGCACAATAAGTGATGGGTGACTCATGGGGCGATGCACATTCCTGCGCTCAGATACTAAGACATGTGTGTATTCTGTCTATTGACTCTCTTTTCCTTATGTAATAATAGTACCTGAATTACGTGAATCTATTTAGAGTTGATTCTCGCTGTGGACACGACATCTCGAGTGATGCATCATGTACCACATTGACTCTCGGTAACACTACTCTAGCAGGCCACTAAAACTAGCGAAACTCTTGTACTCTAAAAGTTTTCTGAAAGGCCTGCGAGCTGCGCATTCGGCGCATCTTACCTGCCAAGACCTACACACGCGCATAGCCTCAACTAGCAGTCACTATTTCCCGAGTCCTCAAAAAGAACATCTACATACATTGAGATCTGGGGAAGGAACAATTCATCTTCAGTTCTCTCCACATCTGGTGAAAACCTGTGTGATCAATTGTGGGGAGACGATAGAACATTCCCCCCGCGAAAGAAAATATTTAGCAACACCTCTTTTCGATCGAGGGACCTCCGGGTTATGAGCCCGGCGCGCTTCTACTGCGCCATGTTGCTTAAACATGTAATAATCTTTGGTTAACCAAATATCAACCTACAATACCTAAGTCTTCAGCGAGGACGGAGGAGCGGGCTCACTAAGAGTGCGGGGGTGATGTACATTCGCGCGCTCATGAATACTAAGCCGTGTTTTGTATGCATATAGCTTGGCTATCCTCTCCTCTATATAATGGTATCCGAAATACTTCGCTCTATGTAGATATAAACGTTAGTTCCTGCCGTGCACACGACATCTCGAGTGATGCCGCATGTCCCGCATTGACTCTCGGTGACAAGACAAGCCCGGCCACTAACTTCGCGGGGTTCTGGAAGACATGGCCCTAATAGCAAGCAAGAATGCATCTCGTGACATCCACTCCATACCATTAAAGAGCTGTAGGACCCACTTGACTCACCATTTCATCATCGGGAATCATTTGAAAGGCCTGCGAGCTGCGCATTTGGCACACCTTACCTGCCAAGATCCACCACACGCGCACACAGCCTCAACTTTGATTCCATCATAACAACACTTAAACATAACTTGCGGGGTTAGTCCTGCACTTAGACACTTGCTTACTTTTTTGAACGCCCGTTGGTATTAATGACGATCTCGCATGTGTCTAGACTTGAATAATAAGCAACGCTCAAGTGAAGGATTTCACAATGTACCACCTGGGCTCCCGTAGCATGACATGTATGTACATGGTTAGCATGTATCTATATTTGATTAGATTTCATTCTTTAAAGTGCATCGCCGTCTGACAGTTTGCATGATAGCACTTTAGTTTATCCTCCAAACACCGCTACTAAGCATTCGAAGAAATCCACCATCATTCCGCGCCACGTTTTTCTCAGTAGCCAGCGTATGTACCTACAGTAGCGAATTAATCGCCAAATTATAAATACAATCAGCTCGCTTGACAGAGTTCAATGTACTTGTACAGATCTGTACTTTACTATGTGCCTTAAGTACACCTAAGACAGCCACAACCCTTGTGCAACCCCGAATTACCTAAATGTTGGCAAAGATTCACGATCGGTGGTACAAAAAGCAGCCTGAGGCTGAAGTGCATGATAATAAACGGTGAGATGCATGTTTGGGCATTTAACAGCTTCTTCGAGGCTTCGACTCGTTCTTCCCCCCTCTTCTAGCTTATGGCACGAAAAACCGATAGAACACAGAATATGGATATGGATATGGAGGAGATTCAGGATCAGAGGGGACTTCATTTGTTGTCGCTGGGTTAGTACTTTTCCATCTTGCCGACAATTGTTTTGCCGGATTTCAAATGTCGTTGGATTTCTCAAGCTGACAGATACACAGATGGTGGGGGCATCCGCGGCGTCTCAGAACTCATCATCCTCGAAGAAATCATGTTCAGAATACAAAACGAACTGGGCCTTGGAGAAATCCCACGACCCTATGAAGTAACAATATTCTACCCACACAACAAAAGCAATCACTCACATCCACATGGCAGTACTTCGACCTCATTGGTGGTACCTCCACAGGCGGGTCCGTATCTCCATACCTCCCCGTATGCCTCCATAACATGACGCTTATGTACATTCTACAGGATCGTCGCCCTCATGCTCGGCCGCCTTCGAATGTCAACAACCGAAGCTCTCGCGGCCTACATAGAACTTTCCACCGCGGTCTTCAGCGAAAAAAAAGTCTGGATCATGCAAGACGGTTTATTCAAAGCGACGAAGCTCGAGACAGAAATCAAAAAAAACGATTTCACGATACAGCGAGCTCCATGACGCCGATTCGGATCTGTTGGATACCCGGGCTAAATCTTGTAAAACGTGCGGTCAATCTTTCATAAAATTTCATTCAATTTACGGGCCATTGCTTACGCACCCATAGATTCGTCTGTGCTGTCCCCGCGCACGACATTAGTTCCACAACTTTATTCCGCACCTACAAAGTCCCCCGTATGGTCGAGCGCTGTAAGATCTGGCAAGCTGCAAGAGCCACAACCGCTGCACCCACGATCTTCAAAGCCGTTCGAATCGGCTCTGCGAACGCCGAGGTTTCCTATATCGATGCCGCGTTGTCCTGCAACAACCCCGTTCGGCATGTTTTGAATGAGGCGAAGATAGTTTTTAAGGATCGCAAGGTTCGGAGTATCCTGAGTATTGGAACTGGGCAGAGCTTTCAGATTGGCATTCAGGAAACACATGCGTTTCAAAGGGGATTGGATATTTCAACCGTGTTGAAGAGTATGGCGACGGATGCTACCAGGGTGGCAAAGGAAATGGAACATGAATTCATCAATACGCAGGATATTTATTTCCGGTTCTCTGTGGAGCAGGGGCTGCAGAATATCACGACGGATGAGTGGAAGAGGGTTGGGGAGGTTAAGATGTGTACGAGACAATACCTAGGGGAGGCGGTGATTAGTAAGAGGATTGATGCTGTGGTTAGGGCACTGATTAATAAGGATTATTATGAAAAGATAAGAGCAGATCCGCCAAGGAAAGTTTACAAAGCCCCTGTTAGTACTATTGGCGTGGGAGGAATGTGTGAACTACAGGGTTCTGTAGTGGAACCGCAACCTCCAGAGATACAGGAGATGGATTCTGGGTGTATGGATCACCCAGCTTTGAGACTTCCGCCGAGTGAGAGTGATAGGATGGAGATGAAGGAGAAGAATAAGGAATATCTACCGGAGAAATCAGAAAAGTCGGAACATCCATTGGACAGAAAGGAAAAACTCGACGCCATCAAAGAAGCCGCCTCTCCGATTGAAGACCCTGATGATGAACCGCCATGTTATTCGGAGCCGAGCAACGAAAGTGGGATGGATTCGGTTTCGACAACTTTCGAAAACATGATCATGACTGGAATTATCCCGCCTTCTGTACAAGAATCACCCAAAGAATCCAGTATAGACAAAGTAACGGAAGAACCGCTTTCAATCGTCCCTACCAACAAGTCCTGGGCAGAGAGTCTCCGGAATGAAGCTGTACAATCCCCAGAGCCACGTTCCATAAGTAGACTATCTGCTACATCAAGGGACCGGTCCTCGAGTCGAACGTCCTCAAGGACGCAGTCTCGTTTCTCTTTTATCTTCGGCGGTTCACGCAACTCCAAGCTTCCCCCCGCCCCCGTCGGCGGGACCCCCATCGACAACCCAAGTTTTGAAGCTACAACTCCAAAATCCAAACCCAAACCTAAAAATAAACCCAGGGTCTCAGCCATGTTTGCACCTACAGCCTTCGCGGCTCCGATGATAATCGAACCAAAAATGACCACCCCAAAGCCGATAACTTCCCCTTCCATGGTCTCTGTAAGTCCTAGCATTGAAGCGCCTAGCAGTCGTCGAAACTCCAGAGAATCCACTTCCTCCCGTTTCCTAAGTCTTAACGCCTTATCACGTCCAACTACTTCAACCTCCTTCACCCCCTTCGAAAATCAGAAACTAGCTCCTCCCGCACCTTCTTTCTTTACAAACCCCCTCTGCGCACCAACCTCATTCCCCCATCCCTCTCCTACTCAACACACATTCCCCCTCCCCTCTCTCACCCCACCTGGATCCCCTCTCACATCCCAAGCTATAGATAACTCCCCTATCACATCCCAATCTCTATTCAACTCTCGTCTCGAACTCTCAGCTCTAGAAGACTGCGACCCCGTACCTGAATCTCTAGCCCCCTTCTCTCCCACCTCTAATCCCACACCTGCATTTCTATCCCCCTCCCCCATCTCCCGCCCATCCTCATCCCACCTACCATCCCACCTACCATCCCACCCAACCATGCACCCCACCACCCGCCCGATGTCTCCACCGATGTCCCCACCTCTCCCCTCCGGCTCCCCTCCTTTAATCACCTCCCGCCTTTCCCCCATCACCTCCATCTTCCCCTCTACAGTCAGCACCAACCTCCTCGCCCCACCCCCAATCCCAAACCACCCCACCCACCCCTCCTCCCCAATCCTAGACTCCCCCACAGACCACCTATCCTCCGGTATGTTCGCCGACCCAATCTCCTCTTTACACGCCACCTACGCCTACCTCCGCAACATGTTCGGAGCCGAGCACACGCATACATTATCCTCCATGGTGCGATTAGCAATCTCCCACCGAGATGGTAAGCAGAATTTAGAAGAAGCTGCATCAATGCTTTCATTTGTTTTAAGTATCCGACAAAGAGATCTTGGACCTGAAAATAGCGAAACTCTTAATGCTAAAGATCAATTAGCTATGGTTTATAATTATCAGAGGAAATTTGATGAGGCGGTGGAGTTGATTGAACCTTCGATTGAAATTAGGAAAAGGATTATCAAAGAAAAGGAGGACATTAAAAGGATGATAGAGGAAAAGGAATATGAGGAGAGAGATAAGAAGCAAAGTTTATCGTCAGTACCTTTAAGTAAAAAGGAAGAGGAGGCGAAGGAAAGACAGGAGAAGGAGAGACAGGAGTTTGAACAGAGTATTGTTGAGTGGACTTTGGATATGGTGCAGGAGAAGTGTTTGTTGGCTAGCATCTATGATCAGAATGAGAGGTATGAAGAGGCTGAGGAGATTGCTAAGGAAGTGGTGGATGTTAGGAGTAAGATGCTTGGAGAAGGGCATGAGGATTCGGTTGATGCGGTTTGTGTTTTGGCTAGGATTTTAGGACACAGAGGAAGGGATGAGGAGGCCGAGAGTATGTTTAAAGTAGCGTTTGTAGGAGGGAGGGGAATGGGGAATGGGACGAAGGGCTGGGCGAATATGCATGCGTATGCGGCAGTATTGGGTAGGCTGGGGAAGTGGGAGGAGGCGGCAGAATTGTTGAGGGAGGTGGTTAGGGGTGAAAGAAAGGCGCTCGGAGAGGAGCATCCGGATTTTAGGTGGAGTGTAAAGATGTTGGAAGAGTGTGAGAGGAAGAGAGGGGAGGTGTCGGATTTGGGTAATGTGTTGATGATTTAGGAGGTGTGGAGAAATTGGGAGGGATGAGTTGGAATTTAGCGCAAAGTTTGCTGCTAGTTTTGTTTTGTTCTTGTCGTCAGATTCTTCTCTTCTTTCCTCAGTCTAGTACTGAGTGTACTGGCATCATTTTTTTGTGTGGGATTGTTTTTTAATGAGATCATGGAATGGTCGCATGGTTATCAATTTCAGCGTTCTTTTGTATTCCTAAATTCGGAAATGGTTTAAAGGCGAGCCTGTGAGTTATCTTAGCCAAACTTTTTTCGTTGACGTAGTTGATCTTACTGGCTTTCGATTTGTGAGAATGATAACGAATAAAAAAGTAACCACCACCTGCTAGCAAAGATAATGTATTGAGGGCAATGATATCTAAGTTACATAAAGCGAAGTAGTACGATCAAAAGCGCACACCAGTTTTGCTTAACCTAGGGAAACGACAGTATAGTAATGCATGTCCTTGATATAAAAAACATTCCTCCATCCAACCTATAACCCAATCACCCAATCCTCCATCACATGATCTCTCAAGATATCTCGCAGTGGCAAGCAAAAAAACAAAAGACCCAAAGGCCACAAAAAGCCAAAAGCAAACATCCGAACATAGTAGTTAAATGAGCCAAGAAAAAAACAAAATTCCACAAAAAAACGCAAACCAAATTGCAAAAAATCCCCACCAGCAAAAAACTCTCAAAACTCCTTGGTTCCCTTAAACAAAGTAAACGCCTTACCTTCCCTTATATCCCTAGGGTATCTCCCGGGTATCGCCGGGGATCCCATGCAGCTTCTTTCTTTCTCCTCCATGCTCTCCCTCTATGTTCATGCCCATGCTTCCCATCCCTCCAATCTTGCACCCCCAAATTTCCCCGAACCGATCAGCCCCCCCCCCCCTATCAGCATCCTCAACATCCCTCATCTCACAATCCACAGTTTCCCCCGGGGTTCTCTAAACTCCTTCAGTTTCCTGCGCCGCCTGACCCGAATGCTCATCAATAAACGCACTCAAATCCACCATCATACTATTCCCCTGAGCCCCATTCGCCCCATTTCCACCACCACCCCCCATCGCCCCAAGTCCCGAAGCACCACCAGCACCAAAGTCTTTATCAAACAACCCCAAATCCGGACTACCCGGCAAGAAATCACTCCAATCCCCCGCATTATACGCCCCAAACCCAATCGGAGGACTACTGGGCAACGGACTAGACGGTATCGTATAATCGGTATTCAAAAACTCATCATCCAGATCAAACGGCATATCTAGATTCTCTAGATTCTCCAGACCTCCAAGATCCGCTAGGACTGAAGGATCTTCTGCTAATAACTTCTCGATTAAGCCAGCGACTGGGGAGAGAGATTTGCGAGCTAATGGGGATTTAATCAAACGACGCTCGGGGGTGGCGGGGCTGCGACGGTTGCTCAAGGGACTGCCGGTAAGCTTGCTGGCGCTCTTCATAGGAGTCCGCAGTAAATGGTAGGCGGCGGTGATGTTGGTAGTCCGTTTGGTTGGCGTCACAGGCGCAGCATCGGTGGTGGGGGATTTGTTTTCTTTCCCGTCGCCGCGTTTTGGCATTGGATGGCCGACGGGGGTAGCGGGGGAGGATTTTCTAGCTTCGGGGAATAGACGCCGCTTGGGGGAGGGCATGCCGTCGATTTCTGCGTCGAGATCGATGGGGGAGGTTGCAGAGCCCAACAGAGGGGAGGAGCCATTGGTGGTTGTCCAAGCCGGGGGAGCGGGGGCTGCATCATCAAGGATTATTGGTTCCGGATTTACTTCAGAAGGTTGAAGGCCTATAGTTGAAGCCGGTGGTGTTGGACCTGTGACGGTTGACTTCTTCCTTTTTCTTGAATTTGTGGCCTTTTTCTCTTCCTTTGAAGATTCCCAGAGAGCTTGAGGACGCATGGTTTTGTGGGATAGAAACCAGAGACCACAAGCATTGCATAAAAGAAGTTCCTTTTCTTTTTCTTTACGGTAGTTGCCTTTGACTTTGTTGTCCTCCTTTTCTTCTTCTTCTTCGGATCCACTCTTGGGAGGCTTGACTCTCCGCCAAACTCCGGTTTCGATGGCGCCGCAGTTTTTGCAGTATTTCGGCATCTCGCCTCGTCGTAAGGCTTCCATCAGTTGGGTCTCGATTCGAGACTTCATGTGTGCCGCGGTTCGTGATTTGGCAACGGTCTTAGTCTTTTCAACAGCGCGAGATGCGGCGTCTGTGTCCTCTCCAATTTCACTTGATGGAATTGCTATATCCGAGCTAGGTGCTAGAGCCTTCTTTGCAGTTGGTGCTGGCCGCTTTGTCTTTTTGGTAGCTTTAGCAGGAGCTAATGGTTGAGCCGATGAGACTTCCAATAGAGGTTGTGGTAAGAGTAGGCCAGTAGGCTGAGGTAGGTCCGGTTGGGGTTCCTCCTTTACATTTTGGGCCGCAGGAAGCTGCTCGTGCTCATGTTCTTGTTCCTCGTATAGGGTCTCTAATGTTTTGCCGTTTGTTCTGGTGGGTGGAGGCGGGGGTAGCGCCGGAAGAACTGGGCTTGTTGGTGCGGGAGATGGCATCATCACATTTTCGGGAAGATCGGGTTGTGTTGGCGGCGAAGATGCCATGGGACCAGTACACTGTGGTGACGGTGATATTTCTGGGAGGACAGTAGCAACATCTGTAGCTATTGAAGACTGTCTCGAGAGACTTGGTTGTTCTCTACTTATTGAAGGCTGCTGAACAACAGGGATCTGATGTGGCACCATAGCTTGTAATTGTGATTGATCTTCTACCGTAGCTTGACTACTCTCCTCTATTGATGTTGAAATAGTTGGTATAGCTGGTGCTACAGTTTCTATCTTCTTTTTCTTTGGTTTCGGTGCCCTTGTCCGTTGTTTCTTTTTTGGTGGTTCGGAAACATCCTCTGATGATGATATACTGCTTTCCTTATTCCATTCCAGTTGTTGGACTTCCCGTGTGGGTTCACTTATAGTTGGTGGCGGCGGCGCTGCGCTTGGCTTTTGTGTGTTTTGTTGAGGTTGTGGTGCTGGTAATGCAGCTGTAAGCGCTCGTGGATTTGTGTTTAAGAAATTCGACCATGCAGATGCATCAAAATCCCCTGGTAGCATTCTTGAAACGGCCTGGTAGGTATGTACCGAGTTGATGAACTGCTCCTGGGTAAAGGTTTCCACCTTCTGTAATCGGATCCTAACCTCTAGCGCCTCCCTAACATCGTGATTGGTATTGCTGGGAAAGGAGAAGGGATTTGAAGAAATACGACCAGTGACCATCATACGACAAGTAGGAGAGCTTTCTTTGTCGAGTATGGCCCATGAAAGCATACCACATCCAACTAATGGTATATCTGGCTCAGAGTAGTCATATGCGTAGACCGAATAGTCGGGACCAAGACGTGCTACAAGTTCCGGACTACACGAATTAAAAACCAAGAGTCGGTAAGCTTATGGTTGAGTCGAAAAGGACAACCAGAATTATACATGCCTCCCCGTAATGATGCTCAGGATGCAGGTCCTGAACTCGACGGCACCGACCAGGAGGTCGCGGTCGACCTGGACGACAGGTGTACTTATTAAGTGTGGCCACCTAGCCAGGCACTTATTTTTATCCCCCTCGTCGAAGCTATAATGTACTTTTACTGTACATTCAGAACAAGACACACGGAATCAGTTCCCTGCCAAAAGTGTAGACTATGCTTGGTGGAGAACCAACATTTCATTTTCCTATGTGTCTCCATCTCCCTAGTAACCCTGGCATCGCCTCCCTCGGCTGACGACGCCGGGTGTGGATTGCTGCCCAGCGCCGACGACATTTCGAAATCAACCCGTTTCAACAGCTGTCGCTATCGGCGTGGCAGGACCTTTGGTCGGGTCTCGCGGGGTGTTGTCGGGAACGCGTCGAGACACTTTTGTAGGTTTTCGCGTGGGTGGTGGATGGTCGAATACGGAAGTTGAAACGAGTGAGAACTGGAGAAACGGAGGATCGAACGCGGGACTTTGCGAATTGGATGGTGAGGGGAAGCTTCTATAGGTAAACCAAACGCGAAGACTGGCTGTGAACAAGCTGGTTTCAGTCGCGATAAACAAAAGGGGGGTATCGCGTTGTTGGGTTGGTGTGGGGGAGGGGGGGATTTGGTGTAAAGTGGTATTTGCGAATGAGGAGGCAGGAGGTTGGAATTGACAGTCCGCGTTCTCGCGTCGTGCCAAGGCAAATTATCCCGTTGCAGTGTTTCTGCTTAAGGGACTGAGATTTACGCGATTGCGGGGAGAATGTAGCACTAACATTTCTTTGGCTCTTGCTTGTGCTGTCTTGCTCCTGCCAAACGTCGAGCAGTTCCCGTGTCAAGTCGCCCAGGAAGCAGCAAGTCCAACCACAACAACACGAGGAAGATCCGTCCTAATCAGTACGCGAATTCCCCCCCCTTGCAGTAAGGCAGCATTCCAGTTTCGTTCCAAACACGGAACTCGCGTGACTAACTAAACCTTCAACAGAACGCGAAGTCCGACACCACACCTTACCTTACCTCACTACCTTCACCTATCTACAATGGCCTCCCTCGTCGACAAGCCCCGTTCCGAATTGACGGAGTACGAGATCGCCGAGCTTGAGAAGTACGAGTTCTCCGCCGGACCTTTGTCAATCCTCCAAACCGCCGTTCGCTCCCATAACCAGGTTCTTATTTCCTGCCGAAACAACCGCAAGCTATTGGCCCGTGTCAAGGCTTTCGACAGACATTGCAACATGGTTCTCGAGAACGTCAAGGAGATGTGGACAGAGACGCCAAGGAAGGCTGATGGGTCTAAGGGAAGGCCCGTGAACAAGGACCGCTTCATCTCGAAGATGTTTGTAGCCTACTATTCTGCCGTGTTGTCAGGCCGATAACTGACATACTGCAGGTTCCTCAGAGGAGACTCCGTTATCTTGGTCTTGTTGAGTTAGACGGAGATGCATGCAGACGATGTGGAGAATGTTAGTCCATCTACGGGAACTTTTACGAAACGATATCAATAATTGCAAATTCGGGGTTCCGGAGTTACGAGGTGTAATTGTAAAAATACGCTTATGACGGCATTGAAGGTTCATGAGCTGAAGGGAGCAAGGCGAGCGGGGTGGTGGGGAATATGCAGTAGCACCACGCATTACCAAAGACTTAGGAAATAAAACACCATGCACGGCTAGATAAAAGATGCATAGCTTTCAATCAATTCTCTTTCCACCCAAAAGCCTGGTTCAGCTTTGAACTAACTCTTCCAATTCCAATCCCAATGCAATTTCCAAACTTAAACAAATAGCTTCAAATGATATCTTTAACCCGCTAAATCCAATCCATCTCCATTCTACCAACACCTTTACAGCTATCTCTACGCAGCAGTAGGCTTAGCAGTATAACCTTTGTGATCCGTATGCTTCTTGTAGAAAGCTCTCTCCCCCTCTGTAGGTGCACTAAGCTCCGCTGGTAAGCTCTCCTTGATCCTCTGCAGTACCGCCTGCCTCGAAGCCTCGTTGGTTGCATCTTTTGTCCACACTTGAATGAGGTAGCTGTTGAACCGAACACTGATAGAGACTCCGCAGATGTCATCACCTATGGTTCCATTAGTTTGAGTGCGGTAACATAGTGCGGGGGGGGGGGTAAACATGCCCTTCTTAACATGGACAACTTCCTGTAGAATCTCTCCAATAGCCATCATCAAAATCTCCCTCCAGAAATCCAATCCCTTATCCTTAGGCACACGAAATGTCCATGCACCTCCGTTAACATTGAAGGGGTCCTCCCTGTAAACCTGTTAAAATTCATCCTCGAGTACCCCACTACCGAGCCTTACATACCACAACGGCTTCACGTCTTTCTTGAACAAGTGCATAGAATACTTGATTGGTAGGCCAACGAAGGGGGTGTTATTAAACACCTGCCAGAAGCTCTGGACAGTGTTGATATCCGCCGTCTTGGTGAGGCGGTCATCCCATTTTACTAGGTCTGCGTCGGGGTCGTCCCTTTGAGTTGCATGTCAGCATGGAAAACAACGAAGTAACTCTGCGTGGCAGAAGAGCTGTGGAGCTGCGAAACTGAAGCTATGACGCCGACGCCTCGAAGCGACCAAGCTCTCGAGTAGAAGAGGTGGACGGGTAGGAGGTAAGACGCTCGCGACGCTGAAGCTCGGCAAGCGCAATGGGGCGGGAAAGCTACACAACGCAGCGTCCGAGCAAGAGGTACCACGCCCCACAGAAGCTCGCTCCAGCTCTTCGGATTTGGTAAACAGGAATGCGAAACTAGAAACTCACTTCTCATGCCAAAATTCCCATTCATGACTGAGCGGATAAGGTCTAAGCTTCTTAAGCATTGTCATCCTAAGTTCCGCGCGCTTGCTTCCATCTGGCGAATCAACTGACGGGGAGGTGACAGTAGCTGTCACTTGCGGGATCTTTGTATCGATAGGAGTAGCCGACATCTTTGTTTAGCTCTTGGTCGTGGGGAGTTGAGGAACGAGGGGCTACTGAAGAAGTGAAGAATGAAGCTTGAAGATGAGCTGTCAGGAGGAAGGAGTTCAAGTAGATGAGCTTCGTAACTCGTGTTCCTTCCCCCTCCTGCCCCCGGCTGCACTTTCTCCGACTCCAGTGCAACTGCGGGGCCTGGCTCGCCTGGCTAAAGTAGGGATGGTGTTTCACCCATGCTTCAAGCTCACCCTAACTAGACCATCTCAGGCACCCACCCCTGCCGCTAACGCTACCAACCAGTCGCGACGTAAAGGCAGGCAAGGCAGGCGAGCGACAAAAGTTCGCAGAGATACGCGCCTTCAGTTGAAACCCCACGGAAAATCACAACTTCACAACCATGACTGCACCACCAAAGAAACCCGATTTTACGCTTCCCCCCGTGACGGGAACCAATGATTGTAACTCCCCCTTCCTCCACGACCTCGAAACATCTTCAAACACTTACCTCATCCCGCTGTTCTGCTAAAACACTGCTGGCACCGTTCAAACATCGCACATCGCTGACAAGCCAATTAAACAGTACTCTCGAGATTAAATAGCTTCTTACCGCAACTTTCAGAAGCAAACAGAACCCTAGAGGAAGAGATTAAACAAGGAAAAGCAGACAAAAGAAATATTGAACATGTAGATGAAACCACAGAGAGGTTCATTGAGATGGTACATCCTCCCCCAATGCCTCAGTATCCCAATCGCAACTGCTACCTCCTCTAATACCCCACTGGTTCAACCAGCTTGTCCCACTATCAATCTGTGCGCATATCAAAGCTCTCATCCGCATTGAGGACGACGTTGGGATGTGCGAATTTCTGAACCGCGCGCTAACCCCACGCTCCTCTATAGAACCTCGGCCTTGGTGTCCTCGAAGAAATCCGCGACGGCGACTCCAGCGATGAAGAAATGGACACGGCCTCCACCGACGCTTCCGACCCTATCTCCGCTGCGTTAAACCAAATGAAGAGCGGCAAGAAGCCGATTATACAGTTGATGGAAGATGAGCCTATGACGGGAATGAAAAGGCCTGCTCCACCGAGTGACTCTGAAGACTCTGATGATAGTGAGGAGGATAGTGAGGAGGAGGATAGTGAGGAGGAGGATAGTGAGGAGGATGATAGTGAAGAGGATTCAGAGGATGAGAAGGAAGGGGAGAAGAAGGGACCTGTGTTGGAGAAGCTAGGGGGCGATTTACCGGGGAAGAAGGTGCTTATTGAGGAATTATAAGTAAAGGGAGAAGAAGGAAGAAAACTGGAAAAAGGGAGGTTGGGTTTGGTGGTGTGGACAGCCCAATGGCAGAGGATCATGAGAGGGGTTAATGATGGGATGGGGAAAAATACTCAAACGAACTTGAGAGTAATCTATGGAGCAGTCGATATGTTCGATTGTTTTCCGGATACCGTACCGACAAAAAGATGGCAGGATATGGGGGGTCAAAAGTTAAAAGTTAAAAGTTGGAATGTAAGATACCGATAGCGATACTCAGCATAAGTATGGATTAGAAAAGCATAGCACGGGCGCAACAGCAAAAAGCATCATAGATAGATTAGATTTAGTCTTTAGGTTCTATATACAGCGAATAATTATCCATCGCTAACACTTTCATGTCTTCTTTTCTTAATCCTCCTTCAGCTCCCAAGTAACAATAGTTATCCGTGCTACTCCCACCAAAATTAAAAAAACACATCGGCAAGTAAAAAAAACATACATACAACACGTCAGTCATCTATAGAGTTTGATCATGACACCTCTCCTCTTCTTTCCATCTTTGTAACTCCCCATCACTCGTTCCCAACCCCCTCTTTCATCTTTTCATTTAAACTCCCCAACTCCCTCCTCGCAGCAACTTTTTCAAGCTTATGACACCTCCTTCAACTTGCACTGCCAACCTCCGGTAGTAGAGTCAAGCAAAGGAAGGGAAGCTCCCAAGCACCAACCCAGCTCATTGCCCTTAATCTTCTTCGCCGTCTTAACCTCTCTATCCATAGGCATTTCATAGCCGGTATGCAGCAATGCCACCATAAAAGAAAGATCCAAACAGTATTCCGGGCGATCTCTGAGCTCCTCCAAAGCCTTATCAAAGCCGCTGAAAACCCCCCAGCTCTCCTCTCCTCCACAGACTTTCGCAGTAGTATCCATCATCTCCCTCAAGGTAAAGCTATCCGGCATTCCAAGCGGCTTAACCCGATCATAAAAGTAAGAGAAAATAAACACATCCTCCTTTGCAAAAGTACGCTCCAAAGATGGCTGGTGAACTCCGTTGAATGAACATGCGGTGAGTTTACAGTCGACTCCCTTGTTGAGGATGGTCTCAGCCAAAGCACGGCATTGAGCGGGGGCGGGGTCGGTGGGGCCGGTCATGTTAAGCTTCAGGATGGTACCGTCAATGTCAACTTCTACCAACCGAGATTGGCCGACGTTGATGCATGGGTTGATGATGGGGTATTTCTCCCAGCCGGCACCGAGTTCGGCCATCTTGGTCTTAGCCAACACCTTGTGGATGCTCTTGCGGGCCTCCATGAGACCAAGGCCGAGGTGGGAGTGCTGGTAGAGATCGAAGGAGCGGCCTCCGAAATTGAGGAAGTATTTATGATCACCCTCCTTAAGGGTTTCGGGCATTCCACCTCCGATGGTGGGGAAGGTAGGTTGAAAGACGATCTGGGTAGAACCTCCTCCGAGGTCGAAGATAGCCGCAGTGGGGATTTTCTCAACAGATCCAATCTTGCCCAAAAGGTAGTTGGTGGTGATCCATGCGTAAACTCCTTCATCTTTTCCGTCCATGATGATAACACCGTCTTTAGCAATTGGGAAGGGGTATTTTGTTTCCAAGCGGGTTTTGACTGCGTTGAGGATGTTCTTGCTAAGTTCATCACCGAGGAGACGGAGACCTGCGGTAGCCTTAACTGCGATCGGGGTACAGGAACGGAGTTTTTCGGGGATGGATTTCATGGCGACTTCCAAGAGCTGGTCAAGAGATTTGGCAGCACCTTCGGCATCTTCTTTGAAGGAGGATAAGCCGGGGTTGATCATTTTGAAGTCTTCGTTTTCTAGCTCGGGGGTCTCGCCGCAGTTGTTGAATCGGTAGACGTGGATACGGGAACCGGTGGAGCCGGCATCAACCATGATGGCATATTGAACGATTGGCTTATGTTTGGAGCTTGAACGAAGGCATTTTGTTGTTCCGGAGGCTGAGTCGGCGGCTACTTGGCCTTGTTTGCTGCTGATGGGAGCATGAGCTATGGTGGGGTTAGAGGATTTGTATTCCGGAGCTCAATGGAATGGAAAGAAAGCAACGCACTTTGCACACCTTGGATGTAACTCTCTGTTTTACTGATGCTGTCTTGTGGGCCGAAGAAAAAGAGAGCTACGCAAAAGATAGCGACGATAACAACCGTCTTTACCCAACGATTCGACATGGCTGTGGTAGGCTTGTCGGTAAAGCGATCGGGCTTCTCGTAGGGGTCGTCGGGTCGACGCTGTGCACTGATGCTGGAAGATCGGTCGTGACGGGTGACGTTTTTTTGGAAGGAGAGGTAGCTCCAGAGCGTTGGGCGCTGTCTGACACTAGTCATATGGCAGCTTCAATGTTCTTCTTCCGGTGATGGTTCGACCGAAGTTGTTGGTTGGTCGATTGGGTGGGTTGGTGACTCTAGTCACCGGCGGGGGGGATAGAGAAAAACGCGAAAATCGAAACCGAAACGAAAACACAATGACAAAGACAGAGACGGATCGGTTGTGAAGGAAATTGTCATTCACTCGACAAGAGGGCCAGATTTCTGTTGTTGAGATGTCGCCCCTGTTAAGCCTGTCCCTGTGTTTCCGGATAAGGATCCTAGAGGGCTTGGCTAGTGTGCTTTTAGGTAATTCCCCAGAATCCTCCGTGAGCGTTGCACTGCCATGCGCATGAAAAGCGCCACAGACAGGCACGTTTGTAAGCCACTGGATGCGCAGAATCAGGTTCAGTTCTCTTCCTTCGCAGACCCACGTGATCCGTGGTGAGGTGAGATCGGGTGAAGATCTAGCCTCCGGGAGCCTCCCTCCCGTCTTAGCTTCGCTATCCTTCCTCCGTAGTCCTCTGTCAAACTCAAAGAGCGGCTCAAAGATGGATAAGCTTAAGGTATTGCGAAGCCCCCCGAAGGGCCCCAAGGAGATCAATTGTAGATCCGGGAGCCACTGCTACTTATCCTAAATCCTTCTCCTTCAGCATCGTAAAAGTATTGGAATGATCCAACATTCCCCCTTCTTAGCTTCGCTGACCTTCCTCCGTAGTCGATGTCCTCCTCTGTCAAACTCAAACTTCGGACGAAAGTCCCCGGGGAGCACGACGAAAACCAATTGTAGATCCGGGAACCAACGCTATTTATGTATCGGCAGACAACGGGCAGCATCAGGCACCATATTAGTATCCGGCTTGGAGCCTTCGGCATCGGCATCAAAAAGTTCCCGGAATGGTGTGATTTTGGTTATCTAGATTATGCTTAACGTAGTCGTGACTCGTTTAACCATTGAAATCCGGTCTTCGCCTTCAAAACTCAATCGTGAATAAGCTTACTTAGTTGTAGCGAATATTCTCAAACTCCCTGAGGAGACATAGATCCGTGGACGAAAGCTACCATCGTCAAACTCTCACCTTCACCATCGGCATCGGCTTCACTCAGCTCCCGAAATGGTGTGACTTTTGTAACTACCTTCTTGGCTTCAACCTTCCGCGGAGTTCGCTGTACATATGCAACCATACATTCTTAGGTTCCGAGTCATTATTCATTAAACCAGTAAATTCTTCAACGGTGCTTCGATTACGCCATAGCTTCGGGGCAAATCGTCATTATCGTATGCTTTTCGGTCGGTTTCGACTCCGAGAGCGGGATCTTTTTCGTCTCCGTTGATCTCCCCGATGAGATTTCATTCCGAAGTCGCAGTGGACTGTGTATACATGGCAATATCCTCCGTAAAGGTTATGAGATGAGTAGTTCTGGTAAAAAAATGCATGGCATAAATATTAAAATTCTTCAAGCTGAAGTTCAACAAGTCGGGATGGTACCAAGCAGTTGCAATCCCTGCTCCTGTTTCTCGGCAGAAGACGATCCCTTCTTGGCAGAAGTTACAATCACCAACGTGAACATTTAGGGCAGAGTTTAGGGTTACTAATCTTCCGTATATTACGGTTCCCTTGTCTCTGTACTTATATCTCTGGCGCTTTTCGTCTCCGGGACTTTTTCCTACGGTTTATCCGTTTATTCCAAGCGAAAATACCACGAATGGAAGAAACCATATTCAACCCAAGCATTTGAAAACCTTTAAACTTCCGCCGTACGTGGGTTATCATGTGAAATATAAACCCCCGACTCCCGAGCTCGGATCCAATCTTTCAAACCGCCGTTTACGGTTTTCGGCATGTGAATAGAGTAATCACACAGGGTCCCAACGCCAGCAGCCAGGTTACAGGTCACTCTTTGTCACATTTACTTTCCGCTCGTCCGTCAGTTATCATAGGCAGAAAATACCCATAACCGTAGATCTTGAATCAATACGTCATTTCCAGGTCCGTGGTTTGCCTTTCAGCCTAGATATCTGACTTCTGTCATGCCGAAGGTTACCGATAAGATGTGATGTCTCTGTATGATGGGTGCCCTGTGGCAGTGATCAAGCCTCGGATCGCCGCTGTGTGCTCTTTGACAGCTTACAGGTGTTTGCGCTGGTATCTAGTAACGGCGAGTTGGTGGGACTGAGATAGTAACGGCCGGCTTGGGATAGTGATATTTGGGCTTAACGGTAAATTAACTAACTTGTACGCTTCACTTGACAGGTGTTCGCAGCTTCCAGCTTGCAGTTTGCAGTTTGTTATCGGCGAGCTTGCTTGCTTGCTTGTAAATCTAAGATACTGTAACGGAAATGTGGCGGATATGGATGTGCTGGGACTGGAGAGCTATGGTATGTACATAGAGCCAACGCTCTTTGATATGTCGGGATGAGAGAATAGGTGAGAGAATATTCTCTTGCATTGCAGTACATACCATAGTCATTACAGCACAGTGCAGACTTATCTCTGTTCTCTAGCTGCTCATCACCCGGGAAGATAGGCTCAGATCCTGCGAGATTTCTTTGGCTGCTGTTTGGGCACAGACCTATTACTTAGTCCACCCCTATCGGTTTCGCATCCTGTCTTTGTGCGACTATCTTTGGATATGTTTGACGAGTTCAATCTTGGATAACACGCGGAATATATTCAAGTTTCTGTTGGTAATTCGGTAACACGTGTGGATATCGTATGTACCGTAACGCGCGGCAGTTCTATTGTTTTCTGTACATCAGGATCAGTTATCGTGAAACTGCTTAGTCGAAACGCCCTGATTGATATCATGAGGTACGAATGGGGGCCAATAGAAGAACTGACCCAAATATCGTTATCGCGGAAGATTGTTCCATGCATGTGCATTGCACAATATGATTCCGGAATCTCGGCTATCGGGCCTACGTGCCTATACGTACGCATTCCTTATGACGAAGGAAGGAGCATCTCGTTGCGCCGTTGGTAGGTTTATTGCAGATCCGGTGATTCGCTGTCTGTCCTACATGGTTGCTACCTTTGCGTTCGACGCTGCGGATGATGTCTGGAAGTCGGCTGCCTGGGGTTCCGAAGTTTACAACGCCTCTGCCTCTGCCTTGCTCAGCCCTATCAGTTGTCTGACTTCATCTGACTTTGTCGAGCATGAAGCTGGCGTATCGTGGCTGCAGTAAGGGACTCTACTCTAAGGGTCCGATAACACACCGCGTTGTCTCAATCCCGTTTGGTCTGACTCACCGGTACACGGACTTCGCTTCACAGCGTGCTTCGGGAGCGATTTCTGATTTTCGTTCGGCGCCGCCAAATTTGCAAGGGCCACACAACGGATTAACGTTTCGCCGATTCTTTCCGGACATCTAGAATAGCAGCATGAAGCCGGGTCCTCCCGAACTTAGGGAACTTACACCAATGCAAAGCGTCTCCGATTCGATTCCGAAATCCCCGCTAACCTGCTTCCGGTATCAGGCGTCTGTCAGCAACTGAAGGGCCCTGGACCACACCTGGACTGGCCGACTGGCCGTGGTCGGGAGCAACGAAGTCGGACGAAAGTCGAGTTTTGACTCAAAGGGAATTTTTGTCGTTGTTGGTCTTCGTTCCCGAGACATATTCGCGAGGCATTTTCTAGTCTCTTAGTGGCTGCCTTTGGTTCCTTAGAAAAAAGGTTCGTATATATACCTTCACAGAGCTCCCAAGAAAAGACTCATATTCACTCACAACAAAAAGCAGCTGTCTCCAAGACAAGCACATTCGCTATCTACAGTACTCATTCGCTATAGTACTTACAACAACAACAACAACAACAACAACATCCTTCGTTTTTCGATATCATCTTCAAAAAGTACTATCTCGACCTCGACCACCCAGCTATATCAGCTTCACCTTTTCGAATTTACCTTCGTTCACACCAACAATACACATCACCATGCTCGCCACCAGATCAACCCGAGCCCTTTGCTCAAAAACCATGCCTCGTCTAGCATCCCACAACCTCCGTCCCATCTGCGGAGTACTCCTCAACAAAACCCCCTCCTACCGCCGCGACTTCACCTTCACCCCCGTTCTCCGGTCTATGAAGCGTACCCCCGAGCTCCGCATCCAGCTCGAATCCGAATACACCCTAGCCGAACCCGCATGGTCACACCCGGTTTACACCAAGGACCAGATGGAGCTCATCAAGATCGAACACAGAAAATGTGCCACTTGGTCTGATTACGTTGCTTTGGCTGCCGTTCGTCTTTTGAGATGGGGTTTTGATTTCGCTACCGGTTATAAACATGATCATGCTGTTGCTCTTGGCAAAAAGGACCCTAAGGCGGCGGCCAAGAAATACTCCATGTCTGAGGAGAAGTGGTTGACCAGACTTATCTTCCTTGAGTCTGTTGCTGGAGTCCCGGGAATGGTTGGAGGAATGGTCCGTCATTTACAGTCTCTTCGTGTTCTCCGCCGCGATAATGGATGGATCGGAACCCTTCTTGAAGAGTCCCAGAATGAGCGCATGCATCTTCTTACATTCCTCAAGTTCCGTGAGCCTGGATTATTTATGCGCACTATGCTTTTGGGAGCCCAAGGGTAAGCTTTACATATCCCCTCCAAAAACTTCATATCAGTTGCTAATAAATATCCCAGAGTTTTCTTCAACCTCTTCTTCATGTGCTACCTCGTCAGTCCCAAGACCTGCCACCGATTCGTGGGCTACCTAGAAGAGGAAGCAGTGATTACCTACACGCGCACCATCGCCGATTTAGAGGCCGGAAAGCTCCCCAAATGGGAAAACATGGAAGCCCCTCAAATCGCCAAAGACTACTTCGGACTTCAACCTGGTCATGATTACGTCAAGGATTTGTTGATGGTTGTTCGTGCAGACGAAGCTAAGCATCGTGAGGTTAACCACACCTTGGCCAATCTTGAGCAGAAGATTGATCCAAACCCTTTTGCGGCTCAGTGGCCTCAGGGTATGCCGAGACCTAGTAAGGGTTTGGAGTGGACTAAGGGTACTGGTTGGGAGAGGGGTGAGCTTGCTGAGATTGCTAGTAAGGTGGAGCCTAAGGCTCCTATTGCTGCTTAAGTAAGGGTGGTGATTGAAGGAAAAGATGGGGAGGTAGGGATTGCTCAAGGCGTTACTTTTAGATGACTTTACTTACTCTTTTTACTCTACTTTGTTATACTGTTACTTGGCGGGCGTTATTGCTGGATTTTTTTCTTTTACTCTGGAAGCGTTATACTTGCATACATCAAAATACCTTCTCCGCTTTTCTTTTGTAAATATCTTGCTTTTGGATAGACTACTTTGGGGATTAATTGATTGTTTACAATACACTTTACTGCTAAAGTTATTGAAATGTGAAAAACTTGAAAAACCAAAAAAAAAAAATTGGCAATCGTAAAAACTAAAATTGGGCCGTATCCGCCACCCCACTCTTCCAATATCCTTCTCGAACTTTGGAGTCTGGATATGTGAATCCCTAGAGTACACGCCTCTTCTTCCCCTTCCACCATTGGTCATTGACCCATCGGCCCATCGCAATCCTCCTTTATCCTCGCCGTCTCCGAGCAAGAATCGGCTATCACCACCCAAATTAGATTTCGCGTACGTACATGGTACGGGTATTCGGCATGGACCGTGGCATGTGGTCGGACCTGCCGCCTACGAAACACGTTGCAGAGGCCAGATGATCTATCTCGGGCCGTACCCGGCATACCGGCGCGGGACAATCTGCCGTATGCAGCTCGGCTAGCTCGTAGGGCTTTGTGAAAAAGGGATCTTCAATCTGTGACAGCCTGACAGGTGGGTCCTCCTTGAGGGCCGGTGATGCTAATTATATTTACGAAAAATCAGCGCAGTCCAAGCTTCCATGTGGCCTATGCGAAAAACAAGAATTTGATGTGTTATGACGAGCGATATTTTTTTTTTTCGTATTTTCGTTTCGTCCGAGCGTTTCATAATCACCGCATGTGCACGGACTTGACGGCCGGCCTTGCTGAGGGATTCCTGGGTTTGATGGAAGCCTCTGATGTATGTACAAGTTCAACAGGCGTCTGAGCCTACACAAGAACCGTGCGATGCGCGAATTTGATTGCCGACCATACATAAACCCTACAGATCATGTTGTGTCATGTTTTTGTCCGACGTTTTGCGCACGGAACAGAAACTTAATGCTTCCATACATATATACATACACCCGTTTCCGGGCTGACTTATCATTAGAGAATTAGATATTAGAGTACATCTTCGCACATATTATCATCGTTCACATTAAAAATTACGCCCCCATCAATTTTTTTCAACCTCCCTCCCTTCTCCCTTTCTCACCATCCATCACCCACCATTCCATTACTTACACCAACCATCAACAACGTCCTTTTCCTCCCACCAACCATCTACCTCGCCTCCCTACACCTCTTCCAAACCACCGCCGCCAAATAATTTAACTGATCCTCATCTTCCCTATTAATCTTCCTCTCCATCTCCGGCAATTCCCTAACCTTCAAATTCTCCAACGCAGCATACATACCCCCCCAAACCTTCGCCCTCCTTTCCCTCTTCGTTTCCCATCCCGCTTCCCCTCCCCCAAAAATAAGCTCCTGTAACCTCGGCAACCCTTCCTGCATCTCCTCAAAATACTCCGCCCAAGTCCTTTCCCATTTCCCCATCACCATCTCATTCGGTCCTGATGGTAATTCCCCAAACGCAATTGAATAATTCTGTCTCGCCGCTGGGGTGGTGATAATAGTTCTGGAGATGATTGGACAGTTCCATAAAAGCAGGGAAGTAAGAGTCGAATAGTGGGTGTGGATCCAATCAATAAGTGAATCATCGCTGATAGCAATCGCCTGCAGCCTCAAGGTTTTAAGATGAGGAAACATAATCCCCTCCAAATCCAAAGCGATGATATGAGAAGTTCCCTTATTTCCCTGCAAGGTAAGACTCGTCAACGCAGTCGCAGGTTCCAGCCAAGTTGGCAAAGCGTTAGCAATGAACCATCTCAGACTTTGGAATTCTCCGGGGACATCACGATCGGTGTCCCAGACTAGGTCTGGAGGGTTATATTCGGTCATTGTTTCTATTTTTAGGGTTTGGAGTTTTGATAAAGTTGTGGCGATTTCTGGACTGACGATGCCGTCGGGGAAGAAGTTTTCTAGGGAGATGGATCGGAGGGTATGCGTTCGGGTCAGGGAAAATAGGGAGGAGATCACTTCGCGGTAGAATGGCCGGACTTGGCGGGATTTGAAGACGGTGTTTTCGCGGGGGCCGAAGCGGAGACTGAATTCGGAGATGGAGGGGAGTGAAGGAAGCTCCCGCAGGAAAACGTCACCGGCCCGGCAGCCGAAGATTTCGTCACCATCTATCACTGCATTAGCTTGGTGCACAGATTGTTTTTAACTTTGTGTGAAATTTTGGAGAATCCGGGGTAGATATGATGTGGTAAGAGCTAGGTAATAAATATCAAACATGGAGACATAGTTATATACATACCCTCTTCAAAACGGAAGTATTTTACAACTCCACGAAGTTTGTCGGATTCTAGGATACTTCGTAATCGCTTGGCATCTTGGTCTTCTCTTCGGCGTAAGGTAAAGGTGCTGAAAAGTAATTCGGTTGCGTGGGTATTAAGTTGAGAACAAACTAGACGGACGTTTAAGAGATCCGCTGGTTCACAGTGTCTAATGACAAGGCGCTGGATTTCGCTGGGGAATTGGAGAAGCATGATTGCTGCTCTATTATGCTTCGCTGAATTTGGCTTTGCTGAACTTCTCTGCTCCTTGCTCCGTTGTTTATGGTATGCACAATGGTGATAATTCCTCGAGTTTCGTGATGCATTCAAGATAGGGGCGAGTGGAGTTGTGCTTATATGCACGAATGTCAATCCCTGTTGAATGCGGATAGCCTAAAGAGTACCTAAAGAAACGGTTGCGCGACAGGGGCAAGGGTTCTAGATTCTTGGAGAGGAAGCTGAGATATCTATATCAATGGTAGTTACTGGTTTAGATGGGGAAATTTGGGGCGTGAAATGAGGAATGAAGGGGATTGAATAGGAGAATGGAGCACGTGGTGGTTAGTGAATGGCACTTGTTGTAGGGCGTCGGTGAGGATCGCACGAATGGAAAGGGGACATTTCCACGGGTTTACACGAGATCAAATACAATTCTTCAGACGTTCGTGATGAGCTCTCTAGATGGGTTTCATCATGGAATTCTCAATTTCGCTACCCTAAGCCCTATTCCTGCACGTAATTTACACTTGATGGCAAACGGCGGGGGGCGCGAGTCTGTGAGCATGCGGAGGCGAGAGGCACGAGCTCGGACCAACGTAGGGATGTTCACGTCATGTTCAGGGCAGAAAGAGTCCATAGCGGGGAATCATCCTTAACATCAACACTTCTAAAAGCAATATATGCGCGCTCAAAAAGCTTAATTGAATGACCTGGGTTGCTCATCAACTCCGAGACACCGGATCATTTCATATTATGCTCATATTTCTTCCGCGTAGGCGATCGGCTTCGGTTAGCGGTTAGTATGCTTTAAGCGCCCAAGGATCATGTCTACGCCGGGTGAGATTTTTCTGGCCCATCGCCCGACGCCAAGCCCGGAGGTCTCTGGAGCGCTGGATAAAACTTCTCCTCTCCTCCGTTTTCTTGTCTGAATCTCCACAACACCTGTCCGCAACCATGGCGTCCTGGAGAGCTACCTTCGCACCTTTGGTGCGGAGTGTCACCCGGCTATCAGAGTCCTTCATCTCTTCTCAATCTCATGTCAGCTGCAAGGCCGCCACGGCCGTTGCCCGCGCCACTTCCATTCGGTCGATGGCCACCTACCAGCGCACCAAGCCCCATGTGAACATCGGTATGTTCGCAATTAATTCATGGAATTGAGTTTCAAAATCAACATACTGATTGTCGCCAGGAACCATTGGTCACGTTGACCACGGAAAGGTGCATTACCCCGCCATTCAGAGCCCCGCATTCCCGAAATAACAGCATACTGACTTGCGCAGACTACTTTGACTGCTGCTATTACCAAGAACCAGGCATCCAAGGGATTTGCCAACTTCGTCGACTATGCTTCCATTGACAAGGCTCCTGAGGAGAAAGCCCGTGGAATTACCATCTCTACTGCCCACATTGAATACGAAACCGAGAACCGCCACTACTCTCACGTCGATTGTCCTGGTCACGCCGATTACATTAAGAACATGATTACTGGAGCCGCCTCTATGGACGGTGCTATTATTGTTGTTGCTGCTTCCGATGGTCAAATGTGAGTTTTCGCGACTTCCGAAACGCGCCGGTAGCAAAAACTGACATAGCGCGCTAGGCCCCAAACCCGTGAACACTTGCTTCTTGCCCGCCAGGTCGGTGTCGAGCGTATCGTCGTCTTCATCAACAAGGTTGACACTATCGATGACCCCGAGATGTTGGAGCTCGTCGAGATGGAAATGCGTGAACTTCTTACTACCTACGGATTTGACGGAGACAACACTCCTATTATCATGGGATCTGCTCTTTGTGCCCTCCAGGACCGTTCCCCCGAGATCGGTGCTGAACGTATGGATGCCCTTCTTGCTGCCGTTGACGAGTGGATCCCCACTCCCCAGCGTGACCTCGAGAAGCCTTTCTTGATGCCCATTGAGGGTGAGTTTTATCATCCAAAAGCGCGCTATTTCAACCACTAACATATTCATAGACGTTTTCTCTATTGCTGGACGTGGTACTGTCGCTACTGGACGTGTTGAGCGTGGTCTCCTCAAGAAGGGAGAAGAGGTTGAGCTCGTCGGATTCAACAAGGACCCCATCAAGACCATCGTTACCGGTATCGAGACCTTCAAGAAGGAGCTTGACTCTGCCCAGGCTGGAGACAACTGTGGAATCCTTCTCCGTGGAGTTAAGCGTGAGCAGGTCCGCCGTGGTATGGTCATGGTCCGTCCCGGAACTACCCGCGCCCACACCAAGTTCTTGGTTTCCGCCTACGTCCTTACCAAGGAGGAGGGTGGACGTCACACCGGATTCCACGGAAACTACCGTCCCCAGATGTTCTTGAGAACTTCCGACGTTTCTTGCACCCTTAACTTCCCCGACGGAACTGAGGACCCCCACTCCAAGACCGTCATGCCTGGTGACAACACTGAGATGGAGGCTGAGATCCTTCACCCCATGGCTGTCGAGCAGGGACAGCGCTTCAACCTCCGTGAGGGTGGACGCACTGTCGCTACTGGACTTGTTACCCGTATCATCGAGTAAACTTGTCAGTATAAAACCTGTTGAGATGTACGATCAAAGATAGACGATTTATTCATAAAAGAATAAATGCGTTGGAATGTAAAAATGATGAGTGATATGGGATGTTATATGTTATGAGCGATGCGACGCGTAAAATATGATTCTACCAATATCTCTCTACATGCAAATTATAGTGCTGTTTTTTGTTATTTGTAGTTTAGCGAATCATAAATATCTACAACGAAATTCTTTTCTTTCTTTCGACGTGGCTTTGTGATTTGTGAAGGTTATGGATTAATTGCCGAAATACAGTGCCATTCGATGGCGTAAACAAGAGCATCGCTGCGATGAGCACCCCGTTTTCCGCCCGCTGAATGGGCATAGGAAATGTGCATGTGCACCCTCATCAACCTCATCTCAAAACACGGAACACTGTCAACACAAGCTTTGCGGGGAATACACACTAACACAAACGTCGGCTCGGGTCGGTATCAACTCCGACGTCCCCGACGTCCCCGATCTCCCCGGGCCGTCATCGTGACTCTGGCATCGGTCTTCGCGATTGGTTCTAGCTAAATTAATGTTCTTATTTGGTAAAGCTGGGAAAATAATATGTTCAAGCAACATGGCGCAGCGGAAGCGCGCCGGGCTCATAACCCGGAGGTCCCTCGATCGAAACGAGGTGTTGCTAGATATTCTCTTTTTGGCTTTTTTTTTTTTTTGCTATTTGGGGCCCAGGTTAGGTTAGGTTTTGGGGTTTGAATTAATGTTTGACTTTTGGGTTACTGTACCGAGCGCTGAGGAAAAAGCGGTTTCCAAAGTGACAGGAATTTTATTAAGATGCAGCTGTACAGTGACGGTTTTGTGTAAAGATGCATCGCGTTAAGAAGCAAGGTTCCAGAAGTAAATAATAGGGACCGCACCTATGCAGAACAGCGCGTCCTGCTTGTTGCTATTGCACTCAACTGTGATAACAGGCCTCAGAAGATCTTGCCGATGCTTGCCAAGCTCCCTAGGAGGCTCTGGCATTTCATTTCCTTCATTTTGTCTTTAGTTATCAGGTTTTTTGAAAGATGCATCGCTTCAGTGACAGGTTTTAATAGCAGATGAAAATCCAAAGTGACAGTGACAGTTGGTGGTGGTAGCGCATGCAAAGCGCATGCGGTGACCGGTGACGCTTTTTCCTCGGCGCTCGGTACAGTATTGGTTTTGGGGTGGGTTTTTTGGCCGGTAGATGGTTGAGAGTTGTGTTGCGTTGAAGATGGGGGTGTGTGTCAGAGTCGGATGGTTGAGGGTGTTAACTGAGTCCCGACGAAACACATCCTTTACATTGACCAGTATCCCGTTGGTAATACTATGACGGCAACCGTCGTCATTGTCTCCTCTCCGGCGACCCCACATCACCTCCAGCAAAACCCAAGAAGTCCCTTCACTTCCTCAGTCGTAACAACGACACAACTACTATTCTACATGCGATCCAACTCAACTACGATCACGCCTTAGTCAACCTCAAAGACACCTCTGTCAGGTTCCAAAGATTCGGAACAGTCGCCTGATGAAGCGAACTCAACGAAGCGCATGACCGAAGGCACGGAACGCGAAACCATGCAGTCTATCTGAAATAGGAGTTCTGGGGAGGCACAAGCTGCATAGATTCTATGGGCCATGTATAATGAGAAGATGGAAATGTATAAGGAGAAGATGGAAGCGCAGTCATATGCTGAGAATCTCAAGATGGAAATGCATAAAGAGAAGATGGAAGCACAATCATATGCTGAGATCTCAAGAAGCAACTTAAACGAGAACAAAGTAAGTCTACCCTATCCATATATCTCGATCTCCTAATAATTGCCTCGAGGGTGGCAATCTCGCCGCGCACCCACCCACTCACACTCACCCTAGACTTCAGGGCCGATGCTAATGATTATTCATAGTCAAGAACGAAGGTCTGAGAGATCGATTCATACACGTTTCGGAAATCAATAGCCTCATATGCTGCTTTGTGGCCGTGGTGAGGATTGCAATAGTGTTGGCAATGATGGTGTATATATTGTCGCCAACTTCTTAAAGAAAGATAGACGTAGTTATTGCTAGGATGTTATCCTCGACCTGTTGACACCGCGTATTCTACATTGCAACTATAACACCCCCCATTCCACATTTCAGCCATACCGAAGAATAGTGTAGTTAAGTTCATGCTGCCATTTCTGAGTCTTGCTAGCAGAATTCTTCAATTCTGGCAACATTAACCCAGACCACTATCAAAGGGAACCAGAAACTCAAGGAAAGACTCTTGAAGTGCCCATCCATCGTCGGCCAGACCCTTCATTGAGTATAAGTATATCCTGAACTGACCGTAAACCATCCATGGCCAAAGAATGAGCTGCCACTCAAACCATATGTACAAGCCAATTTCAACCAACAATATGACACTACATAAACCATTCCCACCAAAATTTTGTATCGTAGTGATACATCGACGTGATAAATTCGTCCACATCCACTGTATCGAGTTAGTTTCCTTGCTATTCACCAGTTCATAAGGAATCTACTCACCATATTCCAGTATTTGCCTCCTTGCATCCCCCACAATCCAATCCAGGGGTCTTAACCCATTATTATCCCTCGATTCCGGATCAGCTCCACTCTCCATCAACAATATCGCATTCTCGAAACTATTCCAAGCCAAAGCCCACGACAAAGGTGTTCTTCCAGTGTTATCTTTCGCCTCCAAATCCGCACCTTCATCCAAAAGTAATTGAACAATAGCTTTGGGACCCATTTTAGTAGCATACAATAAGGCGGTTCGATCGTCCATATCTCGAGATTCGATATCGGCACCGTGCTCTAATAACACTTGTGCCATTTCAAGATACCCTTCCTCGCAAACTCGTGATAACGCTGTTCGACCACTCTTGTCTTTGGAATCGATTGCGTGAGGGCCTTTATCAACTAATAGTCGAACTATGTCAAGATCTCCAAGACTGACCGCCGGCATCAAAGGTGTATATCTGTGACTGTTTCTGGCTTCAACACTGGCGCCTACATCCAGTAGTAGTTCTACCAGAGCTTTGTTGCGTTTCAATATAGCCAACAACAATGGCTTTCGACCTTTTGGTTCGAGTTTTGCGCCTTCTTCGATAAGTAATTCTACAGCCTCTTTCTGGTTCAAGGTAACTGCCCAGCACAGTGCTGTTTGCTTCAAATTTGGATCCTCTCGTTCAGTATCGGCTCCTTTCTGTAGCAGTAATCGAATAGTTCCCGTAGAACCAGAATGAACTGCCCGAAACAGCGGGGTAAATACGTAGATATGGCGATCGATCCGTATCGGCAATTCATGGTGTATATCGATGTCCCAGTTGTAAAGGATGAACTCTGTAAGCCCAGCCAATCCAAAACGTATAACGATGTGAAGTATATCTGATTGCCCGAGCTGCTCAGGTATTTCCCAGTCATGTTCTCGAACAGGTTCCCATGGTAAGAACCCTTAAGCCATTTTCCCTCTAGCTGCTAGTAATGATGCCATAGCTTTCCAACTATTGAAATCATATTGACTTTTTCTAAAATGATAACCCCAATTTAGTATGGTGTAACGGTGTAACACATTTCTTTCCGGATCACTGTTTACCGAGTGCTGGGACATGCTAAGCCCATATATGTAAGGCAAGTTCTCGCAATATCCTTTTGACCCTCCTGAAAAACCATACCCAATCTATATTGCCTTTCTAGAAAGTCTTGAAGCGATTTATGAACGAGACGGAGTGACGAAGTGCCTTCATCAACTGTTACTAGGCCAAGACAGGAATCAAGGATCGATTTTAGAGTCCGGATTCCATCTTCATCCAGGCAATCATCCGCAGGTCTGATTGAAAGAGTATGTCGTAGCTCGTCGATGGTTAATGGTCTTTCGGCAAGGAACACCCATTGTAGTGTCTTTAGGCCTTGTTGCTTTTTGGATTCAGGCTGCCGCAAAATTCGTTCAAGTGTGGCTTGGAAGGCATCGCCTCATTGGCGCGGTATTGTTTTAAGGGCTTCGCGTCGGTCGCGGATTGTGGTTTGCTCTAGGTCGTGTTGGATCTGAAGGGCGGGTAGTAAGAACCTGTTCAGTCGAATGAGTATTTGTACGGACAGGATTCTGTAAGTAAGATGAGTAACTTACATTCCCTCTGAGGTAGAAACAATAGTTCTCATTATCTCTTTGGTAAACTTGACACTCATAGTGAGGCCAGTATCGTCAAGTTTGATCTGGTGTTCGATGTACTTGACAATATCGTCTCTCATGGCTTCGATCCTGACCAATGTAGGACTAGCAAAATATTTCTCCATGTACTCCACTACCTGTGGTCTTCCTGTGAAAAATATCCTAAAAGAATTCTTCAACTCAGGACTCTGAAGGATTTCTTGCAGCGAGTGTAGAAAGAGTGATCTCTGTTGTTGAAATTCGTCTAGGGCATCAATACAGATATATACCCGATCAAACAACCGAATTGTATTCGTCAGAACCAGACAAGTTTCTTCGAGCGTCAAATTTGTCTCAGATTTCTTCAACTTCCACAACTTTTCGATGATGGTTTTACACAAAACCCGGTGGGAAGATATGGCTTGCTTCAGTAGTAAGCAAATCATTTGTTTAGCTGTTTGTCGTACTTCGTCCCGATAGTCGCAGTAAAGCCACATGATACATATCTTTTCCCGTCCATGGAGAACACGCAACAAGTGATCGATGACGAGCGAGCTAAGTGATTCTCTATGTATCAGTACCAACGCCGATGGCAAATAGAATGCCACGATATCGCTTACCAGATAATCGATTTTCCGGCGCCTGGTTTTCCGTAACAACCGAAGAGTTGACTGCACCTGCTCTCACCAGTGGTATCTGGTTTGATTTCTAGGTTCATCCATTTCTGGAAATCCAGCGAGTCTATGAACCAATCCCCGGTATCAGTGAGTCGCTTCGATGATAGTTCACCATGTCTTTCAGATAGTTTGACGCTGGATATCCAAGACGTGAGCTTGTCTAGTCCTTCTTCTACAAATTAAAGATGATTAATACGGTACAGGAATTCACGTAGGTTGAAGATTACCTTCGGACTGGGTATCCATTCGCTTGATCGCACGAGACATTTCTTGAATCTCTAGAGTAAAGTTGTGTACCTCGCCAAGAGCTTCAACTATCCCTGCCAGCTTCTCGGAGTTTTGAAGGACCTGTTCTGGCACACCTATGGACATCTTCTGTAATGTCGATATCGTGGCTTGTAGTTCATCCCTTTGCTTCTCCAACTTTGACATAACCTCGGAGTGTGTTTCTAATAGTAAGGAGCTAAAGAAAGATGAATTAGTAACTGGATATCTAGGGTTTATCTAACGAACCAATCTATTCGAAACCCCCAGTGAGAATTGAAAATATTGTGAAAGACGGTTTAGCGAAGCCACGGTCTTTTCACATTCCTCCTTTTGCAGTAGCCATTTTATTCGTTCCACAAGATCTGATAATTTATTGCTGTTGGATGCGCCGACCTTGCACAGCTTTTTATAAAGATCGCCGATGTGAGTTTCTGAGAACTTTACTACCGAGTATAAAACGCAGGTGTCCCCAAACGAAGCTTCCAGTTTTCCTTGAAGCAAAAGTCGACGCATCTGTTCCAGAACGAACGAGAATGCCGTGATCTCTTGGTAAAGACGGTGTGCGTCACTGGGTGCTGATTTCACGCTGTCGGTGTAGTCCATCAGGAACCTGGTAACCTCGCTCGCTAGACAGTGGTAATGATGGTAGATAAATGCTGTGTTCACTGCTTCCGAGATGGTGTCTCCCATGATGGACGGAGATACTTCGGAATTGCATTTTCCCCGCTTTCGCCTACATATTTAGTGCTGAAATGCAAACCCTAGATTTTCCGGGGATTAAAATACCACGCGGCGCTTACTCTAGAACGACCTGCCTAATTAATCGAAACATCATTCGGCAGGAAGTGGTGTTTCATGCGCTTATCTTGTCAGGATACAGTTAGCTGAAATGCACGGAAGTAAGTACACGCGTGAGAGTTGATGAGCCATATGGTATCCATCTTCACCCTGGTTTTTACTCGCCGCACTTCTTCAGTTTCCTTTTTGTTCTTTTCTTCTACTCGTTCTCTCTAATGTTTCTCGCACTCTCTGATACTTTGCCAGTACATTGGTGATAAACTTGTCTATCTCACTAGCATCGCCTTTATCTCTTACATATTCTTCTCTGTTCAGGTTTTCCGGCTTGCCTACGGTTAATCCCCATCGAATTGTTCTGAAAAATACCCGATCGAATGGTCCGGTGGAAAATAGAACTTAGAAAATTACGAAATCACAATAGACAACGTTCGCAAAGAATATGTAGAACAAGAGCATTGATCATTAACGTCATCAAGCTTACCCAGCATCCAAATATTTCCTTTTAACACCTCGTTTCGTCACTTCCCTTTACTGCGACCGGATATCTAAATTCCCGCCAATCCCTCCACCAAAACTGCAATCCCCACCGCCCCTGGATCCGGAATATCTCCAACCTGTTCAATATACACCGTCCTCCCGAGCTTCGGCTTCATCCCCTTCGTCTTGTCCGCTCCAGCTCTCGCCTCTTTTGCCGCTCTAACCACATCTCCCGTCTTCTCAAACTCCGCCAAAAACGGATACAACGCATCCATCATCGTCCTATCCCCTGGCTGAGCTGGGGTATACCTTCCCAAATCACTCAAAGCCGCCATACCAGCCTTGGCCCATACCGACGCATCCACCCCAGTCACCTTTGTGGCCTCGCTACCATTCCTAAGAGCTTGAACCAATGCATTTAGGTAGATAGAAGTGAGAGCTCCTGAGGTACCGTCCATACTCTCCTCCACCACCCCAGCAATCCTACTAACCGTGGAGACAGGATCCTCCGTCACAGCTCCCGCTTTCATAAAACCAATCACCGCTTCAGCCCCACGCTTCAAACCTGTACCACAGTCCCCATCTCCAACAAGGCAGTCAAATCTCGTGAGCTCTGGCTCGGCTTCGATAATTTTCTTTAAACCGTTCTTAAGAGTGGTGATGAAGACCGGGATATCCATCCTAAGGGAAGAGGTGGGTGTGGGATCGCATTCTATTAAGGGTGCAGGAGCAGAGGGAGGGCGGGACCAAGTCGAGGAGCACACGCATGAGGACCAGCCGAGAGTTTCGTGGGCGGCGTCGAGGAGGGAGAGCATGTCTTTACCGCATCCCAGGCCGGTATCGGCGAGGCGGAGAAGGGTGATACTGAAGCCGTGGCCGTTGAGGGAGGTCATGTAGGTGCCGGAATAAACGCGCTTGGGCTTGATTTGGTATTCCTCTTCTGGGGGTAGGTTAGCAAGCTGGTGGAGGTGAAGGAGAGGGTTCCTCATCTTGTAGACTTTAGGGTGCTTTGCTAAACTTACCAAGAGATTCAACGACATGAGCTGTAACCCCGCCGAGCTCCAAAGGTGAAACACCACCGAGGTTGTTGACCATCAGAACGAATTCTTGACCCATAGTTACGGGGCCCAGGTACGCTCTATCCTTATCATCCCCCGCCAGCAACTGCTTTAGCATGGTACTGACCAGACAATCAATCTTTGGAATTTTCATTCTCCTGCATCCTCTCTCATTATGGATTCCCATTCCAAGCTCTAGTTCGTCTTCGTCTAGCTCTACACATTCATCCATTTCAGCCGTTCCTGGAATATGAACGTGTGATAACGAGCTTCCCAAGGTGACAAGATTCTTCGAAACTAGCCTGGCAATTCCGGCACACTCCTTCAAAGAAGCCCCCGTGGCTGCGAGTGCTCCACAAATCTTGTGTACGAAAACAGTTCCTGCCATTCCTCTGCGACCAACCTTTCCAGACTTCTCTCGACCAACCCCAACGTCTTCTCCAACTACTACCATTTCGATATCCAATCCCTGAGCTCTGGCTTTCTCCGTGGCTAATCCGAAGTGTAGGACATCGCCGGTGTAGTTCATGACGATTAACAGGACGCCGGAATTCTCGCCGACGCGCTGGGAAATGCAGTTGTAGATTTGTTTAACGGAGGGAGAGGCGAAGATGGTTCCTGATACTGCAGCTCGGAGGATTCCATCCCCTACAAAACTGGATAAGGGCAGTGATGAACCCGATATCAGTCTATGCTATCCAACTGCGAGAGGAAGGCTCCAGAAAGGAAGACAAACCCGGCGAATGATGGTTCGTGACCGGCTCCACCGCCCGATACTAAGGCCACATTATCGGGGGAGGCGTCTTTCCGGTATACAATCTTATTGGGTTCGTCGATTGAGGTTGAGGGGTTGGCATATTTCACCGATTTGAGGGCGAAGGATACTAGTTGTGTAGGATCGTTGATAAAGTGCTTGCCTGGTGAGTCTTTAGTTTCTGTATCGTATTATTCTCATTCAATCCCCATTTCAATCTCTCTGAATCCCTCGAATACCAATAACGCTCCCAATCCCGCTCCTGAAGTCGCAAAAAGGGTGACCCACTGCTAACTGGCATATTCCAGTTCGGATTTCGATGTAGATTTCGTTTTAAAGATTCGTTTGTTCGTAGTAATGTTGCCTGACGCTTGATTCTGTATTGCTTCGTGAAATTCCATTCTTTTAAGTCGTTGTATCTCGGAAATTAAAGTGTGAGAGATCAGGTTTGAAAAAACTAAGATTCGTAAAACTCATAACAGCTTGGAAGAGAAGTCGAAAAAATTGATAAGGTGGGGCCGCCCCACGGCACGCTCCACGGCACGAGAACTGGCAGGCGGTGACGTTAATAAGAATAGTCAATGACGTTAGGTTTCTTTGGAGACTACCAGTGACTAGCATAAATTGCACACGGAAACACCTTTTAGGACAGTGAAAACCAGATAAATGAACCTTGCAAGGGACGCGAAGTGTTTTTCATCTGGACTTCGTCGGGACCCCTTGTTACTGCGGAGGCTCCATCGGTTCTTCTTTGAGGCTTTGATGAAACTTGCATAAACTTCCCGATGATAAGGTCCCATTTGCTGACCTTTGGTCTAACAAGGTGCACTCAAAACATGTTACACAAACCCAGGGACGCGACGTTGTGGCGGATCCCGGCGTCTATTCTAAGTGTTCCTCCCCTGCTACGGCGCGTAACGCGAACGCGAAGTTCGAACCGCAAACGTCATCCCGCATCACCACTCTACGCGCACTCGGCCCGTCGCACCATAACCCCCGGGTACCCTTCTTCTTACCCATATCCAGATTCGCTATATCCACAAGTCAAGTTCTAGAACCCATTCCTTTACCCCACCCTGCCCCACCACCATGGCCTCCCTCCTCCACCGTCAACTCCGCATCTTGCCCCTAACCTTCCTCTGGACCCACCTCTTCTGGACGAAATGTTATTCCGTAGGGGATACCCTAGGAGCTTCAATGTTACCTACGATAAACGTATCAGGGGATTGGATTGTCATTTCAAAGTTCCATTCTAGGGGGAGAGGCATAATAGTTGGAGATTTGGTCTCTTATGCTCATCCCATAGATGGCCCCGATGTTAATGTTGTTAAACGCGTTATTGGATTGGAGGGGGACTTTGTGGTTAAGGATCCGAGTGATGGAAGTGGGGATATGTTGCAGGTATGTGTGCTTGTTCGAAGGTGAATGGGGAATCGGGTATATAGAGCCCTACCTGGGGTACGGGTGGGGGAAGATCTTGTTGGGGCTCCTATTCCTCAGGATCCTACGAGACCAAGGTACCTAGGGTTCCTAGATACAGGGGATCTGGGCTGCTTTGTGGGGTACAGGGTATGCATAGAGCAGGGAATGACTGACAGATGCAGGTGCCTAAAGGGCATATCTGGACTACGGGGGATAATCTACCACACTCATTGGATTCCAGGATATACGGGCCTGTACCGATGGCATTGGTTAGGGGCAAGGTCATTGCGAAAGGGTTGCCTTGGGGTTGGATAAAGAATCCTTTTACGGAGGAGGTTAATCAATAGGAAGTTATGGAGATTCTTGATCGGTGAAAAGGGTGGGCTTGGGATTCACTGGGGATATCTTAGAGATCACATAGATATGGCTGGATTTCATTGGGATTAACGGTATTGTTTCCACGGCATAAATGATGGGTGAAAAGGCAACGGAAAGTTTGGTATTATTATTATGCACACTACTTAGTGCGTATTCCCACCGGTAAAAAGGATGAGTGAAAAAATGAAAACTTGGGATTCCTACTCCGTATTCCCGCTGGTATTTCCGCTGAGGGCATAAATATTGTCTACCGTACGCCATGCTTTTGTAGATTCTAAAATACAGATCCAACCCCATTCCACACATATAATACAATTGTACATCACCGCTTACTTTGTCTTCTCCTTCTTGTTCTCGTTTATCCGCACAAACTGCTGGTCCCATCCAGGGAGGTTGTGTTGCTGCATGAGCTCCTTGGTGTAGGTATCCCACTGTCCTCTGAACATGAAAGCTCCGATAGGCGAGAGCTTGTTCTTGGCCTGGAATGAGCGGAGAACGAATCCATCACGCTTAATGTTGGATTCCTTCAAGGCCTTCGCGTCCAATCTATCCTCCTGCTTGAGCAAAACCAATGCGTAACGGTGGTATGGCGATCCCTTCTGGACGTGGGGAGGAAGCCACTGAACAATTTGGTCGGAGGGCTTGGCACCGGTTCCAAAAGCCTGGGTCTGAGTGTGAGAGAGAGGGATGTTGGAAACCAACCAGTGAAGGCGGTAGTCGAAGCGGTCCTTCTCGACGTTGGGGACATCTTGGTGATTCTCAGCACTGTAACCGGTCATATATAAATTGGATCCAGGAGCATACCCAAGTCAACAACAGCCACGGTGCAAAGCATCTTCTGGGGCTTGAAGGAAATAACCTTCAATGTAGGCTTGTTCTCGGAAGAGAAAGAGGCAACAAAGTCACCAGGGTGAATTTCCTTTCCCTTGAAACGGAGCTGAACGTCGACCTCGGGTTCAATCTTGGGCAACAAATCGGGCATAACGTTCATCTGGGTCAAACGCTGCATAAGGATAGGTCGTCGGTATTCTCTCCATTTCCGGTCGGCAAGGAATCTGTAAACCGGCTTCTCCATATCAACTATAATGCGCCCCGAATCAGCGACAAGACTCCAGCATGGCAGGGAGACCCGCACTTATTCCCCTGTCAAAGCTGTACTTGACTCTAGGGTTGTTGATTTCCGCCTGAACCTCGAGGTACTCCAGGTGGTCCTCCATCTCTTTAATCTTGTGCTGGTTCGGCTTCTCCTCTTTACGGGCCTTCATAATTCTCTCCTTCTGTGCTTCAATAGCCTTCGCCTTCTCGAGACTGTCCTTCGCAATAATCTCACGAGCAAACTGGAAGGTCTGGAAGGGCATCGACTCGATTACACGAGGGTACACCGGCTTTGGGCGACCGGGTTTCCATCGGGGAAATCTGTATGTTCGGGTTCGCAGTCCTCGCGCGGCGACGGTAGGGATGGCGGGGGCTGAAAACGAAGGCCGCAGCGCGTTCGCGACGATTGACCGAGCGCCGTTCATGGTGGACCGGGAATGTGGCGGGGTCAATTCGTTGTTGTTGTGGTGGGTTTGGAGGGGTGGGTTCGGTTGGTTGTCGATGGCAAGGCGGCTGCAAAAGAGCTCCGCAAGATCGAAAAAAGTTTCCGGAGAAACCCTGCAGCCGCCATTCTCCACCGAGCCTCAGTCAAGAACGACGACACCACCCCCAACACCAGCAACGGAATTGTACTCGTCGCCGGTAAACAACAATGGCCACCGCTCGTTCGATATGCTCCAAGGCGAGATTACTCGCTGGCGTTTCTCGCGTCGGTGTTGCGCAGGACATCATGAAGGTTTGTGGCAGCCGCATGCCCGAGAAAGCACACGAGTGGTTCATGAGAGATGATGAGCGATTCATGAGCGATTCACACACGGTATATAACTATTCACTAACAATGTCTATAGCCGGTCTTTGCTGCCACCAGGTCAATGGCCACCGCCGTCACCACTCCTGCTGAGACTCCCGCTCCCTTCGCTCTCCGGAAAGGTGTGACCTCCCCGACTACTCCAACTTCAACATCGAGCATGTCCTAATAACAACCGCTCACAGCACCCACCGTCCTCGCCACTCTCCACACCTTCCCTACCATGGAGCCTGTCCGCTTCGAGGAGTTCCCCAGCACCTTCCTCTACGCCCCCCTACGAAAGGATATCCTCCACAGAGCCGTCATCTTCGAGGGAGACGCGCACCGTCTCGGACGGGCCAAGACCAAGGACAGAGGAGAGGTTCGCGGATCTAGCCGGAAGCTTCGGCCACAGAAGGGAACTGGTAAAGCGCGTTTGGGAGACAAGAAGTCACCCATGTTGCGCGGAGGAGGAGTTGCTCACGGACCCAAGCCCCGTGATTTCTCCACCGAGTTGCCCAGACAGATTTACGACTTGGCCTGGAGAACTGCCATCAGCTACAGATACCGTCGTGCCGAGTTGATTGTTGTTGAGAACTCATTGGAGATCACGTCTCCTGACCCTTCGTTGGCCAAGACCATCATGACCAGGTACGGGTGGGGAAAGGAGGGTGGACGGTCGCTCTTTATTACCACAGAGACCAGACCCAACCTTGAGGCGGCTATGGAGAAGTTGACTACCGACGGACGGGTATTGACTATGAAGGATGTTGATGTTAAGGACTTGGTGAGATTTGATGGTTCCCTTATCCCAGTATATCTACTAACAAATTCAGCTCGAGAACGGACGAGTGATTATCGAGAGAGATGCTTTATCTGTGTTCAGCAAGCACCGTGCTGTTCGCGAGGCTCGTCGCTTCAAGGCCAAGTACGACGATGCGCCGGTGGTTGCTCAGCGTCACTTCGAGGTTAAGCCTGAGGTTGTAGCGGAGACTGTTGAGAACACTGCTACTGCCAACTAAGCGGTGTTGTTGAAATGTAAAATGAGCTGTATTATATATTTTCTGGTTGTCAAAATATCTTTTTTCCGTTAAAATTATTCCTGAAATTACTGTGAATTAATTCCAAAATATCGAATGCGATCTCGTGCCCCTCCCCCACATCGCGCGTAATTTAGCGCCGAAAGCGAATCTCGTAAATTTCTGGCTAGGTAACACAACCACCACACCCTCGGCTTCAACCTGGTCAACGCATCAAGCAACCGCCCCCACAACGAAACCACGACGAGATGTTGTCGACACGACTTCTAAATAGCAGCCTGCGCTCGCTGCGTCCCAACATGCCCCTCCGCGCAAAGATCGTCGCCCCTGGTTTCCGCGCCTACTCGTCACAAATGGACCCCGACGATGTCCTATTCCAGAGCAACTACGGTGTACGAACCATCGAGCTGAACCGACCCGCCAAGTACAATGCCTTGAACGGCTCCATGATTTCCAAGATCCGCCCGCGGTTGCAGGTTCCTCCTACCGAACCCTTCAGCTCCATCGCTTCTAACTGTCCGCGCAGGAATGGGAAAAGTCACAATTGGCCAACATCATCGTCGTGAAGGGCGCCGGAGAGAAGGCCTTCTGTGCCGGAGGAGATGTAACTACACTTGCCATCAACAACAAGGAGGGAAGAAACCAGGAGTCAGTAGACTTCTTCCGCGACGAATACCAGGTCAACCACCTCATCGCTACCTACTCTAAGCCCTATGTTGCTTTCATGGACGGAATCACCATGGGAGGAGGAGTCGGACTTTCCGTCCATGCTCCCTTCAGAATTGCTACCGAGCGCACCGTATTCGCCATGCCCGAGACCACCATTGGATTCTTCCCCGACGTTGGAGGATCCTTCTTCCTCCCCCGTCTTGACGGAGAGATCGGAACCTACCTCGCCTTGACCTCCCAGACCTTGCAGGGTGTCAACGCTCTGTATGCCCCCACATAATGACATGCGTAATAATATCCTAACAACCCCACAGCTACGCCGGTATCGCAACCCACTACCTCCACTCCAGCTCCCTCCCCGACCTCGAGGCTCGTCTCGCAGAACTCGACTTCCCCGACTCCCTCCCCCTCGCCGACCGTGAGAACATCATCAACGAGACCATCGACGAGTACTCCACCGGACTTCCCTCCGACAGCATCGCCCTTGGTGGATCCCTTCGTGCCTCTATCGACCGTTGCTTCTCCGCAGACTCCATTGAGGGAATCCTTCTCGCCCTCTCCACCGAAACCGCCAACAAGGCCTGGGCTGAGCAAACCACCAAGACTATCCGTGCCCGCTCCCCCACCTCCCTTCGTGTCACCTTGAAGCAGCTCCGTCTCGGAAAGAACTGGACCATCGGAAAGACTTTCCAGTGGGAGCACCAGATTGCGACAAGGTTCATGTACCACCCTGATTTCGTCGAGGGTGTCGACAAGAGGTTGATCTCTAAGACCAACGACCCTGTCTGGACCCCCGAGAAATTGGAGGATGCCCCGGAGTCTATTGTCGAGGAGTTCTTTGATATCCCTGCTGGTACCGAGAGATTGAAGTTGTTGAAGGAGGGTGCGGCAGAGTACAGAAAGTACCCCCATGCTAGATTTGGTCTGCCGACCGAGGAGAAGGTACGGAGTGTTGTTAACCAGGCAAGATTACCTGCGAGGGAGATTGTCGAGTGGTTTGTTAGAGAATACAAGGGTAAGGATGGTGTGAGGGAGAAGGTTAAAGAGGTTTTGGAGAGGAAGACAAAGAAGGATGAAGCCGGTGTTGCCGTGTGGAATGTTTTGTAAATGGGGAAAGAGGAAGGAGGAAGGAGGATGGTGGATAGGCCCTAGACGGGTGCTTTGTAAAGATAGGATTGGTAATACATATTTGAACAAAAATGCGGGTTTGCGTTTTATATATCAAGTTTCCAGGAACTAAGCAAGTGGATTGGGATGGTGTTAGATGATCGACTATGAAATGACAGTGTGACATTATGTGATGCTGGACTGGACGAGGGATCCCAGTTACCTATCCACCAAAGACAAAAATCAAACTCCACCCAAGAAACCGGGAAAGAAACATCCACGTTAGAGATATTTGATGTCCCTGGGAGCCCTGGAAGAGCCCAACCTCGCCCGGGGAGCCCAGGAATCCCACTAGTACATACTCTGCAGCCCTAAAACCCCCAGTGCCTCACAAATCAAGTAAATTAAGCATCTTGGACCTCTCTCTCTATATCATGCTTAAAGTACGTATGTATAGCATGATGCTGAAGTAAATAACCTAGGTATTGAACTGATAGATCCCATGAAGGTGGAGCATCCAGGGCTATCTAACCGGCATAGCTTGCTCCCGAATCCTCAGGTCTGCAACAGTCTGATTTTCTCCTGTAACAACAACTTCCACTTCCATCTTTGTCCGCAAATCACTCTCGATGGCATGATGTTACACCCACAGTGTAACTCCTGATAAACATACTTCAACCGGCGCGGCTCGAATGACGCACGTAAATATGTGAGTACCATGCGATACTTTGTGACGCTAATAGATGTGATAAGTAGCACGTCTAGAGAGCAGTATCTCCGCTCTCTACCATCTCCACACAACTTCCACGCACACAGACAAGCAATACGGTGACCCAAAACCAGCCTCACAATCATCCCGATCCGGCCAGCTTCGAATTGGGAACAGAGTCAGAGGAGACCGTTTTTATCACTATGTATACAGCTCAACAATTCCCTAGATCTGTATCATCTCAGCAATATCCAGAAATTCTACCGCATGTTCAACAAACCAGTGACTTGTTACATTACACCGCCCATTCTCAGCTAGGACCAGACCTCACGAATAAGCCTCGGTTTAGTCAGCTGTCCTCTGGCTTTGAGCTTTTACTATCTCAAAAATACCCGGGAATGCTCTCGCAGCTTCAACCCAGAAACTTGGTACAACTCGTCGACGATGCCCAGCCAGAATCAAATCCTTCGAATGACCCTCAGTTTTCTCCGCAGGTGCAACTCTCTCAATCACTACGGCGCAAGAACATTTGGAAATGCAAATATGGTACGAAAACTGGCAAGAAAACAACGTATCCAGCCAACCAGGCACAAATATCTCCAACGAGCCTCGGATTACGCCGCAGTTCCCCGAATCTTCATCCTCTGAATAAAATTTGGACATGCAACCACATTTTACATGGGTTGATAACTGGCTATTAAATACTAATGATTGTCAGCCGGAATCAAATCTCACAAACGAGCTTCAGATTATGCTACAGTTCCCTGAACTTGCATTTAGGTCTCAAC
Source organism: Pyronema domesticum (assembly GCA_024516145.1). Lineage (NCBI taxonomy): Eukaryota > Fungi > Ascomycota > Pezizomycetes > Pezizales > Pyronemataceae > Pyronema > Pyronema domesticum. The sequence goes on from JAJJXL010000034.1 coordinate 259,612, forward strand.
AACATCCCGACATGCAACCGGATATCACACGGCTTGATAGCTTACTAAGCGGCACTGAATATCGTCATTCGGAATCAAACATCTCCAATGATCCCCAGTTTTCTCCACAGACGCCACTCTCTCAATTTGTACTGTCTCAAAAACATTCGGAAATACAACTAAATATTCCATTGGCTAATAACTTGCTAAACGACGCCGAATACAGCCACTCGGAATCAAATCTCACCCATGAGCCCCAGGTTGGCCATAGTGACTTTAGGAAATAGCAGCCCTGCTTTATCGGTGAATGTCCAGAATATATCAGGCTCTGGAAACAATACCCCTAGTACCGATGAACAATATGCGGCCCCAGCATATAGTGCTGGTTTTTGTGTATCGGGCGGGAAACTGTTGGACTTAGCGACTGGAAAAGAAGTACAGCCGGTACGGTGATAGATATCATGTGCGTAAATCTGAACTGTGGTAAGACACCAGAAATCTTTGACTGCGTGCATACTGATAATACAGGTACCATTGGAACGTGTGCCACAACGCTAGGATTGAACAAATAGCGTGTAGCAATTGCAGACACCCGATATCGATACAAAAAGCCCACGAACACCACATGCACTGTTTCGCATACACCAATGATTTACAAGATGAATACGTATTCCCGCAATATCCACGCGAAACCAGACTCAAAAAAGAACATCGATAACAGCGGGATTACGTATACGGGTCGAAAATTGTTTTCACAACATGTACATTGAGGGTGTCTGATTTATTTTTTTATCCTGTATAGAGTTGAAGTTTTGCTATACGAGGTAATAGGGGTGATCAAACTGCGACGGAGACGGGTTTTTTTATAAATAAAAATGCTAGCGTCAAAAGTTAGCCAATTAGAAATTACCCATTTCCAAGCAAAACCACAAGAATAATAATTTCAAATCCGTCGAATCCGTCGGTAAAAAACCAGCAACGGACCCGACGGATTCAATAAAATAAAATCAAAAGTCTCTAAAGACTCTAAATCAGCGCCAACTAAACCACATTCAGCGTAGTAACACGCACACTAGCAGGGGTGTATATAGAAAATCAATCCGTACCCGTCGGGGTCAGTCAAACTGGACGAATTTCAGCTATTATCCTATTGGATGGATCTCTTACCAAGCTACGCATTTAATTTAAAAAACCCGTCGCAGTTTGATCACCCCTAATGTAAGAGTGTCAGAAAGCTACAACATGGTTCCTGGGTTTATCCTAATGTATTTATTACGTACTTATATTTCTCGCGGCAGTAAATCAATGATACTTTAGCTTCTACCCGATCGATCAGAAATCCCTTTCATCATCGAACCCATGACCTCCTTTGGGTCCATGAACTTTATATTACATTTTCTCTCGGTAATAACTCCCTCGCAAGTAGACTCACATGCAACAAGATTTGTTTCAGAATGTCGGATGATACAAATACTACTCGGGTATAAACATAAGCCATCAAGTTACACAGGTTTTCGTAGCCCTAAATCATTCTCATCCAAGGAGTTTCACCCCTTCTACCACAATTTCCTAGCAGTGCATACATTTTCGAACAATTCTCTTGTATACAGCCCAAGTATTGTAGGTGCTAGGAGGTCTCGGCCGGTGAGAACGTTGATATTATCCAGCATGCTCCAAATTAGGCAGCCATCCTCAACGAGTGAGGAGAAAGAGAACTCGGATTCCTTGGTAGGAGACTTGCTAGTAGAGGCGGAGGCGAGTTCCATTTCTGCGTCTGGGTTTTGGTCTGGAGGGAGTACTATGTGCTGGATCTATCTTAGTCAGGGTCCAGGACTAGATAAATAGATCTAGTAGTACTCACGTGTTGGTAAGTCTGTCAAATTCCGGGCTCATAACCTGTAGCAAGGAACGGAGCAACAGATGGAAAGAAAGGCTGTTAAGCCTTTTGCTAAGTTCCAACACGACAACAGGGAGGGAGGTCGTGGAATGTGTGAGGGAATTCAAGAAGAGATCAAATGGTAGTAGATCCTTGATCTGCGCTTGCTTGCTTGCTTGTTAAATCTGAGAAAAGCCTGAAAAGAAAATTGCCCCCACTATATATCAAAAAGGAACTGATTACATTATCATTTCGTGGCCTCTGATTGCATCATTTTCCGTGATCCATACATGCTGCGCTAGTGCACTAGTACAGAAAGACAGAGAAACAATGACGCGGATTTAATGTTAGATCCGCCTAGATAACCGATAAAAGGGTAAATAAAACCGGGTAATTTCCATAATAGTGAGTCATAGTTTGTTAGATTCAGACTACTTTGCAAGCCGTGTAGGTATTTACGTCAAAGCGGATCAACTAAGTATGTATTGTACCAGACTTCCGTGATCTGTACATACATAAGCAATGCACAATTTCTAGCTCATATGGCTCCAGGTAACTAGCCGATGCTTGTTTTGGTCGTAAATATAGATCATTAAAGCTTTTTATCGAGATATGACTCGCTTGTTTATTGGTGTCTAAAACTGAGCTGTATTCAGTGACCATCCGATAGCTCCTTCTGTGATAGTGCATTCAGCGGATCTAGGTGCCGAGTTCGTCCCGACTGCCCGCTGTTGATTGTTTCTCGAATCTCCGGTAGTCCTCGCGATAGGCTGACGTGATACACCGCGGCGCTAGGCGCATCGCAAATCGTCGGCTCCGGGCTAATGTTGAGAGAGGTTGCCCGTTACCAAAACTTCATGATACGAATAGTTCGTAAGCGCGGATTTTGCTGCGGGCTGAGTATATAGTCCAGGCTTCCCCCCCGTACTTGACAGTATCTTCTTAGTGCCTTTCGTCCCTTTAGTGCCTATTGTCCCTCTTGTGCCTTCCGTCCCTTCTTTTCTCTTTTAGTTTCTTCTGTTTGTTTTTTCTTTTAGTTTTTGCTGTGTCTTTATTATTCTTTCCTATTATTCCTTATTTATTCCTAATGTTCCTAGGGATGCGGAGGTTATGGGCTTGTGTCATCCACGTAACGAAAGCCTGCCTTCGATTTCCCTCAAACAGGATTGGCACCCTGTTTGAGAGAAGTCGAGGGTGGGCCTTTTTTGCGTTAAGTCGTTTTGACCACCGTAAAGCAGTGCTGGCGAGGATTGTACCTACTGCTAGTAGACAAGTGATTGGAGGATCTTCCTGGTAGCCCTACTTCTTTGCCGCACCGCAGAGGGGTGAGGCTTTTCTACGTTTGGTGACTTTTGTTGTTTAAGCAACCGTTGCGTGATGCCTGTCAGCCCGGGAGCGCCCTTGACAAGCCGTGTGACATACCATGAAGACCCTCCACAGCATGTTCTTTATGCTTTCTAAGTTCTCCAGGTAGTCAACTTTGACACTCTGCATAGCTCAACCGCCATCCGTACAATCGGACATGTTAAATTCCCACGGACACAAGGGAGCACTCGACGTCTTGGCAAGCCATACCCACCTTTTCCTCCACCTCCCAGACTCTATTTCTCTAGAGCAAGAGCAGAGGGTAACCGCGCCCGGAAGAGCATTGGACAACCGCAGCCGCAAGAGCAAGCAAACAGCAGCTTGGGTACTGGGGGATCAGTGGATTGGATCCACTGAAGTCAAAGAAAGGGATACCGATCTCACTTACTCGCCGCGGCGAGTGGAAGCAACATCGGGCACATTAGGGGCTCGATTCCTAGGCAGCCCAGGACGTGATTTGTCTGTCCTATTTCTCCCTGTGGAGTAGTATCTAGATAGTACCACACTCCAATACCATTGACCCACATGCTACTGTTTGCTTGCTCTTACTGTAGAGAAAGAGATAATTAGCATAGAAATCGCAACACAGGAACAAAAAAAAAATACTAACCTCCTTACTCTACCCTTAATCTAGCCAATTCGGCTCAGGCTTCTGGGATATGCAGCAGATAGGTAGTGTAACGCCATCTCCTGGGAGTTGTTGATATCCTGCCGTTGAATGGCAACCGTCCGGGTCAAGTCCTCCGAGTTCACAAACTCATCGAATGCAGTAATCCACCGAAAAAAAAAAGCCTTGATAGCAGAGGGCGCGCTCTCTGTACCTCCATATGTTGGATAATGCGGTGTGTAGTGTGTGTTGTTGTCGATGAGAAGGTTGTCGAAGTTTATTGGACAGATGTGGATGGAGGTGGAGGATGACAAGAAAAACTGAACGAAGGAAGGGGACAAACAATCAGAAGCGATGCAGTGTGTAAGGTGTGAGCCCAATCAACCCTGTTACTTTTCCATGAGATCTTTCTGCGAATATGTGTATCTATTCGTAGTTTGACAAGCAATTTGAGCAAGGCTGGATTGATCGGCCCTAAACCCTAATTTCCTGAATGTCTGGAAATCGGCACATACCCCTAAACTCGTCTCGGCTCCGAATTGCGTGAGAAACGCTACTCAAGGTAATTCTAATCATTTCATGTAGAAAAATACATACCTGTAGTCTTCCGAGTCCTTCCTTAGAACCTTTCTAGCGTCACGCGTGCGCATACCCGCCGCGCATATGTATCCCAAGTGCACATTACTTTCCCGGAATCATTTCGCGATTCAATCCCCTCGTACGCCAAGCTCAGCCACTGTTTGCTGACCACGAAAATTTAGGAGCTCTTCATACGGTTGCCCCAAAGTGTACAAAGCTAGATATTACATGCAAACGGCTTGCCGTAATTTTCTGTATCACGTAATACGGCAGGAATTTACTTTCGGGAAACCCAACAAGTGATGAAACTCTCCCCGGATCTTCCGGTCAGCACTTTCACTATATTCAATCCCGTACAACCTTACTTGCAGATGCACATTACCGACTATTGCAATGTGCCGCAAAGCCTCCGGTGTGAGGAAGACTGCTCTATGATTAGTACTATGCTCAACCGGCTGACACCGTTTACCATCCCGTGCTCCTTTGGGAACCCCTGCTACCGGTGCTCTAGTTTTAAATCCTTTGCGGATCCGACAGTTGAATCTTGCTCCGGAGCTTTAGTTTGAACCTCGCCGCCGCCACCTTTATCGGCTCACGAACTGTGGATTTTATCACTCGCTATATCAATCACACAACTGCAACTTGCAAAAATATATCAAACTCGATAAAGATTAATTAAACATTACAATAATTATCAACTAAACATGTGGAATCCCCAATCTTCCGCCCGCAGCTCTTTCGAGTTCGATATCGGTATGTTCCCTCGGTCATAGCCTATCACTTGCATTCTCCCGTTACCGAACTCCGCTAACCTTATTTCACAGATGAGCCTCGCCCGCTTCTCTCTGTTCTAAGGAAATCTTCAATCCCCTCCATTCCCAACCTCCCTTCCCTCTCCAATCTCGCCCCAACTTCCGTTGGGTCCATCCCTGCCCTCAGCTCCACACTTATAACCTCCGCATCATCCTTAACCACGAGCATAGCCAGAGGCGTAGGGGTGGTCCTAGACCATGTAACCGATAGCTCGAACTGGCCGAATATGTGGGGGAAAGTTATGGCTACGGCGGGAGCTTATATGGATGCGGACTGTGTGAGATTTGCGGAGATGGAGGAGGGAGGACGAGAGTTTTAGGGATTCGAGGAGGGAGAGCCCATGGGTTAGGTTGATCAAGGGTGTTTTTGGATAGGATTGGGTTTGGAGTTTGGAGTAATGTTTAATTGGAGAGATTGTACATAGGGTTATAGGCTGAAATCATCAAATATCATTGCATAACTTGTCCTCGGTATATTTACTTGCATTAAAAATTACCACAAAAATTGAGAATAAACCAACCACTCAGTTTATGCAGTATTCAGTTAGCGAGCAACGTAATCCGTGTGTGATTTCATGGCTGTGATGGCTTTTTCCGCCCTCGGCGCGCGGCGCGTGATATCATGCATGTTCCTGCGCACGCTCTTGGCAGTCGCGTCTTCCACACCCTAACTCACACGAGCTCACAATCCACGCTCCACGCCATTCTCGACAAACCTCAAGTTTCCAGATCAAAGCCATGGCCGAAGAAGCCGCTATGCGGGCTTCATACCCGCTGCATGGGTTTGTTATCTGCTGCACCAGTGTCGAGATGGACGAGAGGGTTAGCAACCTTCCACCACCCCCGGACGTCGAATAGAACTTCTATAGCTAACTTTAAGTTATAATATAGGTCGAAATACAATCCCGATGCGGACGAATGGGCGCGGAACACGTTCTGGACCTTACCTCCGAAGTCACACACCTCATCTGTGGAGACTTGTTTTCGCCTAAGTATCGTTATGTGGCCAAGAACAGAGAGGATGTGAAGGTTATGAGTACAAAATGGATAAACTCTATATACAGGGCCTGGATTGCCGGTGACGATATTGATACGGCATATTACGAAAAGCAGTACCGATTTCCGGTTCTATATGGACTTAACATCTCGGTCACGGGAATCCCAGATGGTGGGCTTTTACTCAGAGATACTTGCTACTGTTACTGACAGAACATAGTTTTCGAACGTGAACGTATCTCGGAGACCTGCCAAAGCGAATCGGCTACTTATTCCCCGGATCTAACAGCGGATGTCAACATCCTAATCGCCGCCGCTCCCACGGGGAAGAAATACCAATTTGCACGGCAACGTAAGATTAAAGTGGTGGTACCGCAATGGTTATCGGACAGCATGGAGCGAGGTATGGCGCTGGATGAAAGCTTATACGACCCAAGATTACCACCGGATCAGATTGGGAAGAACGCAAAACCGACCAAGTCAGTACAGGCTGAGGTTATAGCAGGTGCTGGAAAGCGGAAAGTTAGGAAATCAACGCAGGATAAACTTGGTGGGCAGAGTCAGTCGTTATGGGATGATATTATGGGGCAGGCGGCGAGCGCAAAACCGGCGAAACAAGATGAGTGGGCGGATACTAAAAATGCGCCTATGGATGTTGAGGAGGATGCTGTTCCGGAGAAGCGAAGAGGCTCCGCAGATGCTCATAGGCTACAATCAGGAGATGGAGCGCCACACTCACCAATAAAGAAAAGGAAGTCGGGGGGCATGTTTGTAAACACATGTTTCTGGATGTGGGGATTTGATACTGGTCAAATGGCTGCTCTGAAAGCCGCAATAATGCCCCATGATGGAACTATCGTCAATTCGTTAGAGCAATTAGCCACAACTACCGAATTTTCTTGGAAGATGGTGGTTGTACCTCGAGCAAAAGTAATAAAGGAATGCCCAGTTATTCCAGAAGACACTACTATGGTTACAGAATGGTGGTTGGAATCATGTTTGATCCATCAGAAATTTGTTACTCCAACGGGTGATTTTACTACTATGCCAATTGAAAAATTTGAAATACCAGGTTTGTCTACGCCACACATATCCATCATATGATGTACTAATAAGCTCCACCTAGATATGAAAGGCATGGATATATCTATCACCAGATTTCAAGGGGTCGACCTTCTTTACTACCCTCGATTAATCAAGTTACTAGGTGCGTATTGTTTGGCAGTCTTTGAATTTAACTACTAATAGCATAATAGGCGCCACTTTCCAGGAAATCATGCACAAGAAGTGCAAGTTACTGATCACCGAAAACACCCATTCAACTGAAAGTGATAAGATCACCTTTGCACATCGACAAAATATTCCCGTTGTCACAGGAGAATGGCTAGTGGAATGTCTTAAGCAAAATCAGAAGCTTCCCTACGAAGCTTACCGTGTCTTTCCACCTGGAGAGAAACAACTACTAGGAGACATATTTCGAGCGGAGAAGAGAAAAGCAGAGACCGACCTCCGACCAGAATCTCCCAAGAAGCCTAGCACACCTGTGCCGGCAAAGAAACTCCCAGGTTTACCAAGTGCTTTACCGAGTAATGCCTTTGCTGGTAGTATCTTTTCCGGGAGTTCAAAATTCTTGAAAGGAAAGTGTTTGTACTTTCCTGAGACGCTCAATGTACGTTCCGGATGTTTTTGTACGCGACGGTTGTGAGTTGGTCAGCTAACAGGTGTTTTAACGTAGGACCATGACAAGATGGTAAGCTTTGTGAAGCAGTGTGGTGCCGAAGTATTGGACATCTTCGGCAAATTCGCGATAGTAACGCATTTCGTGTGTTCCAAAGATTTATACGACCCACAACACCCAAACAAAGAGCTACAAAGAGCTCACGACAGTCCGAGCTGCATAATAATATCTCCCGAATGGCTCTACAAAATGAAAGCCGCCGGCAAATTGCTACCAGAGGACGAATTCATATGGACTCCTGAGTCAACTGAGAACCTAACTAAGAAGAACCCAACAGGAGAGGACCCCCCAGAAGATAACCCACCAGAGGAAGAAGAATCCGCACTCGTTCTCCCCGAACCATTACCAGAAACAGGCCTAATGCCCCCACCCCGTCGCCGCTCCGGAACCCTCACCACAACCGAAACCTCCGTCTCCGTCGAAGAAATGTCCGATAGAGCCGGCGGCACCGTCCTTTCCGCGACGGAAACAACAACTACCACAACCCACGTCATCACCGTCGACCCAAACTTGGCCGCTATGTTCACCACCTCCCCTAATAGCTCTTTCACCCCTCTTACATCAGGTAGTGGGGACCCTGCTCCTGAAGCTAACATCACCTCGAGTAACCTCTCTGAAATCTCTACTATGCTTTCTAAATTCCCCAAAGCTCAACTCGCTGCAGCAATTGCTGCCCCTGCTCCGCGTGGACAGCGGAAACTTCAAGGTCGCGCCACTGGTACAAGGCAACGAGTCTTCTCCCGTACCCCCTCTGGGGCGTCCATGACCGGCGATTCTCAGCCACCGCCAGTAATGACGACCTCGGGGTTGTCGTCATTATCGACGATATCAGGGTCGCAGGATATGGCGGAAGAGAAGGGGAAGCAGGTAGCGAAGGATGCGGAAACGCAAGCATCGCAAGCATTGGGCTACAATCATGAGGAAATAGCAATGGAAAAGCGGGAGATGAGGAAGAGGCTAGATAAGAATGCGGTAGTGGAGACGCCCGCGAAGACTACTAGGGCTGCGCCGAAACGGGGGAAATCGGCGGAGTCACAGCAGACACCAGCGAGGAGGAGTGCGAGGAAGAAAGACTAGAAGTCAGAATTGGAGGAGGTACCGGAGGAGAAGGATAGGGATGCGGATAGATGGGGGGAGTCACAGGAGCCGCAGCAATCGTGGCTAAGGAGTACTAGGAAGTGGGGTTGATGTAATGACTTGTACTTAATAATGATTTAGAATGAGCGGGGTGGCGGGAGTTTTTGTTGTGATTTTTTTGGAGTGCTGTTGTTTTTGCAACTTATTGGACTTCAATCGTACGCTGTACTGTGGTAGTATAATAATCAAGGCCAGGAAAATTCTACTGGTAATCATTGCTATGACTTGAACTTGCAACTCTTGCCTGGTCTTATTGCGCGACGTACTGCTGCACTTATCAAAAACTCTTCAATCTTACCGCATCACTCGGCCCGGACTCCCGACGCCGGAGCATCACCGACGCCAAGCCCCCCACCAAAGTACCTTACATCCCCACGTCGCATCTCAAAGCTCCACAATTCAAAATGCCTCCACGATTGCCAACCCCACTCCTCCGCCTCTTACGCCCCGCGACCCCACAACTCCGTCCGCTACAAATCCGCAATTATGCTCTCCGCGACCGCCGCGAACGCGTCATTCCCTCCGGCCTTTCGAACGTGCGCATAGTCGACGAAATGATCCCGGCGCAAGAAGTACACTACATCAACGCCAACAATCAATTCCAAGGGATAGTTCCACTCTCTCAAATCCTAAGCGAAATCGATAGATCTACCTACCAGCTCGTCTGCCTCAACCCTGCTGCCAAAGAAGGTCCATTGATTTGCAAGCTCAGAACTATTGAAGATTTGCGAGCGGAGGATCGCGAAAAGTATAGCAAAGCAGGAAAGGAAAAGAGGAAAGCTAAGAAGCCGGAGAAAATCGTTACAAAGGAAATTGAAATTTCTTGGGCTATTGATTCTAATGATCTTAAGCATCGTATGAAAAAGGTTACGGAGTTCCTGGATAAGGGTTGGAAGGTGGAGTTGAGACTGGGAATTAAGAAGGGAATGGCGAAGCAGGCATTATCTACGATGAAGGCACTGTTGGAGCATGTGAGGGGGATTTGTTTGGAGCACGGAACGGAGGTGTATGATCCGGAAGGAGAGATTGGGAGGAAGTATATGATGACTTTTGAGGGTAAGAAGAAGGTGGATAAGGGGGGTGATGCTGCTACGAAGGGTAATGCTGCTGTGGAGGATGATGCTGCTGCGGAGGGTTCTGCTACTGAGTCCAAGGAGGTCACGAAGGAGGAGAGATAAAGAACTCGACGAAGTCCGACAAAATTTGACAAAATTTGACAAAGTCCGATACAATTAGACGGAAGCATCTCGGCGTAGCCCATCGGTCCATCGCTGCCCAAGTTACTATCCATGACATGATGGAAATACTGTAAATTCTGTAAAATAGACACCCCTCAAGCATAGGTCTAAAAAGCATCAAAAACACGTGATATGAACCCATCATAACCCTATTCCACATCCACTTTACGCGACACGCGATTTCCTCTACACTAGATCAACTTCCCGGGGGGCCCCACACGCGACGCGATCAAGCAGCAGCCAGCATCCAGCAAGTCCAACTCTCGCTACTCTACACTCGCAACGCCAAACGCTCAACATGTCATCACTCAACATATCACCACAAACCCCCCGTATCAACGCTGCTTACCTCGAAAAATGGGTTAACCATACCGTGAGAATTGTCGGAAAGGTTACGGGAGTGCAGGGGGGTATGGCGAATATCGATTCGGCGGGTCCCGTTACGTTGCAGTTGACTCGTGTATGTCACCCAACTACTCTACTATCTACTCTGAAATACCTTCGTACTCTACTGCCCTTGCAGTTTGGCAGAGAAGAATGATGAGCTCACGCTGACAATCATGATAGGATTGTGCACTCATCCCCAACAACGGCGCAGAAGTCATCGGAAAAGTCATGCCGGATGGAACTTTGAAGGTGCTTACTAGCTGGGATTTGGGGCCGGATGTTGGTATGTTGCGCTGTTTTTCCATATTCCCGTCATCCCCGGCATTCGTTATTCTACTGGGGCTCCGCCTATGTTGCTTGTTGCTATATTACCCGTGTTTTCTATGCCGCCGGAGGAGAGCAGAGACAGAGAGGGGCGGAGGTGATGCAGAAGGAATTGGATAAAGAGAGACGGCTAATTCGTTTACTGAACAGATTACTCTATTGCCGAAGCTATCGTCGACGTGAATCATCGCTACAAGCAGGTTTTCTACGACAGCTAGACTACTTATCCGACCAAAAACTACGATGCGGAAACGATTGGGGGTGGGGGTGGGGGGTGGGGTGAGAGATGGAAAAGACCAAATATCATTGAGAAGGAAATCGAGATATCTTACATGCGACTTTCATTCAAGGAGATAGAGCTAGGCTAGCTACAGAAAGGGATGATGATGAGGGATGAAGGAATATTCAATGAAAATAATGATACCATTCCTGTTCAAACATCTCGGTAGATGGAGTAGGCTTTATCATTATGCAGGTCATGGCCACAAAGGCTTATATTCATGAGGGAGTGAGTAACAGTGGGAGGGGTATGTAACTACTAATGTACCAGCATATCCCATAATTCCCAACCAGTATGCATCCATCACAAATAATCACTCCAACTCTTCCTCCGCCATTCTCCATTCTCCATTCAGAAAAAAACATCCGCGGAAATGGTTCTCCTGTCATGAAACAGCCTAAGTAAGCTGTCTGATGATCTCAAAGACCCCATAGTTTCTCGTCTCGAAGAGCAGTCAACCATATTTTCTTTTTCCTGTAGCCCTGCCTTATGACTAGCTGCAGGGTGGGATCATTCTGCATCCGACAGGTATAAATAGTCCAAAGATATCTCCAGTATCGAGATTCCCGGTTCCGGCAGACAAGAGAGAATTTCTGAAACTATTCAACACCAGATCACTCGGGTAGTTGGGGGGTTCAGTTTCATGTTCGGTCCGCGGCTCACGGCTCGCGGCTCGTATCTACGAGTATATATGACGATATCAGCCGGAGGGCGGTGGACCCGGACCGCCCACCGGTCACCGGACTACTTACTATATAGGAGTGATGATCCATATTCTCTGTCGCTGGAACTTGTGATAATGGCTAAATGGCAGATAGTCAAGATTTGGTTGCTAATAGCTAAGAAAATGGGATTGGATTTAAGATAATAAAGCATGATGAAAAGAAAAGTTGTATGATTACGTATGTGTATCAATTGGTTTGCGCTGGAGTAACATTATTTTCTCTTTTTTTGAGTTTTTTTTGGATATTAACAAAGCTATCATAGAGGATGGAATGGGTTTATGGAAATTTCAAACTATAAGCAAAGGAAAAGAGAGTAAACTTGAGTAATGAGATACCCTTCAATCTTCGATCTTCGAGAGTTTCGGTATGCACCAGCACGGTTTTTAACATAAGCGGATTACTACGATATGTAGGCGATGCAGTAGTGGCTCGCATAACGATAATGAAATCACCTGGAATTTCACTGCATCTCGTTTATTCTCGACTATCTAGCCTCACGAAGAAAAAAAAAAAAATAGTGCGATAGAGCATCTCATTACTCTCTTTGCCGTTGCTTATAGTTTCCATAAACGCATTCCATCCTCTATGATAGCCTTGTTAATAAAAAAAACGCAAAAAAGAGAAAATAATGTTACTTTAACAATTCTTCCAACCCAAACCAATTGACACACACACGCAATCATACAACTTTCCTTTTCGCTATGCCTTATTATCTTGAACTAATGCCATTTTCTTAGCAATTAAGCCACCCAATCTTGACCATCCGTCATGTAGCCATCATCACAAGTTCCACTCCACCCACTCCACTCAACCCCATTCCACTCCGCTTAGCTTTATTGTGTTTCGCTAAGCTCCCCCACACCCCGATCCACGGTCCGCACTCAAGCAGTCACCTACGACATAACTCTCTTTGGAGGGGGAGGGGGAGGTCTCTTTTTCGCGCCCACGGAAGGGGGTGGAGGAGGTGGGGGTCCTTTTCTCCCAGATTGTCCAGTATATTGTTGGTTCAACTGATCGCTACTAGAGAATCTTGATACACCCTGAGAACTATAACCCGCTGAGTGAGCCGGAGAATCCGATCTCTCATAGCTCGCACTAGCAAACCTACTTTCCCTTCCAGGAGAGGAGTGAATATCGCTATCGTACTCTGTGATGGAGGGACGGTTCCTAGGTAGTGGAGGCGGCATCTGTTGTCCTTGGTCAGAATTGGTCCGGTTCATCCTAACGGACGTTGTTGGCCCTTCGAATGGGAGGGTGTTGGTTCTCGAGAAGCTGGGTTTGCCTGAACTTACACGGTCGTCGGAAGCCGAGGGGAGTCGGTAACCTCCGGTTGGTCCATTGGGAACAGCTGATCGGTCGGAGGTCTTGACACGGGATCCAATTGAAGGGCGGTTTTCGGGCTCGGGCATGGGTGGAGGTGATTCCTCCCGGTTGGCTCCATTCCCGAACGAGTGAGCGTTGAGGGAACGTGATCGGTCTCTGTTCCGGGATTGAGGAGTGCCAGCGGGCCATTGTCGTCGGAGGGACATAAGAACATCTCTGCAACGGTCATAGTATTCCAACTCTGCATCCAAAAAGGCTCCAAGATCTGCCATTGACTCTGCCTCTGAGTCTTGGATCTCCCCCATTCGCCGGTAGACATCGTCGCTGGATTCCTCGTATTTGATCCGCTGAGCTCGTAGCTCCTCCTCTATACGGAAGTCTTCCTTCTTCTGTTTCTGCATCTTGGAGAGCGTTGCATCGTAAGCTAGTCGCCGGGATTCTAGCTTTCTTCGAGCAGCCTGCAAACGTCAATGGATGTTTCATATAGACAAACAGCAAGTAGAGCTACCTGGTACTCCTTCATCTGCGCCAGCGACCGCTCCAACGACTCCAACCAACACTCAGTAGAAGCTGTGACATAAGAATCCTGGACCCTCGCAATTTTCTCGTTCGCCTGACCCATCACTGTAGCCCATAACATCAGCATATGACCCCCGGTCAGGTGGTGTAGATATTACGTACTGATAAGACAGGCACCAAACAAGCTATCCTGTTCAAACTCTCCTCCGTGGGCGATCATAGCCTGAGCAAGAACATCAACCGGTAGCATCTTTTCCTTGTCATCGCCCTCCTTGCGTTTCGACATGGACTTGACGTAGGTGTTCATAGTAGAATGTAGCTTATCCATACCTAACCGAAGGCATTCTCGTCAGCTATGTGCCAGGCAAGGCCAGGTGAGGGCTTAGATGGACGAATTGTCACTTACCATCGTGACGAAGGTTCATCTCCATCTCTAGAGACTTGAATTCGTCGGAGGTAGAGGTCTTGGCCTCTCCGCCCATTCTTTCCCCCGCCCATTGCTTGAAGCGGTCGAGCTTCTGTAGCCTGTGTTTAGCAGAGCCCATGGAGATGGCGGCAGTCGTAGTACCTTGTTCATCATGATGGCGGTAATTTGACGGTATCAACTGTCAAGAACTTGCCAAGGACCTGTCAAGGGAATCCGTAGGTGGGTAGGTGGCGATCTGTTTGCTGGTTGTTGCGGAGGCGTGAAGACAAAGGACACTGAGTTATTTGGTTATGATCTCATAAACAAAGATGGGTCGTGTGCCTAGTGGTGGTGGGATGGTTTAAGGTAAGGTAAGTGGGCGATGATGAACGAAGGTAGCAGTTGGGTGGGATGGAGACAGCGGCGGAAACAAAGTCGAAGATGGTCGAACGGACAACAACGAGGAGGCAAAGGAGCAGATGGAAAGCAGAGATGGAAGCGACCAGCGACAAGAAGACTAATACTGCCTGCTGCTCCCCAACCGGTTTATCAATTGTGTGTATGGCGAACTACTGGCTGGTGTCCTGTCCTGTCTTTTTCTCCATATCTCCCTCCTCCACCCCGGACACCCATCCCTCACCCGCCGCTGCCAGGGGTGCTTATTCCTAGCTTGCTTCTGGGGAGCTTAGTCTGCTGTGGTGGCGCGGGGGCGAGCTGTAAGAGCCTGTCAGAGCCTGTAAGAGCGTGTACCAGCCTGTAAGCCAGCCGAAAGACGAGAATATCGACAAGTTTCTACCCGCAAGCGGTTAATTCCAGACGATCCAGCCTCAGCACAGGCCTTTCTGGATGCGAGCAGAGGCGACTACAGTAGTCAAGGACCAAAGACCGTTGATGTTGCAGGATGCTGGTGGGGATGCTGTGGTTGGGGAACCCTAACCAAACCCAGAGTCTGATAAGTCGCTGAGTCTATTAAAAACCCGTAACCAACGCACCAGCACCAAGCAGCGGGAAAGTCGAGTTTCATATCTAGCGATCTCATGGCAATCGCGGAGCGCCTCCGCGATGTCCATCTGTTCCCCCCCTTCTGCTATCAACCACTGACAAGCCGGAATGGTCTCCCCACTTCACACGCGTCGCCGCGTACGTATTAATAGCCCCAAGACGGTTTAACCTCCTCACTCCCTCACTCCTCACTCCTCACTCCTCACTCCTCAACTTAACTTCTTACTTGACTTAGCCGCTAGTGGAGATGGTTGTACAGTTTCAGTCGTCTTAGCCAGGAACCGGAATAATTGCATCTCATGGATCTCCAAATAGAGAAGTGCACAACATCAAGGTGATGTTTTCGGTTCCAGAAATCAATTCGTTCTCACATTGTAAGCTGTAACCCGTCTTCCTACAACGGCTATTGGAAGAGGAAATGCGTACATGCCGATGCCTTGCCGCTTATCTTTGCCCTACCACTACCGCTAATCTACTCTTCGTCAAGCAACGTCCTGTACCGTTGGACATAACCCGTTATGTACTCTACATCCTCTGCATACATGCAGTATCTAGCCCAAGACCGGGAGTCATTGGGAAGATCTGAATTAAAGCTAGGAAAGCTAGGACTTGCACAGTGCAACACGTTGTGACAAGCTACAACTCCAAGCTCCCTGATTTGCAGGGCGATTTTCAAAAGTAATCGCGGCCCGTAGATACTCTAAACTTCACAAGTGACAAGACAAGACACAAGAACGTTAACCCCTGTAATCAGAAGCGCCGTTTCATACATCAGCTATCCCATTACCACGAAACCGTTTGTTTCCAGTTATCTTACAGTACCGCCACAGCCTCGTTCTGCTTCGCTCACTTCGCTTATCATTAAACCAAACCATGTAACTAAGTAATCAGCGTCTCCCAATTTCCAAGCTCCCGGATTATTAAACCAAACCAAGCATCCCATGTTGCACCCGAATAACCATCTCCTGTTGAATTGAAAAGGAAAAGCAAATCCGGGTAAATAATCATCTAAAGCCGTTATAATAAACACCGTTTTTCGAACCAAATTCTCGCTGCTGCTCCACTTCCCAAGCATGGACATAAACTGCATAACATGTAGAAAGCGACATCAACGCTGTAGATAAACGCGGAAATAAAAAACACCAATAGAAGGTAAAAAATGCTAACAAGCTACTAGAGATGGGTTCTAGCTACTAAAATCGTAAAATAACACAAAATTTAGCTAATATAAGCTTCTTCTTTCCTCCCATTCTATTCGAGAAGATTCTCATAAACTAATCTCCTTCCTGACTTTTTTCTCCTCTTCCTTTCTCGCTTTCCCAGCCTTTCTTCTCGTTTTCTTGTCGACGTTATGATATCGTTCCTTCGTCTCGCGAGCTTGTCTATCTTTTATGCCGCCTCCATAGCAACCTCCGCAGTCTTGCTGGCCTCAGCCGTAGGAACAGGAACTTCCGTAGCAGCAGGAGCTTCGGCCTTAGCAGCAGCCTCAGGCTCAGCCCTAGCAGGAGGACTATGACCATTCTGCATCTCCATAGGTGGAGGAACATCCTTCATCTCAACATCCCCGTCATTATCATCTCCCTTCTTCCCCTCCGCTGCCCTCCTCTCCTCCTCCTTCTGCAACGCCTCCACAACGCTCGGGGTCCTTGACAACCGCTCCTTATTAACCTTCAAGATGATTCGTAGGGACTTTTTATCATCCCCCTCCTGCAAAAACATGCTGTCATCCCAATCACTTTCATCATCTGCCTCATCTCCATCCTCGTTTCCGCCTCCATTAGCAAGTGGATGGGCTCGGTTTGCTCCGCTCGCTCCATTCATTCCGCCATTACTGACTGGATTCCCCTCCGCATCAACAAAGTAACTCTCATAACTCCAACCCGGTTTTCCATTCCCGCCAATTTCTTCAGCATCAATTTTCTTCTCACCATACTCCCCCATCTGCGGCCTGCGGATCTGTCTTCCGGAAGCAGTGTAACGGGGTTCATTATCTCTTTCTCCTCTATCACCTCCACTGATGGCGGAAACACTGGGGGATTCACGTCTTGAACGGCCGCTGCGAGATCCGCCGTCGAAAGAGCTGCCGGCATCGTCTTCGGCGTCGGAGAAGGTGTATTTGATTCTTTTGCCACGCGTACGGCCTTCGTAGAGGGAGATTCCGGAGGGTTGCGAGAAGAGCGCTTTGCGGGTGAGACGGTATTCGCGTTTTTGTCGGCGCTGTATGGGGTGTTAATATCAATTCATATGGCGGATGGGGGATTAGTGATGCTTACCTTCTCGCCGTCCTCGAAACGGATGATTGCGGCTTCGATCTTATGCTTCAAGTTAACCGCAGCGGGGGTTCCGTCTTCCTCCTCGAGCTGTGCTGCAACGACTCGGATTTCATCGATTGTACCGGCGATGGAAATCCAGGTGGTTTCCTTGTCTTCCCGGTAGATGTTTGATTCGCGGTAGAGGCGGAAGGGAGTGTCATCTGTATATCTATCAGCTTTCTGTCCCGAATTCCTCATTCCGCTCATTTCCGCCATGTCCACCGGCTGAGCCTGTAGACTCAGAATATCTGGAGAAATTTAGGAAAACATACCCTGCCCCTCGATAAGCCAGTACTTTCGCTTTTGGCCGTCTCTTCCCCAAGGCTGTACGCTGAGCGGACAATCTAGATCATTTTCCGTGCGGTTTCCCTTATAATTCTCTGCAATGATGGCACGGATTTGTTCGCTCGAAACAAGGGCCCAGTTGATTAGAGCTTTGAGTAGGATAAGCTATTTATGATGTCAGTGGCGGTTTCTCGAGTATCTCGGGAATTTATGACGTACTCTTCCCTCAGTATCAAGATCCGCAAAAGACCTTCCACCGGGCATCGGATTCTTCCCCTCCCATTGTCTAGGCCACTGCGATTGATGCGCGTGTACCGCCTCCTCAAGAGCACGGTTATGATGTCCTCTTCTACATCACCCTCGCTGTTAGCCCTCTATCCCCTATATCTCCAATCCCCGCTTTGAGGTCCCTGGAGCCCTAGAAGACAACCACCCCCCGCCCTCTCTAGCGGGCCCGCGTCCCCCTCCAGTGGGGCCTCAATCCCCAGGGCTTCACCCTCTCTCTTTCTCTCTCTCTCTCTCAAGGGCAAGGGCACTTACTCAACCGCCTTCTTTCTATTGAGTACCAACCCCACCAATCTACACAACAGCAACTCAACCCCCTCACTGGGGGTACTATCAACAATCCCCCTCTCAATGTCTTGACATCCCAAGTTTGGCACTCCTCTGAACGCGTCGGAAAACCTAGATCTAAACATAACGATCACAGCCAACTCCGGGGAATCACATAGTGAGTAAGTATGTTCCGGAGTAGGGTGACGAACGCGGGGAGCGGGTGAGGGAGAACGCGTAGGAAGGCGTAGAGTTAACTGTTTCAACTTCGGAGCTGGGGTAGGTTTTGCAGCAGCAGTTTTCGACTTTGCAGCAGGCTTTGACGCGGGCTTCGCGGGGGCCTTCGATTTGGTAGTTGCTGCCTTTGTAGTTGAGGCCTTTGAGGCAGTCTTTGACGCGGTTTTAGGCTTAGATGACGTGGTTTTCGACGCGGTTTTCGACGATTTGGGAGCGGCTTTGGAAGCTGCCGATTTTATCGAGAGCTTGATCTTCGGAACTGAAACCTCGTCGTCACTCGCGGGTGGTGAGGACAGGGGGGAATCGCTGTCGGAATTGTAGGACATCGCGTTTGCCGTGCGGTGTGGTTGCGATGTAGAGGTAGTGGGAGTTGACCAGTTGACGGAGTTGGTTTTACCTTGGAGGAAAGAAACTGGGGTCGAGAAACTTGGGTCGAGTCGAGCTTGCTTGACAGTCCTTGACGGTCTTTGACAAGGCTGTGCTGGGAAATGGTAGGAACGTCAACGATAGCGGCGGACAATACGTGTTTGTGCCGTTAATGAATAGAGAAGAGGGTTTGGGGCACAGCCAGCCGCGAAGAAGGATGGAGGAAGTTTTAACAGAAGTGTGTCCAAGGTTCCAATGCGTTTGATAGGGATATCTGTTCTCTAAACTACTACATCATAACCCACAAGATTCTCTGTGGCCATTACATTAACCCTATGCTAACAGCCCTATCTACTTGCGTCGTCTCTATCCATTATGGACAACGAATCCATGAGGTTCTTGGTCCCGAAGCAATTGGCCACGGACTCGACCACTCATCATACCGGCACGTAATCCTGCAGTCCCAACACAGAGTATCTATGTCCATCTTAAACCCGCCCAAGAGAAAGTAACTCGCGCCCAAGGTGATGAGTGACGATATCCAGTTGTGTCCACGCTAAATCGTCACCGCAAACCAGGTTTTGTGAAGAGTAACGAGGATTCTAAGTTAGGCGACCGACTCCCCGGACTGTTCCACAGGCGAGATGTTTCGCCATCCCCACAACTAGGTTGTAATCCCCGGATTACCATTATCATCACCGTCGCCACAGTCACGCAATGGCTTGTGCACGCGCCGAAGTTCCGGAATATCCATAAGTTCCCAGAATCGGTAGTCGTGCTGGTAGCAGCAGCATCACGGCCAGCGTATCATCTCAGAATGTATCTTCCCAACCAACCCAGACAGTTGTACTTCCAGATGCGCAATACGTAACTGGCCTGTAACCATCGGGATGACCGGTCGCAACGAAGAATGGGGAATCAGGCTGCGTAGACTGCGGGAAACTCCGCGAACTCGGCATTGCTGGTAACAACCGTGACCGCGATATCTTTGCGCATTAAAGAAGCCGCGTGAATACGTATCTTTTGGCACAATTGTTGCTTTAGAGTCTTTCGGGGTTCTCTCTCGAAATCGACACGATTTTCTAGCGTGGATATGCCCAGCGCTCCCCAGAACTCAATCGCCATGTCGCATCAAGACCGGGACGTCAAAAACCGGGCAGTAGCGCATTACGGAATTATCTGCAACAGTATGAGCATCCGCGCGATGAGAAGACAAAAATGACGAATCGTACAGAACCTACATGGGAAATCGGCCATAAAAATGTGATCTGGTCTAATCCTCTGAGGTGGAAAATACCCGGGGGTATTGTCTCAGGTAATAAACCGTGTACGTGGCGTCTGTGGTTGAGTTCTTAGAGAATCACCTCGCGATGGTGCGGTGGTGGACGTTGCAGGTCGCGATGTCACGACTGAGGCGCTAGATAAAAATGGCACTCGGTAATCTGGGTCTCGCTTGGCGCGTCGGACGGTGCGCAGCGGCGACGGAGGGGCGAGGACGATGTTTGACGTGCAGCACCGGCGAGTGTAGCAAATTGAAAGCCATCTTTGAGGCCGAAAATATTGAGATAAGTTTATGAATTTTTTTTGACGTGTTCCAAGTAGGGACGAAAAATGCATAAAGGCTCGCAGTGCATAGCGCGTTGGTAGACTTGGTGAAGAGTTCGAAGAGGCTCTGTGACCGGTCACTGGAATCACAGAGGTGACGCGAAGATAAGGCAGATGAGACCGGGGTGAGGAGTGGCCTTGGCGCGCATTTGACCGGCGATGTCATGTGAGAGAATTCAATTTTCTCAAAAGCACAATGCAAAGACACATTTCGCTATCATGTGATTCTTCAAAGTTCTTGTGGGTTCTTAGGTTTCTTAATCGTGCTCTCTGTTACATGATTATACAGTCTTTGAAGACAAGATTTAGTCTTATCACGGTTGGTTTATCACGGTTGGTTGCTCACGCAAGAATCATTAGATGTACATTATTCCCTGAATTAATTTTTTTATTTTCCTAACTTGTCTAGAAGTACTTCTCTTGTAAATTTAAGGACAAATATACCTCAGCATCTGTCTGAATGGAATTGATTCTTGAGTGCAATTTTTCGAACATGAGAAATCCAGTTTATCACGAACAACAACCAACCTCAAGAGATTCTGAACCGGTAGAAACCAAAATAACAGCAGTCAACTTTAAACTGTATTCCTTCAATCCAATTGGCTACCACGGCGCATCCCAAACCAGGAAACAGCCCCGTTGCCGGGACCACTGTGAGCAAGGATCACGCGTAGTCCTGTCACCTTAGCTTCCCGCCGCTAAAACTTTCTTCCAACCTCAATCCTCATCTCTCCATTGCATCCCTAAATCTCCGCCATGTCTCAACCACGCATAGTCGCCTGGCGCAGTTCCAGCGAGCTTCTCCAGCTAAAATCCGACTTCTTCCCCTCCTCCGACAGTGCCGACACCCGCCCTGCAGCAATCAGCAAAGTTACAACCTGGCAAACGCGAGTTCGAATTCCCCACTCAATCGAATCCACCAGCCAAATCACCTCCGCCGTTTTACTCGACCATCCTCACTCCCATCCTCTCACAGTTCGCCTCGCATACTCGACCGCCATCATCAGATTCGTTAATGGACTCCTCGATCCCGCTCAGCAGTCGCAGTTTGCACTCCCTATGCATCTGTTGGCCAGAAATTTGAACCTCCCCGCTTCGTTCGTTGAACTTAGACATGCGGCTACTCACGAGTCTTTACCGAGCCTCGCAGTCTTGCGGGCCATGGCGCACAGAGCGTTGGATTGGTTGTGGAATGACTACTGGGCAGCGTTGGGAACCGAGGAGGAGGTGGAGGAGGAACCGGCGATGGTGGAAAGAGCGAGAACTGCAGTGAAGACTTGGAGAAGGCTACGGAGGGAGGCACCGATGGCGGTGGTAAAGGCGGATCACGAAGTCGTGAAGGTGGTCAAGGAGTGTGTGGATATTTCTAGGGCTGATGCGGAGGCGTTGGTGGCGGCGCTATTGGAGGAGAAAGTGTTGATTCCGGCAGGGAAGAAAAAGGCTGCGAAGATGAAGGGGGCGAGAATGCTTTGGATGCCGTTGTTGTTGGAGATTGAAGCGGCGGTTCCCGGGTTCATTGCGGGACTTGTTGGGGCTATGGAGGAGGTGCTTAAGGGTGGAGAGGAGCTTGCTGCGGCGTTACTAAGGGAGACCCGCGGAGGAGAGCTCGAGGGAGACGAGGATTACTTGGCAGCGGTGTATGCTTGGATGGAATTCTTAACCGCAAAGCAGCAGACTGTCAGTGGAAGAATTGGAGTGGGAATCAATGTCGAGGAGCTCGCAAAGCAAGCTTTGATAACTCCGAATGAGTGGTACGCTCTACATCACTCGTCATTCTAGTTTAAACTGACCAGAATAGGAACATACAATTACTCAAGCACATTTTGGTGGAATACCCTGCGTTGAAGCCAAAATACCAGGCGTTGGTAGACCTGGCAGCAATGCATGTTCAGACGCAGGGTGGAAAGAAGGGAAAGAAAGCTAACGACGAGAAACGGTCGTTAGAAGATATTGACGCAGAGATTGATGCTTTCGAGGCACAGCTCGACCGGATACAGCAGAAGCGGACAAAGCCTACGACAACCCTGCTTGTCAAAGAGGACAAGAAGGCACAAGTCGCTGGCAAGTGGAGACGGTGGGAAGGAGAATGGACACCAAAGCCATTCGGGGTGTTATAAAAGTTACATGTATCGTGATGTTTGCATTTATGGGGCGTACAAAAGTTACTGGAGTTGGGTATTTTTGAGGCATTATTTTTGGTGATACCTTCCATTGATGGGAAGATGACAGGGTGTTGCAACGACCATTCGCCGGAGTTTAAGGACAGCATGTCAATTTTCCACGAGGCGTAGGAGCTCTTTTAACCGCGACTTGTGATACCCCGTCTTACAATTTGTCTGCGATTGCGGGGGCGGGAAGCATGCGCATTAATAAAAATCCCGGGCATGTAATACCAACGTCATCTGGCCAGATATCCCAATGAAACTTGTTGCTAGCGTTCATGTGGATATCGTGAGATGAGCACCGAAACTTTTGATTCAAATAATTTCTCAGAATTTCATCATTTCTACGTGGCACTGAAAATCGATTTACAGAGCTCCGACGGAAGCTTCTGTCTGCTCAGTTGAAGCTTGCCACAGCGCCCGCTGCCGTTTTGCATCGCATTGCGCAGGGCTTGGCGCGTTTACCCGTGTTGCACAAATGTTTCCCTTTGTACATATGATTCGGCGGACACCTTTCTTGTTTCTCTTTCCGTTCCCCAGTAGGTCCACCCCAACATGCTGCGCACGTCAACTCTGAACATATTCGGTCCGCCATATCTCCAAATTGAACACTTCCGCAATCCCCGGTAGAATCCCCCGCTCATCGTCGGCCCAGATTTTCGGAGGCACAGCAACGATCGCCGAACGCCCAACCAACACACGGACTATCCCCTTTCCAGCGTTAGCCATTTCACCGGCTTACCATTCTGCTTGGACCCTAGCTGCAACAGTCTACTTAAGCACTCCAGGTCCCGGTCTCCGCAGGGTCTTTGGGCGAGGAAGGAAGAAGTTTTTCGAGAACGTCTGTGTGTCGTGTAAAGCCTTCGAAGATGCTTCTCAGCTCATCATGGCGTACCATCATTCTTCAGCTCTTGTTGCTTTCTGTTCCTTCCATTGATGCTTCTACAACAATGGCAACGGCCTCAACAGCTTCGACTACGGTAGCAATCTCCCCTAGTTCCGACAGCTCGAACGCGAGTAGCATCGTCCCCTCTTCGTCGTCTACAACAACAGCTCCACCAAATGCTGAATCGTCGTTCATCATCAATAGTACCGCTACCTGCCAGTCAGTATCCGTAAACTACGTATCCCCTGGTTTACCAGAGCAATGCTTAAGGACGAGGTCTACTGCTAGTCAGGACACGCTCCGCCGCGATGAGGCTACGCCGAGCCCCGCCATTCCCACGGAATCAGCCTCCCCACCGGGAACTCTAGAAGAGACACAATTGAGCACAGAAGGAAGCTCTGTGTCGTCGGAATCACCCACGATAATCGTACCACCCCCACCACCGCCGTCTCCGCCGTTGAAGATCCCCGACGATCCCCCGCAACCGCCAGAGCAACCACTTGACACCGCGGTCTTCCTCTCGTTCGAGGAATGGAAGAATCAGAATTTGGCAAAGGTTGGGCAGTCTTCGGACTCGTTTACACAGAGAGAACAGAGAGGGGGGCCGGCTCCTGTCCAGGGAGCTCACCATGCGTCTCTGGACGGCCTTGGAGATGAAATCGAAATAGACTTTGGATTTGGATCTGCAGGTTCTCCGGCAAATACTATTCAAGTTTCCGGAAGTCAAGCTACCGGAACGGCGAAACCATCAACGGCAATGCCCCGCTCAAAGGATGCGGGGAAAACATGCAAGGAGCGATTCAACTATGCGTCCTTAGACTGTGCAGCTACAGTGCATAGACACAACAAGGAGATCAAAGGAGCACATGCTATACTTATGGAGAATAAGGAGTCTTATATGCTCAACAAGTGCGAGGCAAAAGAGAAATTCTTCATAGTGGAGTTGTGTGAAGATATCCTGGTTGATACTGTTGTCCTGGCAAACTTTGAGTTCTTTTCTTCTGTCTTTAAAGAAATCAGAGTGAGCGTCAGTGATACATATCCAGTCAAAACAAATGGTTGGAAGGAGCTTGGAACTTATGTTGCAAGGAATACCAGAGACGTCCAAGCTTTCCTTGTTGAGAATCCACTCATCTGGGCCCGTTACCTGAAGGTAGAAATTCTAAGTCATTACGGAAACGAGTATTACTGTCCCATAAGTTTGCTGCGAGTCCATGGAACAACCATGATGGAGGAGTTCCGGCACGAGTCTTCCCAGCGGGGAGGTGAAGATGACGTTAGGGAAGATATCCGCCCTGAGGCAGTTGCCGAACCCGTCAAATCCGCCGAAGCAGAAGAAGAGGCCCAGCAACAGGAGGATAACCGTAACAGCATAGAAGCCATTCCAACCGCTCCGATTATCTTATCAGAACCGGAAAATACACTCACAATTACCGTTGTGGAAGATCTCACTGCAACTCCAAGCGTTACAGCTGAAACGGCGACTAGAGTAACGGCTACCACTTGCTATGACCCATGGGAATTGATGAACCGGCGTTACATATTCCCCATGGAGCTTCCCACATGTCCTCGATATATCTCCGTATCTCCTACTCCAATGAAAGCCTCGACAGCCTTGACGCAACCCGCCTCTCAAGAAGTCCCTGGCCCTATCGGAATGTACCCCACTGAGACCGCCTCAACTGCCACTGGCTCCACCGCAATTCCCGCCGCTGCATCATCAGCTTCCTCGGCACTCATACCAAAGGAACCACCCGTTGTTAGGTCCATAGCTTCTCACATTCAAGAACCGGTCAAGCCATCCTACATCACCCCTCCAATCGCCGTTCCAACAACCCAGGAGTCATTCTTCAAGTCGGTACACAAGCGGCTTACAGGATTGGAATCCAACTCCACTCTGACATTGCAATACATCGAAGAGCAATCCCGGTTAATGCGTGATACTTTTACAAAAATGGAGAAAGCCCATGTTGCGAAAATGGAGAAGCTATTAGAGAGTGTTAACGCCAGTGCCTTCTCCGACCTAGCTGCCTATGTAAGCCCCTCCAAATTCCCACCCCCTCCCCACCTCAGGAGGGCCCCGTAAATAACACATACTAAAACATCCTCAGCGTGAAAAATACGACCAACTCTGGCAATCCACCGTCCTAGCCCTAGAATCGCACCGCCTTTTATCAGAGCGAGAAATGCTCGCAATCTCCACGCGTCTTACCTTTCTGGCCGACGAAGTAATCTTCCAAAAACGGATGTACCAACTCAACACCCTTCTTTTAGTTATCACAATCGGCGTTGTAATCTTCTCCCGAAACGACCGGCTCGCTATGCCACTTGGTCGCCACCTCCGGACCCATTCCAATATCTCTAATATCCGAATCTTCGAAAGTCCGCCGCAGAGCCCGATGCCCCAGGTGAGGAAGAAGAGAAGTGATAGCGACGATAGCTCGATTGGGGGTGGGAGTATGCCTGGGTCAGTTGTAGGTAGTCCAGGGGGGTCTAATGGCCCTAGGATGATGTCTCCGCCGGCGAGTAGAGAGGGGAGCCCCGCGGTGGAGGAGGTGGGGTTGAGTCCAGGGAGTCTACCGGCTTCGCAGGGCTCCCAGGGCTCCCAGTTGGCCGCAGGTAGTGGGAATAAGCATGCGGAGAAAGGGAGCGAGAGGAGGAAAAGTTGGGTTTATGGGTTTGGACCGAAGCTGAAACCGGAGGGTCGCGGGAGAATGTTTAAGAGGCAGCCTTCGCCGTTGATACAGGGGGAACCGGGGCCGGCGGTTTATGAGGGGGAGGAAGTTGGGGGGACTTGAGTGGGCGAGTGATCACAGGGGATGGGGGGAGGGGATGAGGGATGGTGAAGGAGAGAACCATGGGGATGAGATAGGGGTGATTGGTAGTTGATACCCAGAGATTGAAGGTGATTAGAGATTGCATTCATTGGCGTTTTTTGCTGCTTTGAAGTTTATTGTTTTTTTTTTGTTTTCTTTGGGATTTAAAGCGTTTTGGAGATACCAGGGGAGTAGATATCTGAGGATGTACAAGTAGCTAGATGTAATCTAGGAATACCCAGAGAGAGTTTTTTTATGCTATCGGGGAGAGATTATTTTTTTCGTTTTGGTCATTCCAAAGATACATAGGTACTTTATTGGGAAGTTCCTTTTTACTGATACCATCTTGTTATCCTGAAATTATTAATTGTTCAGCTAATTTTTATTTTTTGGTCTGTAGTACTACTTACTGTTAATTGTGGTATTGCATTCGAATATTATTTTGTTTCAATTCTTTTTTATTCTTAATTTCTTACTATATGAAAACAAAAAGATTAACATCTCTTCAACTGATCTGACAATACTTGGTACCTGGTATGCTTTCCCCTCCCATCCGCAAGATATTTATGACATCCGCTACAAATGCAACACTCCTCAGTATATTTCCCCCATATCCACAATATTCCTCTCCCCTTTCCTCAAGCCTTCATCCTCCCCCACCTCCTCTCACTTTTTTACTCCTCCTCCTGCGCCGCCAACACCACAATCGGCGCCACCCCAATCTCCCCATCAAAAACACAAAAGTTCCCCACCGGCTGTTCCGTCTTAGCGAGTACATTAATAGCATCCTGAGCCAACACGCCACCCAAGATCGCCGCAACCGGTGACAACTCCGCCGTAGCATTCTGCAAAAAACTCCTCATAAAGCCCACCTCATTCAATTCCACCGGCAACCCCATCCTCTCCGTCTCCGGTGTTATAATCCTCACAAACTCCTTCAAATCCTCCCTTGTAACATCCGGGTCTGGGAGTCGGTTATGAATCGCTGTAAATTGCAACATTGCCATTATTCCTGGTAGGACAGAGGGGAGCTTCTTTTTTCTGCGAAGAGGCCAACTGGAATCTACCATAGACGAAAGCGCTTCGCTTAAGGGGCAGAAGGTTTCTTGCTTCGTGACGTGTTCAAGCCGGGTTTCTCCTTCTTGGGTTTCGCGGGTGGAGATAATGCTCCTGGTACGACTCTCTGGGCCTAACCGTGTTGCAACGTTGGATTTAATACGCTTTAGTACGTAGCTGTGGACTAAAAGGTCGGCGAAGATGAAGCCGTAGAGACCGTAGGTGGCGGCGGCGTAGAACGGGATGGAATGGCTCCGTGTGATCTGATTGAGGTGGAGTAGCGTGGGGAGGAGGAGGTCGGTGGCGATGATGAGAGAGAAGGAGGAGTAGAAGGAGGCGGAGGCAGTCAGGGGAGACTCGATGCTGGCGTGGCAGGGGACGCGGGGGTTGAGGGCTTGGATTGCGGGCAGGGCTGCTTCGGCGCGCTGGGAGATGTTAGCATTGTCTGCTTAGATATTGATTATGTGGAACTCATAGGCTTCTGGGGATCCAGTGCCATTGCTGGAAGTCTTTGGGGGACTTCGGTAGCCTGTGGTAGAAATGACGTACGTTTTGTCCAACATGCTCCTCTGAGAAGAAGAAGGAAGCTCCGAGGTCGTCTTCCTCAACAACCTCCGGGTCCATAACCGTCAAGCTTCCAATTCCCGCTAGGACGAGGTTCTTTGCGACTTCGTTTGCTAGGCCGCGCATTGTGATGAGGAGGATTTTTGAGTTCCGCATGCGAAGCTGTGCTTCCATCCCCCAGAGGCGAATTTGCCGGTCATAGAGAGCTACTTCATCTAGCGGGGTGTAAGACTCGCTGTTCGTGACATTGACTGGGGGGACAGTAGAATCGTACCGGCGGATATCGTTTGTGCGGCGGTCATTGTGGAAGTGGAGGACCTGGAGGACTCATTCAACTCGAGGTTGCGGACGGCTTCACTGTTGTCGGTATCCATTTCCATCGCGTCCATAGTAGTAGTTGGGTTCGGGGAAAGCGTTCTACAGTAGTGGGGCAGACGCGTAAACTGAGTCCTGAGCGTGATGAGCTAGCTAAGAGTATGGCGTAGATGGCAGGGGTAAACGCGCCAAGGAGAGCTAAGGATTGGCGTATGAGAGATGAGATGCCGCCGCTTACTCTAGATAGAGCTTGGAGCTTTTGGAAGAGCTTTGGAGTTTGGAGTTTGGAATTGGAACTGGAATTGTTTACAGCAAACAAGTAAATTACATAGCTTGAACGGGTGGGGACATAAAATTACGAGAGCTTCATGCCGCCGCATACCTGCAATCTGCACCGCGCTGTGTTGGCTGTAATATCGTGAGATTGCTGAACATTCGATGAGCTCAAAGTAACCAACAGCTTATTACAACCTGACAAACGCCGCAGACTGTTCTACAAAATACCGGTGAATATGAATTCCAGCTTTGGGTTCGACAAACGCGTGGGTGTGGGCGCCGACACCACCGAAAATGAAGGCACATGATCAAACCAATCAAGCATAGTAATAACAGGAGATGATTAAGCAGCGTCAGAGGTGGTGTAGCATTGATACCTCTTGTCGGATGCACACTCCCAGCTCCACCTTTAACAACCAACTTCCGACTCCTCCATCCGTCCTCGCCGCCATAACCATATACACAGCATCGCCGCCTCCTTACAAGCCTGTTCTTGATCACTCACTGAGTGCCATTCCCGATTCAAGCCACTCATCAACGGCACCGAGCTCCATAACCGCACCGGAAGCTAACTCAACTGAGCCCTCGGGATACCCTGATACACAAGATGGTAGCGACCAACTACTACAATCCTGAATCGACCATGTTATTAACCTCCCATAGAACTTTGAAGAACCAGACGACTATAACCAGCAAGCGTCGGTTTATAGCTTAGACCGACCGATACTTTCTGCACTTCAACGCCGAAACGCCCTTCGACACCGGACTATGCACATGTCCTCTATACGTCGAGCTGCTAGACCGCAACATCACACTTCCAGATACCCTCTTTCACAGCTTGTGACACCATCCCCGCCCCCTAGATCTCCCAGCGAAGAACCAGCGCGAAAGCGAAGAAGAATGGTCAAAGGCCCACAAAGAAACCCAGAGGAGATTCCTATGGAGTTACGGCACTGTGACGGCGGACGATACGAAGGCGGTGTTGGATATCGAGACTATAGCCCTGAGTGTGCGCTTCGAAATGACGAAAGCGGTTTGTTCCCTGATCCATCTGTGTTCACATAAGAAAGCTACCAGAAGAGAGCTAATTCACATAAGTCTACTGCACCAAGAACAAAACCTGCAACATGATACTTCGTCACCGCGATAACGCATGCTTTTCTATCACGAAAATTATAATCCGAGCACCCAATATCGGCTACAACGCTCCGTATGAATTCCCCCGTCTACGATACTCTTCATCCCGAATCCCTAATTCTCCAAGTATGAGTAGTGTGCGCGCCGGAATGGTATTCATTGTCATGAACGATACAGATCTCTTAGCAAAAACAGATTACAGCTTCAAGTACGACGCAAATCCGGAATCCGATACCTCTTTGCAGTTCGTTAAGCGAGATGAAGAGGAACCGGACGATTTGAGCAATTATTCGACAGATACAGAGTGGCCTAGTGAGATTAACAAACCGCCCCCATTGGAGCTGTTGGAGCCGCATGCGAAATTTGTAC
Source organism: Pyronema domesticum (assembly GCA_024516145.1). NCBI lineage: Eukaryota > Fungi > Ascomycota > Pezizomycetes > Pezizales > Pyronemataceae > Pyronema > Pyronema domesticum. Next base: position 289,843 of record JAJJXL010000034.1, read on the forward strand.
ACAGTGATACGAGCGAGTGTACGGAACATGTGCTGGATTTTACGACGCCAATGTATATCCTCTGTGAACGTGACAGAAGAATTAGATGGAAATACTGACGGCTATATAGCGAGGGCAAATATATCCTACTGAAATTCTTTGCGGCGAAGGAACATGCGAATATTGATATCCGTATGTTTCCCACGGGCTCCATTAGTTTCCTCACATCAGCTGAAATTATAACAGAATACATAGGCGCCATTGGATACGTCGGCCGTCGTGTCTTTCCCGCAATTACCATGCGATAAATCTAATCATAGCGGCTTTCTTACGCAGTATTTCTTATTGCAATCCTTTTTCCCTTTTTCTTTTTGCGTGGCATCCGGCGTTGGTGTTTATCTCTGCTATTTATTCTATTTTATGGCTGGAGTTTTTGTTTGTGATGTTTCTTATGGGGCTAGCTCTATGGAGGGTATGGATGTTTGGTTTAGTTTGATTTGATCTGGGTTCGGTGTGATGCATATAATTGAAGGTCTTTCTTTGGATTTGGTTGTTTTCGCATAATTCATATATAAGCTTTCGTGAATAAAAACTATTACGAAGTGAATACTGTAAGCGCTATTTGATGAGCTTGTAGGGTTGAGAGTCGGACGTGAATGCGATTGTGATGAGTTGCTGGCTGCATTTGCTGCGACGATGTCGAAATCGATTGAATGTTTTGGTCCTGGTGCATAGGGCGCGTTCTTCTGACCATGCGACAAAGGAAGTTTGCCGAGTGATGGGAGACACAAAGTGCAGTGGGCTACCCTGCACCGTTCTGCTGCCAACCAGCGAAGAATGGCATCCTGTACTACCAACCCTGCGTAGCTTGCTTTCTATGTTACGTATTTTGATACTTGAGGAATAGAATTTGTCTGCGTCGCTGAATATCACATCACTCAACTTGGCCGCAACCAAGACGCCTGTAGATTGACCTCCCCTGGGCAACTTTCACGATCACCTTCCATCAAATGCAAACCCAATCCCACCTCGTGGATTCAATCCTCAGAATAATTGCCTGTATTGATTCTTAACAAATACCATAGGCTCCTAGCTGAATTGGAAGCTGGTGATGACGAAATGCAGCTTGGCGATTTGGCGAAGCTCTTCCCAAGCTTCACAACTTCTCACTTCTGCATGCCATAACGCGCGATGCCAATTTTTTGTTTTTCTTTGTTTACATCATTTATTATGCTGTCTCCAGTACCTCCTATCTCTATTACATGATTCATTTTTGTTTCTGTTTTTCTTCTTCAGCCTCTTCGTGTCACCCTTCGGATAGCTTTTTGCTTCCGTTGGGTTTATGCTGGTCATATCTTCTCACCCGGATATGCCTGCCACACTCTTTCCGTTGGCTTCCCTTGTTTCTGCTAAATTTAAGACGAAGATGCAGATATACAATCGCAAAGTGAACGTGGTGTTCTGTAGAGGGAAGCCAGAGATTTGCGATTTGCTATGTATGTGGAAAGAAGCTGTAGTTACAGAACTTCAGAAGGTAAACCCCCCTCCCGCACATGCGATTGAAGTTTTTGTTTTGAATCAAATTTTATTTATGCGACTGTCACTCATTGCTGAGTATGTAACCGCCCGCCTCTACACTCTCCATATCCCGTCCACTGCCTCGATGGGTATCACATGTGGCTCCCCTGCTTCCCCGTCTCTCTTCTCCAATGTATTACACACTCACCACCAACAAACAAATACTGCTCGCATGCTTTCCGGGGTTTTAACCCTTTCTTTCCTCCACGTCGCTTTGTACGTCTCCTCCCGGCTCCCTTGCGCCATTGATTTTTCCAACACCTGTTTTTCTTATGAACTCTAATATGGCCTCCTCTGCCATGCGATTGAAGTTCAAAGCTAATTCTCAGTAGAAGTTGCAATCGTTAAGGCCGAAAATACAAGCTGCATAGGCAGCCATAAGCCCGCATATTCCTCCGCCGGCAAACATATTTTCCTCCGCGTGGTAGCACCAGAAGTCCTCGCCATTACTAACGACACCACACTCAAGGAGGTTCGAGCAGCTCTCCAGCATGAAACACCGCGGCAAAACAATTGGATATGGGGTGGCTCACGAAGTCCTTGCGAATTTGGGAAACAAGGACATTAACTATGAGCGGGAGGAATTCCGAATGGTGCCAGCAGTTCTCAAAAGTAGTTACAGACCCACAACGCACCTTAGTACAGGATGAATCAGCAAGACAAGATGGCAACAAGTTTCGTTGGCTCTTTCTCCCCCATAAGCTGCGAAAGCGGCATTAACAGGTTTACAAGAGTTACAGCATGCGACGGTACTTTGACCAAGTCGAAGTTTAAGCAGACTCTTGTCATTGCAGTGTCCTCCGATTGCAATGATAAGACTATCATACTGGCATGGGGTGTTTAACAGGTTATATCCCAGCACGAGCAGTCCTCTGGTGTCCAGTACAACCCTAGAATCCCAAACATTCATCTTTTCTTCATGCAGTATTTACAGAGGAAAACATTGTGATCTTAATTAACTAGAAGAACGAAAAGTGGGGCCTCACGCTGATGAGGGGCCTTCACCAGCAGCTCCTAAAGTAAGTCTGGAGCGCGGGCTCCCCGGGCTTCCCGGGCTCGAGCCGGGGATCACAGATACGCTTCCGCCCATTCCGAGACGTGTATCCACTACACCTGGCACCATACCGACTCGGGAGATGTTTGCTTGTCAAAGAACTTGTCAAAGAACTTGTACTTAACCAGCACAAGTCTCGGGATAAAACAGCGGCCATGCCTTGCTGGGGTCGAGTTTTGGCTCACGTACTTGAGTTTCCGAAGGTTCGAGGTTCGACAGCGAGTAGTTTCACTACGAGAAAGTGAAATCACTGCCATGTCAGCACGAGAAGAGCGGAATCACCTGGCTTCACATGGACTTTAATGTTCGCTCTGAGCTTGATTGCTGCTATCCCCACGTGTTTTACCAACTCTGGCCTTAACTGAGAATGAGGATTCCTGGTGGTTCTTCAGGGAGCACTTGAAGATGTGAGTTATTATGCTGGTTATCGTGACGTTTACACTAACCCATATGTTAGAGCCATACACGGAATCAACAACGGCTCCTGGACCATCATCAGGGATCGTGATAAGGGTTTAATGGTTGCCGACAATATTTTTACCCAGCAGACCGAGCCTACTGCTTGAATCATCTGGCAGAGAATGTGAAAAGACATTTGCGGGCCTCATCTTACGCGGTCCTCGTAAGAAGCAGATTGTACGTGGTGTCGATGCCCGTAGGCGTCTAACTAGTACTTAGCTGAACGGCGTGGTGGGGTCCCTGATAGAGCACCCAAATGATGCACAACTTGTGGTGGCATGGGACACAATAGTCGTAGTTGTACCAGACTTCATAGCTAAACGAGAATACACAACCGCACTCATTTTTTTTTTACTTGTCCTCTTGATCGTTGCTTAAAACACTTATCCGGGCACTTATGGGGCAGGGGTCATCCTGTGAATTTCCTCATGATAAATTACGTATTAAAGAAAAATGAGGATAAATAATGCAGGAAGAGAATACATATGATAAATTACGTACTAGAGAAACATGAGACAGGAAGAGAAGACAATATATATTAGGCTGTGATGGAATACCTAGCTTGGTGAAGCTTGAACAGCCTAGCACGTGATACCTTATGAAGCACGGAAGTCTTTTGTACCCTTCTGTATGATGACGATTTTAAAATGCTTAATGGGCCTGTTAATAATTTTTGCAAGGCATCTTATCCTGTTCATGTAAACTTCTAGCACATGATAACTTCCAAAAAAGATTATCAGATCAAAGAAGTGAGCTGCGTTAAAATGCTACGCCCCGGGTAGCACAAACGCCGTTTTTCTATCCAACCATGGATACAATCCCGAAAACCAGGAAGAAGCTCCGATGAGGTGCAGGAAACAAAGTTAACCACTCCTGATTCCCTCGCACACATGACAGCTTACCATCATTCATCATTTGATCGCTCTTTTACAGCATTTGTAAATGTGATAAGATCTTGTACTGTACCCTGAATCTGGTGGTGTACGAGTAGACGGCGTAGACGGCGTAGAATTCCCCGGTGGATTCGAAACATGTTTCAGACGTCATAAATTCCTACCACCCGCATTTCTCAGCCTTACTTCGCTGCTACTACGCCATCGCTTATAGTTCTGTGCCCCATTCCCTTCGTCGCCACCACGGTCCACCGCCGCAGTCGTCATCCCGTGATTCCCTACCGCAGTTCCCGGATAATCTCACTACATATGTATCCTCACCGCACATCACTCATCTATTAATTATCCCAGTCCCCATACCCTGTCCCTAATGCTCGCTTGTGTTTCAATCGTGGATCCCGATCACGCACAGCCCCTGCCGTTCACGTGCAGATAACAACGCACTTCACAACCGATTCAAAAAGGCCTCACCTCACCCGTGATTCCCCTGCTTTCTGCTTGGATAAGGGCCTATGTAAGAATGTGTCGGAATTTTCGGGGCCTCCCACTGCCGGTGAGGAGGTTTGGTATGCTGTTTCACGTCAGCTTGTATGCATGTAAAAGCTCGACAACGTCCGACAAAGTCCCGTCAAAAGTCCTGTCAAAAGTCCCGAAGAACGTGGCGAAGATGTGGCAAAGCAAACGTCTACATGTAAAGAAGCAACAAAAGATGACGACGATCCCGATAAATCAGCTAAACTTCGTTACTTCCCGTGCTGACTCCATCATCCGCAGCTATTTTTTTTAGAGCCCGTTTGCGCAGGGGATACATAGATAGCGAGATGGAGACGAAGAGCAGGTGTCGGGTATGCTATGCTATGCATACGCATACCAGGATCATTCCCACAGTTAAACCATCCCCGTAATCCCTGGCTCCGTGTCTCTTTGCTTGTCAGTTGTGCGTTCACCAAGGCCTCACGAGAGATCGTGATTTGAGTTCCCGATGCCAACTCTATCTAGACAGATAGAGCAGTTGCTGCTCCACATTAAAGTGGCTGATGCAAGATGCGGCACTGTGAACTTTGGGAAAGACTAAAGTTGCACGGGACTTCCGACTTGGAGGCTTATCACGGGATTTCACAGGGTCGACCCATGATGGGCTGTGGGGCCCAGCAGGGGCTCTCATGTGACTTTCTTTGACATGACACCTTCAGTCTGGATTTGAGGCTTTGAGGCTGTACTGCTGTGCAAGTCTGCGAGAACTGCTTCCAGGACTGTGGGGCTTAGGGTGATAATTTGTGGGCAATCACGGGCTTCCCGGGAATGGGTATCACATGATATACAAACTTCACGGGCATTTACATATTGCAAAAGTTTATGCTCCGTAGATCTCCAGCTCTGAGTGTTACCTGCGCAGCTATGCCTCCACCAGCAGTTAGCCTTGACTAGCAGCACCAGCCTCCACCGAATATCTGTCGACACTGTCATGACACCTTTATTGTATCACCATAGCTTGCTTTGTGTTACTTCATATCATTCCGTGTCACTTCGTGCCACTTCTCCGTCGATCGTGTGTACAAACTCCCGTCACTAGTCATCCCGTATGCATACCTGCATACCTACAAGTCGGCAAGTCTGCAAGTCTGCGCTGATGCGACGATGTGAGCAATCTGTCATCCTACCTTCTTCCTCGGTGTCTGTGCAACGGGTTTTTGTTTAAGCCAGGTAAACTAGGTATGTAGCGCTGTTGTTATTTGGAAAAAACTTCCGGGAAAATGCAGGTTTGCTGCTGTTGCTGTTGCTTGTTGCTTTGTTTATGTTTATTGTTACACATATTTGAGCTAAAGCTTGTTTATCCCCTTCCCGTGTTTATTATGATGTCTTAAAATTTGGATCCCTTTTTGCTCGAGTGTTTATTTTGAATCCCGAATCCTAGATTCCTAATCCCCTGAGCTACTAGCTAGCTATGTAGCTAGCTAAGCCCCTATTGTCTATGTTGACGTTATCTTTTTAACGATGTCATATATATTTTATGCACCTTGATCCCTTGAACATGCATAGGAGTCTGAACAACGTCCAATCACATCCCCGAATCGCCTCTCGATGAACATCCAAGGTTCCGCGCGGTAATGAGAACCAATCTTCTCCTTTCTCTCAACCGCGACGGAAATAGGATTGGCAGCGTTGATTGGATAAGGCGTCTGCCACGTAATAAGGAAGTGATTTCGCGAATCGATGGGGATCTCGTAATATGACAGGGAACCTGGGATCCATGGAGGGGTTGAGTAGACAATTAATTCGAGGAGCTTTGCTGGGTGTTTTTGTGCCGAGTGCTATTCAGGATCGATGATTGGTTCGCTTGCAAAAGGTTTCCAAGGAGAGATGAGGTGTTCAACGCATGATTTGCAAGATATTGTCACGTATTAAGAGTGACACGTCGTGAAGGAAACATCCATCAACTTAATTGCTGAGTTGTTTGTCTGTTTGAGACGCCGAGATGTCGTGACAGACCACTCTGAGACACCTTTTGGACAACACAACGTGATGCCCACAGCTCTCTACATAACAAGCTTCCATTGAGGTCTCCGGGATGTCAATGCCTCCTGCAGGAAACAGTTGTCGACTCTCGAGTCTCGGCTAAGGACTGAAATTCGAATCGAACACTTTGACTCCCTTACTGGGTTCCCTACTTACTCGATGAGTTGACTCGTAACGTAAACGGAACATTGGTAAAAGACAGATGGAGCTGCCGGGAACGTATGCCACTGCTTCAAGCCCCCACCGGGAACAACCAATAGTTCGTTAACTTCGTCAAGCTTCGTCAAGCTTCGTTTCGAACTTCCATCACGTGTAAATTACTCCCTGGAGATATGCATATGTCTACTTGACAACGTATTTCCTTTCCAGTCCCGAGTCTGACGAGTGCCACGGGTTTTAACCCAAGATGTCGGCAGCCGCAGGGTTGTTAGCTGCACTTTGCACGCTTTACTGCTTCATCATGCTAGAGGAACTTCGTCTCGACTTTCTGGGGATTTTCTCGGTTCCTATCGGACCTTTCTGACCTCGTCGGACTTTGCTAGGCTTTGCCAGACTTTGTTAGATCCTGTGATGCTTCCCGTTTTCCTCTGCGGGAGCCCTTGAATGAGTGACGTGGTGGTACCAAATAGCCGAGTAGGCGAAGGTCGATCATCACGCGTCAGCCAAAATCTGTATGGCTGTTAGATGGTTCCAAAAGTTTATTTGCATGAGGTAGTAGAAAATGAAAGCCTCAAATCACCTGTTTGTCCCGTGGCGTGGGGTCTTTGTTTCGGTCCCAGCTCCCCAAACTACTCCGTCATAACCCGGCTGTTTATCGATGTCCCTGGGGTTTAGCCTCGCGCAGCACTGAGCAGATCAAGAATTCGGGACCTCTTCGCATCTCCCGCGCTGCACGTAAAATGGGGGAAAATATATACATTTCCGTGGAAAAATTATTACTAAATCCGCATAATTCCCTTTTTGTGAATTACAACGCCTTTTTTGCCCAACGTGTGGATTTAATACAAAAGGGTGGCTTTTCGCTCCCTCCCGAGTCCCGACTTGACTACTCTACCTCCTCGTTCTCCTCCGCCTCCGCCGCGCTTCCTGCCCTGCTGCCCTGCCCTGCCTGTCCAGGACACCCCCCACACGATCTCACATCATCCACGCGAACCAGCGCCCCTTCTTCCTATCACAATCGATCGCAAATCAACTCCCACACCAAACCCGCGCCGACCAGCCTGTCGTTATCGACTCGCTCGCATTTTTATTCACATTGTTTCACACCATCTGTTGAGACAAATTCCCGTTTTATTTCACTTTTAAAATAAGTTATTATTTTGCATTTTCCGAGGCCGAGAGCGTGATCACGCTGCTACTAGCTGCCGGAGCTGCTGCTGTCACTAGATAACTCCATCTACTGGTACCACTACCCGCGCTCTCTTGTCTCTTAACGAGCATTCGCCCACGCCCCACCCGCCGCCACGTTTCGAAGCCCATAGGTCACCACAGACCAGAGGGTTCAACAAAATACGAAAAGCTGACGGAAGGGAAGAGGAGAGGTTCAAGGTGTTGTTGTGGCATTGTCATCATTGTCACGTTGAAAAGGTGAGCATCCAAACGCCACGAGGTTGTCCTGCTTGCTTGTTGCCCTGTCTGTTCCCGTGAGAAGTTGCATCCCCGAATTTGAATTCCTGCCCCCCTTCCCGTGAGTGGTACGCAATTGTCACAGTCTTGTTTGTGGAATTGTGGTGGTGTCCATCTGTGTCTCTGTTTCTGAGTCTGTGTTTGTCTTGCTCCGTCTGCCTGTTTGGTCTGTCTCTGGTTTGTTTGTGGTCTGTCTGTCCGTCTGTCCGTCTGTCTCCCCTCTCTCCCCTCTGTCTCTGTTTCCTTTCTCCGGCCCCTCCGGCCCCTCCTATCCATCACTCTGTGCCTCCCCTCTTCTATTCTGCCTCCCACCTCCCATCACTCTGTGCCTCCCCTCATATCCATTCTGTCTCCCCTCCACGGCTGGCTGGCTACATCTCCAATATCCATCCGCCCCATCCACAACCACAATTCCATATCATATCGCCCTCCATTCCCCTTCTGTCCTCCCGTACACCCTCCCCAATCAATCCCCCTCCCCATCCATCTGCCCTCACGCATATCCATCCAGCCACTGTGCGTCCGTCCATCCACACTCCACTCTGTTTGTACATACATATAGCACATCACATACATCACATACATACATACATCACACATATCATACATACTCACTACGCCCATATCCCCCATTCCTGTGGCTGCCGGACTCGCGGGAACGCCCTAGCCCTTTCGATCTCTTTTTATTTTTATCGGTCGATTTAGTACATTTTGCCCGGCACCTGATGTTTTGACTGCACCACGCCCTGCTGCTATTCGCTGGTTTTGCCATTATTTTTGGGAAATTTTCCTTCTTTTTCCATTTTCGCATTTCCGAATTTCCACCCTCTCCGGCATTTCTTTGCTCTGTCTGACGTCCTCCCGGCCCCGTGACTGCATCACGTGGATTTAAGTTTCCAGGCTCTAAAAGCAAACCCAAGTCGCTCCCCCAAAAGAGAGTTGGTTGTCTCCGGAAACCGTGCGCTCGCTATTCCCCGTTCAGCCAACCTCTCCAGCGGGTGCTGTTCGCGCTTTTTTAAAACTTCAATCTCGACCCTCCCGCCTCCTCCATCTCCCCCCTCTCCTTCCTCGCTCTGTATATCCTCTCGTTTCTCCACGAACCAGTGCACGCGCTGCTGCCGCTGCCACACCCTCCCACACCCATACGCACGCCCCGCCCTACTACCTGCCCCTCCGGTTCGACCTCCGAGCGGTGCTTCCCCCCTCCGTCACCTGCGTTAACGACTCGGCAGCTACGTTAGCAGAAGCATCCCGCCGCGACTGCTGCCCCAGTCGTTACTTGCCATCCAGCAATCCCGCCAAAATCTGAAGCTACGAGCAAGACGACACGTCCCCTCTCAATGAGCGAAGCAGCCCAGCAACAGACCGAGTACCATGACGAGGCGAGCTCGGTCGACCAGCAAATAAAGGCACAACTCGCCGCCGCCCAAGCCGACGCCAACAACTCGTCAATCACTCCGCAGTCGCACAAGCGCAAACGCAACCCGGCAGAAGAGGACGCCGAAACGGAGGAAGGAAGAGCAGGAACAGGGACCGACGGCAGCACAAGCAGCCGACGGACATCTGTCAAGCAGACGTCGCCTAACATGTCTGCTTTCTTGCCCATCAACACAAACACTCAACAACAAAACGCGCAGTATGCCTACCAACCGCTGAATGTGGCTCAGCAGCATTCACCTAATGCTATGAATGGTTCTAGTGCTGCTTTGGACGCTGCTACTCACGCCGCAATCGCCGCCAACGCAATGCATTTGAATCTCCCGTCATTGGCAGGTGTGAACACGAACTTACAATACGATGCCGGCAAGCCCGTTGACCCACAGCCAATAGAAGGACAAGGACACACGGAGGGCGTAGGCGGTGGTGTTGTGCAGAACTCTCCTCCTCCTCGCCCGGTGCAGCAGCATTCTACGCCGACCCCTAACCCAAAGCCACAAGTCGGAACGGAAGAGTGGCACAGGGTTCGCAGAGATAACCACAAAGAAGGTGGGACGCCGTTGTCAGCTAGTTCTATGGTTCCTCCCGGAAGCTGACAAAGTCTACAGTCGAACGTCGTCGTCGCGAAACTATCAACGAGGGTATCAACGAGCTTGCGAAGATTGTCCCCGGCTGCGAAAAGAACAAAGGATCGATTCTTCAACGCGCAGTTCAATATATTCAACAGCTAAAGGAGAACGAAACCCAAAACATTGAAAAATGGACACTCGAGAAGCTGCTTACTGAACAGGCTATTGCTCAACTCAGCCAAGCCAACGAGAAGCTACAGAAGGAAGTCGAGCGTGCATGGCGGGAAGCAGAAACTTGGAAGAAAAGTTGCCTTCAAAGTGGTGCAAAAAGGGAAAGTGGGGGCCAAGACGCCGGCGCATCCTCGTGACCTCCGGCTGAATAGTTACACCATCCAGCACCAATCCTAATGCGGAAACTCAATAATGTTTTTTTTTTTTTTTTGACGGTTCGGGATTTCGGAGGAAAAAGGGATTCAGTTTTTTATTTTTGTTTTGATGGACATGGAAGTTTACCGGTACTGCAACTCGGAAAACCGAAAGGAAACTGTAAAGGGAACACGTAGGGAAATCCAAGTGCAATGCAAAGGGAGGTTGTTTGTTTTCATTTCGGAGTAAAAGATGGAAGATGAGATCATGGGATTTTCTTTATGTGATGAAAGATATACCGAGTTCTAATGACGGTATGGTCTGTATGTTTTCTTTTGCTTCTGTTTTTTTTTATCTATCAACTAGTTCCATTTTTCCTCGTCTATTGAATAGCTATTTTCTTCATCTGTGATTGATTTTCAGTATACGCAAAGGTGGGGGAGGCGAAGGCGAAGTCGAAGTCAAAGTTGGGGCGGAGGCTGAATGGAGGGGATGTGGCTTAGTGGGTCCTGGGACACAGAGACACAGAGACACTTGGATAAAAGGCATGATTGGGATCTTCAATATTGATGAACCAGGCTTAACCAGGAGACGAAGCTACTGCACAAGACCCCGTGGGAACGAGGATAGGAAAAAAGTACCGGGTTTATTTATTAATTACGGATTTCCTGGATTTCATTTTTCATTTTCCTTTTCCCTTCGAATCTTTCTTACCTTGCGTTTCTTTTTCCTTCTTTCCTTTTTTGTTATGTTACTACTCACACGGCGGCTTTTTGTGTCTGTTTTTTTTTCTGAGTGTTATATCAATTAATATCTGCGTTTCCATCTCTACTTATCCTGTGTTCTTTGTTTTTTTTTACAACTGGAGTTATTTTATCTCTATCGAATGGCTTCCATGATATGATTGGTGCCGTATGGAAATGACGAAATAATGGGTGCAACGTCTACTATGTCTGCTATGTCTGCTATGTAGCCTATCCCGAGCACAACAGTTGATTACCATCCATCTCTCTCAGCTCCTAGAGTAGCTCTATGAATGACGATGCCAATATTCTGCGCCATCACCATGGCATGGCCAATGGCCCCGCGAATACCTGCGCTCAACAATTCAAGACCCCAAGATTCAGCCCAACTTCAGCCACAAAAATTTCTCGGCAGTAAAACTAGTTAATCTGCAAAGTAATGCGAACTGCGCTGTGCACGTGCCATAACGTGCGCTATGGCTGAGATGGCTAGTTGACGGAAGATAATAAGTAGTGAAACATAAGTTTCCGAGCTGATGAGGGGCTGTAAACCTAGCTAGTAGCGGCGTTGCTGCGGTAAGTGGGGGTTGGACTATGTACCTTGTCTGGGTTTTGTTTGTGGCGAATTTTTGGGCTGGATTAGGAATATTTAACGGGATTTTTTTAAACGGAAGTAAACCCTACCTATGGTAAATTATATCCTTGATTTTTGAGTGGGCCCATGAGAAAAACAAATAGAGATACTTACATACATGACAAATGTTCGACAAAGCCGATAGACAAATCATACGGAGGATAGATATCCAATAACGGCTAGATAAATTCGTAGAAACACGTGCACAGCCACTAAACTAATATATATCGGGCCATTTGAGATCACGGCCTACATATTTACTCTAAAGACTTGAGCTCGTGAACTGGTTTTCTGGACCCAGAAAGGATGAAGGATTTTATTGCTATGGTTCTCCACTCTAGAGATAGTTACCCCGCGCTTCGATAGAGGAATGTCTCAACTAATACCAGTGTCGTCTTAACACCCCACCAGGGTCGAGGTCCGTCCCATAAACGGTTGCAAAGAGTAGCATTAGCTTTGAACTTTAGCCTTTTAGAGAGGCTCTAATTTGCTAAGATTCACTTAGCTAGAGGGACACCTCGCTCTCGTCGCTTTTCGGCAGTGCGTAAAGACACACCATATCTAGCAAGCTGCTTTCTTTAAGGTCACACCCACTGCGCATTTGAAGCTATCTACATATAATCCATTTAATCACAGCACCTGAGATAGACTTTCACTTTCGTTCACCGGACTTTCCGTCGATATCTAGTTACCTAGTTTACCTAGTTTCGCGGTTGATTGGATATTTCCGGGATATTTTTGGTATGATCCACCACGCTAGAGGAAGGGAATGCCCGGCGTTAATCGCTCCTAGGGCGGTCTAAGGAGTTCATGCAAAATGCTTGCTAGGTAGCTAGGTAGCTAGCTAACGGGCTTTTAGCGGGGTATTTTGTATCGATAAGAAATATGTCACCGAAGCTCGGATCCAATCAGAACTCATTCTGAGGAAGTTATGGCATGTCTGTACTTCCTCAGCTGGGGTTGATTTTCGGACCAATAAACTTGAATCCCGTTGCCGATAGGTAGGACAGAGAGAAAAAAAAACTTGAAGTAAACTATGTCAAAGTCAACCGATAATTGGTGCAAACTTAAAGGAAGATCAAAGCAACCTAGAGCTTGGCCAGACTCATTGCCTGGAGTAGAGCTAGACTGACCGGCAAAGTAGCGAGAACGAAAGTGGGGGAAAGAGAAAAATAATCTGCACGAACCATGTTGGGGGTCGACTAAGACAGCTACAGCTCTCATGTGTTCTACTCTAGAGGAAGCTTGCAAAGCTTCGAGGCGGCTGTTGAATACTAGATTCAAACCTGGGTAGTATCTCAGAAGCTTTTGTTTGGCTAAAATCTTGCTGCATCCACTTCCTCCACGATCCTCCATTTATGTAACTAGAGAAGACCTCCGAAAGCTTTTGTTTGGCTAGGAAGTTACTTCCCTCCTCCATGATACTCCACCTCGATTTCGAAAGCCCGCTGAAGAATTTCTTTGGACAAAACCAAGATTAAGCAATGCCCTACCCTACTGAAAACCTCCAGGACTCCCCCGCGAGCCCCACCCGACTGGAATTTAAAGAGTACAGCTGATAAAAGACCTATGATATTCCTCCCGCCGCTGCCTTTTAATAGCCAGTAAAACGACCCCAACTAACTTTTACCGATATTCCCCATGCCGTCACCGCTCTACCAGCCAGTAAACATCTAAAGAATCCCAACGACCCTGACTCCGAGGCGCCCCGCCGTTACTAGAAAGTCAGCCAGTAATACAATTTACACCTATAATTCTTGACTCTTCCTCACCAGACCTTGTTGAAGCTTCGTCGGACCCCGTCGAACATAAAATTGCCGGACGATCCTCACATGCAGACTACTACTACCTGTACCCCACGGATCGGAAGATCGAATACTATATTAGAGTGGATCGTGATCACCGTTACCTGGAGTGCTACATCGCAGCTACTCTACAGCTAGCTTGCCGCGGATAAGTGGGATTAATAAGGCAGAAGATCAGACGATCATGGGGTTGGCTAGGGAGCGGACTTTTGTGGGTCACAGCAAGGTCTGGATGTCTGGACGGTTGAAATGGGTTTCTTCACTTCTCCACAGTGGAAGATATCAGGCTCCATGGATCCAGACATACTTTAGCTGCGGTTTTTTTATTCTGTTGATACTATTTACAGTACTTATCTACAGACCGAACTGAGACAGATATAGTACACGAGTAACGCGAGCCTACGATAGTCCTCAACCATCCATTGAAGAACCTGTAATTTTCCGAGACGTAATCCTACATCATGACAGATCGTTTTACTAGTTTCTGATTGCTGTCATACGGGACGGAGCGTACAGTGGGGGTACCAACTTGCAGCGGGAGTTGGAGTCAGGAGTCATGATACCATCAGATTAGGTGGGTTGGTGGGTTGGTAATATATCCTCCTCTCATGTGGTCAGATGTTGTTTTTGCCGTTTGTTGATTGAATTCATTAGTAGTCACTCTTAGGGAGAAGTATGCCGGAAGGCGAACCAGTAATTTAACGCCTCCGGTTGGTTCCCTTGATGACCTTGGTTCCTTTGGTTCGCGGTTATATGCGTCTAGACTGACTCCCATTCCAAGTTGGTTCGCTGATTTTGTCTACCACTGATATCTACGCCACACAAAGAATGCATCTATGCACTTCCAACAACTCATCCAAGCTCCCATCCGTGCCACCGAGTTTGTTTCATCCTCCCGTGCCATCACCCCCTGGTCTCCCGCATACCCACAGGTGTGTGTTCTATCCACGCCTCCTCCTGAGCTTACTCATGTAACTTCCCTTCACCTAGTTGCAGTTCACCGATCCTCATCCCCAGGCTTTCCAGTATCCACTACCAATAACCCTGCCTTCCCTCTGCCAAGGACTCCATAAACCTTCGCCGCCGCATCTCCCAGTCCCACAACGCAACTACTACCAGCGAACGTCACTCCCTCTTCAATCCCCGTTCGGTTACAGGTCACGAATATCGTCTCCCCCTTCTGGTAATACACAGGTCGCATACGTTGTATCCAGTACCGGAGAGTATCGGCATCAGGAATATTGGGGTGCGAGGAAAGAGTAGAGGCTTCTTCGTGGGTTAACCAAGCCATAGGAACAACAGCAAGTTTACTGGCTGTTTTGGTGACATGATGTCCAAATTCGTAGGCATCAGAAGGCGCGGTAAAGTTCTTGGGGTTGAGGTCCATACCTATCATATATTAGCACTCGTTGTAACCTCCGTCTTCTCCAAATGCACTCCCATGGCCCTTACTATGGCTCGGGAAGCATGAAGATGAGATGATATGGAACACGTACATATCCCCATCGCCATCTTCCCTAATTTCCCAACCTCACCAGCCCAGAATCCTGGCCCTTCTTTAGCCCACTTCTCATCCGTTGTAAACAAAAAACTCTTTCGATAATTCTGGATCACGTCCCCGGTTGGAGATACTAGCACGGCAGAATTATATCGCCCCTCCCCAACGGCTTTCTCGGGGTACCCTACTATCACGTGGCAATTCAGTTTTTCTGCTATCCTGAAGGCCCAGGATGTTGATGGTCCCGCTGCCGTGGGCTCAAGGAATGGCTTTATGTCGGAGAGCGAGGAGAAATTGTAACCTGGGACAATTGAGGGTATGGGGTTAGCTAGGAGCTCAGGTATCGGTAGGAGTGGAATTGAGATCCAAGATTCTCGGAAGGGGAAGGATAAAGGCGTGGGAGGGAGCAGGAGAAGGTATGGCGCCATACCGGTAAACGCCATCTCAGGCAAGACAAGTAAATCCAAGTTCTTAGGAGCAGCATCGCAAAGAAGTTTTTCGGCATATTGAAGGTTTTGGGATAAAGCTCCCAGCTTGGGATTGAACTGTAGTTTGTAGTTTCTGGGTTAGCCATAGCTCTCAAATGGAGATGAATGTCGAAGACCCGATATGGTTCCCTTGGTTTCCGAGGTTTCATGGGGTTCATGTGGGCACAAAACGTGCCTGTAAGCATCCTATCCGCATCTTGTTTCCTTGTCGTGCAGCGACCTTAATGCTGGGTTGTGAATTTTGGATCGAGGGATTGGTGTCTCGTTGGTGTTTTTTATTGGCTTTCGTTGACTTGACTTCAAGTTGAGTAAACAAGTACGAGGTTGATGCCCACTCAGATCTGTACGTATAAAGTTGGAGATGTCTGGTGCCTGTCTGGTGCGCGTTGTGGTTTCGAACTTTCTTCGTTCTACGCGTAATGGAGATGGAGGCTAAGGTGCTCGTATCTCTGACTCGTACTCGCGCCGAGGTCTCAATTCTTAGAGTACCGAGTAAGTACATAGAGTAGCTTCTAAAAGCTAACCCCCCCCTCCCCGCCGGCGTAACGTTTTTGCGCGGAGCGGATGGCATGGTGAATTCGGGCTGCGGGGTGAAATCTAGGCGAGGCCTTGGTTTGGTGAGAAGGCCCCGGGGGGCCCGTCTCTTCGAGTGCGCCGAGTGGCCCCCCGCCCCGCAGATACATACGCTAGATCGTGCATCTCAACGCACGCCACACGCGCTAAAACGAAGAATTAGGATTAAGCGATGTGATGGTGTTGCCGTTATGGAACGAGCCGAGCGGTTGCGGGTTGCAGATCCTCGTGATGAGGAAGAAACCCCCGAAATCCACTTGATACCTTGGATATATTCGGTATGGAGACATGAGGTGGATGGATTAGGGAGAGGATACCAGACACCAGGATATCATTGTCATATCAATTTTGTGGGACTTTGCTGGGGGGGGTTCATTAAATGTCACTCATACTCTAAAGCTCTGGGCTCCATAGGGCTGCAGCCGGGGAATCGGAAAAGGCTCCGCGGTGAATAATGCTAAGAGGAAACAAGGTAAAAACTTCTGCATAGCTAGTGCTGTGGCAAATGCAGAAGATGCTCATGATGGTTTGCCTGGTACTTATCTATGCATGTAAATCTTCCCATCTACGCACAGAATTATCAAAGCCCTGCAGCGAACTTTGGATTTTAGGCACCAGAAGCTCTATCTATGCAGACACTCTAGAAAATATACGGCTGTATAGAATGCATCCTTCAATAACCGACATATGCAGAGTCGGCTTTGACGGGCGATGGGCATATGCGGTTGAAATACTTCAAGGCTAACTTGTGTACCATCGGAGAGTCCGAAACAAATGCCGGTGTCGTTCGATGAGGATGAAGCTTTCGTTTTCGTTCTCGAGAAAGCTGTTAATTGAGATATGATTTGACGTATTAATACCCTAGACAGTAGATGGTTACCAGTTAAGGTCAAACTTGATGGGATGAGCTCAGGCAAGCATGCTGAATTTCATCATACCTTTGGCGTTTCTTTGGGTTACCTGATTACCCTATATCTCAAATTAACGATGGCCCGGCAGATGTAGAAAAATCATTCGCATCACGAGTTCGAATTTTCCGCTTCGGATAACCGGAGTGATATTTCATCCAATCAGCGTTGTTCCAGAGATTACAGAAGTACGGCAGATGATGTCAGATATTGGATGTCATGAGGGGAGTGTAGGCAGCAGTTGAGAATCTTTTGTACTTTGATATCGAATTGGTATTGGCCCTTCTTTGGCGTCAACATCTCCCCAGAGCACTCGCAGTCGAAAATTCACGTCGGATTCCATAACGGAAAGACCCTGCGTCTTGTACCGACTGGTAGAATTTGTGCATTTAATGATGATCAGATTTAAAGTTGAACTTCTGTTATTTCTATCTAAAGTTTCGAGTGTATGTATTCTACGAAGATTATTCAAAAATCATCTACGAGGCTATGCAAGGCAATCATGGAAGACTGACATGCATAACCTACCACGGAAACCTTCCTCGACAACCGTGGTTCTGGTTCACATTCGTGTTGTCTCAGCAGAGCACAAAGCTACAAGCCGACAGCATCCGTCAATTCGTCAAACTTACAGTCTAGATAGAGTAGGGAGCATCGATGCATCTTAAACTCGCAGTGAAACATACTTATATCATCAACCACGAATCAAAACGCGACCCACGGAGCGAAGCTCCAACAAGATCAAATAGTACCATAAATGCAGCCAAAGTAACAAACGCATTTGGCATAGCTAGTACGGGTAATCCCTAAGCGGATGCTTCTGCATTTTATACCCTCCCTGTTTTGGCTATGCCGTGTAATGTTTGATGTGAAAAGCACAAAGCTTGGTAAGTTCCCTATGCGTTTCGCGATCCAAGATGCTGGCAGCTGGAAACATCCCCGGGTCGGTCGGATAGGGATTAGATGATATAAGGCCTCGTGATTCCGTACATGAACAAAATATGCGGCTGTGTTTGGCGAGCCCAGGGACCGGATAATATCGAAACGAGATGCAGCAAGATGCACGCAGTAGCAGCGGCAAAAACAAATACACCATGAACCGAAATCGAAATTCGCTAAGTAATCCAGGTTAAGAGAGAAATAATCGTACGATTACATAGAGCGTTGTGCTGTTTACAAAACCAAAAGCTGAAATTTAAATCTGTATCGTGAGCTGGGCTCGAGTTTAGTTAGGAGCGAGTGCTGCCTAGCTAGCAACTATGTACGTAGACATGTAGTCCGATACAAAATTCTGGGGCATTTTAATCGAGAATCCAGATCAGACATTTTGTTTTTTTGAAGAGTCAACTATCTCGTATTTGTTGACGTTTCCTTCCCGGTCGGTTGACTTCAAAATGGTGTTGGTGTACATACAGTCATGAACACGTCAAACGAGTGACTCCTCCGTGACAGGGTCTCGATAATTCTCCTAGTGCCCCTATGTATGTGTCTCTCTACCAAAGGGCAAATTCCGTCCCTCGCGTGCCTTGCGTACCTCGCTAAAGGTCCGAGTGTCCCGAAGGCTGATGACAGAGGTTGCCGTGCGTGGTTCGCTAGCTTCTGCACTCGCGATAAGTTTCCAAAATCCACGACAAACGTGTCTAAAAGACGTCATAAACAAGCTCAAGGCACCGTGGTCTCTCAGTTTAAGTATGCTGTGTATGATCGCTTAAAACCCACTCCCGGTATCCACAGAACCTATTTAGTCCGCTCCGAGACAGTTCAATTCTTAGCCCGGGTTCGAAAATCGTCGTGGGGTCACTTCTGGATGTGATTGGTTGATTTTTTGATGTTGCTGCTTAATGCCGTTCCGAGTCAATATTCGGAGCCGAGAAGAGTGGACAAATGAATCTCCGTCGTTGAGCGATAGAAGGCGAGATGGAGGTGCCGGTGGAACTCATCAAATCAGGTGCTCCCGATGGACAGTCAATGCAGACGTCCGGATGGTAATGTAAGCAGTGCACAGCTGGCTCGGCGTCGTCATGGTCGATCACTCCACTCTCATGGAGAAAGTGTTGTTTTCAGAAACTTGCTGTCGAGTCGGATCATCTTCCTCTCGTCGATTTTCGCACGTCAAATTCCACTGCCAACCCTTCCCATACAGTAGTCCATCCCATCGGAACTCCAGCCGCGTCCATCACCGTGTGTTGTACATTTCTCCAGGAGCTCTGTAGTCGCAAGGTCCGAGCAACTGCACAGGGTACACCACACGGCTGATTTCGAAGGTATGGTAGCCGTGGAGGAATGTAGTACTGTCGAGTTTGACGTCGAGTAATTCTTCCGGTCTGTGGAATATATGAATCTTAAAACCGAGAGTCGGAGAAATGAGTCGTAACTCCATCGCCGGTGAGTATCACAATCTCGGTGTAGGAACCGTGCGAGCCCTGCGGACTGGATCGCAAGACACATCGATAACGAAGCCTTGTGCTACGACCCTTACATCAACCTGGCGGGGTTGGTTGACACTTTCGCCGGAATCTTCCCCGGACAAATAGACAATTGATGGAATCCAATGGGATTTCATTGACAAAAAGTATCCCGTTCATCAAAAAATAGCCCTCACGTCACTCTAAACGTGAATCACCAGTATTCCATGACTCTTCCATAACTTTTCCGCACAGCTCGTAGATCTCATCGTTTTTCCTGTCTTTCCTTCCTCCGCATCTCCCCACCCCAGCCACCAAACCCTATCTCGCAATCGCTAGCCTTTCCGAGAATTCTGCCAGGGTCAACCACGCCGTTTGCTTCGCGTCTTTCTTCCAGGTGTCGATTATTAATGCGGGAGCTGCTTTCTTCCGCAGCAATGGCGTCGATAATTCGATTGAATCGGGTGGAGGCAAAGATTATGGGTGGCACGGCAGTTTAGCGCGCCCCATTTTCGTTCCCTTGTATTGTTATTAGACTTTCTTTGTCAGTGTGATTCCTTTCTATCTGGTTCTCAAGGAGTCATCATTCTCTGTTCGGGGAGATATTGCTTATTACGAACCTGCTGGACGTGAAGCGCGAATTTTGCTTCCTTCCACCGACCTTCTCGAAAGACCGTCAACCCACCACCGAACGCCGCGAAACGCATCGTCGAATTCCACCAGAGAGCGCGACTGAAGAGTGCCTGCAGCTGTCTTGAGGGAGCAGACGGCGCGCAATATATCCATGGGGTTCTTATCCTGTGGCGATCTCGAAGGTATATTACGCACTCCCTGCGCCCCTTGCACCATCGCAACGCTGCATCGCGAACAGCCAGCCAACGGATTTTCGGGGTTGCTTACGATGGATTTGAAATAGGATTTGGGCCACTGAGTCCGACCCGGAGCGATTTTACCACCTGTTTTGTCGATGCTACCGTTGACGTCGTCAGTCTTGCATTGGTTGCAGTTGGAACCATCAACATCTACTTTTTGCGAAAACAGACGGCTTATCCCGTTGAGAAGAACTGGCATTACTGGTTGAAGTTGGTGAGTGGCTTCACTTTGTGGGACATGAGATCGCGGCTCGGAGGAAACACTGCAGATTACTGACGGGTTTGTAGATTGTTGTCGGTGCACTCATTGCTGTTACATTCCTACTCGCGTCGTTAGAAATCGAATACCTACGGTCATGGATTGAAGATATTCAATTCTGGTCACCAATTATCAGCTGCATTGCGTTGGGCGTAGCGTTTGCGATTCATCACCTTGAGCATGCCAGATCGCGTGTCCCATCTGGAACTTTGTTGTTTTACTGGTTAGGCTTCATCATCATCCACGGAATCCAGCTGCGACAGTCCGTATCATTGAAGGACTATGACCACCGCCTACCTAGACTTATTATCTTGTCGATTATCGAGGGACTCGGTATCTTTATCTTCGCTTTGGAATGGCTCGTGCCCAAGAACTGGGGAGTCTACCTCACCCTTGAAGATGAGAGCTACCAGTGCCCCACGGAAACTGCAAACGTCTTTTCCATCTTGACCTTTGGTTGGATGACACCTATCATGAAGCTTGGATACACCAAGTTCTTGAAGGAAGAGGATCTTTGGGACCTTCGCAAGAAAGATTCTACTCACCACACTGAGTCTAGGTTTACATCCGCATGGAATGGGCAGTTGAAGCGTAAAACTCCCAGTCTTTGGCTAGCACTATTTAAGGCATTTGGTGGTCCTTTTGGAATTGGTGCTCTTTTCAAAGTTGTCCAAGATTGTCTTGCGTTTCTCCAGCCGCAATTACTTCGCAAGCTCATTTCGTTTGTTGCGTCGTATAATACCGACAAGCCTCAGCCGTTAATTCAAGGATTGGCAATTGCTGCTATGATGTTTGTAGCGTCTGTCGTTCAAACCTTAGCTCTCCACCAATACTTCCAGCATGCATTCGAGACCGGTATGCGTATCAAGAGTGCTTTGACTGCTGCTATCTACCGCAAGAGTATCCGATTGAGCAACGAAGGAAGGGCTGCTAAGTCTACTGGAGATATTGTCAACTTGCAAGCTGTCGACACTCAGCGTCTCCAGGATATCACCCAGTATGGACAGCAAGTTTGGTCTGCCCCTTTCCAGATCACTCTCTGTATGGTTTCTCTCTACCAATTGCTTGGACCGAGTGCATTCGCTGGTGTGGTGGTTATGATTCTCATGATTCCTATCAACGGTGTTATCGCTTCCCTTATGAAGACCCTTCAGAAGCGCCAGATGAAGAACAAGGACGCTCGTACTCGCCTCATGACCGAAATCTTGAACCACATGAAGAGCATCAAGCTCTACGGATGGACTACTCCATTCAAGCAAAAGTTGGACCATGTCCGTAACGACCAGGAGCTTAAGACTCTCCGGAAGATTGGAATTGCGTCCGCATTTGCAAGCTTCACTTGGTCTTCTACTCCGTTTTTGGTTTCTTGTGAGTCTATGATCTTCATGGATACAACGAATTGCCTTGCTAATATGAAACAGGTTCTACCTTTACCGTCTACGTCCTTACTCAGGACAAGCCTTTGACCACCGAAATCGTCTTCCCCGCCTTGACTTTGTTCAATCTCCTCACTTTCCCGCTCACCATGTTGCCTATGATCATGACTGCCTTGGTCGAGGCCAGTGTCGCCGTTGGACGTATCAAGTCTTTCTTGCAGGCCGATGAGCTTCAAGAGGATGCTATTATCCGCGAGGAGGCTGTTTCCAAGCACGGAGAGGAGTCTGTCCGCGTTTCCAACGGAGCCTTCACCTGGAACAAGAACGAGGAGAACAACAACTGCCTTAGGGACATCAACTTTACTGCCACCAAGGGAAGCTTGAGCTGCATTCTTGGAAGAGTCGGATCTGGAAAGTCCTCTTTCTTGCAGGCTGTTCTTGGAGAATTGTATAAGCGTGAGGGAGAGGTTGTCCTCCGTGGATCCACCGCATATGTCTCTCAGCAGTACTTTATCATGAATGCCAGTATCAGGGACAACATCATCTTCGGACACCGTTACGACCCCGAGTTCTACCAGCGCACTGTCCGTGCATGTGCTCTCTTGGAGGATTTCGACCATCTCCCTGACGGGGACGAGACCCAGGTTGGAGAGAAGGGTATCAGTTTGTCTGGAGGACAGAAGGCCCGTGTTACGCTTGCCCGTGCCGTCTATGCTCGTGCCGATATCTACTTACTCGACGACCCTCTATCTGCCGTTGACCAGCATGTTGGAAAGTACCTTATCGAGAATGTCTTTGGACCTAAGGGAGTTCTCTCTGGAAAGACTAGGATTATGGCTACCAACTCAATTCCTGTCTTGAGAGAAGCCGATAGAATCACCTTGATTCAAGGTAATTTATGCATGGGTTTCATCTAATCAATTGCATTGGTTAACAATATTATAGGTGGAGAATTTGTCGAAGAAGGATCCTACGAATCGGTAATGGCTTCCAAGGGAAGCATTTATGAAATTATCCGTCACATGAAGAACGACAAGAAGCAAGAAGACGATTCCTCCAGTGATGAGATGACCATTGTTGCGACCGGAAGTTCCCAGGATATTTCCAGCGAAGAGGATAACGTTCCCGAACTTGGAGCTGAGCTTCTCAGCAGCATGAAGTCTAGACGTGTCAGTGTCCGAAGAGCATCAGCTGCCAGCATCAAGCGCGACCGCAGGAAGCTCGGCGACGAAGAGGCACAGGCCGGTCGACGAACAATGACGTCTATTGAAAAGTCCGAGCAGGGCAAGGTTAAGTGGTCTGTCTATGGTGAATACGCTAAAGCATGCAACCTCTGGGGAGTCTTGATGTACGGAGTTGCTCTTGTATGCTCACAGTCGTTATCCGTTGGTGGAAATCTTTGGTTGAAGAAATGGTCTGAAGTCAACTCTGAACACGGTAGCAACCCTGACGTCGGCAAATATATCGGAATTTATTTTGCCTTTGGAATTGGTGCGGCGGCTCTGGTTGTCTTTCAAATGTTGATTCTCTGGATTTTCTGTGCAATTGAGGTTCGTATGCATAATAGGATGAATATCCGGAAGTGGACTGCATGACTGACATGGTTTCCCACAGGCTGCACGTAAGCTTCACGATAAGATGGCGGTCTCGATTTTCCGCAGCCCAATGGCTTTCTTCGAAACCACTCCTGCTGGTCGCATCCTTAACAGGTTTTCAAACGACATTTACAGAATCGACGAGGTTATCTGTCGTTGTTTCAACATGCTGTTTCAGAACAGTGCCAGGTCTTTGGCTACCGTAGGGATCATCTCTTACACTACTCCGCCTTTCATTGCAGTAGCTGTTCCTTTGGGATTCCTCTACCTGTACATTCAGAGATACTACCTTCGTACTTCTCGTGAATTGAAGCGGTTGGACAGTGTCAGCAAGAGCCCCATCTATGCACACTTCCAGGAGACCCTTGGAGGTATTTCTACCATTCGGGCGTATCAACAGCAGGCACGATTCGTTAAGGAGAATGAGTTCAGAATGGATGAGAACCTTAGGGCATACTTCCCGTCCATCAACGCCAACAGATGGCTTGCAGTGCGGCTGGAGTTTATTGGTAGTATCATCATCCTAGGAGCTGCAGGTTTCTCGATTTTGTCTGTGGCTTCAGGCAGCGGTCTTTCGTCGGGTGCAGTCGGTTTGGCTATGAGTTATGCCTTGCAGATTACCCAGTCCCTGAACTGGATTGTTAGGCAAACGGTTGAGGTTGAGACTAATATTGTTTCGGTTGAACGGACATTGGAATATTCCGCCCTGCGTATAGCACCCTTTCCTTCTGCTGTAATTTTCACCGGTCGCTAATTTGTGTTTGCAGCCAGCGAAGCTCCTGAAATTATCGAGAACAAGCGACCTGCTAGCTCATGGCCTGCGAACGGTGGAGTTTCTTTCCGCAACTACTCTACGCGGTACCGGGAGGGTCTCGACTTGGTCTTGAAGGACATCAACCTCGATATCAAACCGCACGAGAAGATTGGAATTGTTGGTCGTACTGGTGCCGGAAAGAGTTCTTTGACCGTGAGTAAACCGCTCACACGTAGGGTTATCGTGCATTGCTGATTAGGATTGTCTATAGCTTTCCCTTTTTCGGATCATCGAAGCCGCTGGTGGTAACATCAATATTGACGGTATCGACACTGCTTCTATTGGTCTTCACGATCTTCGTTCTCGCTTGTCTATTATTCCTCAGGATGCTGCTATTTTCGAGGGCACTATTCGTGACAAGTAAGCTCCGGTAACTTTAGCTTCACTAATGCAGAGCTAACCTTTCTTTCCTGCAGTCTTGACCCTCGTGGAGAATACGACGACAGCCAGCTCTGGAACGTACTCGAAATGGCCAACCTTAAGGATAAGGTGTCTTCGATGGAAGGAAAACTTGATGCGCCGATCCATGAAGGTGGTTCCAACCTGTCAGTCGGAGAAAAGGCCCTCGTGTCTCTTGCACGAGCCTTGATTTCACCCTCGAACATCCTCGTCATGGATGAAGCCACCGGATCGCTTGATAACCAGACGGATGTCCAAATTCAGCAAACTATCCGGCAGCTAAACTCTACAATTATTACTATTGCGCATAGAATCGGTACTATCATCGACTATGATCGTATCGTTTTGCTAGACCACGGAGAGATCAAGGAAGTCGGTCATCCTTACACCTTGCTCAACAACCCAGATGGATTATTCTATTCTATGTGCAAGGGCACCGGCGAATTGATGCACTTGACAGAGATTGCGAAGGAGGCGTATTTGGCCGGCGGAGGCGTAATTGATCAGCAGTAAAAGCTTGTTTGTTTTCCATATTTTTTGGAGCATGGGGTTTGGGGAAAAGTGGGGCGGAAGAGTCATACGACTGTTTTATTGCGTTGATGAATACCTTTTGTAGTTTACAGGAGTTGTTTATTGGAGTTTCACGAAGATTGGATGATCATGTTTAGATAGCTTATGTTTTTGTCTTCCTCAAAATGTTAATTCGTTACCCATATTACATAGAGGCTTTTAAAACTTGATAACTATCGTGGATCAAAAAAATACCGCATATGTTGTCGTATGATTCGGCTGTTTGCCGCCAACATGCTCGTCAAGTACAGTACCTCTGACCATCTGAAACAGAAAACTCGACGATCACAGTACAAGTGCAGTTTTGCCCCTCAACGCAAAGCACTGGGATCAAAAACTTTAAAAGCAGCGCAACGTGCAACCCGGGAGAGATCCGATCACGATCGGATGCCAGAAAATCCACCCCGTATTTACTCCGCCACCCCCATAAAGTACCCATGGATCTGAGGTTTGGAATGCTT
The DNA here is from genome assembly GCA_024516145.1 of Pyronema domesticum. Taxonomy (NCBI): domain Eukaryota; kingdom Fungi; phylum Ascomycota; class Pezizomycetes; order Pezizales; family Pyronemataceae; genus Pyronema; species Pyronema domesticum. Next base: position 315,721 of record JAJJXL010000034.1, read on the forward strand.
GCGAAATGTGAGGTCATCTCAATTGAGTATGGTTTGTGCAGAAACACCTGGCGAACCTCTCTTGGAACTACCTCCTTATATGGAAACTTCATCTTCACCGCCGGTATTACAACGAACCTCAGGTCTGCCAACGGCGTTACAAAGGCGTGCCAACGCAGAAATCTCCGTCAAAATGTAACTCCTGGTGCAACATACCGGGAACAGCGGGAAGAACGGCCGTGGGGATGTGTTTCTTCCCGTTCCCGTTCCACATCCGGAGAATCCTTGAAACCACAACCGTGGATATGTCCCCTCAATTCATGTGGGGGGGGGGGGGGGGGGGGGGTGGGGGATGATAGCCTGATCCATACTACGGGACCCTGATCGACTATAAGTGGATAATCATCTCCGAATATCGTGATTTTGCCAAGGGCCAATTAAAAAAATTGGTGACAAATAATATGGAGCCCGAAATTTGGGCCGATGGGTTAAAATATTCCCATCCACGGTGAGATAGGATTGTGTACCAGACCATTAAAGTCCGGGGAAGACCGAACGGGCGGGAGGGAGGGCCCAAGGAGGCTGGGGATAGAAATTGATATTCATCGGGATTTCACCTGGCTACCACGAGTGTAGATACCCCTGCGTCTGATCTCTTTCAAAGAGGAGGTGGCTGGTCGTGTGAACTTGAAGATATGGGTAATTGATCGACATTTAGACAAGTCAACATCTTTGAGAGACTGGAATGACGAATACTCCATAGATCCCATTGGGTCACAGGCTTAGGCGTTGGTTGAATTTGGAGTTACAGTTGGGGTTGGAGTTGATAATCTCTTTCGTGTGACCTAAATTTCTTCGCCGGCTGCGGAACGGGAGCAAGTGCCTTTTTTGAAGAGGACCGGGCAATGATTACCATATGTTTACGTACAATACATTCGGCTAACTCTAGAAGATGGATTTGCAGTCTGCAGATGACTATGCAAACGAGAGGCGTTTCTTGTCGGATCCTTCGCGGTTAAAAGGGTAGCGTACAAGGCGGTAAGGCGTGAAGGCAGCAAGACGGTATCTACTGGTGAAGCATTAGATTCTTTGCAGTATTTTTAGCGGCTTGGGCCTGTTAATCTTTTCCACTATTCGATGTAGATAAAGATTTATCGGAGGTTTCTCGGCGGAGTTTCGTAGATGATTTACCCTAGTAGCCCAGATAAAAATGCTTAATCCCACTATGGATAACACGGTCTGCAAAAGCGTGGAAAATAATATCGCGGGCCGTCCCGTTGCGGGTACAAATTTTTTTTCGGAAGGTCTGAAGAGCATTTAGAGGTCCAATTTCGAATAAGTTGGTGTTACCATTATTTCAACATGAGCTACGTACCGTCCTGTCTTAGAACTCGCCGGTCCCGACTCCTAAGAACAAGAAACCAGCTCAATGAGAGACCTAGACGCAGACTGTGACCTGCTAATAGACTCACCGAGACCGGACATCCATCATGTAGTTGACAAAGAGAAACTACCAATAGTTTCCCACAGGACGAAAATCCTGAATGGAGGACTTTTATGTCCCATCGGGAGAATTCTCTATCAAGCTCGAGCGACTTCTATCTGCGGTTGTGTATCTGTGTCTCTACTAAACGTCTTTAGCGGCGCTGTAGCCTTAAGCTTAAGCTGTTAGTTGGAATCTTCGGAAGTAACATTCGGTTTATGTCCGTCTTGTTCGTCAATGAGGGGTACGTGTGACCAGTAAGATTTCGTACTCAGATGGGCTATAAGGGCTAGGCATCTTAATAACGATTCTAGAAGCAAAGGTATTGGACTAGAGTTGACTCTACTCACCTTCAGCAGTTTAATTTCAAAAAACGTGGTTCTTCTCACCGGTGGAAGCGAATGTAGGAAGAATAATCTGTTCAGATGACATGATTGGTTTGTCGTATCTATCGTCGTTTACTGTCGTCGGAATTATAAATTTCGGGCCATGCTGGGATGCTAATCTCCCAAGCGATGGATGAGGTCATGCATATCTCCAAATTTAAGGCCCATAGGATCTCGCTTCTATACACGAGGCCAATATTAACCAAGCAGCCCCACTCACATGAAACCCCCAGATTTCCTGGACATTATGAAGCCCAAGTCCGAGGAAACTCTCGCGCATGCGCAGCAGCCGGAATTAGGCATAGGATGGCAACCTCTGGAACCAATCAATGTCCTGCGATTACTACAGTATTTCTGATAGTTGACGATGACGATGTAATAAGTACTTGCGTAAGTAATAAGATCTACTCGTTAAATAGTTAAAAGCCAGAAGCGACATCGGATTGATCACTGATCTCACTGATCACTTGTCTTTCGGGACTGTTGCCCGCGGTAAGCGAGAGACCTGCCAGCGGCGGCGTGTAAGCTTGTCGTGTGCCAAGCCGCCCGTCAAGTTCCGGGCGGGGCCAAAAGCTCTCGAAGTAGACAGGATTATTTCCCAGTCCTGGCTGTTGTGCAGCTGCAGTATGCAGAATTAACAGGAAGGTTTTAAATATGCATATCATATTTGATGAATCAGCTCCTTCTTCTCCTCTGGTTGGATCAACAGAGCTACAAAGCATCCATCCTACGATGTGGTGCAAGCCAAGACTGGGAAATAAGAACTGAACCTGTTCCCTTTTCGGAGGGTGAATCCTGTCTATTGATCCACGATCATCCACCTTCCTCCACTTTTCGTCCTTCATGGCTCCCCTGACGACGGGCTTACCGGACATAACTTCTATGGCTAGGATCCTTTGCTATTTCTAGGTATAAGGTTATTGCTGAGCTGCTTCCAAGAGCGGTGGATGCAATAGATGCAATATGGGCACGGTTCCCGTGGTGAGAAGTCGAACTACAGTAACTAACGAGTATAGCAGGTCATGGTGTATAAAATGCCCGTGTAAGCATTGTTTATATTGCTGTTCTCAATACCAGAAGCACCCTCACTCCTTGTTCGAGCAAAAGTTTTGCACAAATGCGGCTTGATGGAATACCACACAACGTTGGACCGGACCAAAAATCCACGATACCAGGTTCGATGATGTTTCAAATTTCACCTCGTCGACCGGGAGGATAGATTTATGTTTTCTTCAGCATATATGCAGGGCGAGGGCATTTCACTCTTGTGCATACAGTGGACCACGGACGGATCTTGCTGTGATCATCGACAACTCCACTTCCGTACAGAATCCACCAGATCCTCCCGTGGGTTTCGATGACATACAGAAAGTGGCTGCAGCACTAGCGCGGGGTTTTCAAGAAGCCTTTCAGCGCCTTACGGACATCAGCGGCTTGTCATGGTGCGCGAAGGATATGGCGGATGCCTCTGCCTCCATGCGAAACGGCGTGTGATACTAGCAACAAGCCACAAGCGGCCATGCATCCTGCCTAGCTCCCGTTCATGTCCCATGGTCGACTTCCTAGCGACCATCCACGGGGACAGTTCTGGATCGACTAGGCCCGCGGTGTAGCAAAGCTTCTACGATTTCGGATGAACCGGCGCGCTTGAGAGAGGCGAAAATAGTGTTGATGTAGTGGTGACACTGCTGATGGTTGGTTGCCATACTCGAGAAGTGGGGTGCCAGGTGGTCGCATGCATGGCGTGGGAAAACAACCCCGCAGTGGCTACAACCACACCACGAGTTTGCTGTCGACGAGCAAGTGTTTGCATCAACAATTTTTTCTTGACCCCTCCAGCCATGTTTCATACAAACGCTCATACTGGATGATATGACTTCGTCCCGCAGATAAGTTCGAAACCAAACTTCCCCGCGAAGCAATTCTGCACAATGGGCCGGTCCCAACGTGGTTTGATGGTGGTGGTGGTGTCATTAAGGTCACAAACAAATGACATATCTCCCTCAAAACATTTGTTCAAACAGCTCAGCAGAACTTTATCACACCATCTCCAGAGCCGATATTCCAACCAAATTTTCGGACATGCAGCGGATACCGATGCAAAAAAGCAGATCCATATGTATCATGCATGGTACTTTAAAGAATTATGGTACGGCTATCCATATGTAGTGGAGAATTTCTGAATGGATAATCCGATGGCCGGTAACAACCGCGGATGGCGGAGATTTCGTCCGTTTCACACAATTTTTTTCCGGGTGTCCGCAGAAGGCAAAAATATCCGGATTGTCGATGATGGTAGTCCGCATGGTGGTAGCAGCGGCGAGACGGGGAGAATTGAGCGGTCCATTACTGTTTGTATCGACAACGGTTGATGCTGATGCCGATATTGATGGTGATGACGATGGATAGCATGGTTCGCGAGTCCTCCCGCAAGTTCCCTCGGTAATCCGAAAAGGCGCATATGTCCAGCAGACTACCACTGTATACCCGCTATCTTAAAGGAGCCACGAAGCGCTGGACTTTGTTCTGTTGATGGGGTGTGCAGCTACTGAAGCCCATATTGGAAGGAGAAGACAAACGGATTCTACCGTGCAGGACGTCTAAAATCTTGGTATGGGTTAAGGTGAATGGTGTAGGCGGCTGCAGGTGGAGGAGGAAGGAACTGTTGCTTTGACTGTCGACCTTTGACTGAATTTCGACACTCGGCTTCAAGTACAGATGAAGTGTGGTGGACCTCGCCTGGCACGGCACCAGCATGTCGTCTGCTGTGCATGTATGGCACCTTATAATATGCCAGCTATGGGGGAGCTGGTTGGACGGCCACAACCTCATAATATGCCATCTATGGCATTACTGGTTGGCCAGACCGACGCCGGCCAAGCCGTATGTACCAGCACTGTGCTCTGGATCAACTGGATCAAACATTCCCTGCGGATGTGATTGCGCGCTGATGAGTATTGTGTGGCATATGGCAGACAGAATCGATGGCGAGGCAGGCAAATCGGAGCGCTAGAGGTCGAACAATTCAAGTAACCAGCTGCGGCTAGTGCTGGAAACTGCACTCCGGCCGTAGTGCTCAAGAGTCAGAAGGAAGTCCCTAACTTCTAAGAAGGGCCGGCCTGGTTGGACGGGTAGGGGTGTGCTGGTATGGCATAGCCTAGTACCTAGCCATGGTTCATAGGCGGAGCGCTGACACTAGCTGTCGCTGTCTGGTTTAGGGCTGCTACCGCTACCACACAAGCTGCGGAAGCGGATAGATAAAACATTGCTTTTTTCGAGCCCCAGCGCACAAGGGCCGACCGCGCCGTCAACAGGCGCAAAGCACGAGCTGGAGCAAATCTAAAAACCATCAGATAGCCGCATCAGGGCGACAGACGGATAACGAGACTTCGAGGCTGGATTGCATGTATTTGCTTTTGGCATTTTGCTTTTCCAGGCGAACACCTGGTGTTGTGAGGATTTATCGATACCAAAGACGATGGGTCTTCTTCTACCTGGTGGTCGGTGCAGGTATGCAGTTTTGATGAATATCGATGCTGGCTTGCTTCTGCTTCTGTTTTCGCCCAGGCATCAGCAAGCTTAAGCAACTTGAGCAGGTCCTGACGTCAGGTCGTCTGTGTGTCCGCTCTCTCCTGATATGTATGATGGCAGCGCACAAAGATAGATACACGCAGTCGGTCCCGACCCTTCTCTGTGGCCCTAGAATGTGCGCTCGACCAATCCTACTCGCTGTTCCGGTGCTTCCTCCCGCTCTGCTCCGCAGTTCCCACATCCACTTTGTTCTAGCAGCAAGAAGCTGGCTCCCGCACTCCCGTCGACCGTCCGTCCACAACTCTCCGACCGACGCTGGTTCCTACGTGGGGCGTACCTGAAAACGAATGGCCCTGGCTGATGTATATTGAGTTTTGTGTGGGCTTTGGATGGAATTGATTAAATCAGCGGATTAACCAGCATCCGCCGCAGCCCATGGCATCCCTCATCCGCAGCTGTCTTGTTGCATCGCCCCGTACCGGCCAGTATATAGGCCATGCGTTCCTTCCATGCCCCCCTCCCCCCAATCCGTGTTGAGGTGAGCATCTTTGGGATCCCGCATCTTTAGAGGAGTCTCCCGTTGTGTCTACCAAAATGTGCCCCCCAAGCCTGCCCGAGTGTCACCCAAATCTGCCCAAGTGTCCCCAAACTCCCCCCAAACTCCCCCCAAACCGCCCCCCTCCCCTCTGCCCTTGACAATGCGGGGCGATGACCATGATGCCTGTTCCCTGCGCTGTGCTAAGCGTGGTTCACGAACCCTGTCTGTGACACGGTTGTTTAACACGCACAACCAAGCGAAGTAATCTTGCTCTTCGCTTCTCTGCTGGGGGCGTGGGTGGTGAGCAGTGTGAGCGAGCGAGCAGAGAGGGTGGCAGGTGAATTGAAAGTTGAGGGTGGGCAGCGAACACTGCTGCTGCGCTGCTTGTCGGATGGCCGAAGACAACAAGACGCAATGAGCAGGGAGAGGATGGAGGGGAGGAACGAAGGACAAAGCCGATTATCTAAATCGCACAGAAGGAAACGAGGGCGAGAAAGAGGAGGGGGGTGGTATGGTGTGCACTCGAGTTCAACCACCGCCTCGTTGCATTTCTCTACTTAGTACATAATTAACCCTACGCCGGTCGACCACCCAAAAACTCACATATCACTTTCGATTCTGTCCCTCGTCACTTCCTGGAGCGCTCCTCTTCGTCTGATTTACGCTCTACACTCGGCATACTTCCCTGAAGAGCAGACGACTGGGCTCTGTCATATTTTCGCGACAGCACAACCGGTGACAAGTGGGTGGGCGCGGCACCCCGAAATCACACAAGATACTGTACGTTCAGATCGATATTCCGAATCTTTCTCTCATCCCGTTTCCATTTTTTCCCTACTGTTTTCGACATCCATTTCTGCCTACTTTGCCCCTCCCCAGCTGCTGCGTGGCCGGATTCGAAAAAGAAAAAGAAAACCACCACTTTCACCCCCCCGAGCAGTCCCATACCGCAAGCAATAATAGGGTTTACCGCAGTAGCCAGCACAATCCCTCATACTGCCACCAATACCCAATAAACACAAACACAAAAGCAGCGAGCTCTTCGAGGCACTTGCAAATATCCCGGATCCTTCCTCACGCAGAGAAAAAAACTCCAAGGTTATTACTTGTAAATTTCCTACATCATGACCGCTTCCTGCCCTCCCCCTCCCCCCGACCTCCGTCCCCGCTGCATCATAGATTTTTGCACTATTTTTTTTGGATATCTCTGCCTTGTTGTGTGCTGTTTATTTTTCCTTAATGACATCGCTCATGCCACTGGAAGATCTGGCTCCGTCCTACTACCACCACCACAATCTCCCCTTCCCCTGACCGTTCCGTTTAATCCTGCATAAGGTCATCCGCCCTGATATTTTTGTCGATTCCCATTCCCGCGGCCGTGTCGTGTGTGAGATACCCTTTCCTCCGTCAGATTTCAATCTGGAATCTCACTCTCACCTTCTGGCTGGCTTCTGGATCCAGGGTTCGCCGTTACCCTTTTTTCCGGACCTATCCCGCCGCCGGATTCGCCAGGGGGTCTCTTGTTGGATCTTGCCTCTGAAGGCCCTCGAGGCGATCGATAACTGACAGGCTCGGTTGTCCAATCCCTACCGCCGTGCCCAACTACTACACCTCCTTCCATCCATCATATCAGACCTCCGATCTGGAGACAAGCCAAACTCCCACATCGTTGCCGCAGGGCAGCAGAAAGAACCGCGATACCCGAAGCACTGCGGATATTACTTCCGCGACAGAGAGAGAACTGGAGACACCAGAGGGGCTGTAGCTAACTAACCGCGTCAGACAAGTCAATCGCAGCTAGTGGGTAGTTGGCCATCATCCGAAATCAAAGAAACACGACAACAGCGCGGCTATCCCATTACGCCTTCCCCCCACCCCCCGACATTTATCCTGTTAGAGGACAGCAGGATACCCGGGACTCAGTCTGATTGATAGCCGCACAACACTGGCCGTCTGCCGACAACCACAATCGTGCAGTGCACAAAGATATCGCGCAACACAAGGGGTATGCCCCACCCACAGTACCCAGCCCTGCCAGATATCGTCTCCCGATGTTTGGCAAGCAATAGGCGTTGTTTGGGGTTGACAGTTGAGATATAGGATCGGCCGAAGCGGGTATCAAAACAACATCGACTCGTCCAGAAAAGTGAAGAATATGCTACCGCTGCAAGTGAGGACCCCGTCGATGTCGGGGCCTTCAGGCAGGCCATCGGGCTCGAAACACCATTCCCGTACGAAGTCATTGGTACGCGTTTTTTGTTTGTTGATATTGATGTCGTACATATCATGTCCTGTTTTTTTGATTTCTGCTGCACGTCATCTCTTTCATTTGCGCCTCCTGCAAATAGAACCCCTGACATATCATCATCACGATGGCCCATCGGCCTCGCTAATATTTCATGATACATCTTGTATCTATCCCCCGCACGCTGAAAGTGGAAAATACAGTCCGCCGCTATCCTGGGGGTGGCTGAGATTGAGGTGACGCGATGACGATCTTCAGTTTCGATGGTTGCACACCAGGCAATCACTGAAGTTACCGTCGTGGCACAATATCTCAATCCTAGCTGGCTGTGCTGTGTGGACCGTATTTACCCAACTTTCCGGCGTTGTTGTAGGGGAGACAATCTTTCATATGTGTAGCTCTTATGAGGATGTTGAAGACTGAGTGAACATTGAATCAATAGTCAGAGCCCGCGGATATCCTTAAGCAACTGCAGAGGCAGTTATTGAAGCACGCCCATTCGACATCAAGTCAATTCGCCTTGATTATTTGTGACTCGAAAGGGAATATGCAGCTGCCCATTCCCTCCACGAGTGCCTTCCAGGGGTACCTGGATAAATGGATTCCCGATTCCGTTCGTCAAGAGGCCGGTCGCGTTGCTGTCAGTGCTGCCGATGAAAAGAAGGTTCGGAGACGAAGAGATAGCAGCAATATCGGTAAAGATATTCGACATCACGAGCAGCGAGCTCCTTTGCCTGCCGATATGGACGATGACGATGAAGGAGAATGGCCGATGCACGAAAAGACGATGGACCCCGCCACGAAGTATCTGATGTCAAACGCCCCGCCGGACTTGGAGGATACCGAGATGCATATGAAGAAACGACCGTCGCAAGATGATTCAGCTGTGTCTAGAAAGAGGAAGTCAGTACCACGGCCTGAACCCCTTCGCAGGGATAGTTCTTCGGGGTCGGATGAGTACGTTGCCGATGGAGGGGCAGAATACATCCCGTTGATTATTGGTGATGAGGAGGCTGTTACCACGTTTTATATGACTCGCTTACGGCAGATGCAGCAACTTATGTGTAAGGTTGTGGCCAAAGCTTGGATTAAGGTTATCGAGCCCAAGAAGCAGTCCAACTTTCCCTACAACCGCGGCAACGAAACTAAACCCCTATGGTGGCCGGACAATGTTCGTCACAAGGAGCCGGATCACTTGATGAAACCTGGTAAGACTTTATTAGTGGCCCGATTCGGAATCTAGCCCTAACAACCCTATGTTCTAGAACGATTGGAATTGCTCTTGACGATGTTACGCTGCGGAAAAGTTCCGATTTCGAAATTGGTTGTTGCGACTTCAGAAGTTATGGTTCAAATACCGAAAGAGCGGATACCTTTGCTTGAAGAGATTTACATGGTTGCCGAAAAAGAAGAGCGTTGCAAGGCGGGTGCGCTATGTAAGTGACATCATCCTGTGCCGTCTCATCAAATCTTCACTTTATGGTGAATAGATACATGAAATATGGAAGATGAGATATTAATTATGGATGGATGTATTAACGTATCCCCAGCCCCCGAAACTGCCGTCTACATCGCCTCCTCCCCCGAAAAAATGATGAACCGTACCAGCAACAGCACGAACCAGAAGCCCCGCTCTCCGAAAGACCGCCGACAAAGCCTTGCCTCACCCTTGCACACCCCTGCCATCGACCGTCGCCTATCTATCCAATCTACCGCCCCCTCTGACCTTGCCGATACCCGTGATCTAGACCGCCGTGAAGATCCAATCACTTTGCATCACTCGGCTCAAGCCTTCAACAACCCGTCCGTCGACTACTACCCGCCGCCTCCCCCCCCTGAACAACATAGTCAACATGGTCAGAATGCTCAAATTTACCACGATTCGAATCTCGCTCTCAGGAACCCCATGGAACAATATCACTACGTCATGAACTCGCAACCACAGATGGCGTCCCAGCCACCTGTACTCCGCCGTCATAACACCGTCCCGATGCCGCAAACCAGCGGGCCTCAACATCATACATGGGCTACTGCAACTCAAATAGCTTCCTTACCACCAGGAACAATGCCGGGTACCAATATGCCTGGAAACATGCAGGGAGTACCAGGGTTGTCGGGGATGTTTCCACCGTATTCACCCGGCGGCTCTACACCGAGCTATGGTTCAGGAAGTCATGGACAAAGGGGGAGCGCAAGTAATCCCGGAACACCAGTAGGGGGAACTTTTCACGCACAGGGAATGCAACTACCACCACCCGGACACCAGCAGCAGCATCAGCAGCACCCATTACCCGGAACGCTGCCACAGACACTACCAGGAACGATGCCGGGGTCTTTGTCGGGAACGTTACAGCAGCGAGGAGGGGGGTATCATGAAGGGCATGGGTTGAGGTATACGGAATTTTTGGGGAGTGATTTAGGGCCTGAAGATGAGAGGGAGCAGAAGATGGAGTGAAAAGGAGTTAAGAGAGAGAATTAGATATCTTCTAAACCAGATATCGATTTTATCACGGCAGAATTTTTATTTTTATTGATCATCCTTTTTTTATGACACTTTTGTATCGATTTTGAGAATAGTTTGTTCCCTTATTCTTTTTATGTTGAATATTTTTTTTTTGGCTACGCGGCGAGCAAGCGAGCGAGAGGTGGTGATGCAGATTTTAGGATTCTGATTTTTTATCTTATCTTATCTTAGCTCTTTTTGGATCTTCTTCTGTTGTAAGAGGTGATTTGTATGGTTCAGAGGCGTTGTTTTTATTTTTTTCTCACTTTCTTTTTTTACTCTGTCTTTTCCCTGACGATCGATTCAACTTAAGCTCTTATCTTTATGTTATTTTTCTTTTATGTTTTTTATCACCCGAGTTATATTTTTATCCCATGATCACCTAGGTTATTATTTCTATCCATCTTTTTCTTTTTTATCAAAGGATCATTGTGTCATAGGGTTATGAATCTTCTCTTAAGCTGTCGCTTCCTTTTTGCCATTTTTCCGAGATCTCTCTTTTACGAGTTGAGTTCCCTGTCTGCTTTTTGTCGAAGAGTCGAGTTGATAACTTGCACTCTCCTCCATAACAAATCACTCCATCTATCTCCGTCAATAATGTTTATTAAAAGAATTATGCAGAGAGATAAGTTTCGTGTTCGGATCAAAGGAAAATGCTCAATGTACTTGCTGCAATCACAAGCAATGTGGGAACGAATTTGTCGGGTGGATCCAAGTGGGTTTTATGTAAGCGGGGCAGCGGGCAGTGAGCGTTATCACAAGCTTTTTTTTCACTCATGGCATGACATCCCATTTTATAGTAGCGGGCTTTAATTACCTGTGGAACCGCGGCTACATCGCATTTGTGAGGCTATACATAAATCGTTTTTACCACTGCATGCTGATGCTCAGGAGGATGCGAGTCAATTTGTTTTGCATATGTTTCTGCATATGTTTCTGCATCACAGCATCATCCTTTGAAAAATTTCGCACAAGTTCATTCGCGGATACGGAAAACAACAAACTGGAACATAACCCGCAGACGCGTGTTAACAAGCCCGCATAATCCACCTTCCAAGTTTATCCATTTCGCGCGTGAGTGTTGGCAACTTATAGTAGGCTGGTTATTGTTATTCCCTGTCGAAGATCTTTACTGAGTGGCGACCCCGCAATATGATTCGTTGGACTGGACCTATTATCATGGGCTTCACCTAATCAGCCCAGGGAACGCACTGGCCATAACCCCTCTTCTTCTTTCTGCCCTGCTGCCCTGCCCATCAATCCTCACCTCGGACCCACCACCCTATCCAGTAAACGTGTATCTAGCTAAAGTTGTAACTCAAGCCTGTGATACCCGTGAAACGAATAGTAGCAGACCACACACAACAAGGCCCCGCTTAGATGGATTCTTTTAGTTCCGAAACCAATGTCTTACCCATCATTCCCTTTCGTTGTTGCTGTTGCTCCACTTTCTCTTCTAGCCTTGCCTGCTGCTGCTTCGCTCGAACCGTGAACCATCGGGAACCATCATAACGGATAGCCCATCGCATCGCCTGCGGTAGTTTCTCCAAACCATCGCTTTCAGGAACAAACCAACCGCACCACGATAGTTCAACACTTAGCATCGTCTGGTGCTTGCACCTAACAACAACTACTCAGTTACATCACAAAAATCATGGCATCAACTCTTTATCGCCGTCCATCCTCCGCCTCAACCCTCTCCCTAACCGAGCGCGAAAGCAGCTGGCACTCCCTTCCTCTTGCCTTCGCCATTTTACCCGCACTTGGCGGAATCCTCTTCACCAACGGATCTTTAATCATCACCGACGTCCTCCTAATCCTCCTCTGCTCACTATTCCTGCACCAACTCATTAAATTCCCTTGGGAATGGTATCAATCCTCCCAACTTCCCGCCACTGCAGCTCCTCGCCATGGTTCAGATGGTGAAGCTGCCTCTAGAGAGCTTAATAGGAATGAAATCTGGGCGCTGTTTTGTTGCTTTGTGGGCCCGTTGGTGGGGGGTGCTATACTTCATGGTATCAGGGCGCAGTTATCACGGCCATCTGAGGGATTGGTTTCCAATCTTAATCTTACGGTGTTTATTTTAGCGGCAGAGATCAGACCCGCGGCTCAGGTTATGAAGCTTATCAGGGAGAGGACTGTGAATTTGCAGAGGCAGCTAGGAGAGGGGGAACAGCAGCCGCTTGGAAGGGTTGAGGAATTGGAGGGGAAGTTGAGGGAGATGGAGGAGACTGTTAGAGAGCTTGTGCAAGCGGGTAGGACACAGAAGGAGAGGGAGAAGGAGATGGAGGTGTTGAGAGGTGAGTCATATGTTTCCTTCCTACTATTTTGCGGGCGGACGGGCGGGTCGAGCTTGAGGTGGTGCTGGGTGAGCTGGTAAGCTATGACGAGTTGCACTTTGCGTGCGCATGTCTACTCGAACTCGAGTCGCCAGCGTCGCAAGATTCCTATTACCATCACAGCTTCCCTATGAGCTACCCCATATCGTCTCGTCGCCACATTCCTACATTTTACTCGCATATCTCCTCCCACAAAAATCCCCCCAAAAATCCCCTCCCCGCACCCCCTCCCATTTTTTGTACACCCTAGCTAACCCCGCACAGGAGCCGTCCGCCGCTACGAACGTAAAGAAGCCGCCTCCCAACTCGCCACCGAAACCCGTATTCTAGAAATCAACCGCCGTCTCTCCATGACTGAGCCTCAACAAGGTGTTGGAGAGTGGGTGCTTGGATGGTTACTTGCTCCGCTACTGCTTGCGTGGAAGCTTATCAGCACCGTGTTGATGTTTCCAGTTACTGCTGTTGGAGCTGTTTTGAGATTAATTACGGGGGGACGGAGTCGAGCGAGGAGAGCTTAGAGCTTAGTAGGAGAATACCCTAAGATGGAGAGGAGAGAAGAGATACCCGAAAGATAGGAGATATGAAGGGAGTGATCCTAAGGCCTCGACGGCAGAAAATATTTTCTTTACATGATGGTTATGATTTTATGGGAGATTATGAATGGTTATGATTTACATATGGACTTGAAATTGGGAAATACCTTATGCGATTTTGTTTTTTACGTTCTGATTTGCAGCTTTGCTTCGCTAGACCGAGATACCGAGAGCTACGTTGCGATGTGTTACATCTCTGTGCTTCATCTGGGCTCGAGCTCCAGTCACATCGACCGGAAGTGGCCTGAATTCGTGTTGCGTTACATAACACTTTACTTACGATTCTTGAGCTCTCTGCTTGTATCCGTGTGTATCCGTATATCCATGTAGTGTATGCGTAATTCCATGACTTTTGTTCAACCCTAACGTTATTTATCTAGAGTAAGTATCCCTCGATTATTCCAAGACTCTGTTCTACTCCGCACCATTCTCCTCATCTCTTCCCATCCTCTTCGATGACTCTGACTCTTTCCTTCCGTCGCATGAGCTCAGCTCTCCGCTCGACTGCAGCAGCCCAGCTCCACATGTCAACTTAGCGTGATCCCCCATGATTTCTCTTTCTTCGCAACCCGGCCAAGCATGTGAAAGTCCAGCCCAAACCCCATTTAGCCTAACCCCTCGTCAGAGGAGCCATCAGGGCACCATTAGAGCGAGACACAGGGGGCACCCCTACCAGGTATGGTTCATAGAGTAGTCTCAACGGGTGCAGGCGACCGACACCACATGGCGGGGTTCCATGGTGGGGTTTTTTCTCAAGGGTCAAGACGAAGAGCGGTGGGAAAAAGATGAGCCCGGGGAGCCCCTCATCTGCTTTAGATCTTTTAGCAACCTGCAACTTGCAACTCCCTCCAACCAAGTCGCCGTAGCACGATGGCGAAAGAAAATCCGGGCTAGAGTACAAGAGATAACCGACTAGAAATTTTTTCTCTGCGAACAGGATGGAGATCATTGAGTGGAAATATCTAAACGCAAGATCAATGAGTCAAAATATCTAAACCCAAGATCAATGAGTCGAAATATCTAAATCGGTCGTCCGTCGATGGCCGTTGGTGATAGACTATTGATATTTAGTAGCCGTTGGATATGTTTCGATACTTTTAGAGATCTCGTATCCAAAGATCTTGAGAGATCTCTTTTTGATAGATTTACCAGCCTTGGGCAAGCCTATGCCAGGAAAAAGTCGTTACAAATCATGATATTCATGATTTGTGCTCCAGATCATTTGCGCGCCGTCGTCGCCGCCGCCATCCTTCGGCTTCCTGCGGTAAACCTGTATTTGCGGTCCCAATTCTTACGGTTCCTTGAGCCGCGCAGATTTTTTTTTTTGATGGCTCACCAGGAGCACCAGCACCAGCACCCACCAATCCATACCAACCACAGCCATACCAATTCGATTTTCTTTTCCCGCGGCCCTATCCTATCCTATCCTATCCCCCTGACCTGGCTACTCTACCTGGATGGGTTGGTTGGATGGCTTACATACAATTTTCATCGGGAGATGATGTACCTACACTAGTTAGCATAATATGCGCGGAGTCATAACCTTTCCCTTTCTCTATCTTTTAAACCTTTTAACACCCCGCTTTCTTTTCCGGAACTTGAACTTCCACCTCAAAACTTATTTCACAAAACAACAACAACACACACAACACACATAGCATCATGTCCACTGAACTCCCCGTCAACGGTACCCAGGAGTCCCGCTCCGAGACCTTCGCCGTTAAGGTCGGACTCGCCCGTATGTTGAAGGGTGGTGTCATCATGGATGTCGTCAACCCTGAGCAGGTATGCACAGCATAATCACTACCACTATCTCTATCTCTATCGTCGAGTCGGTAGGAGATGAGATGTAGATGTAAGGAACAACAAGCTGATCAATTGAAAAAACAGGCCCGCATTGCTGAGGAGGCCGGTGCCGCCGCTGTCATGGCTCTCGAGCGTGTCCCCGCCGATATCCGTGTCGAGGGTGGTGTCGCTAGAATGTCTGACCCCCAGATGATCAAGGAGATCATGGAGGCTGTTACCATCCCCGTCATGGCTAAGGCCCGTATTGGTCACTTTGTTGAGTGCCAGGTAGATATTCCCATTCTATTGCTTCTGTGGGCGTTGTCGGACGTCGTCAAGCATTGCCGGGCACTGCGAACCTTGGTAGACTTTGTCGAGCTATCGCTAACTCCCCATAGATCCTCCAGTCCATCGGAGTCGACTACATCGACGAGTCCGAGGTCCTCACCCCCGCCGACCAGACCAACCACGTCGTCAAGCACCCCTTCAAGGCACCTTTCGTCTGCGGATGCCGCAACTTGGGCGAAGCTCTCCGCCGTATCTCCGAGGGAGCCGCCATGATCCGTACCAAGGGAGAAGCCGGAACCGGAGACGTTGTTGAGGCCGTCCGTCACATGCGTACCGTGAACGCCGAGATCCGTAAGGCACAGGGATTGACCGAGGAGGAGCTTTACGTTATGGCAAAGGAGATTGGAGCTCCTTTTGATCTCCTTAAGGAGACTGCTAAGCTTGGACGTCTTCCCGTTGTTAACTTCGCTGCTGGTGGTGTTGCAACCCCTGCTGATGCTGCTCTTATGATGCAGCTTGGTTGCGATGGTGTCTTCGTTGGATCTGGAATCTTCAAGTCTGGAGACCCCCTTAAGCGTGCTAAGGCTATTGTTCAGGCTGTTACTCACTTCAATGACCCTAAGGTCCTTGCTGATGTTTCTTGCAACCTTGGAGAGGCTATGGTTGGATTGAACGTTGAGAAGTTGACTCCTGAGCAGAAGTTGGCTGGACGTGGATGGTAAATATCACGAACCAGTGATGGATGAGAAGGCGAAGGAGGAGATGAAGATGATAAAAAGGGATAATGTTTCTGCTTTAAAATGGGGTTTTTGTTTACTTTTGGTTATATCTAGTTTCGGCGCAGCGAATGAAGGGTTTCGACATATAGTTGTTTATGAAGACTCAGATTACGGCGTTAGATGAAAAATCAGGTTGTTTATCTAATACTTGTATGATTAGAATTTTTTGGATGTGAATGGATTTGGCTTGTTCTCCAATCAGTTTGGTTCAGTTGTGCCTTGTTCTGGGATGTGTTACGCGATTGATATCGGGCGTGTCAGTTTGTATGCATAGCAGACTCAGGTTTGCTTTTTTGGACATGTGAGCTTGTTAAAACTCGAGAAATCTAATCTCTACTCTATATCGATCATTCGACAGTTCGATTTTGATAGCATTTATGCCTGTAATTTGGATTGTGAATATCGGACCATATGCAAGGGAGCATAACATCGTCTTCTGGAACAGTTGGAAGCTGCTAACCCACTGCTTGATAGTGTTGATAAGCAGCGAGTTATGATTACGGGTTTCGGATCGCTCGAACCCATACGATTGATGGTTATTGTCATCATGCCTCTTATTTCTGCATTTAGCATTGCATAAACAATTCCCTTCATAGGTAGTTGTTCTTTCCTCTTATCTTTCCTCCTCATAAAAGAACACCTCAAGATATCATATCGTAATAAGCCCAACCCATTACCCAGCAGCTAAAAAGAAAAAAAAAACACCCATATCCCAAATCAAAGTACAATAAAGAATCGCAACCCTGAAGCAAAAAACTCCCAATAATCACATTCTCATCTTATCATCTCATCTCTTTCCGAGTAGCTTTTTCCTCATATCGTGATTCATAGCCCCCACTGTTTATCGTGCCACCCCACTCCACATCCCATCACTCCACCCATGGTCAACGGCATTCGGTGTAGAGCTGAGCTTCAGAATATCAGAGGTCCCCAAAGCCCAGAGGCAAACTAATCACCTCCGTCCCCAGCTTGCTCTGCTTACAACTCCTTACCCCGCGCACTTCCCGCACCACCCAAAGCCGACCCACTCGACCCCGCGCTCGATCCTGCGGATCCAGATGTAGCCTTAGGTTCCTCTCCGAATAAGCTGCTACCAGGAGTACTTTTCTTGGCTTGAACCCCAGCCAATCCGAAACGGGTGGAAAGAGAGGTGGCTTTTGCTGTGGCGAAGGTCTTTTTCTTCGTGTCTGCTAGCTTGCGGGATACGGGTGTCATCATGTTATCTGTGGGGGATGAGAAGCCGGCGGGTCTGTATGGGTTTCGTTAGCATATCTAATTGGTTCAATGATGCCTCGTCTCTTGGTGATTGCGGAGAATGATTGGCTCTTTGGTCCCATCCCAAGCAACGAAAGAGAAAAGTGCGGTGGAGGTCAGGCATTGGTAAAGGGAACTTACTGCTGAGCTGCCAACTTCTGTTTAAGCAACATTCTCTGTCTCTCAAGAGGAATAAGTCCCTTCTCCCCACCGATCTTCTCCCCATTCTGTCCATCCTTCTGTCCATTCGAAGAAGGCCCGGCTTTTGCTCTGGGAGCATGCATCGGGTGAATAGCCGGTGAAGTCTCGGCGGAAGACGCAACCGGGGAGGTGACGGCAGTGGTAGCGGTGGTATTGTTAGGAGTAGGAGGGGTGGTGTCGACGTCCATATCCATATCGATATCCATTTGCTGGTGGTGTTGCGGGGTAGTTTCGGTCATTGTTGTTTGTAGTTTGTTGGACTTGGTGGAACTTTGTATATCGAGGATTAATTGGAAGGTAGAGTATGCTCTGGAAGACGGAAACGCGTTGGGCGGAGAGGTCTGTGGGCAGTACGCGTAAAGTGGAGTTTCCTGGAAGTTGGGGAGTGTGTGGGGAAGACGTGGCGTGCACTCTTAAGCGGTTGGCGTGAGGTGGGTCGTGGTAAACACGACCACCTGGCTAGACTGGGTTGCCCCGACAACCGAGATTTGTGGGCCCCCGAGCCTTGGGGCTAGCGAAAGGTGTTGGGGAGGTCTTTTTTTTTCACGGGTTTTTGACTGAGGTTTGCCACGCACCAAGGCGTCTAGAAATTCTAGAGATGCAGAGGAAGAGTCTTACGGGCTGTGTTAGGACCGCCCATACTCGCGTAGCGGAAGTACGGAGATGGGACAGAGAAACGTGAGGAATGAGTGGGTCTTGATGGGCAAACAGTCAGGTACAATGCATATCGCATACAAAACGGCTTAGGATGATGCATCCTGATTCCTCCGCTTCTTTCAACGGGAATAAGTAACTGTTCGATGCCCTCACATCAAATCTCTTATGGGATGGCATGTGTAGCTGCACATTCAGGTATCCGTGATGTTTCTTTTCCTTGTTTCCAACCGTTCCGTACCACGATGCCCAGAGCCCAGAAATTCCAACCCGCAGCGAAACAAAGGACCTGCATTTTTGAGACGAACTCTTTCTTCATCAGCCGCTCGGTCCGCACATCTTGCGTGATTACTAGTGATGGAAGTTATGCAGACTATATACATAACTATGCAAGTTACAGTGGGCCGTCTGTGGATCTAATCAGTAGAGTTGCTCTAGTTGCAGGATTCCCCATGCGGCAGCGGCCATCATCATCGCTATCGCCAGGCGACCGCGATGCAGTGTGAGGATCTCTGTGCAAATGCCGCAGACGCCGATGTGTGAGGTACTCGAGGGTGATCCTAGCCGCTTTGTTACTGGTTACGAGGATGTTTTGCAACAGTTTGTGAGATTCGGGGAAATGGTGGTTGTGTTTGATATCTCATTTATGATTCCCCAAAAAGTCAGGCTTCATTTCCCATCATCGCCTACGATTTCTTTGCGAACGTTCTCTGCTTTGCGGTGAGGTGCCTTGCGGTGCATGGCAGCTCTTCGAAGCTTAACCTCTAAGCACGGTCTCGACCAGGGATGCCGGCGACCAGTGGTGTCTGGGCGATCTTGCATTTGACGCGGAATTTTGATGATGGGGTTGTCGGAACGGAAGACGAGAGGAAAGGGGGATGGATGGATGATGCACAGAGGAGGGATGGATGCACAGCGGAGGATGGATGCACAGCGGAGGATGGATGCACAGAGGAGGATGGATGCATAGAGGACGGATGCTGGAAAGGTGGAGGAAGGTGGGTGATGGCCTCCTAGGAAAGCGAGCAGAGTCACTGGACAGCATTCAACTGTAACCAACTGAAGAACCGTCAAGCTGAGAAGAGAGATCATGTTGCGTGATCATCGAATTATTCGATCGTTCCAAAAGAACTCTTCTAACTCTACCCTTCGTAGATGGATGTCGTAGCACTTTTTCTAGTCCCCCACATTTTCCTTCTAAATAAAATAACTCGAACAAACTGTCACCAACTCAAGTTAGACCCATTAAATAATTCGGAACGCCGCTGGCACACTACGCTGATATCGTCCTGTGTCCAGCATGGGCATGACGTTTCGAAGGGCGATCCACTGAACGCCCCCAAGACGCGCGAAGCAAACGATCGCGACTGCTGCTGTGCTGCGAGAGCAACCCCAAGGCCGCGAATGAGCAAGGCCGGCAATTCCCCACACACCCGGGGAAGGTGTCATGAAGCCAGAGTGAATACTGAAAATAATTTCCTCATTCAATTCCCCCCGTAATCCCATTGATCGTGTGCTGTAAGCGGTGCGGGTGGTAGAATAGATGATCGGTGATTTCTGGATTTCCTCCCGCACATTGCATCCAGACAGACGAGAAACACCTACTACATACTAGGTTTTCTCATTCACCTCCACCCAGTGGCTTTTTTACGAGGCCTGTCGCCCCCCTAAACACCACAGCTCCGCCTCCCCTCCGAAGCGGTAGATTATCCATCCCGCGATCACGCTCATCCTCCTCCAACTCGACACAGCCCTCCATCGCGATATCCCTTCCAAACACCATCGTCATATCGTCATCACCACCCCTCCGCTAGTTACATCATCTTGGGTTCCCCCCTTTCAGAGCTCTCAAATTAATTTCACGAGAATTCCTAGTGTACGCACACGAGCATACCGGCAGTCTCTTGGACCACAGTCTCTGAGGATTTCCAAGATTCCGTTGTGATCCCACTCTCCGGCGCCGTAGTAGTAGTAGTTTGGCCTGTCCGTTCTGTTCGCGGCTGCTGCCCTTCTGCGCCGCCTCCTCCGCCGCCGCCTACTGCTCCGAGCTGCTTTATTGTATGACCTGGGTCCAACTTGAAACGAATTTTTAATAGAGGGCGATACCATGTCGGGCGGTCAGCATCACCAGAACCAGTCCCCTAACGACTACCAGCATCGGTCGTCTTTTTCACCAACCGAAGACCACCGCGAGCAAGGGAGATATCAAAGCTCTCCACCACGCCAGACATTACCGTCATTAGGTCGTCCACCAACTAATGGTCATCCCAATCCTCTCCTCCATCCTATCAATACCCAATATAACTCCACTCCTCCACGACCGTATTATGACCCTGTCGACCGTAGAGCAAGTGTAAGCTCGAATTGGAGTCACGGAAGAGGAAGCCGCGAGAGGGGAATGTCGATACATTCACAATCTGTATGTGACCCTTCCTTAGCAATTTCCTTGACTCGGGGGTGCAATGTCCTGACGCGGCGGTTTGTAATGCGGTTGTAGGGTCTCGACGGTCGTTACGGTTACGAAGGTGCTCCAGCAACAGCTGTCGGCGGCGGAGGATATCAGTCGCCACTAGAACACCAGCACCCCAAAACCGGCTATCCATTGCACTCACCAACGGCCATTGTAGATCGTAGAAACTCCGCTGCGTACCATCATCCGTCGGAACAGAGACCGGGCGGTTTGACCACGGCGATACCTCAGCAGCAACCCTCTGATTATCGACACATGCAGCAGCAGCAATCGCGTGCGGAGCCAACCTCTCCCACCACCGTGAGCTTTAACCCTCTCCACCAGAAAAGGAGCCTCACTTGCTAACCTTTGTCTACCACAGGGTACGCCAACAGCGCATCGTGGTGGAGCTATGTCGATATCTGCCCTTCTGAGTGCAGCCGAAGAACCCAGCGTCACACACAACAACAATAACAACACTCCAACTACATCATCCGCGTTCAACGCACGCGCTCCGGTATCTCCCTCAATACAACGTCACCACGTCGCGGAAATGCAGTCCCAACGAAGCCCCGAGAATCGCTCTAAACACGCTGTCGAATCGCGACCCGTGGCCTCTACCAGCTATAATCCCACGTACGACGCGGATGCTACAGACAGCGACCACGAGCCAGCATACCAAGCAGCATTAAGGAAACACCAACAAGCAGAAAATTATCGCCAGCAACACGCTTTCCGAGACTTCAAATATCACGGTTCGATGAACGTTGACGCTACAGACGCGCAAGCTTTGGACGAATATGACACGGTAGATGATGACAGTGACGAGTTTGTTGTTGAGCGGATGGAGTACATGGAGAATGTCCGCAAGCGACAGATAAATCTAGAGGCGGAGGAGAACGAAAAGCGGAAGGCGAGTCTCTTTGTCTTTGATGCTGAATTAAAAAGCTGACACTAAATAGAAACGCTACACGGCCTATCAATACGAACTTCGACAGTACTTGGACCGCTATAGTGCAGGAGGTCGCGAGAGAGCTAAGAGGAAATTCTCCGATGAAGCTATGGATGCCGTATTAGCCAAGGAAGAAGAAGATGAGAAAGAGAGAAAGAAGGAGCAGCAACGAAAGCGACGCCGTGAGAAGGCTGAGATTGAAAAGAAGCTTAAGGCGGAGCAGGCAGCGAAGGTTGCCTCAGAAATTGCAGCTCAGACTCCAGTTACAGTACAGCACAGACATCGCGAGGATCAACCACTAAAGATGCGACTCCCTGAACGACCGCATGTTTATGAGGAGATTATGGATCTTAGTATGGACCAAGCCGAGTCAGACGCCGGAGGACACCACGTTGAGGACGACCCTAACCGTAAGATCAGGAAGAAGCCCGGTCCTAAGAAGAAGGTTCGCGAGTCTATACTACCCGAAGAAATGGAGGTTGCTAGGGTTGCAGAGCCGGTTATTCCTGTTCAGGTGGAATATGTTCCTCACGCCTCGAAGCAATACAACCAATTGTTCGACCAAATCTGGAAGGATATTGCTCGCAAGGAAATTCCAAAGCTCTACCGTACCCAACAAAATACACTCCAGATCAAGCAGGCCAATCTTCGAAAAACTGCCCAACTTGCAGCCAAGGAAGCACAGAGATGGAAGCTCCGGACTACAAAGAACGTCAAGGACACCCAGGCTCGTGCCAAGAGATGCATGCGTGAGATGTTGACTTTCTGGAAACGCAACGAGCGTGAGGAGCGTGACTTGCGTCGCAGAGCCGAGAAGGAGGCTATTGAGCAGGCCAAGAAGGAGGAAGAAATGCGTGAAGCTAGAAGACAAGCAAGGAAACTCAACTTCTTGATCTCCCAGACTGAGCTGTACTCTCATTTCATTGGGCGTAAGATTAAGACGGATGATATCGAAAAGTCAACTGGTAGCGATGAAATTGCCGTGTCGGTAGAAACGGTCGAGAAGACGGATCCAGAACAACCAAATTTACCAGACGAAGATGGAGGAGCAGGACCTGTTGTTACCAACTTTGAGGATCTCGACTTTGACGACGAGGAAGCTTTGAAGAAAGCTGCTGCCGCCAACGCACAACATGCTATTAAGGCCGCCAGAGACAAAGCCCGTGCTTTCAACCAGCAAGATGGCGGTGAAGGATCTGGACAGAACATGGACTTGGACGAAGGCGAAATGAACTTCCAAAACCCTACCAGTTTGGGAGACGTGGAAATTCAGCAACCAAAGATGCTCAACTGTCAACTCAAAGAATACCAGCTTAAGGGTCTCAACTGGCTTTCTAACTTGTACGAGCAGGGTATCAACGGTATCCTGGCAGACGAGATGGGTCTTGGAAAGACTGTCCAGTCTATTTCCGTCATGGCATATCTTGCTGAGCACCACAACATTTGGGGTCCTTTCTTGGTCATTGCTCCTTCTTCCACTCTTCACAATTGGCAGCAGGAAATTTCCCGCTTCGTCCCGGATTTTAAGGTTATCCCTTACTGGGGTTCGGCAAAGGACAGAAAGGTTCTGAGAAAGTTCTGGGACCGCAAATCTCTTACCTACACCAAGGACTCGCCATTCCACGTCCTTATCACTTCCTACCAGTTGGTTGTTCAGGATACCCAGTACTTCCAGCGTATGAAGTGGCAGTACATGATTCTCGACGAAGCCCAGGCCATCAAGAGTTCCTCCAGTTCCAGATGGAAGGCATTGCTCGGATTTCACTGCCGTAACAGATTGCTGTTGACTGGTACCCCTATTCAGAACTCTATGCAAGGTACGATATTCCGTCAGTGGCTCTTATGCTTTTGCTAATTTTTTTTTTAGAACTTTGGGCTTTGCTCCATTTCATTATGCCAAGTTTATTCGACTCCCACGACGAGTTCAGCGAATGGTTCTCTAAGGATATTGAAAGCCATGCCCAGAGTAACACTCAACTTAACGAGGCGCAACTTAGGCGATTGCATATGATCTTGAAGCCCTTCATGTTGCGTCGTGTCAAAAAACATGTTCAGAAGGAGCTTGGAGACAAGATTGAGAAGGATGTCTTCTGTGACCTTACATACCGCCAGCGTGCTCTTTACAAGAGTTTGCGCGACAAGATTAGCTTCATGGATCTGATTGAGAAAGCCACCTCTGGTGGAGAGGATACCAACCAGACCTTGATGAACTTGGTCATGCAGTTCAGAAAAGTCTGTAACCACCCGGATCTCTTTGAGAGGGCTGATGTTAGAGCACCTTTGGCCTTCACTGTCTGGGCGGAAACTCCTTCGTTCTTGCGTGAGGGTTCTCTCCTCCAGGTTCATTACACCGCCAGGAACACGATTAACTACCGTGCTCCCGTTCTCCTGTACCGCAACGGTGGTCGACTAGATCTCCCCGGTTCCGACTCCGACGCCGGCAGCAGATACCACATCCTTCGCAACCGCTTCAACATCTGGAAGCCCGACTACGTTGCTCAGAGCATCCAGAACGACCAGACTGGTGCCTTCAACTGGGTTATCCACAGCGACGTCAGTGCCGGCGAGGTCTCAAACTCCTTCCACAAATCCCTCTTGGACAAGCTTCAGTCCTTCGACAGCCACAACCACTCTCGTCTCCCCGTAGTCTACGACGACGAGCAACCCTGGCTACCCAAGCATGCCAAATTCCTCACCTCCGAATTTGACTCCAAAGTCGCCATCTCCTCCTCAACCGAATCAGGAGTCCTCGCATCTCTCTGCAACGTCTCCAAAGACCTCTTCACCGCAGACCGTCTCCACTGCATGGACCCCCTTTCTTACCGTCCCGTTTCCGCACCCCCCATCAACCTCGTCTGCCTTAATCAATCAGCTGTCTACGAGCAAGATAATCTCCTCTTCAACCCCTCCGTCCGTCGCTTCCTCAACGGCCCATCCCCCTTCGAGGACAAGATGCTCATCGAGCACCAAGTCTCACCCGATGCCTACCCCGCCCCCGGTGTCTGGACCAAGCCCTCTCTCGAACGCCAAGGATTGGGACATATCCAAGTCCCCTCCATGGGCCGCTTTGTCAGCGACTCCGGCAAACTCGCCAAGCTCGACCAGCTCCTCACCGAGTTGAAGGCAGGTGGTCATCGTGTCCTTCTCTACTTCCAGATGACACGTATGATGGACCTTTGCGAGGAATACTTGACCTACAGACATTATAAATACCTTCGTCTCGATGGATCCTCTAAACTCGAAGACCGTCGTGACATGGTCGGCGCTTGGCAAACTAATCCTGAGCTCTTTGTGTTTATTTTATCTACTAGAGCAGGAGGATTAGGTATCAACCTTACAGCTGCGGATACTGTTATCTTCTATGACTCCGACTGGAACCCTACTATCGATTCTCAAGCTATGGATCGTGCTCATCGTCTTGGACAAACTAAGCAAGTCCGTGTATTCCGTCTTATCACCAGGGGTACTATCGAGGAGAGAATCCGTATGCGTGCACAGCAGAAGGAGGAGGTGCAGAGAGTTGTTATCCAAGGTGGAGATCCTGGGGCTGGAAAGAAGAATGTGGACTTCAAGGGGACGAGAGAGGTCGCTACTTGGTTGTTTGATGGGGAGGATGCGGAGGCGCTGGAGAATGCCCTGGCGGCTAAGGAGAAGGAGATTGAAGAACAGAAGGCTAGGGGTGGGAAGAAGGGTAGGGGGAAGGGGAAGGCGAAGGTTGAGGAGGAGAAGAAGAAGAGGGCCGTGGATATTGAGGATATGTAAGTTTCTTGATCTGAAGCCCTGGTACCCACGTCTTTGAGGCTGGGCTCGAAGGGGATTTGGCTCGAAGGGAATTTGGCTAATATGATACAATAGGTACCACGAAGGCGAAGGAAAATTCGATGACAACTCTGCTAAACCAAGTGAGGCTAACACCCCAACTGCTTCTGGCGGGTCAAAGGGGAAGAGAACAAAGAAGAGTAATAAGAAAAAAACTACTCAGCAGAGGTTGAACATGATTGATGGTAATATGGATGTTGAGATGGGTGGTATGTAAGCTAGCTTGCGAGCGTAGCGAGCCGCAGCGAGTCTGCCAGCCACATCTAACAGGAGGAGGGTTTCTTTAACGATAAGGGACATGTTTAATAGAGGCGGGGAAAATGAAAACAACATGGCCGGTTGCTGTTGTTGATAGAAGATTTGATTTAGGGAGTTACAAGTTTTTAACAGGCAAGGTTTGGGTTTTTGAATTTGTGATTTCACACACACCTTTGTAACATAACATTACTTTCTTTTTGATCTCGCATTATTACTTATTGGGTTTTTGTATTAAATGTGCATGTACAGTTAATGGATTTTTTTTTTAAATTATCTTGGCTGGCCGTGGCTGAATTTGGGGTGCAACCGGTGAGACGGGGGATGACAGGGCTTGATGTCTGGCTGGGGTTTTATGAAAATTGATGATATGTAGTGATAGCTGGACGGGGAGAGGTAATAAAGTAATGGTTATTCGAAACTGCTCTCTTCGATACTTCCAATTGCGTTATTGTGGATTCACATGGAGTCCACTTGAGATTCGACATAGAAACTTCGTCTAAGCTTCCCCTTCGAAAACTCCACGGCTTCACTCACACAAAACAATTCCACGATTTGCACACTATACGTAATGGCAACCCGAAACTTTTGTATATTCCAATCCGACCGACAGCAAACTAAGAGCCCATTATATACAAAAACCAAAAAAAAAAAATCCGAACCGTAAAAATGATGAGAAATCATGAACGCATTGCACCGTTTTATACCGAAAGAAATTAGAACGCCAACTCCTTGGCTGAGGGAAGAGTCTCCCGCTCCTCCTCGTACTCGATCTCGACATGCGCTCCGCCTGGGATATGTCAGTATTTTGTTGTAACACAGTTGGTGGTACACTTGGAAAAACTCACGCTTTCTCGGCTTTGCCGCGGGTGCAGCAGGGCGCTTTCTCTTTCCATCGGGCTTTCCTCCCTTCGGTGCCTCCTCCTCATCCTCACTGTCATCCTCGTCTTCGCTGTCCTCCTCATCATCATCCTCCTCAAAGTCACTTGCGCCGGATCCGAGCCAGTCCTCGATATCCTCCAAGTCGTCCTCCATCTCGAGCTCCTCATCACCAGATACGTACTCGACCTCACCCTCCTCCTCCTCCATATCCTCATCCATATCCTCATCCTCCTCATCATCCATATCCACATCTCTCTCCGCCTGACCACCCTTCTCCAATCCTCTAAGAACCTTCTTCCAAATACCCTCCTCGACGTTGAGCGGCTGCTCTCCATAAGCTCCACTGCGTAGTCGCTCAATAAGCTCCTTCTCAATCTGTCGCTCGACCTTCGCCGCCGCGAGTGCCTTGCGCTCTCTAGTAGCTTCCCTCCTCTTAACCTTAGGTGCAAGCTTGCCCACAATCTTCTCTCCCATTCTCTCCTCCTCCTTCATAAGTTTCCTAGCACGAAGCGCAACCTGTGCTAAACGCGTCATACGCTGCTTACACTTGTGAATAAGGAACTTGGGCCAGTAGATTAGGCGCTCGTCGATTTGCCCGAGGGCTTTGGCGTAGTTTTCCGAAAGCTTGATACGTTCCCATAACTTCGAGGGCATGTGAGCGCGCTCAACAGTCTTCATGTAGAGGTAGAGGATTCCATTTTCGGAACGGACGGTGGCGTAGCGACTGTTGGCTAGAGGGCAGGAGGTACGGTTACAAAGTCCGGTTACGTTGTATTCGTTGCGGCAGAAGTTTTGGCCTTTGGTAGTTCTGTGGGGTAAGAGGTTAAAGTTGGTTCAATTCAAGCTGAGCCTTTTGACAAGGCGTTCCCTGACGGAAACAGGAGGAATTATGGAAGGGCAAATACTTGAGCTTGAAGGCACAAAACTGCTGGTTAATAACCTGCCAAACAATTTCGTCGGAGGCCATGGTTGTGGAGTTGTGAGTTGTTGGTTGCTCGCGAGTGCACAAGAAGAAGTTCGTGAATTTTCATCTGCTGCACGCGCTAAACTTTCTTGCAGGTGCGTCTAGCCTAGCTAGGGTAACCTTTTCCAGCTGGTCAGCTACATAGTCAGCACCGCCACAATTGTCTAGTCCCCGCAGGGTCTCGGCCTAAACTTGGCATCCTGTGTGGCGTAAAACCCCCAGACATCAGCCACATCCAATGCTTAAGTTCCGGCACGATCTCATTGGTCTCGGTCGTCCTCGGCTGTTGTAGGTAGTGTTTCCTCTACGTCCGTTCCGATCCAACCTAGACCGCCCAACCAACTTCTATCTCCAACCCGTAACTTCAGTTCCGCAACAACAAAAACACAAACTCAAAAATGTCGATGCTCCGTACCGGTCTCCGTGCTGCCCCCAAGGCTCGCGTTTTCTCTACCACCGCCACTCGCGCTATTCTTCCTGCTGGACCTCGTATGGAAACCCCCGAAACCCCGCGATCTGGGGACACACGAGCTAACTAGACAACCAATATAGAGGTCATTGACGGAACCGGTATGTTTTTGACATTCCCGAACTCGAAACAAGCATTTCTATGGATATCCGAAGACATGCGCAAGAGTTTTGCGAAGCCAACGTGAACTCCCGGAGGTCCACACGAGCACCCGCGCGATTGCTTCGGGATGACGGAATAATTGAAGATTGGAACAAAAATGGAACAAACAAACATATACTGATACAAGTATCTATATAGTCAACGACGCCGCTAAGATCCCCGAGACTAACCCCACCCACGGTTCTTACCACTGGTCCTTCGAGCGCCTCATCTCCGTTGCTCTCGTCCCCTTGACCGTCGCTCCCTTTGCTGCCGGAAGCTTGCACCCTATCACCGATGCCGTTCTTGGTGCTACCCTTGTCATGCACTCTCACATCGGTTTCCAGTAGGTCTTCCCTGCTTCCGAGATATCGCCTTCTATTCTTTTTTCCCGACTCGGCTTCTACTCCGACTACGGTTGCCGGGACTGGACGATTGTGTGGAGTTGGAGCTGGAGGCAAAGGGTGGAAGATTATGGATATCAGTTCAGGACTGACTTCACAACAGGAACTGTATTGTCGACTATATTCCCCACCGCAAATACCCCAAGTCCCTTAAGGCAGCAAAGTGGGCATTGAACGGAGCCACCGCAGTGGTGTTGTACGGACTCTACGAGTTTGAGACCAACGACGTTGGTATCACTGAGGCTTGCAAGCGTATCTGGAAGGCTTAAATGACTTACTCCTAGATACGGGATGTTGGACATTAGGAGTTTGGGTTAGGAGGAGATAGATTTATGGTTGTTGGTTGTCGCTTTTTTTCTACTTTCGGGCGCGCTACAAGGGTACAAAATTCATTATTCGTTTTTTCGGAAAAGGTTATATTGATTGATTGTACAACTATCATTTTTGGAATTTTTTCCGGTTGGGATTTTATTATCTATGCGTTTCCAGAGCGTGCTTTTGAGAGCAGAAGAATATTGAGGTTCCATTGTAAGGAATGTCAAATGCGGCTCGGATACCACTAATCGGCTTCGGCACCGCAATTTCGGCACCGGTTTCAGATAACAACATTACACGGGTGTATGGATGTTGCGCCTATCTTGGGGTTCCGGAAGTTTTTGATATCATGCCATATTTTGAAGTTCTGCACGAATTGAGATGCTTGCATAGCTAGATATTATCTACCTTTATAATTGAAAACATAGACGCCATATATCAGCCATGTTTAAATCCTCAAATCCTTGTGCAAATCCAAGACTCACGTTTGAGAGCTAAATTCGGGAGTGTTGATCCCGAGTGCCGCGCCATGAATCGCTTATCACAACCAAGCTACGTCACACCATAAAAAAGCAAACCTTCTCAACTTTTCCACGCGCAGAAAAATGAGCCTCCTCATAACACCCCGACTGATTTTTCGAAATCTCCCTAGATTCCGACAACAAAAAACATGTCGCGCACCACCGTTGATAAAGCAATTCATGACGACAGCTATCGTAGGCCGGAGTAAGCCGCAGCAACAGCAGCTCGCACAGCATGAGAAGCTCTCCAGCAGCAAACCTTCCCAAAGCTCCGATGGAAAGCTCTCCACCGGAAAACCTCACGACACCACCAAGAATCACCATGATACCAACAATGCTTCCGCAAACCCTGAGAAACCCGAGAAGCCCGAACTTAGCTCTACCAGTGCCAATGCCTCTAAACCAGCCGAAGACGAAGTCAGTACCGCTTACTCTAATTCCCCTGCCCCATCTCAGAGCTCTTAGCTAACACCCCACCCGCAGTGCTTCACTCCCAAATCCCCGCGCCCCAAAACCTCCCTCCGCCGCGCCGCCGCCGCCTCGGAACGCCTATTATCTCCCCCCTCGGAAACAAACCTCTGCACCGCCTACTCCACCGCCGAAACCTATGACCTCTCCCATTGCGCCTCCTTATTACGATCAGCCGGATACTCCCTAGACCCCACAAACACCGGTTTAACAAAGCAAGTAATCCATCTACGTCCTGGTAGCGAAGCCGGGGGGAGCGAAGCAGAAGCAGAAGCAGATGTCTTCATCTTCCCATCCGGCGCCATCGTCAGCTGGTCTTATCCCAGCTCTGGAATCTCCAAACTCGCACTTCTCCTACGCCCTGCAGCGGGTGGAGAAGCCGTGCCAACTAAAGGGGTCGAAACGGAGGATCTGGAATATACGCGTGATCCACGAGTCCGGAAATCGAGAGTAGCGGGGGATATCATAATCCTTGGTACAGCGCCGGCTATGGATGGGCCTAACTGGATTCCTAATCAGCAACCGATACCGAATAATGAGGCTAGTAATACGAATTTGACGTTGGCGAAGATTGCGTTTTCTTCAGGACTTGCACGCTCTACGAAATTGGCGATGCTGGAAAGGTTGCTGGATGAGTATTTAGAAACTACTTCGACGATTCCTACACTGTTGAGTAAAGGGTCGAGATTACCGTTTACGAGGGGTTTTATTTTAAAGAAAACTGGAGAGTTGTTGCAATTTAGAGCGCAGTTGAATCTTTATTCCGAGTTGACGGATTCTTTGCCGGATCTTTTTTGGGATAGTAGACATGAGTTGGGATTGGAGGGGTATTATGAGGCGGTGGGGAGGGCCCTGGATGTTGGCGTAAGAATAAGGATTCTGAATGAGAAGTTGACGTATGCGAGTGGGATTGTGGAGGTGCTTAGGGAGAGACTAAGTGAAAGGCATTCGTTGGGGCTGGAGTGGATGATTATTGTGTTGATTGCTGTTGAGGTGGGGTTTGAGTTGATGAGGATGTGGAGGGAACATAAGTGGGAGAATAGCGATGAGGGGAGGTATAAGAGGTGGAAGGAGATGAAGGAGAGAGAGGAAGATGGGGAGTGGCAGGAGTGGAAGCAAAGGAATGAGGAGGGGAGTGAAGTGAAGATGGGGGAGACGTAGATGGTTGCGATGTTATTGAGGTGGTGGGATAGATGGTTGTGGATTTTGGATTGTAAGATATCAGAGAAATTCGTTTAAAGGGGTTAAAGGCATTTTCAGAATTCCATGAATTACATACTCGAATTAGCAGTAAATACAAATGGCGCTCTAAAATAAAACTTGAAGCGAAGGGGGAAAATCGCCGCATACCCCCCCACACCATCGATCTAAGTATTTCATTGCCACACAACATTTCCTTTCTTCCGCTAACATCCCTCTCGCTCTCAACTTCACGGTTCAGCACCATTTACATAGTCTAAAAATCGTTCAATCTTCACGATTTGTGCCCCCGGCGTTCCTCTTCGTCCTCAATCTGTCTCTACCCATCGGGATTCGGGACGTCTTTTTTCTCCTTGCCATCCTCTGTCCCTTAACTATTGAAGCGACCTAGTCCAACGAATCAACGATACTTCATCTATCATTGTCTACGGGGGTGGTTTAGACTATCGTAATCCTTTCAATCTAAGGAATAAGGGTTGTTTATACTGGCAGTCTGACACTTTTCTAACAGCAATGCAGGGTACCCACTCACAGGATAGTCTTGATCAATAATACGATTATAAAGAGGCATTAAATTAACTCTTACATCATTACAAGAGCTTTTCCAGTACTACCTTTATCACAGTACGTGTCTGCCAGGCCAGCGACGATGAATATATAGGGTCTGCGGATGTTCCTCGCCGAAAATTATCTTTTCGTTTGTTAGAGCCTTGATCATCCAATCACGGGCTTCGTCCAAATGACCCTGAAGACCGATTGTAAAGCCAAAATTGTCCATATGCCTATGTATATCCCTGTGATGAGTAGGGTATGTAGTACTCCCTTTAATGTGTCTTCTTAATACAGCCTGAGTGCTAAGGTGTGACGCATGTAGAGATGATTGCCTGGTTTTCGGGATTTCAAAACGATGATTAGGGGGATTTCGCAACTTTTTTTATGGGGAATGTGAGATAGATGGGGGGCTGTGACTTATTATTACAGGAGGCGACCTGCAAGAAAGTATTCTGATAGCTTTTGGGAAGTCATCCATTACATAACATTTCTCACTTCACTTGTCAACGGTGGTCGTCAGTTTCGTGGCAGCAGAACGGTGCAGGGTAGCCTACTGCACTTTAGAGTACGTCTCCCATCACTCGGCAAACCCCCATTGTCGCATGGTCGGAAGAACGCGCCATAAAACAACTGAGAAGCCGTTTCGCTTACTCATCATCAAGTGTTTGAGTGGGGCGCTCAAAAGAGAAAACCTCACCCAGAAATATCGTGCGCCGGGTAACTAAGGGTTGATGGCGTTGTCGGTTGATGTGGAAGACTAGAGTGATCGGTGAATGTTTGAGGTGGTCGCAGTCAATGTTTTGAGGCTCTTCTGTCTATATCTAGCCACTTGCCTACCTTTCCATTGAGTATCATAGAATTCAACATCATTCTCCACTTACCTTCGAGTGTTTCTCTATTTCTCTTTGGTTCTTGTTTTGTGCTTGTCAGCGCGATAAAAGTCAGGTGACCACATCGCGCGTTTCTCCCATGACAGCTCGTTACTCTTCGGACTCCCCTACTCATTGTCGACACATTCACACATAGCTAGCTCCAACAATACACACAGACCATGGTGAGTAGGAGGGCGAAGGCAAATAGGAAGGTGGAAGGCACCGAGACGCCAACGACTGAAGAATTCCGAAAGTTCTTTGGATGCACCCCCGAGGAATATCAGAAATTTTGCGAGAAGGCTGACCCTGTCGTCCTACGCGACGAAGGCTTACTACACGATGAAGGGCTCAAGAATCAAACGAACGCCGCGAAGCAGGAAAATACAAAGATGGGTCGTTCAATATTCAAAGAATGCTTTCCGGAGAAGGAGAAAAGATTGCCTGGGAACCAGAGGGAGCAGGATCATATGCTCCGGTGCTTTGATATCAGGCGGATGAGACTTGTGCGTCGCAGGAAGATGTGGTTGAACTCTAAGAAACGTTTGTTTTAGCCAGTCCAGAATATATCGTATACGTGTGTGCTGATATATATTTAGCTACCCCACCAACAAAGGCTCAGGAGGAAACCTTGGAGAGCCCAAGTGCAAGACCTTTGACCAGATCCGGGATTCTTGTTTTGGCTTTCCCAGTGAACGATGCTTCCGTCACTGTGCCACTCAATGCCCTGGCTTTCCCAGTGGTTTCCGATTCCTTCGCCGTGCCACCCTGGGTCTCTGCTTCTCCTGCGAGAATTATGAGCGGTCCCATATTCCCCAATGCTTCCCCGACACCACTGCGGCCCGGTCAGTCACTTGTCAATGCTTTAGACATCGAAATACGGGTGACGCGTCCGGAAACCCCGGCGCGCTGGTTAGGAGAAACGGCATTTACTGCTAGGATGCTCCTTCGACAACTGTACAGAGAAAGACCTTGAACTCAGTATTGAGCAATTATCGCTCGCCATTGTTCAGGCAGAGCTGGAAGCGGATATGTCATTTCGTCCCACAACGGAGGAACTTTTCGCAACTGAACCTTGTTTTGTCGGTTGAGGGAACAAAATATTCATAGAATATTTGAGTTATTGGTGAGGTCAGGAACAACTTTGACCCCCTGGTTTGTTGTTCCTAAAGCACAGCATAAAACTTCTACACCTGCGACTGTTACCGATGTAACAGAGAATCCGCGATGTTACATTACCTCCGAAACGGCTATTATTACCCACTAAATTGTCCGGTGGCCCAGGGAAGCGGCTTCACAGAGAAACAAATTGGGAGTAATATATCTTCATCTCAGATTGATGTGTTTTCTTCTAAATAGTCGTAGCATGCTACGGATGTCTCTTCATCCCCGCTGACTCCGGTGTCCGTAAAAAAACCAGAGCCGACTGGAGAAAAGGAAAATCAAAAGGTGAAGCGGTTTAGCTTGAACTTTGGGCTTTTTTATTGGCTTCTTTTAGAACGTATTTGATGATATACATATTCCCCCATATTCTTTTACTTTCTTCTAAGGGACTTTTCTTACTTTGGTACTGCACTTCGAATCGTTACTTAGATTGCATGACTACAATCCATGCTTTCCCGTATAAGTAGAAAATGTACGGAATAGAGAGGGGAATGGGATTATAGATGGTTGGAATTTCTTTTATGTCTTTATTAGAGTATCTAGCCTGTTTGTAATTGTCATAGACCGATACCGGCCTGTCAGAGGCACGTGTGGAAAAGTTTTGGTTGGGTAATGCCGTGGGTATGATATATGGGTTCCGAACTGTACATAAATGAGAATTATAAGTACGGATAGCAAGTTCATTCAATTCCACACAGACGCCATTTTAAAAATACAAGTACAAAGAAAAGATCTAACACATCATTCCGCCGCGATGTAAGTATCCCGAGCCAATTCAGACCCCGCTTAAACATGGGGCTAATCCAGAGTATTATCAGGACGTCTATGGCTTTACAGATGAGGAGCTCAAAATAACGAGAACCCATCTCACGGGAGACCCACTAAACCTGGAGGTGGAGTCGGGAGCGTATTTGCACTTGCGAGGTTGGGTACGAGAGGCGGACGCTAGATGTGTGCTGGAGGGTGGGTGATAGAGGATGGTTGATAGGGGGTGATAAATGGGGGTGGGTGGAGAAAGAGTCTGTGGACTATATGTATAAAAAGTTCGTAAACTGCATGTGGTTGACTATTGTAGGCGTTAGAAACCTAATAACCTTGAAAATGAAAGGCGATTTGAGGGATTGGTACTTACGAATGCCTCGGAATAAATGTAACTGGCTGTCGTTGCTGTCGATGTGACTACGCTCCGTATTGGTGTAGTAATTTTGACTTGGT
The DNA here is from genome assembly GCA_024516145.1 of Pyronema domesticum. NCBI lineage: Eukaryota > Fungi > Ascomycota > Pezizomycetes > Pezizales > Pyronemataceae > Pyronema > Pyronema domesticum. Next base: position 350,918 of record JAJJXL010000034.1, read on the forward strand.
GTGGGAGTACTCTGTAACAACAGTTAGAATCAATAAACAAATAGCCAAATAAATAAAACGCAAAAGTGGTAACTTACAATATACAACCCGGTAGATTGTTATGACCGCGCTCCGGAGGTTTGAAAATCGGTGTGGCAGTCGGTATGATTTGAAGTCGATGTAGACGGTGTAGGAATGTGACGAGGTACTTATTCGATTCAGACGTGAGGTTGGGTAAGTGCGAATAGTCGGTCGTAGTTGTAAGCTGTCGTAATAATAATAATAATTCTTCATATACTGTATGCAACCTTAATGGTCATGACAGTCGTAATCCTAGAATTACATTTTACCTGAACTTATTCCAACTTCTTGTCTATACCTGTCGTTGACTGTAGCAGTAGTAGTGGTAGTCGACAAATAGTACTAGTTGCCGTAGGCTGTCGCGTTAACGCGTTGGTTAGAGCTTTATAAAAGACGTGGGTTACTGAATGCAGCTGGCTTTGACCCGGAGCTGGTGGGCGGAACCGACAACCAGGGTTCTTTGAGAGTCAATGGCGGCTGAACAACCTATTCAGTTGAGGCTTAGCGATTGACGCTGAAGAGTATATAGTGAGGGCTTAAAGAGCGAAGTTCGTTGATGCCAAAGTAGAGGGGGTCGTGATATTGAAAATTTGAAGACTTTCGGCCCTTTATGGTCTTGAGAAGATAACGACCATCGCTCATAAAGGCTGGGGATAAGTAGCTACAAGTACACACTAGTTACATTGATTGATGTTGATAGCTACAGTGCTTTCACTCTGAATTATAAAAGGACGGCATTACTCTGGGCTAACGAGCGAGAGCATGATTAAGCTCCGAGGGGTGCGTGAGATCTCATGATCGGCGCCGGCAGAGATTCACCCCGTCTTCTCCGAGACATCGCCATGCTGGATAAATAGTGGTTGATGCTTATATAGAATTGCGGTATAAAATAATTGTTGTCGAGGTTCGATGCCGTTTATTGAATGAGAAGGGTATGGCATATGTATATGTTAGCGGCGACAAGATCTGTGCAGCAATCTAGAGAAGAAACAAACTCGCTGATGTTTGACACACCGGGGTTTAAGGTAGGCCTCGCTTGGCTAATTGAGGTTTGGCATCCATACACCTTGTGATGATGGTCCGAAATGGGAAGAAAGTAGTGCAGGGAGGAGAAGAGTCCATCAAGTTGAAAGTGAGATGTAGCGGTAGAGGTGGAGGCATAAAGGCAGGGTTCGCTGGGTAAGCGGGAAGTCGGTGAAAGTTTACGCTACAGGGAGATTTAGGCGATATGTACATCTCCGCCAGGCTGCTAGCTGAGCTTGTTTTCCTCTCCAGCAATACAACTACATCTTCATCATTCCTCCGCCAGTTCAGTTATTATCATTGATCCCCCAGCAGAAGTATGTATTTTGTCTCTTCCATTCCATTTTACTTGATAGTTATTTGATTCTTCTTTACGTTTTGAATGCACGATCATGCTGACAACACCTAAAGACGTCCCGAGACTACTTACAACACCTATCTCGTACTCTACCACTCGGGCAATTTCAAAATGTCTATCCACAATTCTTGGGAAGATTTGCCACCAACCGTGATGGGTTACTGCTCTGAAAATGCCGATATGGAGGCAGAGGATGGGAAAGTTAGCAAAGAGTTTCTCTGATCGGGAGGTAGCGGTTGACCTGGGTCCGGACTACGACATGATAGAAGAGAATTCGCTTGGGGGTATGCAGGTCACGGGCTGTCGTTTTCGATGAATAATTTGAGTGTTGGAGCAATATTGAAACCGGTCTTGTGAGTCAACTGCACAGTTTCCCCTATTTTACAGCCTTTGTGATGCTAATAAAATAAATTTAACGAGGAGAAACGGGATTTCGTAGGATACTTAGCACAGTGAGAATACAATAGGTGAAAAACGGTTTGTAGGATACTACCTAACTGGCAGCCTTATAGTTAGGATTGGGGTTAGTCTTAGGGTTAGACTTAGTCGTAGGATTACGCTTATGGTTGGCTAGAGTTACGGTTAGAGTTCAGGTTACGGTTAGGCTTTGGGTTCTGTGGTATCCGACGAATTATTTGTTGTTTTTTATGTCGGTTGGGTAGTATAAACGCCGCGAAACCCTTCGCCGTGAATACTCCCGAGTCATTTCCCGGTATTTAGAGATATTTATCCTATCCTCAAGTAGACCTTTAATTTTGAATTGATTTACTATAAAACATTTTCTTTGGGCAATGTAGTATCCTACAAGTAGTACAGTACCCCATAAACAACGGCCTCTGATTGTGGCTCACGAAGGAGGCAGAGCCTAGCGGGAAATTTTCGTTACAGGATCCACCGGAACCCGTGTAATACCCACCGCCTTACCCAACCAAGAAATATGTCTATAGAGTTAATGGTAAATATGGTGGTTGTTATTAATAATAATAAGACTTATGTATTTCGCCACCAATCGGGTAACTCTCTATGATTCGACCCCGTACGACGCAAACTAACGGGTGATTCCCTATAAAATTTAGATTCGACCACCCCTGCGCGACTCAGACGCGGACCGATAGGGTGACTCTCCATGATTCGACCTCAACCCCCGGCATGGACATGAGCCCTACACAACTCAAACACTCGAACGCGTCTTAGGTACGAAACTCTGCAACGCAAGCATCCCCTCCTCACCATCTTATCCCACCGACACCCCTCTCTGCTTCACCACAAACGACTCACATAAGCCTACCGAGGCAACTGGAAAACAACATCACCAGATGGGTTCACAAAGTAAGTACTAAAGCTCTAAAGATCTAAAGATACTTGATCGATTCGAATAATCATCGCTTCAGCGTGCTAATAATTGTGGTAAGATTCTAGAACGTACCTACGGTACATAGACCGTTGCAATCTGATGGCTTGTTGCAGTTCCATCAGATGCCCGCCGCCGATTAGCCGCGGGGCATCCGGCGTCTTAGATTCTGGATGGGGTTGGAGTGGTCGCAAGAAAGGGCGGAAAAGTATCTGGTTGCCAAGTGCAAGAAGCAAATCAGCGAGGTAAACCGCGAGAAGTTGAAGAAAGTCGGGCTAGTCGGTCCACGTACTACAGTGAGGTTAGAGAGGGAGGCTGCCGCTTTGCAAGCTGCTGCTGCGTTGGATGAGGTACGTTTTTGTTCCCTATAATGCAATTGATGGATGATGCTGACACGGTGTAGGCTGCAACTGCGGAGGGTATTATGACTACCGGTGATGGATCGATCCCACCTGTTTTTGTTTCTCTTATCGCGGAGCCTCGACACAAACACCACATTGCGATGGATCGAATATGGCAAGAATTTGGACGCCATTTAGATACTCTGCGCAATCGATAATACATACGATTTCTCGACACTAGTTCTAGTTGGTTGCAACAGCGTCTTCCATTACGCAAGTATCGCCTATGTCGCCTACCATGTCCACTCCGTCATGATGAGGGATGACCAGGGGACGGAACAGGGCGTCAATGCCGGACCTCCAGGACCTCCAGGACCTCCGCCCGGACCTAGCGGGCCACAAGTCTCAGGTGGACCAGTACGGCGAAGTGTCACACCGATAAGTACAGCTGCATATCACACGAATCGTCTTGCCGAAAACAAAGGCGAATAAAGTTGCGCTAGTCCCCGAAGTGGATAAGCTCAGTATGAAGAAGCTCTGCAAGATGTACAGAAACACGGGAGATTTCTGGGTCTTCTCGCATGGTGGAAGCAAAAGGGCTACCAATGTCGTGAGATGGAATAGAAAGATTGTGTTGGATGATATGGTTCCGTTTGGCCATGGGGTTATTTATGGGTCTTCGAAGAGTGCTCTGTTGGAGTGTTTATCCCTTTGGTTATCTGTTTTGGTATCCGAGGTTTTTTTGTTTTGTTTTCCTTCCTGCTTGTCGGCTGTCCTTGTTCATTGTTTTCCTCCCGCTTCTTGTACTTGGTAGTTCTTACCGAGAGAATGATATTCCTTGTAACTCGTTTGAAATGCTTTCCGTTTCCTTTAAAATGTAACATGTTTAAGGTCGAAGAAATGAAGCCGGCGTAAACTTCATACTTGGCGACCAGCAGCATCGACTGTCATGGATAGCGAATATCGATTTTCGCCGAAATCTGTCTCGTACTTTTCCTGGTTTTCACGGGTCTTGATTATGTAACATACTCATAAACATATTTTTAAACTTCATGGAGCTTGAAACATTTCTCCGAACTACGAACCACGGAAATCATACTCTTAAGTCCAATTAAGATTTACCGAATCCCTTTGCCAACTTCTACTCTAAGTGGTAAGAATTTTTTACAGGACCCCAGACCTTCCTCCAGGCCCCCCAATCAGAATCCGATCGAGAAAATCAGCCCTTACTTACTCAGCATCTTACATGACTCATGAATTATCATCAGCCGTTCGGGTGATATCGCATGCCCCGCCCTCCCCACCCGCCCCACCCGCGTCTCCGCATCCTACAACGTGACTTTCACCAGCCTGAACGCCAACCGATTACGGTTCCTACGCCACAGCTTCCGCGCAGCTTCCATTACCCTCACCCGTCACCCCATCGTGTACAACTAGAAAGTAAACTAGAGTACATAGCTCATTACCCCATAAACTCGCGGATACCCCGGATACCACATCCTCGCGTGAAATGAGTCTAACGTTAAGCCCGGGTGAACGATCGATCATAGCCAATATCAATTCTTGCTTGAAATCTCTCTAGCGGTTTGTTTCGCCCAGTTTCCGTGGATCTTGCTTGGTTTCGGAGTCCATAAAGCTTGGAAATTTTTCTGGGTGGCTGGGTCACGGAAATACTACGCCTACCATTCTTGAGTTCAATTAAGGTTTACGGGAGCCAATAACCGACTCCGAGACGAGCGCACTGGCCTTAGAGGAGACCCACTACGCCCGAGAATGCCTTACACTTGAGTTGATGGGGTATCTACCTTGTTATCGTCACGGCATTCGTTGTAAAACATTCTTAAAACCGTTCAAAATAGTGAAAAGCGCGCTGTGCTACAGCATAGCAAAATCAACTCAGTGCCCAGCAAGAATAAGTAACTGAAGTTCATAAAAATCATGATAAACGCTCTTAAAACACAGCATCCAGCTCAGCAAACCACCCCGAATCATAAAAAACAACCACCCCAATCATAAGTAAAAAAACCGCTCCGAGAAAGATAAGCAACAAATAAAGACTCCTTATCGAATGCAAACATCATCCCCTTATCTACACCATAATCTCCTCCCTCTTCCTCTTAGCACAAACCGAACAACCCTTCTTAACCTTCTCTCCCAGCAGCGCCGCTCTTGTAACCTTAGCCCCTACACTTCTCCCGTAGCCGCTTTGCACAATCTCCTCCTCATGCTCATCATCCTCCTCATCTGCAGCTGTAACCGGTCTCGAGATGCAATGCAAATGGAAGACATGCCCACAAGCGAAGGCAACAAGCGTCCGCTGTTTTCCTGCTTCTCATCAATTAGCATCACCATCTCCTGTCCCACTATCACCATCGTCGGAATAAACTCACCATTATGACCACTAAATCTCTTCTCACAAATCCCACAAACCTCATTCGGATTAGCACTATTAACCCTCTCCGTCTCCATCGCTCTCTCCAGTGCAATCTCAATATTATCCGGCGTAACCGGTAATGGAGCAATTTCCCCAACCTGGAATTTCACACCACGTCTCTGCCCATGACGTAGACTTTCCATACCCCTTGCAACTTCGCTTGTCATAGCTTTAGCTACACCATCGCAAATAGACCATTGAACAGCATACTCCTTTAGGATCTTTGCTAGAGCTTCTTTTAGGCCTTCTATCTGTAGACCAGCAGGGATACGACGGACTAGAGTTATAGGGTCTATAGCAGTACCAACGTTCTCTAACAGGCCACGGATGAATTTGGGTTTATCCATACTGTAGTCAAGTAAATCATTCCAGAGGTCCGGGTCGTCTTGTTGTTTAGCGAAAGAGATAGCCTGAGTGACGTCGGCGAGTTTATCGATGATTAAGAACAAGGCGCGTTTGGTTTGTCCGGTTTTGCTGAGCAGGTGGACAAGTTCTGGGATGTAGTTACGGCGTTCACAAACGGCGGAAGCTTTTTCTAGGGAGTAGTTATGGGAGTCTTTTAAGAACTCCATTAACAACGGGCGGTCGTATTCGGCGAATAATTCTACCATTAGGTCTTCGAATTCCGCTAGGGCTCCGCCGGTGGTGGTAAACATTTGGTCATGTTGGTTTTTCCAGAGACGGCGGAGGTAGAAGTAGAGGAATAATCTTCCGGCGACGATTTTATCGGAGGAGAGTTGTTCTACCACTTGCTTGGGGGATAAGATACCGCGGTCTGACTCGTTGATCAACAGGCTGATGGCTTCATAGGTTGCTTTTTCGAGCTCTTTAATAGGTGCGATGGCTAGTTGTTTATCCGTCACTCGCAGCATAATAAGCGATGCGATGTCGTCTTTAACTGTGTCGACCAATCTGTAATCTCGGATGAGACGGAAGGCTTCATCGGCGTCTTTAAGGATCATGTAGCGTCTGAGTGCGTTCCTAGGCTCTCGAAGTACCATATATAGGCGGGCTAAACATTCCTGTAAGAGGCGCCAGTCGGTATCGCCTTTGTGGATTTCGTCTTCGCGGTTTTCGATCTTGAGGATGATGGTGTCGACTAAAGTGCGGGCGTCATACAAAGTGTGGGATCCTTCGGGCTTCCAGATTTCTAGGAGTAGCTCGCGGAATCGGCGCCGGTCGTGGTTGAGGTAGTAGGCAAGGACAATTTCGTAGATGACGCTCGGAAGAGGGGGAGAGAGCTGCGTGGTTGGTATATAGTTTGTAATCTCTTCAATCTTCTTTGCAGCCTCGAAAACCCAAACCCAATACTCCCATCTAGATGATAAACCCAAGACCTGTCCACAAACCTCTCCGGCTCGCTTCCATTCGCCGGCATCGATAAGATCCCGTAACCATAACTCTCCAATTCTACGCTTTTCCTTTTCCGCAACGGTGTACCGCTTGACACTCCGTTGCCTAACGCTACTGGTAACAGTAGAATCGGAGTCGTAGTCATCATCAAGGTGTACAATAACCTTCCTCTCCTCTTCATCGTACATACTCAGCGAAGTCGTGTCAGGGTCCACAACCTCGGGGTGTTTGTCAATCAAGTGCCATGCATCTGCATACTTCTTCCTATCAAGCATCCAAGAGAGATGGTCCTTCTGACTTCTTTCGGTTGCAAAGACGACATCGTAGGGACTGGTGATATAAATCTTTGTTCCTTTTTCGTCTTCGCCCCAGGTAACCTCCTTTGCTCTCGCACCACGCAGAGCAGCTGTGGCACTGGAGAATCCGCTGGCGGCAATACTGTCTCGTCGAGACCCAGTGCCAAAGCTACGGATACTCTGAGCTCCCGAGTTAAACAGCTGTGTAGGAGCTAATGCAGCGGTCCAAAGACTAGCACCAAGCCCGCCTTCTGCTTGTTCGTTGTCGGGAGTTGGTGGGTGAACCGATGTTGGAGTTGCAGGCAAAATTCCCAAGTGGTAATCACCCACTGCTAGGCTCTCAAACCGACTCATCATCAACTCATCCGCACTAACTTCCTCAGAGGTTTCCAAATCGATGAAGCGTAACTCTGGAATCAGGGCATTCGTCCGACCTCGCCGGAATCGAGGAGACGCCCTAGGACTCCTCGGTGATGTAGGCGAGGTTGGTGGCGTTTCGACTTCCTCTTCCGTTGGTGCTTCCGTGTTGGTGAGGTATGCGAGCATCAGTATTAACGATGGTGTATACATATAGAGACCCGAGATGGTGCAATCCGTCTGAAGGATGTGAGTAATCTGTGCCCATCCATTGCTATTCTCCTCTCCAGGTTCACCAGAGCCTGGGAAAACATCGATGACCCAAACTGTTCCTCCCCATCCAACAAGCAGCTTCTCTTTGTCGCCCCAGTCAACGTCCTTAACGTTTAGTGTGGTGCCGGTTGCTGCGTCATCAGGATCACTCGTGAGGAGTGCTCGCCTGTCAATCCATTCCAACCGCGGCTTATGCAACGAGGCTAGTTCCTCGGGGATATTTTCTGGTCGCTCGATTGCAGAGATACGTTTCCATGCCGTCTCGTTGCCTGAGATAGGTCCACTTCCAAAGCCCGGTATCCAGCCTATTAATCCTGGGTTACCGGTGATTTCTTCGGTGGTTGCGGCTGGCCCCTGGGTCTGCGCTTGCGTTTGGGCTTGTAAAGTTGGTGGAGTAATGTGTGATCTCATGATCTTAATACCCTGCTCATTGGCCCACGCGACATATCTGGGAGATTCCTTTGACCAAGCAATTGCCGAGATCGCTCCCTCACCAGAGTGTAAGATGGTGTCCTTAGCTCCGCCACTAAGGCCCAAAGTCATCCAGCTACCTCCTGCAACACCACCTGTCGGTGCAACGGACAACACCAAGTTTCCTGCAAGACCTCCTGACAGGAATGTACGGTCTGCTCTAAAATTGGGTGAAAGTGCAACTGCGAGAATTGGTCGCTTAAAGTTCTTGAGCGTTATCTCGGACTTGGCATATGGTACTGTGGAGAGCGATTGCCCCGGAGCCGGAGGAGTGGAAGGTAGTAGCGGTACTGTACACACCAAACCATCAATTGACGCAGACGCGACACTGATATGGCGATCATGGTACGCGTCCTTGTGTCGCTTTGTTGGTATAGCCACTGGCGGAGGCGGGGGAGGAGATATGGATATGGACGTCACCGAGGCCGAGTGCGCATGGTACGTTCGTAGTGGTGTTAATGAAGGAAGGCTTAGGATATGCTGCGATATAAAATATCAGCATAGGGAGCTTCAATCAGGAGTCGCACGAGTTGCAGTTGGGTTGAACTAACAATATTTCCGTTGTGGGTACCGAGCACCTACAACCACCGAGGCGTATCAGCTTCCAGTAATCCTTTTGATTGTAGCTCAGAATGGTATCAATGAAAAGTTTCGGACCATGCGATCGCCGAATACGACAGTGGTGGAGACTGCATCTCCATTGCGATAGACTCCTCCGAGCGATTTCGTTAATCGGGTATATTTGAGGCGCGGCTCTTCGTCGTCTTCCTCCTCTTCTTCTTCCTCTTCGTCGCCACTGTCTACTACAGAGGCATTATCAGTTGGCTCTTCGTCGGCGTGGTCATCATGGTCGTTATCGTGCGGGGGCGGCATTGTTGATTATCATGAGGTTGGTTGGCTGGTTGCCAGCGAGGATGGAGCTGTGGCTAGCTCCCGTGGTTGCCAAGCTTGTTTCGTCATTGGCGCGGGAAAGCTGCGCGATAGACGTTTATTTACCGCTTATTTCTTTCTCCGGAGGTCAGCAGATGTGACTGAGGGATCCATAAACTGCCCATTCCTTCGGGTATCGACAGAGACAAACAACTTTGTGGATTTAGGAAATAAAACTACAATTTGTAACAGCTATTTTAAAGGCTGCTGTGGCTTCGCTTCAAATGGCCAACAGTTTCGGAATTAGATATGGTAACCCGCAAAGGTGACAGCGCACCTCTTTGATGATCTGGTGGCTATTTTTTGGAAAGTGCATTTTTACTTTCTCTGGACAAATTTCCCCCACGGGTTCAGCTATGTGCAACGGGACCATTAAGCCGTCCAATCACTCCATGAGATGGATTCATGACAATGCCCTAGCATGCAGCAGCTGTGTTGCCGCCGATGATAAACGAAGGAAGCCTCGCTTAGGCTATCCTGTCATGTTGTTCAGGAAGTCTTCTGGAAATTCTCTGGTTCCGAACCTCGGGCAACACAACCTTAAGATGACTGAGCTGAGTCTTCCATGCATATTCATTATTATTAAGGCTAGATGTGTCTGCTTGTAGATCGAAGAGGTCACAGCTCAAAGGAATTAAAACACGTACCCAATTTTCTTCGACATGTTGCTTTCATCGTTCCCGTTAGAGTTTCAGAAAGCTCGCTAATTTCTTATGCATTAGGTCCGATGCTTGATTAATTGTGACAAATGATGTCCGGAAGATGAAAAGACATCCGCTGAACTCACAGTGGCGACCATCCTAACCCAAATGGGGCAGTGCACATTACCTGATCAAGTGCTCTTTCGCCCACTTTGGTTAGCACAAGCACGTGCTCACGTCCCGCTCTCCAAAAATACAACAACACATTCAGCGACGTCAAAATATGGAGGTTCTCATGTCGGGAGATCGACGGTTTGACCCTCGGGGAAATCGCTGGCTTCGGGCCGATTCAAGTCAGAATTTAGCTTGATATGCTAACAAATGAAGCAGATCATTCCTCGACTGTCCGAATGCGGCTCATCTGTGGTATTTGTATCTACATACAGCTATGCAGTCTACCGCAAGGAAAGCTTCTTGTCTGTTTCCCGGACACAGATTGATCCACAAATCGCTTTGAAGCGCAAATCGGACGGCGCTAGATATGTATGGCTTCATGATGCCCCTGTCACGGCATGCTTCGGACGAAGCTGCGGCCGACGAACACGATTGCCGGACAAATAACATCGTCATAAATAAGTTCTCCCATTCCAGAGACGCAAAGAGTACATGAAGCTGACACGACACAAAGAGATAAACCGCATCCAGTAAGTCAAAAGTGGGTGAGATGAGGAGACGGACTGGATCTGGCCCTGCTCATGCGACGGTCTTTGAAGCCCCAACGCCACTCGCTATCGGGTTTAATTCGCTGCGGAAAGGCTTCGGCCTGGACAGGGAATAATTGTCAGGCGGTGCAATACTTACAACGGTATAAGGACCGCTAGAGGTCCACGACTAGCTCATGAGCCTCGCACCCCTCTCTTCCAACACCGATCTTCTACTTCAACCTGACAAACCCTTCGACGAAAAGACTTCAACCCCAACCGCAACAGAAACGCGAAACGCAAAACTCGAAACTCAAAACTTTCACGGACCAGGATCACCCAAAGACAACTACAAGAACCCTTCAACTCTCCTCGTCTTCTTCTCCCGACTCTCCTCGACCGATCAAGTCCACTCAACCTACATCACCTGCGAGTGGCACCACTTACCAACACTAACTCGCCACAAAAACCATGTCTGCCGACGACAGAAAGATCGCAGAGCGTATGCTCATGACCGAGCTCAAGGAGTTGGACAAGGAAAATTGGGTCAACGTTGAGGTACTCCTCTCTCCTTTCCTAACCGCCAGCTTCATCTGTCCGCAATGCTAACTTCCATTTTCGTGTAGGCCCGAGACGGTAACCTTTTCCTCTGGGATGTAGCTTTGATCGTGCTAAACCCTACGAGCTTGTACCATGGAGCATACCTCAAGGTACACCTCGAAATCTTCAGTGTTGTAGTCTACAGAGTGTTGACAATTCCAACATAGGCAGAACTCAAGATCCCCAAGAACTACCCCATGAGCCCACCAGAGTTCAAGTTCTTGCGCCCTCTCTTCCACCCGAACATCTACAAGGACGGAAGGCTATGTATCTCTATTCTACACAGCCCCGGCGACGATGAGATGTCGGGTGAACTTGCATCGGTAACACGCCACGTCTTTTTTGTACTCCTTACCTCACATTGTCTAACAAACCTATAGGAACGATGGTCAGCCGCTCAACGTATCTTTACTGTTTTGATTTCGATCCTATCTCTCCTCGACGACGCTGAAGTTTCCTCTGCGGCAAACGTTGACGCGTCAGTCATGCTTCGCAAAGACCCCGAAAACTACAAACGCATCGTCAAGGAGAATGTCGAAGCCTCCAAACGTGACATCCCAGAGGACTTTCAAATGCCCACCGAGATCGAGTCTAAACCACCCCCTAAGGAGGAGATTGATGACGATTTCTGGTGTGACGATCACGAGAGTGACTGGGACAGCAACAGCGATGGAGACATGGAGTTTGAGGACGAAAATGACGAGTCCGGTGATGAATAAACCGAACCTGCCTCCAAACGACGTGGCTCGGCACTTTGATTTTGAATACTCTTCAACAGGTATTCTCAACTAACCAGCTAGCTATGTCAAACGGAATGAACCCTCCTCTGAAAAATGGGGAGCACAGGTTCGATATTCCGACGCATATTTCATTTTATCAATAATGTTTTTCTGTTTTTTAGCGCTAGGTTACGTTGTTCTTGTCCATCTTGCATTTGTCTTTACTTTTACCCTATCGTTTTTTCCTTTCACTGCGATTTGTTGCATTTGAGGTGTCATTTGGGGTGTAGGAGGCGTGGCGTGGCGTTGTTTTTTACTCCATTCTTACACAATTCAAATGAAGAGTTGGTTTCACCATATCATATTTTCGTTCCTTTTGTTTTGCTCTATTTTGCTCTATTTGCTGTCATAGAACTGAGAGGGCGTCGTTTGAACGGCGGAGGCGTATTTCTTGGGGCGGGTTTTTTGATCAGACGTTTGCGAAAAAGAAAGAGGTGGGGATTACATAGCTGCTTACGTACTTATTAATGATACCTTAATCTCTTTACCTCTTGAAGCTACTTCTCTGTAAACGGCCACGGCTGGTAACTTGTAAGTGAACTTCGGGCATCATTGCCACCTTTGCCTACGATAGTAGCTTGTAACATGAGCCCTGTTTTTCTCAAGTCATCATCACCGTCACCCAGCGAGCCTTCTTATGTAACCGTAACCGTACACACACGGTGCCGCGTAGTCCGTATCAAACAAAAGCGCACAGAGACACCGGAAACATACCTATTCATGTGAACAAATACGTCATATTACTAAACGGTCTACTCAAGTGTTTCTTAAAAAAAAAGGTGTACAATTTATGCATAATACCAAAAACAAGTCTAAAAACTTTAAACACTAAAATTTAAAACTGTAAAACTGTAAAAATTCAAAAAGACGCATTAAAAGTAACAATATCGCCCTAAACTAATTCCCACTCTGAAGTAATCCCAATTTAGACTGCTAGCGCCATCAAAAATTACAATAAACCAAGTACATAACTCCCACCCTAGCTAGGCAGTCCCACCTATCCATCTAGCGCCGTCGCGTCCTCCCGTCGCGTCTCCCCAAGCACCACGCCTACAAGCCTGCATATCACTGCATCCAACCCCACCGCCGAGACCCCGCCATGACCAACCCCGCCGACCCCGACCCCGAATTTACCTTCACCGTCTTCACTCCCTCCCCCTTGGACCCAACCTTCCACCCCACCCTCCCCCAACTCAGCAACTCCATCCGCCGCTCCACCCGTACCCTCCGAAACCGCCTCCACAGCATCTCAGCCGATAGCCACTTCATCCGCCTCGTCAGCGCCTCCTACCACCTCCCTGTAATCCCCAATGCACGAGCCGGTGATTGGTATGTCCCCCCCTCTCTCCAGGGCGGGGGTGGGGTGTGTGGAGGGGTCTACTTCAAATCCACCGACGGCCACACGAACGAATGGTCTTTCTCCCTCCGCCGCCTAAACCTCTCCTTGTTATCCCTCCTCTCTTCCTCCGGTGGAGCAATCATAGTCGACAGTACCCGCCGCGGAAAACGCTTCCCAGATTCTTTAGCAAAAACTATCCCCATCTGGATCGCAGTTATTAATAGTATTTTATTCCCGGAGATATTCCCGAAGCCGGTGCTTTATACTACTCCGCTTGCTGTGTCCGCCAACGAAGCTGCGGCGATTGAAAGGTTGCTTCCCGGGTTTGTGGATGATTTGAAGGAACTGGGGGTACAGCTACCGAAACTGAAAAAGCCGTTGAGACCGATTTTTATATCACCGGATTCCCCCCTGCCTGAAGAAAAGCCGAGTTGGGGGGATTTTGTACCTCTGGTGTTGGTGACGGCTAGTAGGATGCAGAAAGGAACCGGGGGAGAAGGGGAATATATTCAGGGTGCGGGGGATGATCATGAAGGTTGGGCGGCGGAATGTGGGTTGACCCCGGGGGTGTTTTGGAGGTTTCATGAGAAGATAATGGCTGCTCAGGATGATGGGGAGCTGGATGCTGTTATTGCTGAGGCTGTTGCTACGGGGGTAGAGAAAGGGACAGAGGAGGGGGAGGTGGTGTTGGTGAGGCCGACGGGGGGTGTTTTTGTTGCCCCGGTGGCTTCTGTGCCGAAGGTGAAGGAGGGGTGGGTGGTGGTTAATTGCGCTGCTGAGCCGATTGAGGGGGCGACTAATATACCGATTCCAGGAGGAAAGAGAGGGAATAAAGCGCTTAGGATGGCGGCTCCGGGCTTGGTGAAGAGCCTACTCAAACCGTTGGAGGAGGGGAAAAAGGTTTGTTTTGTTTGTGAGACTGGGGATGATGTGGCCCCGGCTGTGGCGTTGGTTGTTTTGTGTTCGTTTTTCCGGGATGATGGTAAGTCCTCTCTAGGGGATGGGACGCTGAATTGATGATAGAGGTCATGGCTAACGATTAACCAGGCACATTTAAAGTGCAGGATAAAAGTGATATTGATAAGAATATGGTGAAGAGGAGGTTGGCGTGGTTATCGACGGCCAGGACGACAGTGAATCCGGCGAGAGGGTTGATGAATGCTGTTAATTCAGTGTTAATGGGATGGGAGGACTAAGGGGAAGGGGGTTGGAGGGGTGGTACCTTTTTTTGGACTCCGTAAAAAGTAAACTAAAGTAATTCCATACTGGACGCCTCTGGGGAGAGGAATTGCAGTAAGAGCTGTTGACGGCACATTGATAGATTTTGGCCGCTGTCGAGTCCGCTGGTACGACAAGGATGATGAGGATGTTTGATTTCGATCTGGGATCTGTAGATGGTGCAGTGATGCGATGATACAAGGCGTTTGAAGCTGTTACAATGGTGTTAGCAAAGGAGCTTTGGTATTTTACTGAGTATTTCTAGAGCTTTGGGACGGGCCGGGTCGGCGATTCGAAGGCGAGCCGCGAAACGTCTTCTGAACAGCGTTCCGAGTTCGGTAATCGAGACCTAGAGACATCGGATGGATATTCATATACGCTATCTGGAGTGGAGGTGAGAATGGTAAGGAAGGAAAATTAGAGAAGTCAGAAAAGTTGGGGTTGTCGATGTTTTAAACTGCTGGCCTGCGCTGGACTGCCTCAGGCCCTGCTCCCGCAGATGTTCAATGTCTGTTAAAAGATTCGTGGTGAGTATGAAGTGGAAGATGGAGTTAGAGATACAACAGAGAAGTTTCTCTTCCAATTTTAACTTCTCGAGGCAAGCGCAGGAAATTTTGGCTTCTTTTGTCTGAGTAATCTAAATAGTTTCTTCCGTGCTTGTCGCCGTAAACCTGTCTAGATGAGGGTTTGCTCATCAATAACACAAATCAGAATTCTCTCAAGCGTATTCTTTAGCTGCGTGATTGCAGTCTCTGATGACGTATGTCAGGAATTACTAAGCCTTATCGTTACACGAGTGACTAATTGTGACTGTCGATGTTTCCGCTGCGAATATTAGAGCACATCATAGAACCATACTCGCCTTAGCTAGACCTGCTCGCCAAATCTTCTCAACCTTTCTTTCGTCACGTCAATCATCAATCCCACTTGGGAATCCTAATTGCTATGCTTCCCTCGAAGCAAATGCCACCGGACATCGGCATTCCTTGTCATTTTTGAGGTCTTTGCTTCTCGGGTTGTCTCGAGCTGCTTCAATCCCACTCTGGGACACAACCTCCACTCATGCTCAGATTTCAAGTCGAAATGCTATCGGGCATCTTCAGCTGCAGCCATGAAGGGTCCTTCCTCCTCTTCCTCTTCTTCTGCTGTTCCTCTTTCCGACATTCGATCTTGCGGTCGGCCAAAGGAACACTTTATGATCTCCTCCTCCCCTTCCCCCTTTTTTTATTTTTCTTTCTTGGACGCTCGGTCCTTTATTCGACCTTGAACCGCCTGCAGATAAGAAAGTAAGTTCTTTCGTACATTTCCTTTCCTTTAATAACGACAGTGCTAACGTAAGTTGCTTCTTAGAAGAAATGTCTTCTACGACTGTCCCTCCTACTCACCAACGTTGCCCCCCCCCCTTCTTCTTGGCCTCCTAGATTGCAGGAGGCTTACGATACCAAAACCGACGAGTCACAGACGGGACTCAACCGCTACGAAGAGCCGAGTCGCTGTTGCTGATAAAGATCTGTTGTTGGTGTTCCTGTGGTTTCGTTCGGGTTAAGCAACTTTGCTTTCAGATCGCGGAAGTCGAAAAGGCGCAGAGGTTTGGACAAGGAGGGCAAGGAACGACGATTTGTTTTGGCTTCTGCTGCGTGATGGGAATTGGGGTAAGTTTGTCTAAATTTCTTCTTTGTATTGTCGATGAATAAGCTGACTCTTGCAAAGGATGTCTTTCTTCCCCCTTTCCTCCGGGTTTGCACAAACAACCTGTGGTCACCCTCGGGTCGAGTCCAAGCCCGCTGACGAGGGCTTTGTTGGTTTGTCTACTAAGACTGCCAACACTGACAAAGCTCTGGCTGGTCTCTCCTGATACGAGAGACAGCACTTTTGGGGATGGCTTTGCGACGAGGACGACCGGGTGGATGTCACTCACCCGGCTTTCACAGGATTCAGACCTCATTAAGAAGATGGGTCTTCGGTTTGCTCTCCTTTTGGTGGCGAGTACTACATGGATGTTTGAATAACAAACTGACTTTAGCACAGTATATCACAGAAAGAGCTTTCGTTGGAGCCTCGGTCAGCGCTACCACCATCACCAAACTTTCCCATCACGAGAGACGGCCCGATTATGGCTGGAAGGGTGACGAGGATGGAAGGGTGAACCTCACTTGGCCTTTCTCTCTTGCACCTTGTGTGGTAGGAACCTCGGTTAGTAATCTCTTACTTCACCCTGAATCTCTTTGTGGACTTTACTAACAGTTGAGGGTTTTGGCATACTTAGTCTGCAAGATTTGTGGCGTCGTTCGCGACCACATTTTATTCTGTGTAGGTATCCGAATCATTTAGAGTGTATCGGTGGGTGGGTCGGTGGATGTTTTCTTGTTGACACACAGAAAGCTGGCCACCTTACGCGGTGTCGTTGTGGTTAATAGGGTATGTACAAATAACTTCGTGCTAGAAGTTCGCAACCCTCGCGTATATTTATTCCATCAACTCTAGCCCCATCGCACCCTAGCATGTATTACACGAGTACCCCGTCAGATGCTCTCGACACTTCCTCGGTGTAATCTATGGTGCAACTATTTTTAAGGTTTCGTAGGAGTTTATATTAGGGCGCCGTTTAGTTTCTGCTGAAGCCGCACATTTCCCCAATCTTCTACGAAATTGCCGCGAGCATGATCGTCAAATCTTCGCGAAATAAGGAAGTATCTAGCCACCGACAAGCATTCATCCATGATCCGGGAACAGGCGAGTCCGATTCCCTGATCATCGTCGATGATCTTCACCAGAGTAACTTTATCTAGAGTAGGATAGCCTTGGGCTAGCACTAGCGAGGTTAATTTATCGTTTTAGTGGTTAGGGTTCCATCCTAGATCCTGCCTTGAATTATGACGTCGCTGCAACATCGCGACCAAGCAAGGAAGGCTACACAACCACATCGAATATAACATCGCCGCCTACCGTTCTCTGTTGCAATTCAGCAGCATTTTGATTCTGCCAATATTTTTTTGCCCAATTTGATTACCCTATCAACCGCCATGCCGAACCACGAAAATAACGATCATCACCATCACCCTCATGAAGTCGAAGGGTGCGTACCTTTCCTTCCAAGATGGCAGATGCATCGATACGTAACCAAGGTTTTAAAACACAACCAAACTAACAACCGATTGTCTGTCCATCAAATAGTCCCCAAATCTACGACTGGTCCCACGCTCTACAACAATCCTCGAAACATACCCTCATCGGCAGAATGGTAATCCCATTCTTTTCAGCGCGCTACAAAACCGCCCTCACCGCTGCGTGTCTCCTCCGCGCTTTAAACGAACGAGTCCTCCCCCGGGAAGAAGAAGCTATCGAAACCACGCAGCTTTTGAAGAAATACGGAAAAGGATCCCTAACGAAACCACCAGCGGCGGATCACACCTTCCGCTTAAATTCCTTTTTCAGTCTCTACCATGCGAACTTCCACAGAGCTGCACCTTTGCTTTTCTATACCCTCCGAAAAGACTGTTATGGACTCGACGAAGAACATTACCAGAAACAATTTGAAAAGGACTTGAAACCAGTCGATGGCTTGGGTTTCTCGGGAAGCTTGTTTTATTATACCCAGGATAAAAGCCTGATCGTGAAATCGGTGGGAAGGAAGTTTGAATATACCTTCATGTATGAGAAGATGATTGAGGGTTTCACATACTACTACAGCATGATGATTTCGCAGAAGCAGCAGACGTTGTTGTGTCAAATTACCGATGTTGTGGGATGCCATGATCACCGACTTGGAGGCTGGTTGGGTGTATCTCCCTCTCACTACATTGTCATGACCAACGTTCTCGAAGGGTTAGACAAAGAGAAGGGGTGTAAGAAATGGGATCTCAAGCCACAGAATTTCTTCGAGCCCACGAGGGACTTGGTACCTGACCAGGTCAAGACGGAAAATGCGAAGTCGGGTTTGGCGGATGAGCTAGACGAGGAGATGGTGTTGACCAGGAAGGATAAGCAGACGTTGATGATGCAGTTGGAAAGGGATACGGAGTTTTTGGCGGATATGAAAACAATTGATTATTCCCTTCTTCTGGGTAGATGGCCAGTGGATATGTTCCATGCCCCTCGGTCCGGAGAAGGTAGAGACCCGATGGTACTTCCGGAGGAGGATACGAAGGACTTTGTGAGAGGTGTTAGAAGCGCCGATGGGAAGTGGGTGTATAAAATGGTGCTTTTGGACTTCTTTTGGAATGTCGAGCAGCTCAAACCGAAGATTATGCAGACGGCGGGCAAGTTGTTGCCGGAACAGACGGTGACAACGGAACCGGATAGATATAGGGAGGAGTTTTTGAAGTGAGTACTCTGAGATTGATTATCGAGAGGAAGATTCTAATGTGTGACACAGGATGATGGACAAATATATTCTTGTATGGGAGGATATGGATGAGGACGAAAGGCTGCAGAACAGTGTGTCGAGCTAGGGGATGAGATGATGAGACGAATCGCATGTTTTGGCGGCTACGAATGTTTTCTTGCAATAATGGCTGATATTACTCGAAACGAATTGCATTTTTTGGCAGCTTTGATTGTTTGCTTGAACTAGTTGATGGAGTTGAATTGACTTTACTGTCACGATTAATTATATTTTTTCTCCAATTAACTTTACCTGATCGATTTCGATCTCAGGCTTCATGGGAAAAGATACCAGGAGCCTTCACGTACAACTTATGTACTAACTCCAGTTGGAATATTCACTAATCCTCAGCTAATCTCAACTATTACCATAAGCAAGCCCAGTGGATAGCTTCATCGATCGAGTATACACGGTAAAGTACTGAATCCTGTTTTGATACCCACTAATACTCTGCTAACCTAGTATTCATCATGCCGCGACACACCCTCGCATCGATTCGGATCAAATACATTCTCGGGTGGGATGGGGCTAACGTTAGGCCCTATTTTCTATTTCTATTCTATTTCAATCTCCTTTCTGTGCTAAGGTTAGGTCCGCGGGCGTAGACGAGCGCGCATAGCGAATATTGATTCCCGCTAAAATCATTCTTTCCAGGTTTTCAATGCGCCCAGAAGCATGCTTTTGGAGCTCATAGAGCCTGTACAATTTTTCGGACTACGGAAATCCTACTTTTTGGTTCCGTTAAGGTTTGGCGAAGCTAACTACCGACTCCGACGCGCACCCTCTAGCATTAGACTAATCCCACCCGAGCATATGCTTCATACGAGTCGATGCAGTAATAGCATGGTATGAGAGAATATAGACAACACCAACTCGCTAAAATTTGTTTACAGAAAGCGAACCATGTACCTGATATATCTTCAATTCTTTAGGTACAAGAATAAAGATGGACGACGACCAGGAAGACGGCGACGGTGTTAAACACACAGCCCAGTTTGATTAACGGCCACAGAATGATATGGTTACTAGATTCCGTACCCAGACCCAGAACCGGAAATTCTTCTGACTCTCCTTCCCGTCCTCCACCTTCCCGTAGGACTTCAGTCCCCGTATAGACGCTATATTCGGTTTGTTTTTTGGGTTTAAGGAATTTTCATAGACAGTGGTACGAGTTAACTAAGGGGGGTGCTGTGGGGCCCGGATAACGTTTGGTAGACAATGTCCGCGAATACTCTATTTGTGGCCCGGATAACGTTTGGTAGTGAATACGCGGGGTTAATCTTTATATATTCCTCACGCGAGTCGCGTAAAGTGGACCCTTTCTTCCAACAAGGTACATGTTCAACCCCAAATTTTGAAAAAAGAAACAACACGTCAGAATTATTGAGACGAAATCAACCGCGACAAGTATTGAGTAGCACGAGCAGCCACCAGGCTATGAATTTGACACCTCTGTCAATTTACATCAACCCGCAAAGATTACCTTGGAGTGCCCTCGCATTCTCATCCGTACCCAACGTTTTCCTCCTGAACTCTACTCCACCTCCACACCTCTCACCCTACAAAATCCCACACTCAACGAACAGCATCCTTTTCACATCTGAGCAACAAGACGACCAAAATGCCACTTCCGGGGATGCAGCTGTTGGATAAGTTTCTTGCCCAAAAGAAACAAGAGAGTGTAAGTTATATCCCTAAACATGTCCAAGATAGAGTGTTTTCCTCGCCCGCATCGGAAGCTAACTCTGAGAAGAATGGCCGCACGGAAACCACAGAGCAACTCATACCCTATCGGGATCCCGCACAGGATCCATGGAAGTTCCAACTGTTTGACTTCCACAAACCGTCTTTGCCCACCGAGCGTGACAGTAACCTCCGCGGAGCCGTCGATGATAATCGACCACCGTTGTCCCCCGTTCGGGATCCCTCTTTGATCAATCCCCAGGAACACGCCAACCAGAATCAAGGCCCACCTCATTACTGCGAACATGGGTACGAAGTCCCTCAGCCAGGCAACATTTCCAGCGCCGCTATGTCGCACATCATGAGCCATACAGACAGTTCGGGCTGGGTTCGCTTTTCGGGCCGTCCGGGCCGTTTCAAGATTTTGGGCAATACAAGCCACATTCATCATGGGAGATCCACGCATCATAAGGGGCATACGGTTAGGATCCATATTCACCAAGGATGCCATGTGGGTCACACGCATAGACATGTACACCATGTATGCCATAGGGTTGGCCCTAATGCCATTGCTGCACAATTTTCTGCACCAATTCAAGACGGCCGCATTAACGATGAATCCACTATTGATGCTGCAAATGCGTTGTATGCCATTGCCAACGCCCAACCACCCGCGGACCCCGTCGTTGAACCCGAAGAGCCCCCAGTAATCGCCCCGCCCAAGGCTGTCAAAAAGCGAAGACCTCGGCGCACCCAAGAGCAGATCGCTGCAGACAAGGCAGCAGATCTGAAGAGGAAGCAAGATGCTGCACTGAAAAAGCAAAAAGCAAAAGATGCCTTGAAGCAAAAGCAAGATGCAATCGCTGCAGAGAAAGCAGCAGCTCTGATGAGAAAGCAAGCTGCCAAGCAGCAAATACAAGAGCAGATCGCTGCAGAGAACGCAGCAGCTCTGAAGAAGAAACAAGAGAAGCAAGATGCCGCACAGAAAAAGCAGGAGGCAAAAATTAGGAAGAATTTAACTCTTCCAATCTTCGCTCTTGCAACACCTAAAGAAGCTTCAGCAGTTGTTCAACCCGGAACACAACTCGATGAGACTATGGTGGATGACCAACCGCTCAATCCTTCTACAAAGGTTGCAAAGCCTGAAGAGACAAACAAAGCCCCTGTTACTACGGGCACATTGGCTGCGGGACCAGGTAATTCTAATGAAGCATCACAGGCCACAAAGCCCCCGGTGGCTACTAAGGATAAACGCGAACACAAACCAAGGGCCGAGAAATCTGGACGTCAGCTTATGTTAGAACAGCAAAAGAAGCATCGAGAAGCGGAACTGGCCTCCAAAGCCAATCAGGCGAAACTTACGCCTCTCCAAGAACAGACGCCGGTGAGTTCTTCCGAGTTTACCGCAAGTAGCGGTGATAAAGCTTCTATCCGCTCCAGACTAACTTGTGGCAGAGCACATTGTTGACCCCTCTAATGACTTCGTTGCCCCCGATTTGCCATCTAACACCGGAAATCGCGGGAAATGCCCTACAAGCTTTTGAGGCTTGCACCCCGTCAACTTCAGCAGCATTGACAAAGCAGCCAGAACTTCAACCGGCCGAAGAGCAAAACCCTCGCAAGGAAAAGACAACATCCGATATTGCCGCTAATTCGCCTCAAATTATCCTTCCATTCCGTTCCAAATTCGAGTCAAGGAACTTTACTCAATTGGTTAACATTAGCCAAAGCCAGAGGGAAAAGGACGAGGCTCAGACCAAACTGGACTTCAAGAGCACTGCTGGTTCCAAGCAAGACCGGATTGCAACAAAATCCGTTGCAATCACTCGGCCTTCGGTCCAAGAAAAGGTCCAAGTTGAACAGGTAGTCAAGAGCACTGCTTATTCCAATGCAGAGCCTTCCACGCCCAAATCCTCTGCAAATGCTCGGCCGTCGGTCCAAGAAAAGATCCAAGCTGAGCAGGAGTCCAACAACACCACTGAGTCCAAGACGGATCCTACAAGATCCGCTTCAGCTAGGCGACCAACTTCTACAGTAGTATCTGTGGAAAGCTCGAAGAAGCTTGAAATTTCTGGACCCGAAAGAAGACGCAGAGAGTCCGCAACTCACAACCGCTCCAGATCGCCCCCTGCTCGAATCAACGAGTACCGTGAGCGTAGAGAACGATCTCGATCCCCTCATAAGCTTGAAACTTCTGGACCCCAAAGAAGATGCAGAGAGTCCGCAACTCACAACTGCTCGAAATCGCCCTCTGCTCGAACCAACGAGTACCGTGAGCGTAGAGAACGATCTCGATCCCCTAATAAGCTTGAAACTTCTGGACCCGAAAGAAGACGCAGAGAGTCCGCAACTCACAACCGCTCCAGATCGCCCCCTGCTCGAATCAACGAGTACCGTGAGCGTAGAGAACGATCTCGATCCCCTCATAAGCTTGAAACTTCTGGACCCCAAAGAAGACGCAGAGAGTCCGCCACTCACAACCGCTCGAGATCGCCCCCTGCTCGAACCAACGAGTACCGTGAGCGTAGAGAACGATCTCGATCCCCTAATAGAGCACCTCCTCGAGACCGCGACTATCGGGGTAGATCCCCTTTGCCGCGAGATTCGAACAATCCTCGTCCCCGTCACTCATTGCCTCATCGATTGGAGCCTTCCCGCCATGAGCTCGACTCCTATCGACCAGGTGCTGAACCGCCTCGAAAGGCGGTGAATATTTTCCAGCCACCAGGATTCGCTCAAGTGATGTCGCGTCAAAAAGCGAAGGATGGTCGCTTATCTGGGACCTCGCCCGAGCCTACTCGTCAACCACGGATGGAAGAAAGCTCTTCAGACGAGAGACAGAGGGAACGGCACCAACTAAATTCTTCGGCATCTGTACGGCCTGATCTCATGGCGGCACCTACAGAACGGTTCTCAGGAAACCGATCAACAGTGGATTCAAGTCGCCCAACACGAAGGGATGAATCAGTCGAGAGAAAACGGGGCAGATCCCCAGTTTCATCGCGGTGTGGAAGAGACAGCAGGGAGTATGCGGAAGATCGTCGTCGTTCACGATCTCCAGGCCCGCCTACAGCTCGTGGTCGCCCACCCAAAGATTACGACTCTTGGAGGCCGAGCCCAACCTATTATGCGCGCCATCATACCGACGACTCGAGGCGTCCAACACATGGTTATCATCCCGAACCAATCGCGAGATCCGCCAGACCTTTTGTGACACCGGAGGACAGTTATGAAGACGGGAG
Organism: Pyronema domesticum; assembly: GCA_024516145.1. NCBI lineage: Eukaryota > Fungi > Ascomycota > Pezizomycetes > Pezizales > Pyronemataceae > Pyronema > Pyronema domesticum. Next base: position 374,752 of record JAJJXL010000034.1, read on the forward strand.
TCACCCGGACTTGACGAGATCTCATGGGAGACACAACTCGAGCCCCGACCTACGACCCGTTATTGATTGGTCACAGGATAACACATACTACTCTAGAGTGTCTGTGAGGGACCAACGCACGTTTGGGGCCGATGATCGTCGCGCAGCTGATCCGATCCGTTCATACAACGCTAGAAGCCCCGAGCTTTGCTATGAAGAGCGCACTCCGGCTAGGGACCGGGCGGATAGAGACCGCATTGATAGAGACCGCGCGGACAGGGACAGAGCTGACAGAAGTCAAACCGACAGAAGTCAGAATGATAGACAGCAAACCGACAGGAGCAGGGATCAGGTCCCTAAGAAGGATGGCGCAGACGAGAGAGGAAGAAGATAAGGTTTTTGTGTCTTGGCCATGTCGTTTATGCCTGAGGATAGTGTCAGTATTTCTGAGATTGGGTTTACTCTCTTTTTTTGCCACCTCTTCAATCATTTTTGAAGGGTGTTTTTTTTTGTGTATTCCTGATTTACGAACAGGTTAATTTGTTTTCTGCTATTTTTATGTTATCTTACTCATTTTATTTGTACTGTACTGCTTTTTTTAATCACATATCACATACCTAGTTGCTCGTAGACCGTTGAGCCCCTACTCGAGACAGGGAATGACTTGAGATGTGTCGAGCATGGCAACCTGTACAAGTGATCATCTCAATGACGCATGTGGACATTGGCACTATTTCTATCCGTTGCCATGCTTGACCCATCTCAAGTTATTCCTTGTCTCGAGTAGGGGCCCAACGGTCTATACGTTACTATTTTTTGTTCAATTCGATTTTTTCTTTATTATTTAACCGCAAAGTCGGCATGGTGATGGAGTAGCTCAAAGCGATTGATACTTTTATGTATGTTTGAAAACCTCAGTGAGGTTGAGAGCAACGCCCACGGGGCCCATCAATGGATGATAGGCGTCTCTTGAGTCTTGATATATTACTATTTTTGTTAATATTAGCATAATTACAGTCCCTTTTATGACTAAGCAACATGGCGCAGCGGAAGCGCGCCGGGCTCATAACCCGGAGGTCCCTCGATCGAAACGAGGTGTTGCTATCTTTTTTTTTCACAATATTTTTTTTTACTCGATCCTTCAGAACTTGCGTAGCTTTGAATGTATGAGTGTTGTGGCTTTTGGGATTTTTGTTCTATGCGCTTAACTTTGGCGATTTGGAGAATGACTTCCGTACGTATCAGCTTTGGAGACCGTTTTTGATTCGACTTGGCATGAACTACCTGGCTAGCTCGGTCACTCGAACAAACCCATCGATCAATCCCTCTTCTTGGCAAACCCCCAGTTTGTTGTGGTCGAACTGGAATCCCGGTTGATCAAACACACAGGGGCGATATTCATTCGACTCGTGATTGCCACATAAATGTTCACATGGTATTTCACTCTTTCTCTTTTCATCCCTTCACAACACAGTACACAAACCCACCAATCACTCGATCGAACCGTAGCATCTCGCAGTGTCATACAAACCAGGATCTGTGCCGTAATCACCGTCACATCCGGTGAACCATCTTATGATCCAGATGACCTACGAATCAACGAAAGACAGATGATTTACGACTTTTACCAGAAACTTATGCCTCAAAAGCGTGTTCCAATGACGTCCGAAATTAAATACTTGCCCGATCTTTATCGGGGAACCTGTATCATGACTCCAGACCATCTGGAGATTGGTAATAAGGATTATGAATATTTTACGAATTGATCTTGATAGGATTATCAGAGTTGAGGATAATGGAAAACCTAATACTAAACTCCCGCATATTAAGACACACGTCAACATGAATATGTATCGAAACTTTCCTCTCTACAATGTTGCGGAGTTTGAGGATGTGCTACCGAAAAATATCGTCGAGAAGGGTGGCATGTTTTTACCCATGTATCGTAAGTGTCATTCCAAATGTCAGTGCAATTTTTCCTCTAACAGGGAACGGTAGAGAGGGAGGCTTTGTTGATGAAATTTTCTTGCGATAACCCAAGGTCCCGGTTTGCACTTCGGATCTATGTCGAGGGGGTAAATGTGATAACCGGCGAGCCTACGATTCTCAAACGAGAAACCGGTACTCGTGACCACAAAAAGCAAGATTATATCGTCGTCCCCCAACAGGAATCGTTGATAGGTATTGCCACTAGCCCGGGAATGGTAAAGCGATTCGTTCCTGTCCCGTACGAGCATGATTATTCTATCGAGCATCCAGTTAGTTGTTCATCTGGAAATTCATTCCAGATATACTTGCTAAAAATAGATAATAGGGAAAACAATTTCGTGAAATTCAGTTCGAGGTTATTCCAGCTCAAGTCAAAAATCAGCTCCTAACATTCGAATTCACCGCTGGTGATAAAAAGATAGAGCTGGACCATTTCAGTACTCTATATGAACTGCAACTACCACCGGGCGAGAGAATTTGTATGTGGAATCTAGAAATTCTCGAAAAATGGTTGAATTCTGGAGTAAACCTTGATTTTTCGGACCATCCTCGGATGATTCGCTTAATAACACATTGGAATGGTGGGGAGGCCCACAAAATTTGGTATTCCAAAACGGAAACAGTAAGAGACCTCATATTAAAGATTCGGGAGAATATTGGCTATACTCCACTAGAAAATATGGGACTGGGTTGTCACGGGGAAACGACTTGTCCAGACGATGATCGACTAATCGACGACTACAAAAAAGATCCAGGTTCTTATGCATTTCCAATGTGGGATTATTTCCGGCCAACAGTAGGGCCAGTACCGCTAAGTTTTGGCACTGGTGGATCAATAAAGCAGATAATTGAAATCGACGATTGCAACTCTCACATTTGGGATGTCAACAATGCAAAAATCTGCAACGTGCAAGTACTCAACTCGGTACATTTCGAGCAATTTACCAACATTATCACTCCTCCGACTCCTGTCATTGTTAAGACATATACTGATGCTGGATTTCCATTCTTTACGGAATACAAAGAAGAATACAACGTAGATGGTCCCACGGGTTTTCGTAAGTCCAACATAATCACTCTAGAATATCAAATGCGGGCGCCGGATTTCGGAAAAACATATTGCCTGGGTACGAGGGTTCCTTTTGATAAAGTGTCAATGTGGTGTGAGGATGCTGGAATGCGTGTAAGTCAGATTCTTTTTTTATCTTCCATCCAACAGCACATTAGTTGTCTTCTGAGACAAATCTAACATTCTCTAGCGCTCGGCCATGCAATCATGCAGTTTGTTTCAATTGTCATGGGTATGGATGTTCTACAAATTGTGCAATCTGTGGTATAAATCCGGATAGAGTCGTTAGGATTAATCCAGAAAGAAAGGATCATATTCCAGTGATACTTTTGGACAAGGTGGATGATGGAAGAAAGAAATTCTCAAGCTTTATCAGGCGTATAGTGTTGAAGTACCGCACTTGAAATGTTATTTCGGGTTGTGGCCGATTGGTTTGTTGTGGATTTGCCTACGGGTCTCACACCTACTCTAGTGAGGAGTTAATATTTCATTTGCTCTGAACACTTTTCTTTGTCCTTAGCACTCAAAATATTATCTTATTAATTTGCCTTATAAGTTTGAAACTGTTCCTTAAAAAATAGGCGGATGCGTCTGTGTTGTGATCAGATTATAAGTACGAGTGACGAATGAGAAATACTCTAATTTCACCTCTTCTCACCTACATATGACGTAAGCTTAAATCCATGTGCGAATAAAGCGGCATGAAGTAAGCTTAGAAGTCCCAAGATCAGAAGTTTTGTGTACATAACACGTTTTCTAGAATACTGCCAGCCATGATACTCACGTGGATTTTGCGCCGTTCGCCGCGGTCTTTGTTGCACACTACATTACAGGGATATCTAGTTAGACCTTCAAGTTGTAGCTAGCACGTCTCGCTTAACCACCGCGCGCAGACGGGCCTCATACCTCACCTTCCCCGCCATCACCAAACGACACCTCTACCGATCCCCAAGCAAAGCTCGCCATGACAGGGGAAATTAACTCAAATGCGCTGGCGCAGCTCATGGAAATGGGGTTGCCCCACGGAGATGCCGTTGAATGCTTGAAGGTCTACTACTCTACGCTACAGTCGGCCCCGCGACTGCCCCGCGCTGACCAGCTACCATAGGCCTGCGGCAACGACGTCAGCCGGGCTGTGGAATACTTTTTCAACCGTGATTCAGAGAAGGTACAACTCCAGCTTCTCGTCGGATATGCTAGTTAATGAGTCGTCCGTCCACAGCCCCAAAACAACCAGTGGGACCAGAATGCGTGGCACACATCTCGAGACGACGCCACCGAGCACGACTATAATAACTGGAATTCTAGTATGATCCTGGAATTTAATTGTTTGTGGTCTTCTTAACTTAAATAACCGTTTAATAGGTTTCCTTGTTCAGGGAGCTGATCAGCTCCTCCCCGAAGCGACGAATGGCAATAGGTACGACGGAACGAAGTCAAGGCCACCATCACCTACAAACGCGGATGCCGAAGACCCTGAGCTTGCGGAGGCTATGAGACTGTCGATGCAGGGTAGCCCGCAACAAGAAACTGGGATCACGACACGAGGACGTTCTCCAGTGCAGCTGCCTCCATTAAACCCGAATTTCAATCAGGCACTTGCCAACAAAGAGTACAATCCCCAAGACTGGGCACTTACAACCACAACTGTGAAGCCAATTGCCGCAGAGGCTTTACCAGACGACAGAAAACGTTCCCCAAACACACCGGCTTTTCTACGATCGACTTATGACAACTATAATCTCGGCGGTGCTTTGACTATCTTACACTCGATACCTCGCATGAGAGATCTTTTTCTTATGAGGGATTATTTGCAAGTTGACTATGGATCCAACGAAAAGTGGTGGAATGGAGAAAGGATCCAGATTTCACGGGTGATTGATCTCGAAAATATCCGCACAGATAACGCACTCGAGGTCATTAATGAGGTCCAACGATTGTTTGCTTTTCTGGACGGTACTGAGCGAGCATATGGTTCAGTTGAGCCATTGTGTGATATGCCCAATATTCGAGAGACCAACCGACTGCGTATGTTTCCGAAAACTGTCACAAGAGACACATTACTAACAAGAGTCCTCTCTAGAACAACTAGCAACTTTCATGAGGAATTACGAAGTTGCCTATCGATACATCTCAATAGACGAAAACGTTAACTTACCATCAATCACATCAACGGGAAGGCTATTTGATGACGGCGTGGAAAATAAGGAAAGGGCCTCAAATTTCCAACTGTTAGAGATCTCAGTAAATGCCAATGACTCCAGCATATACTCCGCTATCGACTCTTTAATCTGGGACGAAGGAGAAGTTGCCATAGATTTCAACGATGTAGTCATTTTGTCAATCCAGCAAGCATCTGGATCTCCTGGAACCGGCGTCGAAATCCCCACCGAGATCTATCTCGATCGTTACACAGAGCCCTGGCTCGAACAGGTGGCAGACCTTAAGAAAAACATCAGGCAGCTCCGTAACAAACGCGAGGCAATCATCAAGCGAGCCCTTGGGCTTACCCAGTTTCACGGCGAAAATCCCGTCGAATTTCTCACAGAAACCATCCGGATCTACAGCGAGATCATTCTGAACCAAGAATTCAACATCCTGGATGATGAAAACACAGTTCCTACCGAGAACCCTATCCCCTCTTTGGAAAAGATCTTGAACAACCTGAAAACAAACATCGCCAGTAAGTTATCCCTCCTCCTCCTGGAATATGGGGGGGCTAATGCTAACAACTCAGGCATCGACGCCAAACATGCTGAAGTCGCCGCTCAACTCAATGAGCTACACGTAACCTACACAACCCCCACTACCTGCCCTGTTGGCGCCCCTCCCCTACGCCGGCACATCCTCCGCGGTATCACAACCGGCGATAGCCATACCTACCTTCTCCGCCCCCGCGAGGGTGATAAACCCGAATGGTGGTCCTTCACCTGGAACCCGAATGGTGACACCTGGGATCCCAAGCCGACCCATTCCACCACCCCCATGACCCAAGCCGCCGTTCTCCAGGCCGCGCAAACTCAAGGCGAATCAGTGACCCTTTTCTATGCGGTTGAAGAAGCCATGATTGGGGATAAGTCATTACCCCAGAAGCTGCAGGAGTTTGTAGATCGGGATAATGAGTTGTTCAGAAAAGAGATGGATCCTCCTCCGGTATATAATATGGAGGAGGTGAGAATTGATGATGAACCCGTATCCCCAACTGGGTCTGGGGAAAGGAAGAGGACTAGGGATGATAAGGATGATAGTTTCTCATCCAACAACGGTGTGGTGAAGAGACTTAGCTTTAGTGATGAAGTGGAGATGATTGAAAAGCCCGGGGAGAAGGAGGTTGCAAAGGCGATGCTCAAGGATCAGGATGATAAAGAGATGATTGATATTGAGCATATTGAGGAGGTTAGGAAGGGGGGTTAGGTGGTCTTTTGAACTTGTAAGCTTAGAGGGGAGGTTATGTGATATGATGATGAGTGATAAACACGTTTGTGGTTTAAAATATTTATTCCTGGGTTAATTACGGTTGCTTTTCGTCTGTATATATACTTATCCAATCAGTTAAGCTATGGTTCCAGAAAATACCATTGATTTCAGAAATTCAAACTCCTATTTATGGTAAAACCATTAATGCTCAAGCTCAAAAACTATTGTACAGTTACAGTCTCGTCTATTACTTTCACCAATCATGATTACCACCATGCACCGTCCACATCAATTTCTTACACATCTTCAAAATCGACCTCCTCGTCTGAATCCTCCTCCTTAACCTCGGCCGCAGGCACAGGCGCTTCCTCAACCTTAACCCTCTTTGCGGGACCCTCATCATCCTCCTCGCTTCCAGTTCTTGGTGCACTGATGTCAAGGTCCTCGAAATCAACGTCCTCGTCGTCCTCTTCTTCTTCTTCGTTTGAGGAATCTGCTTCCTCCGCTTCTTCCCTCGCCTTTTCTGCCGCAAGGGCTGCGTAGTACTGCGCAATAGCTATCATCCCAATTAGCCCATATCCTCTCTACCATAATCATCTCAGAAAACCTACCATCCCCCTGCCCTCCCTCCTCCCCCTTCGCTTTCTCCTCCACCTCCAACTCCCTTCTCGCCAGCCCAACCCCATCCCTTTCCCTCGCTGCCCTCTCCGCCGCCTCCTTGATTCCCGCATTAGTAACAGCTCCCGGTTGCACAGTACTCTGCGTATGCCAAACCGGCAACGCATTTTTCTCCGCCTGCAACTTCTTCTTCTCCTGCTCAGCTCTAAGTTCCTCCGTCGTCTTCTCCTCGCTACTCGTAATACTAATTTCAATACTCTGCTGTACCTTCGCGGCCTCACCCTTCTTAGCGGTCACTGGGACAAAAGTAGCAGTAGGTAATTGATTCTTATCCCTAGGAACCGGGACTGAATTCGCAATCGCAGTATCGAAATCATTAAAAGGAATCACAACCCCATCAACTTCCTTTAAAAATCTTTCAATTTTCTCGATTTGTCGATTCATTCGTTGGATTTTTTCATGGCCGAGTTTAGTTTCAGCACTTTCTTCATCGTCGACGAGAGGGTTTTGACAGCGGTCGCAGAGGAAGAGGCCTTCGTCGTCTTGTTCTAAGGAAACGGCGTCGAGGAGCGCAAAACGCTTGTTGCAGTGGGGGCAGACGTAGCCTTTTGTGTCGGCGCCGTTGTTGACGGATTTGCGAACCAAAGCTGCAAGTTGGTAGACGCGGTATTTTATTCCGTCGATTACGGACCGAAATTCGATATAGTAGTAGGTGCGGTTTACGGGGCGTTGTTGGCCGTCTTTTTGCTCGGGACGGGAGTGGCTGGAAAAGTAGACAGTCAGCTTTGAGTTTTCCGCAGGCTTTTGAAGCTTTGACGCTTTGAAGCAAGCAGCTTGAGAGTGAGGGGCTGGGCTATGGAATCCCTGGTAGGCTATGCTGGTAACTGGAATCTGTAGAAAACAAATACCAGCCCTTCCAGCTCCCACCAGCTCATCCCAGCAGCCCAACCTCATCTCTCATCCCCCAAGCTCCCCACCCCCACGCCCTGTCCCCCCACCCTGCGTCCCAAGGAAGGAAAACCTACACAGTGATCATCCTATCCTCCCTCAGCTTTCCACAAAGCTTATGAACATCCTTCGTAACCAGCCCCAACAGTCTAGCCAACTCATCATCTCTCAGTGCATTATGGATCATTAACGCATCCAGCACTAAGATATGCCTAGTGTCATAGAAGGCTCTGGCTACGCATTTGACTAAGGATTTGGCGATATCCATGGAGTTATATAATAGCGACGAGGTGGGAGAGGCGGATCAGGCGGGACAGGAGGGGAAGAGGTAGGAGGGGTGTGGTGCTGTATTATTGCGGCCGCGGTGTGGTGGTGAGGTAGGTGTTTGAGAGCCTTGCTGAAGGGAAGCGAGTGCGCAAGCTGACGACGGCTGGAAGGTGGTTGTTGGGGTAGGGACGGGTGGTGGCGATGGTCTTTGACGGTCTTTGACGAGGTGAGACGCGCCGAGTGAAAGCTTCTGCGAAGTGGATGTTTACGACGCGTTATCGCTTGCTTTATTTAGCGTCTGGATCGCGTGTCGCTTGCTGTGCTTAGCCAAGACCAAGACTTTAGATACGCGAATGATGTACTCTAATCAACGCCCATTGGCTGACTGCGCCGAGTCTGCGCTGAGTCTGAAATCTACACTGACTTTGAACTTCATCGAGATGGAGACCACGAAATCTATTTCCTAATCTATTTCCTGCCTGTAGATGGATATCTAAAGCAACACACCTCAACGCGTATCAAAAGGCAAAATAAACGAAACCCAACCATATCCATCCCTCAACACCGCACAGATAACGATCAACAAAAGGAGGTGCACACGAATAACAGATATTAGAATAAATGCCTGGTATCCAGAAAAAGAAATTTAAACCAACACAAAAACCGCTCGAAAAAAATAACAAAAAATAACTATGATATACTTAAAAATCCCCTATCCTTAATCCCCCTCCATATCCTATGAACAACTCATACCGACGCCACCCCAACCCCGACACCCCATACCATATAACAAAACAACGCAAACAAATCCCGCAATATTCCCTGTATATTTTCTCTACTCCAGCAGCCTGCAAAGACTTCATGGGTCATGGGCATTCGTCACTCGTAACACAAAACTATCATCATTGTTAGCAGTGATTCAACCATAAAAAAAGCAGCAGTGACAACATACCAAAATCATTAAGCCTCAATCTCCTCTCCCTCCTCCAAGATGGTGTCGGGTCCGTCGATAGGGGATCCGGCAGCCTGCTCCTCCAACAAAGCCTCGGCAGCGCGCTGCTGGGCCTGAGCCGCAACTACATCCGCAAGTCTGCGCAACTTGGGAGTCTGAAGGTAGCTAGGGCAGTAGGTCTCGAGAGCACCAATCTGTCTGGGCTCAGGAATCTCGTAAGGACCACTGTCATCCATGTCGACAGCAGGAAGCAACAAGACATCGCTCGACTTCTCAGTGACTCTAGAAGCAACAGCCTTCATGATCTCGCCGTTAATAGGCTGCTCGTAGTCGGCGACCAAGTACTGGTTAAGCAACTTCTGGATCTGGTTGGGGGACAACATCCAGCAAATATCCTGGATAATCTCAATGTCGGACAAAGTAGCCTTCTTGAGCTGCAGCAACTTGGTGGCTTGCATCAAGTGCTCCAACTGAAGAATACCCTCGGGCATATCGTTAGACTTGCACCACTCCTCAATACGGGTAATGTTGTAGTTGATCTGGAGACCACGCTTCCAAGACAAGAAGTTGCGACGAAGCAACAAGTCGTTGAAGGCGGTGACACCGACGAGCTTCAACAACTCAGTAACGGCCTGAGTGATGATAGACTCCTCGACGAAGTAAGTCTTCATGGCCTTGTAGACCTTGTTCAACAAGGAGAGCAAGTCATCCATGGAGAACTGGGGCTGGTTGTTGGTCTGCAAGATCTTGTTGAGGAAGCGGTTACCATCGTTGGTGACGAATCCAGGAAGAGACTGGGACTCGATGATGGCAGGGATGATCATCTTGTGAAGCTTGCGCTTGAGGACCTTCATCCAAGTGTGGTAAATGTTGAACTCCAAAGACTCCAAATCGTGCTTGACAATGTCAAGAAGACGGTCGTACTCAAAGTTGTCCTTCTTCTGGAGCTCGTACCAGTCCTCGGCAAGGAAGACGAACGACAACATCTCGTGGACGTTGGATAACCAGAAGGCACCCTGGGTGATGGAGTCCTCGTCGTGGTTGGACATAACTTCGTTCTGGATGCTCTGCATGACGTTGGCGAGGAAACGCTCAGACTCCTTGACGAATCCGTTGTTCCACATCTCGGAAGTAACAACGTTGATGAGGTAGGCGGGGAAGAGAACCTCCTTGTACTGAAGGGGAGTCTGGGAGTTGAGAGGGGGAACCTTGAGGTTGCGGATAAGTCCGATAGAGACCTCGTCGGAGAGGATCTCCTCCTCCTCGAGAATGCGGAGCAACTCGTACTCGCTGTTCTCAATGGGGGCGGCAAACTCAAACTCGCGAGGGCGAACAGGCTGGCTGGTGGGCATCATAGACACAGGGCGGGTCTGGTAAGATGACCGGTACATGCCATCGTGCTCAGGGCGAGCGACAATCTCAGCAGAGCGTCTCTTGGGCTTCTTGTTGGTAACAAAGTTAATGAGACCATTGGTGATTCCTCCGGTAGACTGCTCTCCCTTGGCAAGCTCCTCCTCACGGATGCTAGCGTGCTGAAGCTGGTCCTCCAAGGACTGGATCTGCTGTCTAAGGGACAACTTCTCGTCCTCGTGTTCCTTCTCCCGTACCTTGAGCTGGTCGAGCTCGGATGTGCGTTGCGTAAGTGATTTCCGGAGTGAGTTACCCTCTTCTTGTAGTCGTTTCATATTAGCCGTAGATTCGTCGAACTGTGCCTGAAGGGACTTCATTTCTTCGTCCATTTGAGCCAAGCGCGCAGCTGCGATACCCGCTTGGTTTGCTTCGAGTTGAAGTTCCTTGTTTCGGTTCTCAAGGTTCGCGTGTTTCTGTCTCCAGCTTTTCACTTGGTTATCGAAGCTCTCGACCTTCTCCAATAGAGCCTTGTTGTCTTTCTTGAGCATACCAACAGCCTGGGTGAGTTCGACAACCTTGTTCTCGAGTTTGTAGGAAATTTGCTTGAGGTCCCGGGCTTCCTCACGCATAGTCTTGTACGCGCGACGGGCGACCTTTCCACGCCAGATGGACTGGAGGTAAACAACACGCTTCCGGTAAAGGTTCCATGATGCAAGGAATCGTCTAGAGATATGTTAGTATCAATTCCTTCAATTCTTATGACAATAAAAACTAACCTGGATCTCCAGGCCTTCTGGATGTAACGAGCGGCGTTACCCATGATGTGATCGTTGATATTCTTGCGGCAAAGGTATCCCTTGGCGTATGCCTGGACGGTGACGACATTGTTGCGAATCTGGTGGTAAGCCTCACGCTGCTTGGATCCACGCCAGACACGCTGGATAGTGGTAGCAGCCTTGACGACGCGGAGCTCCTGGGCGGCCTTGCGGGCAAGGTATCCACGGGCGAGGGCCTGAGACTTGAGAATAGCCTCGCGAGCCTCGAGGTACTTCTTCCTGTAGAACTTGGCACGGAGGTTCTTCTGGATGAGGATGGCGCAAGAGTTGAGACGTCCAGTACGGAGGTTCTCCAAGAAAGCCAACTACCTGATGTGAGCGGCTGAAGGCCAGGTAAAGGGGAATCAAATACATACCATTCCAGCACGGAAGAAAATCTTGGACATACCCAACTGGTACTTGTCCTTACCATCACGCTGGTTCTCACGGGGGTGTCCCTCAGCAGGAACACACTTCTGAAGAATCTTCAAACCGACATCACGGATGCTGCCGGCTCTAAGCTCATCGCTGTGGATCAACATGTAGTAACGGCTGGCAAACTCCTCGTAGGTCCATCTGGTAGGGTATCCAGCGCAAGAAATCTTGACAGTTTCCAAAACACCACAAGCCTGAAGCTGGGAAAGAACCATGGGTCCCTCGAACTTCCAGGCAACCTTGGCCTCGTTGGGTTTGATACAACGAATGTAGTGCACGTTTGTGCTGCCGATGGTGTTCATGAGCTCGATCAAAGAGGTCTTGAAGATACCTCCGAGAGTGGGCTTACGGGTGGACTGAAGAGCAAGCTTGCGTCCAGGAGGGGGAACAGCGGTCTTGGAGACTTGGCCAGTTTCCTAGTAATTATTAGCATCACGAATTCATCATTCGGAACGGTAAATCTCACCTTATCTCTGGCAGTCGCAGACGCCTGGAGGACGGTAGTCAAGAAGGGGTTGGTAGCCGCCTTCAAGAGCTCCAAGTGCTCGTCGGGAACGGTATCTCTGTTCTTCTCGACGAATCCCTCAGAGTCGTAGGTGACGTCGACGGCATAATGGCAAACAGTGAAAGAAGACTTTCCGAAACGAGCCTTCTGGTAAGGGAAGTCCTTGCCCTTGTTCTCGAAACCCTGGTTAAGCTTGGTGATAAGGGACTCATCGGATCCAGCGGGAAGTCTGGACTCTTCGTCCAAAAGCGACAAGATACCGAGCTTTCCTTCAATCAAATCGATACAAGGTCTGTTGTCAGAGAACTCAATGTACTGCCAGTTAATCTGCTCACGAGCGTACTCCTCCTGCTCCAACTTGAAAACGTGCTGGTTGAACTCCTGCTGAAGCTTCTCGTTGGCGTAGTTGATACAGAACTGCTCGAAAGAGTTCTTCTTGAAGTGCTCGAAACCGTAAATATCCAAAACACCAATGAAGGAGTGGACATTTGCGCGGATTTCCTCAGCAGCCAAACTGTCGTTGGTGATCTCAACAAGCCAGTCGAAGAGAGCAGAGTAGACGAACTTGGCGATAGAATCACGGACGACCATAGCCTGCTTCTGGGAAAGAGGAGTGACGGTCTTCTCGTTTCTCATGACAAGCTGCTTCTTGGTGGTCCACTTGGCGAACTCATCCGCCTTGACTCCGAGGAGGTCGGCAGCGAGAACCAAGTTAGGCTCATCAGGGGCCAATACTGATCCATTACGAACAGCACCGATCTCAGTGTTACCAAGGTGAAGCAACGCCGCCAAAACCTTCCAGATGTTGGACTGGGTCTCCTCCGGAACTCCGATAGTGGTAAGCGCCTCACGGGTGAGCTTGAACTCAGCCGCATCGTCGACGTTTGGAACGGTTGCATCACCTCCCTGGTTGGTGAAGAAGAACTCCTCAACGGGCTTCAAGCCCAATTCGGCACGCTCCGCATCCGAGCAACCAGCAATCAACTGGTAGAAAATGTGGTAGTTACGCTCGGTAGCAGGCTGGAAAACCAAACGAGCACGTTCCAAAAGGTAAGTTCTGATTTTGGCTCCGATAATATCAACCTCCTTGTCGAACAAGATCTCAATATACTTTCCAAAACGTGACGAGTTATCGTTTCTCGTAGTCTTTGCGTTACCAAAAGCTTCCATGATAGGGTTGGTTGCCAAAATCTGCTCCTCAGTCTTCGACATAGCTGCTCCGGCGGCGTTCTTCTTCCGTCTGCCTGGCCTCGTGGGATCCTCGACTGTAGCGAAGTATCTCATGATGTATTTTGCACTCACGGTCTTTCCAGCTCCGGACTCTCCAGATACGACGATAGTCTGGTTCTTCTGGTCGCGAACCATAGCCTGGTAGGCAGTGTCTGCAATAGCGAACAAATGGGGGTCCTGGTCCTCCTTCCGCTTTCCAGCGTACGCCTGCACGAGTCCGGGGTCATAGAGGTAGTCCATACGGTCGAATGGATTGGCGGCGATAAGCACGATTCCGGAGTAGGTGTAAATTTCGCGTTTGGCATATCTGAGTTTGATAGCTTGCAGAACTATACGCGTTGAAGATGATGAATTAGAAGGGGATTCTCATATATTTCACAACAATCTCGGGGGAGGCAATAGATACCGGCAGGCTCGTTAAGATGTGATAAACTTGTCAAATCATCCGACGCCTCCAATATCGGCGGGTTCATCAACGGCGGCAAGTTTTTATCTTCAATTGTTCCTTCTAACGCTGCAACTGTTGTCGTCCTTTCTACTTTCTGGTTTTGGTGATTTCAGGTCAGCATTCGTGCCGCATCGCGTCAAGCATGCAACGGCTTCAAACGAACCTCTCCCTCGCGCTCTCCAGCGGTAATCTCAAAAACTAACGTGGCCTTCTCTCCATTGATCTCCTTGGAAAGAACCTTGGACGAAATCCATCCGTCTGTTTCATCCTGAATCCAGGCACCGGTGTCGACATTATAGGTGTGTGCCATTGCGGCGATTGGTGGTTCGGCAGCTTGTGGGGAGCTGCGTTGGTGGTTAAGAATATGGCGGGAATCTAAGTAGTTGATATGGTGGGTTTCTTCAGACTTCGCCCACGTGGATTATTTCGACCTCTTTCGCCAGCACTCCTCGAGAGTGGATGGAATCGAAGTGGTTAGACAAGGGTGTGTATAGAGGTTCGTCTTCGTTAACAACAAACGGATGGCTTAAAAGAGAAGAGGAAGTTGGAATAACAAAAAATTACAAAGAATCTCGATGCTGATGGAAAGGATATTGATGGAGAAGGGTGAGGAGAAAGAAGTTCGCAACCTCGAGGGGGGGAAGGAAATCGCAGTTTGAGGTCGGGTTGATGCTGCTAGGTGTAAAATGCAGGCTTCTGCAGTAGAGCACCACTTCACTTCCACCTTCGAGCACGGAGGAGGCTGGAGTTGCTTTCACGGCTTTCACCTTTTTGGGTCTCAGGGTTCATTTGATCGGGCTTAGCTAGGGAAGGCAGCCTTCACGTTAGACTTGACCTGGGCTTAACACGCTTCCCCTGGCCCTTAGCGTTGGTCCCCTGAGCAGTCTAGGCTGAAAGGGGTTAAAGGGGATGGGGGGGGTGGCACGAGCGCCCCACCTGGCACGGGGGGAGAGTTGTGGGTGGGAGGGAGCGGGTGGGAGGGGTGTGTTGTGCTGGGCCCGTTGTTGCTGTGAATTGGTGGATTTCGGAGGAGGGTTGGTTGGGTGTCAGCGGGCAGGGTGAGCGTGGTGAGCATAAGTCAGCAGCAGCTTTCCGGCGGCAGCGGGTGTGTACAGTCGACTGTCTGTAGGGGGCCGTCGTTTCCAGAATCTTTTTTTAATTTTTACACACTTGTGCTTTTGAATTCTCAATTTGAATTCTTCTGACAATTCATAAAGACCCCCTACGCCACCACAACTCCTGAAGAAAAGAATGATCAAGACAGGAGGACAAAATATGTACGCGACGGCAACAGCAAGCAACAGCACACGCAGAAGCACTCCTCTACTGCACAAGCCAAAAAGGGGAGCACAGCAAGCTTGGTGATTCAGCAGCAGCAGCAGCGGAGTTGAGATGCATCAGTCCATCGTCGAGGGGAGCTACTCTAGTTGGTGCTTCGTCTTCACTTTTGTCTTCCTTTACTTCTGTGTCTTGACTTCCGTCTTCACTTGCACTCTTCTTCTCTTCATCCTCCTCCTCCTCCATCTTCCCTCCTCCATCAGCAGTCACTTCTGTTTATCCCACAATCCTCTCCTCCTCCATCGCCAACTCTCTCACCTCATCCCCCCCACCCCCCCTTCCACCCCCCGCTCAGAGCTCTTCTTCTCCCGCAGTAGTTCTACAGCCACCTCTTATCCAACCCCGGATGTTGGAAAGTTTCCCATCTTGATCTAGATATCCAGTCTCTAGGAGCGGTCCCAAAGAGGTGCATCCAGAGGTTCTAGTTGCACGCATCGCCTACAACCGCTGTTCTCGCAATAGTCTACTATATTCAACGCTAGCATGGTCTAGCTATCAACAGCAAGAGATCCCAGGTCGGTCAGGTTCCGACGAACCAGGGGAGCCAGGAACATGGGACACGAAGGACAACGAAGAATCGGATTGTTCCAAGAGCCTCGCTCGCCGGGTTCATGATCGCCCGGGGACCCTAAACACAACAAGTTTAAACAAAGTTCCAAAAAACAAAAGCTCGGACCTTTGGGGGCCAAACCATAACCCCAATAAATAAAGTGAGACTTTATTTTTTAAACAAAGTTTACCCAAGGTACCAACTTGTAAAGGAAATGATTCTCGATGAAACAAAAAGTTCCGAGGGGAACTAGAGCAACTCTAACATGCCACGCGCGGCTTGTCAAAAGACTGTCGAAGATGTCGAACCGAACGCGCACAGGTACCGTTTTGGTATGTTTCATGTTTCACGCTGCCGAGCTTGTCAAAGACCGTCAAAGACCGCCAAGAAGGGACCCGTCAAGAAGCGCTTTCATAGTCTGGTACATAGTCTTGACAGGGCACGTTGTTCAGACTACTACATACCAAGATGCCAGACCCTCCGGGATTTCGACAGGTGCGCACGGCGCTTGGTAACACTGTGACGCCCGCCCAGAGAGGGGAGCCCGCAGGCCCGCAGCCATGGCTCAGGCTCGTGTAGCTATGTACCGTACCCAGTCAGCCATATTGATGTTGCACTTTTTCCGATGAGGAAGTAAGGAGTCAAGCTTAACGGTTACTAGAGTATGCACAGCTCTTAACGAAAGTTACAAAACAACAGCGCGCGGCAAGCCGACGCTCGACGACTTTAGGGTCAATTCCAACAATTTGAGTCCGGGAGTTGGAGTTGGACTTTTGGTCCTGGAAATTTCCTTCAAGATCTTGGGTAGAGGATAATAGTCCCTAATAGCCGTATTTGAATCTGAATATAATTCGGGCGTTTAGAATAAGGAGCTCGGTTGTTGGAAGCAGTTGCATTGAGCATCAAACACCAGTACTAACAAACAAACAAACAAAAGAGTAAAAGTCCTGGTATGCATAGTCCTAGGAGCCTGTAAATATTGCTGATTAAGATTAGAGTAGTCCGCATTTCCTGCATATATACCAAACCTAGGAGAACCTTCAACTTTCAGCCCGTGCGTCAGGTAAATTGCAGTGACATAATGAGCCGCTCTTCCCGTTGGAATCCAGAGATCGATCCATAGATTCCAAGATTCCGGTAAGGTAAGCTAAGAGTTCATAGCAGTTAAGTAATCCGATTAGATCTGTAGTTGTTTAGACGGAGGATTTTGGAGGGACTTGAGCAGAATTGGGGGATCGAGGATGTGTTAAAGGAAGATCAAGGGAGGACAAAGAGAGGAGAAGAAATGTGAGGAGATATGAACGAGGAGGTAGCTAAAGGGGAGTGAGACAACACAACCTGAAGGGTCGTGGCAGGAGGTGGAGCTTCGGTGAAAGCTCGGTGGAAGCTCGATATTATCGAGGAGTTCGTCCCAGCTTTGCATAATCTCGCTAATTATACCCGAGATATGGTACCGGTAGCCTACCTTTTCACCTGAAGCGGCCTCCATCAGCAGCTCTCGAAACTCCATAAAGCTTTCTTTCTATGTGGTCCCAGTTACCTACCAGTGAAAGCAGAAAAGCTCTCTTCGAACGCACCGCAGCTGTAAGATTCCGTATTTATGTAAATTAAGATTAGATAACCCATCACCTCAGGATAGCGCTCGTACACCGCGGATCCGTGCTTAAACGAAATTGCAGTCTGCAGATGACATAATAGACAGGCGCTGAAGCCTTCTGGAAGCCTTCTAGAATCTCTTTGTACCCTAACGGTATGTAGAGAGTACCCTGCTGTGGGACACAAGCTCATACGCACACTGCCCAAGCTTTTCAATGTCAGACAAAAGTGCGGGAATATCCACTGTCATAAAAACCCAACGGCTCCGCCTCCGCCTCCGGGGTCCGGTAAGCAACATAACTGATGCGCATGTAAATATTCCAGTGTTAAATTGGAGCTGTCAAACTTACGCCGTGAAAGAGAAGTGCTGTACTTGCTAGCTTGAAGCCTCTCAGTCCTCAAGCTAGAAGCTATCAAAACTTCTGGAAGCTATCGTTCTGGGACCTGGGTTCGCCGGTGAAGAATTAATGTTACTTACCTATGATCTGTGCTCCGTGGTCAAACAGTTATTGCGATCCAAATTCCCGTATTATTGACGCCTATTGAAACCACCGTAGTAAAGAAATAATCTTCCGTTATCCGCAGACTGTAGCAGAAATTATGTTCTTCCGGGGGGGTTATATATCCGAGTTACGCTCATAGTTTACTTCAGACTGACACAGACTGAAGACATCGAAAGTTGATTTCCTCCGGTGTAACACGGTAAGAAATGTTGGGTAGTTGGGCCACCCCGTGTATGTTGGGATCTCCGCATCATCCGGCGAAAATAAAATCCCGACCTGCATATCTGATATCGGCGAAGATTCCCCAACACGCATGAACGGGTTGACCCGCTGCTGGGAAGCGTGTGCAGTTGTTGAGGATTGTTCGTACCAGGGAGCCAGGGGATTCCGATATTGATCCGTAGCGAGGACGAACGGCGATGTAAAGAATATTCGAGGGAATTCCATCCAGAGTATCTATGTATTGAGAGAGTTGTGGCTTGAGGTATTTGGCCGTAGACAACATATCTGTCGAAAACCTCATTAGCCGAACCGGTATCTGTGGCGCCACTCTTTGAAGGGTCCCCGAGCTCGTACTGATATCAGTCCTATTGCCACATCATCCATCGCGATATCTTCCATCGATATCTGACTCTCTTTTCTCACTGAGGGTCGCTTATCATCATCTTCATCTTTTCAGGAAGAATATCGGAGATGGAGGTGCCCGAGGGGGATCAAGCTCTCTTCTCTCAATCTCGCTTGCTCAGTCGCACCAAGCAGCCGTGGTAGTTAGCTGTCTAGAGTACAGCTAAGGAAAGCAACCAATATCTACCTGCCGGTAACCATCCCCCACCCCACCCCACCCCCGTTCAGCCGCAACAACAGGTGCACCTGACTCTGTACCCAAGTACATAGATCCTGTACGAAACATAACAGCCAATGTTTCCAGAAGCCCCAGGGCCATGTCACAGGAACATTCCGCCTTATGTATATCGCTCGCCTTAAATACTTCTCGCGTGGATACATAGAAGGTGGGTACATACAGTACCCGCATTCATTATGTGTCACTCGGAAGTGGGGAGCTTGCAGAAGTAGGGGTCGAGATGCGGAATCCACTTAAGCGCGTCTCGGATCAACGGTAAACAAACCTAGAGGACAAATCTGAGGCGAGGAGCTACTGAGAGTCACATGGTTGACAGCGAAACGTCGATGTTGCCGGACGTTGTCAAGTCTCTCATTACTAACTAGCTCTTCGGTAACCATCGTGCATCACGGGACGAGAAGATCCCGCATCTCTATCTTAAAAGCGTGTACTATCGTCATCGTGTAGCTATCGTGACGGATGCATGTAAGACGATTCAGATGACACTTTTGTACAGCAGGCATGTCACTCGTCTACAGCCGCAGTTCCGGAAGTGGATGCGAAGGCATAGAGAAGACAGACAAGTTAGAGATCACGAGTAGAACACAGGTTAAGCAAACGGTCTTCAGATTAACAGCCTATCACTAAGTACAGACCATCCAGTACAGCTTCATAGCTTCATACCAACCTCTGAAACCCCTTCGCTTGTTCAGAGAACCATTTTAGCAAGGAAAAAGACAAGATAAAAACAATAAGAAAACAATAAGAAAACGACCACATGCTACCTATGATTTTAGTGAAAAAACGAAAACATAACTCAGGGGGAGGGGCGGATCATCAGCAAGACAGACAGACAGACAGACAGAAAACAGATATAAGACAGTAAGCGGTATTTTATTACACCCATATGGCTGGGGAAAAGGGAAAAGGAGAGGTAAAAAAGAACGATATCACAATTGCGTTTCATTAACAAAGCATTTCGGCCATTTTATACCCATCAAATCCGACGTACCCAACATCTTACCCACGAGATATCACATATCCTAACCAGTCCTATCCTAACCAACTAGTTGAACCCCATATTTTTTACGCCGAATCAATAACCATTTCGCGAACTAATTTAGCTCTGCTTGCACTCAGCAGCCTCGTGCTTGGGTTTTGTGCCGTCGTTCTATCCACAGATTAGAATCCATAAATTGAACTAATGAGGAGGATAAGCATACCTCCTCGTCAGACTCCTCCTCGTCGTCATCCCGGTCGTCGTCGGACATGTCGTCCTCCTCGTCGTCCTCGTCCTCGTCGAAGTCACCCTCCATGTCACCCATTCCCTCGAACTGGCGGGCCTCTCCGGTGAACCAGTCAATGGCGCGGGGGATGAGCTTCTCCTTAATGTCCTCTCCGAGCTGGTAGTCCAGCTCGAGGCGGTCCTCAATGTCCTCCTGGTCCTCGTCCTCCTCGTCGAAGTCGGTAGGGGGCTTTGGTGGGGTGAAGAAGTTGAAGAAGGACTCGGTGGGAACGGTGCGCTTGACAACACGGGTCTGCTTGGTGTCTTTTCACGAGCTGTTAGCTTGCGAAAGTCACGTGTTAATACTGGAACCTACTCTTGTTGCGCTGTTTCTTGCTCTCGATGCGGACGGTAAGGTCCTCACCCTCCTTCCAGTTGATCTTGTCACCCTCGGCGTGGTCGTAGATGAAGTCTCCGCCGTATCCGTTCTCGTCCTGGTAGTAGTAGGTCTTAGTGATCTCCTTGTTAGAGAAGAACTTGTTCTCCTCGAAGACGAAGTGGAGTCTGAATCCAGGGGTGTCGAGGTAGCTCAACCGGATGTCGGTGAGGTGCTTAAGAGCGTCCTCGTCACGCTCAGTGATGGTCTCGGCAAGGAGAACGTTGTTCTTCATGGCGGACAACCAGAACTCTGGGATACCCTTCATCTCCTCAGTGGAGACCTCCTTCTTCTCCTTGGCCTCCTCCTCATCGTCGGACTCCTCGTCCTCCTTTCCGGCGGCGATCTCCTCCTCGGTGGGCTCAGCGGCACCGTTAACGATAGCGGCACGCTTCTCGTAGAGAGGAGTGAACTTGGCGAAGTACTTCTTCTCGAGCTGGAGAACCTCCTCCTGGAACTGAGCCTCGAGCTTGGAGTGCTCCTTCTGGACACCACGGAGACCGGAGATACGGCGCTGAACGTTCTCAGGAAGGGACTCAATGTATCCGGAAGAACGTCCGACAAGCTTGCCGAGCTTTCCCTCGATCATGGAGACAAGCGCCGGGTTAGAGGCGAAGATGGAAGCGGCAGCAGCGCGGTCAAGCTTCTCTGTGAAGGGCAAACAGGTTAGCACCTATGATGTAATCGAGAAATCATCGGATCGAGATGGCGACTCCGGTTGGTTGCAAACCTTCTTCAATGGTGGAGACATTGGGCTGCTGGGCGTGGGAGGAGATGGGAGCAGCAGTGGAGGGAGTGTTCTGCGGGGTACTGTGACACGGCGGGGGGACAAGTCAGTTAACTTCTTTTTCACGATGCTCGCCACTGAAGGCATCGCCAACGAAGGAAGAGAGTACTCACGGAGCAGAGGCGAGGTTGTCGACCTTGCGGTTCTTGATGGGCTGCTCGGACATGGTGGGCAGATGTGGTGGTGTTGAGAGGGTTAAGGAAGGTAGGTCGAGCTTTTTGCGAGCTTGGGGGAGGTATTCACACAATAAATGTTCCTCAGCCTAGATCGGTGACAATGGATAGCGGAAACAGAAAAAAAAGAGATGGCGATGTGTGTGGGGAGGGAGAGGAGGTGGGAAGTGAGGGCAGAGAATGGCGGGGATTGCAGACTTCGAGCCCAACGAGTCGAGAATTTTACGACTAGGACAGTTCACCATACCCCAATGAGAAAGGGTCTTACCGGATCCAGCCAATCATGAGCGTGATTCGTATTACTAACTGCACGTTTCACGGGCAAAGGCGGGTTTTTTGGTGCATTTGCCTCCAGCACACCCGCACAGTTGCTGCCCCGCCGACATCTCAGACGGACTAACCTTAGAGAGCACACTATTTTGCTGAAGCTCTGGCGGGGAGGGCTCACGGCGAAGGGGAGACGGGCAGAGAAGCGAACTGGAGAGATGACAAAAGAGAGTAACAAGATAGGAAAGAGAAAATAAGATAGGAAAGAGAAAACAAGACACGAAAAGAAAAGAGAGAAATCAAGAAGCATCGAAAGGAATAAGAAAAAAACTCAAAAACAACCAAAACACTTCCTCCCTCAGCAACCAAACTCAAATTTCACCATCCCTAGCTCTCGCCCTAGGTTACCTCCTCTTCTCTGCTCTCCCAACCGCTCACTCACTCTCACTCATCCAAACAGCAAACTTCCCACGGCCACTGCCCAGACTCACCCTCTGCTATTATTATTGCACCTTTTCTGGACCCAGCCGGTGCCCCGTGCCGGTAACTCTGCTCTGCCTGCTTGCTTCGCGCCATCGGTTCAACAAAATGCGCGCCCGGCCAGGTTCATGCATCCAACATTTCTGAGTGCCAAAGAGAAAGGAGCGACGGCAACAGCAGCAGCAGCAGCAACAACAAGCAGCAAGCAGCACAGAACGGCACCGCAACAACGGATTGAGAACTTGTCGAGCTTATCGGGGCAGGCAAATGCACGGTGCGAGCTGATTGGGGCGGGTAACAGACGCAGGGGGGGAGTTGAGTAGTGAGAACAACAGGCAGGAGCAAGCTGTTGCGTGATTGTTGTCATTGGTGGTCACTCGGATGACTCTTAAACTGTTCTGGCTGTCTAAACTACGCTGTCTGAGATGTACTCTACTCCAGCTGCGTCGTCATGGCGCATTTGCGGTCTTGTCGAGCACCTTGAGGACCAGCTGAGCAAGGTGTTTGGTGACTGGTCTTTGGGTTGGGTAAAGCCGGATCAATCGCAGCAACCTGATCGCAACCCCACCGATGACGACGGTGACTAGAGTAGATACTATACCTGCAGATTGTATTGAACTTCAAGACATCCTGTCGACCAATTGAGGCAGAACAGACATGTTGAAACAAATCCCACGAGCCTCACTACGAAACACAACATCGGAAACATCTACCAACGGAAGCTACGATGGCGCTAGAGCCAGGAACAGAACCACGGTTCACAGCTTGTAATATGACAGCGTCTAGACTGGTTGTCACTGCGAGAGTTTCACTGGAGGGCACTGGAGAGAGGGCACTCACTGAATGCAGGGCAAATACCTTCACCAGTCAATGCTGCATCTTCTGATGGCCTACGCGATGGTCATCTAGCATGGCAACTTCTTGCTTGGAAAACAATTTAGAAAATTTTGCACGCCGAAAGGGTGTTTCGTCCTTGGTTGGGATATTATTGGAGTTGACAACTTGATGCCCACCTCGTACAGAGATGCCGTCTCCCATAGGTATCCACCATTCACCTATCGATAGAACAACAACAACAACATGTTGAATCCGTCGGATTGTGGCTGTTTGAATTAAACCCTTCACCTCACCAATCAATAGTCTACGACGGGCTGTATACTATTTTTAAATCTGGGGATTTGAGCGGGGTATGCCAACGATAGTTTCCTGCCTGCTGTCCGCGTGCACAGAAACATCAAACTTTAAAACCACAAATGCCATAACATCCCACGTTTGGTCTCCGTTCTCGAGCTGAATTGGGGCTGTTTCGGGCTGTTTCTTTGATCCGGAGATGCTGTTCAAAGAAGGCATTGTATCCGACAGTCCTGCTCCACGTGGTGAGCTAGGCAGACAGATCCTGATGGTGAATGGCCAGAGAGAGTCATGATAAGCATGATTCATCCCTCTTTTCATATCTCCAATACCTCAACGTCTTACAATTACAGCCGGCAGATGTGTATCTCGTGGGTTGTGGTTGGTTGCGATGTCTCTGAACCGGTTGGAGTCTCAACAACGTAACCCCACTGCAGCCCCACCGTGTGCATCCACCCGCGGCTGTAGCACCATCAGTTTCATCGCAAAGAGCAGAGTGTCACGGCTGATGTCATGGCATCTTGAAGTGTATTTAACCACGGCCGTCGACTGTCAATCTTCCTGTGCCAGAGCTTCGGATATGATTCCAGTGTCCCCATCCCCCCCAGTATCCCCATCCCCCCAGTATCCCCATCCCCCCAGTATCCCCATCCCCCCAGTATCCCCATCCCCCCAGTATCCCCATCCAACTACGTGCCAGCTTCCGACGCCCTAATAGTCTCTAATCCCCAGCTTTTCTAGAGTAGACAACTCTAGTATGGACGCCTTATGTAAATCTGCCGTGCATTCACCTTCCCCCCAGCGGCTAAGGGGCTGATCCATTTTGGATTCTGGGGGACTCCCGTGCGGGGTTACTGGCGGCCGAAAAAGGACGCCAAACCGGCCAGTTCGACTCTGGAGCTCCACGCCTGAGTTCGCGGGGGCGATGTTGACCGCAACGGTGTAAACTCGGCCCAGCCGGTTAGAGCTCGGTCTTGACTGGCAACTCGGCAGTGAGCTGAAGAGAATCAGCATCTCGGAATACCAACTCTGCTGAATTGAAACATGCCGAAGTCGCCCGCATCTAAGCTGTTTTGTTTATCCTGAAATTATCCCGCTTGCTCCCGTTCATCACCGATCGCTGAGCTGCCCCACAATTCCCCTCCATGCTCATCCGGTCACTCGAGAGCTCATTCCCCACACTGCCCTTCGGCGGCGAATCGCCAAGACCAAAATCTCGGAAACGCAGCGAACCAGCCCCAGGCCATACCTTCAGTTGCAGCCCGTGTTGAACTTCCCCAGTGTTGGCATTCTCGGCTGAATTCTCGACAGCGACGACCGACTAGAACATCCTCCGTCTAATCTATTTTTCTCTCTCTATCGTTCCTCCTCTCCGCATCTCCCACCCCTCTCCCTTCGTTATCCCCCAACCACAACTTCACAATGATCGGTCTTAAGCGTCTCTCCACCAAGCTCAGCGGCGCTCGCAGCTATGCCACCTCCGGCTATGCTTCTACCACCAAGAACCTCCTCATCGGCGCCGACACCAAAGTCATTTACCAAGGTCCGAATCGCCATTCTACGGGGCCACAATTGAGCATTTGTCGCTGACTTTTGATGGGAAAAAGGTTTCACTGGAAAGCAGGGATCGTACGTGTTTCCGGCGGGGTCGACGTTTCGCAACGCAGTCCTCAGCAATATCAATATCAATATCAATGGCAAGATGTGCTGATGGCGATGTCATATCTACAGTTTCCACGCCCAGCAGGCGATCGAATACGGAACTCAGGTCGTTGGAGGAATCAACCCCAAGAAGGCTGGAACTACCCACCTTGACCGTCCCGTCTTTGCAAATGTCGCGGATGCGATGAAGCAGACCGGAGGTATGTCCGATATTCTATGACTCCACTCCACAACTCCAGAATCAAAGCATGCTAACGAGAATGAATTTTTATAGCCAACGCCAGGTACGGGAATCGGAATCTATACACGTTTTTGAAATGTCGGAAAGCTTATTTTCTGCAGCGCAATCTTCGTTCCCCCCTCCGTCGCCGCTCAGTCGATCGAGGAGGCTATCGCCGCCGAGATTCCCCTCGTTGTTTGCATCACTGAGGGAATCCCCCAGAACGACATGGTCCGCGTTGTCAACATCTTGAAGACCCAGGACAAGACTCGGTGCGTAGCTTCTACCTCTTGGGGAGGCGGAGTCGGAGAGACCGACGGTCGGAGAGAGAGCCGTTGAAGAACCCCCGTGCTGACTTACCTACCTTACTAACAGTCTCGTCGGTCCTAACTGCCCTGGTATCATCTCCCCCGGCCGCTGCAAGATCGGTATCATGCCCGGTTTCATCCACAAGCGCGGACGTATCGGTATCGTCTCTCGTTCCGGAACTCTTACCTACGAGGCCGTGAACCAGACCACTCAGGTCGGACTTGGACAGTCTTTGGTCATTGGGTATGTTTTCAGCGCCCCGCCTATGAACTCCGAGAGGAGCTCGGAGCTCGGAGATACCCTAGAATTAGAAACCTGAACCTGAGAGCACTTACTAACACCTACTTTGCTATAACCAGAATCGGAGGAGACCCCTTCGCCGGAACCAACTTCATTGACGCCCTCGAGGTTTTCCTTGCCGACGAGGAGACCGACGGAATCATTATGATCGGAGAGATCGGAGGATCTGCCGAGGAAGACGCCGCTGAGTTCTTGAAGCACAACAACCCCAAGAACAAGCCCATTGTTTCCTTCATTGCCGGAATCTCTGCACCCCCTGGACGTCGTATGGGACATGCTGGAGCTATTATTTCTGGAGGAAAGGGAGGTGCCGAGTCTAAGATTTTGGCTCTTCAGGGTGCTGGTGCTATCGTTGAGAGATCCCCTGCTGCGCTTGGAAAGACTCTTTACCAGGAGTTTGTGAGAAGGGATCTTTTGTAAAGGAGTTGAGGGCATAGAATTTTCTGTTTAAAGGTTAAAATTTGTCTGTGTGGCCGGCGGGGTGGTTCTTGTTTTTTTTTTCGTACCCAAGGGAAGGGACGGCGTAATTAATAACCGTTGACACCCTATTTTTGACGTCTGGTTCCTTGTGTAATATATTGTCGTCGAGTTCTTTAGGCCGTGATCACTTACAAACGTCATTATCGAGTGATAGAATGAAGGAATTGTCTTTTTGCACTGTGGTATCCTATGAATATCCTCCGCTTCCTGTAACTATAATCTCGGAACTCTCCAACCAACGCCAGCCATCATATGATAATCTTAAAGAGCAAGATAGCATTAACATAGACTTGGTATAAAATATCAAACAAGAAAAATAACCACATATAAAATCCACCTCTTCTCCTTTCCTTTCTATGACTCCCAATAAAGTACCAATATATCCATCTCTCTCATGGATATCTCCTATCCGTTCGCCTTTCCTATCCTCTCTTCGTCGAATTACACATTAGGGTCTATTCTCCAACCCTCACAGTACTCCCTCTCCCGTCTCATTACCCCCATCTCCCATCCCCCGCCGGCGACTCCCTCCCTTTATACCCCCAACCCCCCAACCCCCCAAACACCCTTAAAACCTAATCTCATAACTCCCCGCTCTCGTCATATATCTCACCCACTTAACACTAGAGTAATTACTTTTCTCAAAGACCTTAAGGTATCTAACCAAAAGACCCGAGCTCGTAAACATCAAAAGTGAAAAGGAAAGGTTCAATGGAGGTCTTGACCAGGCTTTTTGGTTTGTCATACTGGTGAGTGTAGCGTCCGCGGAGAGTACGTATTCTGCTTGCCCAGAGAAACGGGGGATTCTAGAGGGGGGGAGGTTAGCCAGCTGTTCAAGTCGAACGGGCATCCATGGAGGTGAGGGCAAAGATGGGGGGGGGGGGCTCGGGGCTTCGCCCCTCGCAAGACTTACTTCCAAACAATATGATTCTCCGCAGGTTCATATTTCGCCTTTCCCTGGGAAGTTCTAGTCTGTATACCAGCGGTATTAAGCGGAGTCGGCACCCTCACGACCACATTAGTAGCAAACAACTTGGTCCCATAATTCGCCTTTATAGCGACTTGATATTCCACCTTCGTCTTTCCGATCTCATTAACAATAGCATGTACCCTGAATGGCAAATTGACATTCTCCGTCGCTCTATATCTCATCAACTCAAACTCTCCATCCGGCGGTACAAACGAGATGATACGATCCGTATCAAATTTCCCAAGTTTCACACATTGATGAAATTGGCAATCCTCCAGGGTAACAGATCCAGCAGCGGCACGATTCTTTGCACCATCACCATCTAAGAGGAGACGATCGTTGAGACCGAATTTGCATTCAGGCGTACCAGAAAGGTAGGCGCGCATAATAATTTGTCCAGAGACGTCCGCCCGCAGAACGGTGCCCCCAGCGGACATCAATAGGTTCACGTCTTCGATTACGTCGACGAAGGCTTCGTTTTTGCGGTATTTTACGTCGGCTCGACGCCAGCTGAGCGCTCCGGTCGCTTGCATTGTTATCTTGGTTGAGTCGGCGATGTCGGGGCGTTCGGATTTTACACCCTCCGTAGTGATGTACATTTTTAAGGTGTCGGTTTCGGTGTTTTGGGGGTAGCCGAAATCGAGGATCTCTGCATGTCGGTGTTAGTAACTGTTTCCTCGTAGCCAATTGCTATCTCAACCCCCCTCCTCTCTGTAGCAAAGATCCAATGGCAGGCTTGGAAAGCAAGCAAAGAAGTTCCGCCTCCAAGCCAGAGAATTACCACATACCATCCAACAGTTCATAAATCAGCACAAAATTATTCTTGACGGCCTCTTCATCAAACTTTCCAAAATAACTCCTGCCTAAAGCAATGAGTCTATAAAGGAACTCAAATACCAATGCCGCATTCGCATTGGATTTTGTAACCGCGACTAGATAGATATTTTCATGTTTGACGTGCGAGAAGGTTGTTGATCCGAGTGTTAAGATGGGCGAACGAACTTGCGCGTTGGAGATGACTTGGATTCGAAAGACGTCGCTGAGGCGGGGCCGACCTGGAGAGAGGTGAGGTTAGCAAGGTTGATTGATGCGCATTGAGATGATGTATCCGCGTATATGAGGCGATTCGGCGTCAATGGGAGCATAAGGTCCAATGACCGACGCGGGTATGAAAAGCCCTGAGCTCTTCAGCGCGGACATTGAGAAGCGACGCGCGGTTCGGGGGCTTGGGAGCTTCATCGGAGAGCTTCCTCGGGTCTTGTCGAAGTCCAAAAGAGGACGAAAACACCAGGGAAAGGAGATGGTATACGTACAGTCATTTCTGAACTGGCGAAAGATCAAATTCTCTCCCTTTTGGTTGAATAATAGCACTCCGGAGATCATAGTTGTGACGGGTTGAGGTTCGATGTGGTCGGCTCCCTGGGGCGCGACGCATTGGTAAGTGGCTAGTTAGCTGCCGTTAGCGGCGTGTGGAATGGCAGGGATTGGGATGAGGTGGGTTGCGTTTGGTGTCACTCGCTGATGCGGAAGATGAGGATGAGAATGAGGAGGGAGAATCACGGAAGGAATGAGTATAAACCTTCATGAAAACAATAATGATGGTGAAGTTTCAATTATCTGATCCCAGGAATCTTAATTTCGGTGATGGAGGGAGAAATGGGTAGCTTATATGCGCTTGCTACCGCACACCGTAAACAACTTTACATTTCGAGGCTGATAAAACATCCCAAGTCCCATATTTCTTGAATCAAGAAGCCAAACACAAAGTTAAAAGCATTCTAGATATGCATTGAGTGTATAATAGATGCATAAACACATTCTCTTCGAGTCCTAAGGCGGCAGGATCTGTCTGCATTCTCCGCCGCAGAACAAGGTTACCACGCTCAACATCTGGTTAGACTGCCCATTTTTATGCAAACTAGATAATGCCTCATCTAGGAAATTGCGAGGCTGGTCTTTAGATAGTGCCGGATAATCTTCATAGCCCTAAACCCTACATGTGGCTCCGGCGAAATCCAACCGTGCTCAACCTCCATCTTTGCCGAAGAGTTTGAGACTCCTGGATCCCAGACTCTGTCACTCGGTTGATATTTTCCTCGCCCCAGAATACTGCCACCTCCACCTTCATCAGGCCACCGTCTCACATCCGAAAGGCAAAGTTGACTCGTTTTCAACATGACCGGCGGCACCTCCAAAAAATACGACATTTCGCTGTTTACACTCAATGGATCCAGACATGCAGATATAACACTCTTTAAGTCACCGTAACACCGGTGAGATACCGACAAAGAAGCTCGGCAGTTCTATTAGACATATCTTAAGGCATGCGTCATATTCGTTTGCTCTGTTTAAACTGCACTGTGCTTCTATAGTATTGCATACTAACGTCCTGCTCTTGAGGTTCAATTACGCACTCTGGTTGGATCCAGCGACTTGTCACAATTTGACCGGATGGTTAGATTTGATAACGGCGACAAATTACTTTTAGTCCCGAAAAGATACTTATTCTACACTGCCATAACATGGTTTGTCACACGTTTTAACCATGTGGGGATGTAGCGGTTTTCATATGGCCCCAGAAGCGCAGCGAGGCTCATGATACGTCACCCGATGCTACGGAAACTTTATGCACGAAACTGTTGAAACTTACTTACGATCCTGGTGATGAGCCGATAGGTGAATGCTATCCAAACCCCTCCTTTCATCTCTTTGTTGTCCCGCAATAAATTAATTAACTGCAGGGTAGATATAAACTTCTCACATTTCGCATGTTTTATATCAGTTCTCTATTTCGTTCTCAAAAGCACTGCCGAGATATCTACCTGGACTGCCACGCTGGTTGAAAACAACAAAAACTACCGAAATAAGCGGTAAACTCGGAATTAAAGCCTTGCTTGCGTTTTCAGAACTGTCAGTTTTTCTCAGCAGACGATGACAACACTCTGCCAAATCTCATAATTGTCTGCATCCCGTGCTTGTTCCACCTTTTTCGGAGCAAACAGGCCATTGGGCTGCATTCACGATCTAGAATGATCGAGTGACAAATCATGCACGGCTTTCCATCGGACCCCAACGGCCTCGAGCTCTCTGTTATTGTCAACAAAGTGACGATTCCCAATCCCAGTTCGGATCCCAGAAACCCGGATTGCCATCAAGACCATCGCAACTGATAATACTGGACATGAGATGTGTTATGCTAGGCCAGCTATTTCTGCTTCGCGCGCTTCTTGGACGTGGGCAGCACCGATTCGCTGGCAATTAGGTACCTGAAAGCCGATTCCCTTTCCGTCGCCGTCGCATCGGGAAAATATGCGTTGCGAATGCTTTGCAAACCCGGTTTTATTCCTCCGGTGGTGCGATGGGACCACGCAAGGCTGGTGGTTGGTGGATGAACCAGTCCATCTTTGAGGTAGCAAACAAAAAAGACGTTTTCGGGTACCTGAACGGCGGGCATTTGTTGGGGTTTGAATTTTTAAGATATCGCGATAGCCTAGATCTTTTTCGAGATTTCTTTGACTTGACCTCATCGGCTCGGTTTGTACCCCCAGAGTATATGGTATCCTGTTATTGCCCAAATATCGGATTCTGCGGAAACACGTACTATTTTTACGGTGCAAATGCGTTGAGATAGAAATCTCGACTCACCGGAAATAAAAGATACCCTGCGATAGTCATCATCCGATCCGAAGACGCCGAGTACCTGGAGACAGTTCATCACCATTGTCATTATCTTTGAATCAGCTTAGACGTCAGTGACACGTTTCGCGGGGGGGCATATGAATTACACCCTGGATTGATGTCTTACCCGGCGTGCAAGGTATCGTGGATTTTGATGCAACCTCGATGACGATGATGGCGCGTATAGATCATCGAAGTTACGATGGAGAAAGCTGATGATGATGATGGACCATGGTGATGATATCGCTGCCATGGAATTTTGGGGCTATGAAGACACGTAGGGGATGGAGCATGAAGAGTCTAGGACCATCAAAATCCTGCTGCTCTTAAAATACAGATCCTCAAGGTTTCCTCTCCTTCGAATCGACGCGGCAAGTGAAGTTCTGAACCAGACTCGGCGTTGCACACAAAACATATTCCCTGTCCTTGTTCCTGCACGAATCAGTTCCGAGAATTATCAAAACAGACGACCGACGTCCGCAGGACGACAACGACACCCTGCAGATGAGTGAGCATCTATGAACAGCAACAGCGGGCCGGGTGAAAATGAAACGCGCATGGGCACCCCAGCCGCACCGCTGGCAGCCAATAAACAAATTTTGGGTTGCACGAAACTGTTCCGGGATTGCTTGACAGCAGTCTGCATTTCTGTACGCCAACCATGCAACCATGCCCTCTTACTCTGAGACTATGCCATTTTATGCAGACATCAAAGATACCTTTGACCAGCTACTCATCGTGCCGATACTGTGAGTTTGGTATCCTCTCGCGTTTGTCCATTCATGAGAGCCGGAAAAGAAGGCAGACACCAGCCTGCTGAGCGGGTCTCTCTCGGCAATCGCTGATGATACTCTAAAAGATCTTACGATTGGATTACCGCCAGCGCAGATGCAGCTCGCGCCGCTGTGTGCGATGATGCGTTGTTGGTGAGTTAGCAGTGGACGAGGCTTGGCCTATCTGGCCTACCTGGCATGCTTCCGCATGCACTTAGGAAAGCTGTGTTCTTTTGAGGCCATTCTTTTGCGGATACTTGTGGGGAGTTTTTGATGAGTGTCGAGGAAGAAAGGAGGCACCTAAATGCGGTGGTCCTTGAGATATTCATGGGAGGAAATTGGAGTTGATATCGACAGAGTTCCAAAGCTCGACGGATTGGATGGTCGTTATTGGACGTTGTTGAGCTACTGTAGAGCTGGATTGACTCCAGTTGCGGTGCGTTGGATTGGCATTGGTTGGTACTGTTGGACGTCACGTCATGCCGGGGGCAGCTCTGGTGGCCGACGACCGACGAGAGTGCGCGCTCGTAGACGCTCGCAGGGAAGCTGAAGCAGAGTGATGTATGGTCGCCGCTGATGAATCTTCCAGTCTGAGCACTCAGGATCCGCGGTTGGCGTCGTCTTCCACGCGCGCCCAAGTGAATCGCTCAGTCCAGTCACTCTGGCAAGCACTTTACCAGTCACCCAATCCCAAGCACTTTACCAGTCACCCAATCCCAAGAAGCACTTCACCAGTCAATCCCTGCCCTCCACAGCCTGTCTGTGCCAATCACATCCCCAGCCTACTCTACTCTACGCCGATCCAACGGATCCAACGCGCAATCGTCATTACAATCAAAGTGACTGTCATATCAACCACAGACGAATGAGTAGCATCAGAGGCATCATTACTGTCCATCATTCATTCCAATTCATCCACCAGAGTAGGGGATTCACTTAATCAAGAAGTTCTGCTACTCAATCGAGTGGAGTCCGTTCATACATCCCATCCCGTCCGAATCGATTCTCGGTGCCGAAAAAAAACAGACAAGAGTAAGCAAGCCAGCAGCAGCGCATACGCACAAGGCAGCAGCAGCAGTTTCTCTGTACTTATCATCAAGCGCATACGCATAAGGCAGCAGCAGCAGCAGTTGCTCTGTACTTATCAGCAAGCGCACACGGGCAGTAGAGACCAGCACCGTCAAGCACGCCGACGGATCAAGCGAAGAGGGAACGTTGGTCGCTTTCTTCAGACACCAGACAATCGACCACCACCACCACCACCTTGTTCTCCTCCTCCCCACCTCTCCACCAACTTCGTCTCCCGTCCCTCCAATCCACACCCCCCCTCCAGTCCACCCCCCCCAAAGCCATTTTCCAACAACCCAAAGCTACCTTCTTACCTACCTACCTACCTATCTACCTACCTACCTACCTACTTACCTACCTACCTACCTACCTACCACACTCCAAACGTCTGACCAGAGCCTCCCGCAAAGCCCAAGCATAAGCCGGCCCGTCGATAACTTGCACAGGCGCACAGACGGTACCTCATACTGTAGGCAGCCGAGGGCATACGAGATCAACTAAGGAAACTGCTGCTAATTGATCGAGTAGGACATTTCTTGTTCGCTTCTTAACCCACTCATAATCATCCGCATACCCCCTCGTTGTCAGTCATCATTGGCGTTGAGCGCAACCTCTATTCAGCCCCAGCAGCCACGAACGTCGACGTCAATACTCGTTCTGCACTGCAGAAACAACGAAAACGCAAAAACACCACCGAGACGGGAGAAGAGAGACTTGTACTGAGTGACAACAACTACCTACACTGTCTGGCATCTGCCTCGTTTACTACGTCAACTACCTCGTTTGACAAAGCCTCACCTTGTCAACCTAGCAACAAGCCACAACCACAATGGATCCCGCGAATTTCCCAGGTCCGGGGAGACACGACGCTATGCAACAACAGCAACAACAAACTCAGCCATATGATATTTCTGTTATGGGACATGTGAGTTTCACGATTCTATTGTCCGCCTAGTTTTTTTTTTGGACAGCGGGCCGGGCAGGGCAACATGGCAAAGTGCATTTGCGTAGTAGACAGGGCTAATTATTCATCTTACAGTATGGAGCCAGCGCTGCGCTGGTAGCCAACGCTTCTGTCCCTCAATCGGAAACCATATATAGTGGGACATTTGCAAATGTATGTTCTCTTTAGTTTCCCTTTGCTTCTCTTTGGTCCATCACATCAACACATCCGATCCAACCTGCATCCGATCCAAAGATGTCCCATTATCATCATCCACAGTCTAACAACGACCCCGAACAGGTATCGCAAGGACTCCACGGCCACTATCGAGAGATCCTAACAGCATATTGGCAACAAACCATCAACACTCTTGAGAACGAAGACCATGACTACAAAGTACATCAGCTCCCATTAGCACGGATAAAAAAAGTCATGAAAGCCGACCCAGACGTAAAAATGATCTCCGCAGAAGCACCAATATTATTCGCCAAAGGATGCGATATCTTCATCACAGAATTAACAATGCGCGCTTGGATACATGCTGAAGAAAATAAACGTCGCACCCTTCAAAGATCAGATATCGCGAGCGCGTTGACAAAATCTGATATGTTCGACTTTCTAATCGATATCGTTCCCAGAGAAGAAGCCGCGCCGAAGAGGCCATCCGGTGGTGCTTCCGCTTCTACTTCCAGACCTCAACAACCTCCGCCTCCTCCACCTCCCGCTCAAACTAATCAGCCACCCCAGCAGTCTGGTCATCATAATACTCAGCAGCTTGGTGCCCCGGAATATGGTATGCACCCGGGAATGCCGGATACGGATAGATACCAGGCTCCTATGTATGGTCAGTCAGCGGTCGCTCAACCACAACCGGGTTATCCTCATCAGCTGTATTCTGAGGGTTTGGATAATATGTATGGATATCCTCCGATACCAACTCAGACGGTAGATTACCCCCCAATGGCTGTATTGATAGGGACACTAGCTGATGACAATGGGACAGATGTATCAAATGCCTAATCAACAAGCGCATCTTCAGGATAATGCGCGCCCGGAACAAGGGGATGAGGATGCTGATGCAGAGGGAGAGAGAGATTATGAAGTCCCTTAGGAATGGACGGGTAGTGGGATTGGAGTTGAGGAGCTCTAGGAGTGCTTCCACTTTGAGTCCTAAGCCCAGTCAAGCCCTTGAGCGCTTTTCGCTCGGAGTTTGAGCTTTGGAGAGCGCTGGGTATCTGGTCTGATGGTTTTGTTTTGGAGATTTGACTTTTTTTCTTAAAGGGATGGGTGTGGGTCTAAACGATTCCTTTTTTTCTTTGAGTTTGTGTCTGTGTTCATTGGCTATTATCCGATATCTTTTTTTTGGTTGCTACTTGTCATTTTGGAGCATCATGGGCTGTGTGCATCGTCATCTTATCTTATCTTTATTATGAGAACCACGCATTTCCTTTGTTTATTTCTTATTTTTTTTTTGTTCGTGTTCATCAGGGTTGGTTTAAGGTTTTGTGTTAGGGATGGGATGGGTCTGTCGTTTACAATAAGTTTCTTTTTTTGGGATTGGGATATCTATTATCTACTAAGGGAGGGGATTGGGAGGTTTTGAGAAGAATTGTCTGCAGGATATCTTATGGAAGAGAGAAAGTACGCATGGTGGATCAGAATTCATCATGAGATATTATGGTTAGCATAGCTGTTATCAAATTAAGGCTGATACACCGAAAGAAACAAATAAGATTTTACATCATAGAAGGAATTGAAAGTCTGGTTTGTGAGGTGTGAATACTGTTTACCGGACTCCTCGGGCCCATTTGAGATTAAGCTACGTTTTATTGTAACCATAAGCCGTAACAACTGCTGTAGCTCTCCCGAACCTTCGTAATACAACCTCGACCTTTACCTTTACAAGCCATTCCCGGGCCTTGCAGCCTCAAAAAGTGAAATGCATTCTTATTGGTCCTGAAACTGAAATGTAGTTACGCAGATCGAAAATGATAAAGGCAGATATCCGTTAACAGGACACAGGCACAAGGGGCGGAAAGTTGCCTACTAGTGACACTACCAGTGATCATAGAGAAGTGGATGGTGGATGGTGTTACAACGGGTAGAAGAGTAAATATGTGGGAAGGGAACCAGGTGTGAACTGGCCATACGGGACTAAGCCTTGATGGATGGGTGGATGCGCACATGAGATGTAGTTGACAAGCTTCTCGAGTTCGGGAGAGGGATTTTAATTTTCGGGAAAAGTACATGGGATCATGATGACAAGCTTATGCCATGTAGTACCATGGTCGGGACAGGTACTAGTGTCGGTGATGGTTGGCCGTTGCGTTGGATACCGTACAACGACTGAGGTTCGGAATGTAGCTAGTAACTACATACCCAATAACTGTAGCTTAGCATAGGGAACATCAACAGGAGTGGCTAACGGAATGTTTCTGGGGAGAAGCTTTCGCCGTGGGCGTGTGGAAAATAAGAATTTTAAGGTGCTCGATGTCAAATCTGGGATTCCTCTGGAGCCTAGAATAATAAGACCAGTACATATGCTCTAACGAATGGTATTCATTGTTATGGTTTACTTTTATGCCGCGCGCTTGATGCCGCTATGCTTCCAAGGACCATAGTAGAACTGGCTATATTACTCGACAGCAGCCTTGTGAGCTCCGACAGTAGCTGTAGATAGAGGTAGATTCAGGATGGGGGCATAGATTTTTTAAGTGGTGAACCAGGTGTTTCGTAAGCCAACCATACGGGTTGGGCAGCGTCAGGGTCCGGATCTGCCGTAGGAAACCGATGCTAGTAGCTACGACTTTCAATAAGTGATAATCATACAAACGCGGATATCTTTTGGGGGTTTATTGGAGGGGTTTGGCATAAGGAATGAGGTTTAATTATGAACAAATTGAGATGAAGAGATGAAACATTACCGAAAACACTTGATTTTCGGATACTCGCAGACTGTGAGCAATGTGAGCAATGTGCATCGCTTTTTAATGTATTTATATCAAATATTATATTCCATAAAGCAGATAAAAGGTGATTAAAAAAAGCCGAAAAGCATCTCTACTTTTAATTCTATTGCTGCTGCTGCCACCGATGTTACCGTCATATCTGATTTGGTCTTCGTGATTTGGGCGAAGTGATGATCCATGAGCCAAGCCCCCCAATCCCACTTTAGCATTAGCCCCCCGTGGTGTCACCGCCACCAGCCATTGACGCGTGAGCTCAAGCTTCGTTCGCCTGCTTGTTTACCGCAGGCCAGGCCTACAACCTACAACCTTACCTCCGACCTTCGCTCACCGCTCCACCCCGCGCCGCCCACGAAACCCCGCTCAGTCGCAGAAGTCATTACGATACAGCAATCATGAAGCCTATGTTTTCCGCGTGCGTAGCTATTCCACCCCGGAAGCTCTTCCCCTCGGCGCTGTGGTTGGGGAAACAGGGAAGGAGGAGGAAGGGAGCTAAGCAATGGATGGGACTGTGCTATGTATTGGAATGAGGACTAATTTGTGGGGTACAACAGTGGAACGGCCTGGTGCTGTACGGTTCTATCCGTGTTTGCGATTATTATCTTGTCGACTATTGCGATGTTGTTTAGAAGCGGGTATGTCCCCTACCACACAGCCCTCGACCGGCCGGTCCGATTGTTTTCTTTCGCCACCCCTGCGGTGGTTGCTCCCCCGGGGTGTTGGAGCTGGAGATGTTGAGAGTCGGGATACGCTGGAGCATACGGAGCACAGAGAGTACGGAGAGCATGGACTTGGTCTACGGCTACGGAATCCTTGTGGGAGCTACGGACCATGCGGGAATTGGGCGGGCATATGTTATGGAGCTGCGCATGATTCTGTTCAACACTTCTATGCTCTATTCCGCAGCTTTATGCCCCCCTTCGCTCTTCTCTGCTGTCAAGCCTTCCGCTCCACCCTCTCCAATTCTTGAGCTCTATCCAGCATTCTCTGCTCCCTCCCATTCCCTCCCTAACCCGCTGCTACGTCGGTCCTTCAGCGGTTCTTTACTCTGTCGATCCCGCCGGCCGGCAATTTACACACATTTTTCAATAAGCTTTCCTGAGAGTTTCCTAACACCAATAATAGCCATGAAACAATGATGGGCTCCATCAATGATCCCGAGGACGGACAGAGTGTTGCAAGCACTCTTATGGCTAGTGTTTTTGTTTACGCGGTACGTTTGATCTTCCGGCCCGTTCCTTCCGCTGTCGTTGTTTACCTGTTCTTCCGACTGGTTTCCTGTCATTTGAGGCGGTTCCTCCCGGCGGATGCTTCCGACGGTGGTGGGATTGTTGAAACTTGAGCTGCGGATACCAGGGGGAGGGAAGGAATACGATGGGATGGCTGGGGCGGGTGGACTTCATAGGGTGATTGGCTAATGGATATCAGGCGTTCTTGGTGTTTTGTGGAGGACAAGCATGGTTGAATGCAAAAGAGAGTCGTCGTGCACCAGCGTTGCATTAGATGGATTGTAAGATAGCGAATTGCAGTCAGAGTCGGTGTCAGAGTTGGTGTATTCGGAGGAGTGAAGCAAGGATACCACAGCCAGGTTCAGGGACTCATCATTGAGTTTTGAAGAGTTGAGAGAGAAAGGGGGTTTCAGTGTTCACAGCTACTTGTACCATGCATTTACATTACTGTTTTTTTTTTGCTCCAATTGTCCAAACGAAAATCATACATAGCTTTTTGAAATATCAGACCCATATTTACAATCAAACATGCCCACCGAGACCCAAAGAAAAGAAGAAGAAAAAAGTTGTTGCAAGACCTTTATTAATACTCCAATTTTACTCCAATCTCCAATTTTATACATTCCCCCGCCAGGGTACCTCGAGTTCCTTTCAGTGTCGCAGGGTGCTACAGATAGGTTCCTTCAGAGTCCGTCGGGTTCGTCATACTTTGTCAAGCTTCACCGGGCTTTGGGTTTATTTCTTTCCCTTTCCGTTGGGAATTCCCTTTCCGCCCAACTTCATGCCTCCCTCGAAACCAGGACGACCACCCTTCTTGCCCTTTCCACCGGGCTTACCGCCCTTTTTGTGGACGGGCTTCTTGGAGGATTTTCCGTTCTTCTTTGCGTCCTTGCGAGCTTGGATGTTGTCCTCGCGCTTCTTGATGCGTTCGCTCTTGGCCTTAGCTTGGCCGGCTAATCGCTCAGTCCTGTTTTTCTTCGTTAGCACAGATTATCACTCATCCTTCATTCCACTCAAGTCTCGCTACGCTCGACTGGGTGCAAAAAAAGATGACCGAGGAGACAAAAACGTACCATGCGCTAGAACTCTTCCTCTTTGTCGCTTCCTGTCTCTTAAGCGCCTTCTTGAGCAACTTCTCGTCATCCTTGACCTTCTCTCCCTGGGCCTGCTTAATAGCCTTTGCCCACTTCTCCTTCTCCAACACAACCTCTCTCTTCTCATCACTCATCTGAGCAATTCTCTTATTCTTTGCCTCGGTCTTCTTCAACTGTCCCATAATATCCCTCGGTCCAACCTTCTTCTTCTCCTTCTTGAAATCGCCCAAATCCGCCGTAGTCTGCGCACCATCATCCCAAGTCACCATTCCAAACGAAAAGTTCTTTACCACGGAAACCGGGTTTGGCTTTCCGGAGGAGCTGCCAGCGGCCTCTCCTGAGGCGGCAGCAGCTTCGTCAATTCCTTCTTCAGCCTGACTCTTGGCGACAAGTCTCGCAGCCTTCTTCCGCTCTTTGCGAAGAGCCTCCTTCTTCCGGCGTGCCTCCATGAGCTCTGAACGGCTGCGGGCATTTGAGCCATCGACATTGTCCGCCTTCCGGGAGGCGCGTAATGCCTCGATTCTAGCCGCGAGACGGGCTTTTTGCTCGGCTTTTTCTTCGGCGGAGACGAGAGGCTTGAGGGGTTTTGAGGTGGCGGTTGGGGAGGAGGTTGTAGTGGGGGGTGCGGTGGAGCTGGGGCTGGTGGGTTCGGAGGCGAGATCCGCAAAGCCGTTAACCTGAATCGATTCGCCCATTACGTCGTCGTCGTCGTTGTCGTCATTTTTCTTGGTGGCGCTGGGAGCTTTCTCCCGAACCTCGACTTCGATTTCAGCCGTCGCGGGGGTCTCAGCCTCAGACTGCGCGGCGGCGGGCTCGTCTGAGGGCTTTGCTTTTCCCTTTTTGTTTGCTGGAGATTTCGCAGGGGTGGTATTCGACTTTTCTTGCTGTTTCTTATTAGGAGTTTTCTTCTCTTTCTGCTTCTTTTCGCTTGCAGGCTGCTGCTTATCGGCGGCCTTGGTTTGCTTCTTGGGGGTGGCGATGGCCTTTTGCTTCTTTTGTACGGGTTCGGTTTCAACTTCGGCGTCGGAGCCAGAGGCTCCCTCGGTCTCGTCGTGAAGGCGCTTCTGTCGGACTTCTGCTGCACTGGTGGCGGATTCTGGGTCAAGCTTTGCTTTTTTCGCGCTTTTTCTCTCCTCCTTAGATTGCTTGCGCTTGTTCCATTGTGACTTGTAGGTGTCAGTATTCGAGTTTAGAGGAAATTGCGCAGAGGAATACGGACGCTGTTGTCGCCCTCAAAGTATTTGTTTGCAGGTATTAACGAGAGGAGGGAATCGAACGCAGACGCGTGGTTCTTTAGACGAGCCTTTTTGTTTTGGTCAGTAGGTGAGGAGGGGACGGAGATATCACGCTCACCTCAATGTCGGTGGACATGTTGGGCGTTGTGGTGGTGGGTTCGTCGTGTAAGGCGCCGGTTGAAACTGCTTGGTTCGAGGTTCGAGGTTCGAAATTATGCTGGCTGATATTTGCGCCAAGATTTTGTCACGGGATCATGTAGATAGGCAAGCTATATTTCACGCTAGGACTGCTACCGACACAGATAATCACCCGCTTTATTTCTAATGAATTGTTTGGAAACGAGATGAAGAGCATGCGAACAGTGAAAAGAGACCAGATTTTTTTAACCGGCGATATAATACATGTTCCCCCACCCTTACTCCAGTAATCTACATCTATATTTTTTGTCGTCACGTTTCACCGCCGACTCATCAACACTCATCTCGTCCCCATAACCACCACTCCTTAGCCATTGATTTACGCCTTCTGCTCAGCAGCCGGTGCTGGCTTCTCGACCTCGGGAGCATCCTATTAACCAATTAGTCACTGCGCCCAGGCAGCAGTAGAAACGATAGAAGAACGCACCTCGAATGACGACTTTGGTGAGTATAAAGGTCCCTGTCCACTAAGGTCGATCTCGGGGTCATGCTTTGAAAGCTCTCTGGCCTCCTCCCACGCGTAGTAGCGCTCGGTAAGCGCATGCTTAATACCGCGCATAGTAGCCTTGACAACATTGTCTCTGTCCTGCAACTCGTGGTCTCCGTATCCAGGCTGCATCCGTTGGTGCTCCTGGAACTGGGTCGCAATAATGTTCCGCTCCCTAACACAAGCCCACCAAAGCTTATGAAGGTCCTCCCAAGACTTTCCTCTCAACTCCTCAACAGCCCAAGATCTTCCTATAAGGCAATATCAGCCTCTTTCAAACCCTTATCCACAATGCCGGCGCACTCCCGGGGTAGCATACCGTGCGAGAACTCCTGGTCGGGGGTAGACAAAGCATTTCTGTGGTTTCTGAAGAAACCCCACAATCCGTGATTAGGGTCGGTCTCAACCTTTGTAAGTTTGTCGGCAGAAACTGGCTTCGGGAGTCCGTATTTTTCGGCGAGCATAGGCTTGTCTGCGTGCGCCTTGCGGCTGACCGGAGAGACACCACGGTTGGGGTTGCGGTCGCGGGTGATACGGCGGGTGATACGACCGGGAAGCTGAGCGCGAGCGCTGCTGCTGAAGCTGCGCGCGGGAAGGGCCCGAACGAGGGTGGTGGGACGGAGCGACATGGTGTTGAGGTGTTGCTGGCGGGGAGCGAACGAAGGGCAAAAGATAGTTACAGTCACGTGCGATTTCCAGTAGCGGTTTCACAGGGGTTACCCCGCCGTTACGCGTAGTTGGACGACTAGCCGCGACTCGCGTTAATCGTTACACAGCGTTCCTGGAAATTGTACCTGAGAAGTCGAGTACGCAACCTGGTGGTACCTGCCTCAACATAAGGCTTAAGCTTGCTGTGTGGCCAAAAGTGTAGAACAGCACAAGCTCAAGAAATATCATTTTTAATGAATTGCACATCAACTGGCTATTCATATGCAAATCTGTTTTTGGACAGAGTATCAATTTTGGATTTGGCGTCAAACGCATAAATTCGTTACACAATAAGCTGCAGCTAAAGAGTGCTTAAACCTTAAGCCCACTAATTAATATGCACCCCAGACTGAGCGGTTGAGGTTCATTCGTTTCTTTTGTAAAACATAACCTTATGATGAATATAAAGAACTGACGTCATGACTGTCATTTAATAAGATTTCAAAGGAAAACCAGATCTATAAATCCCACAGGAATTAAAAATGAGCAGAGACTTGCGGTGCGTTTCTGGGATGCGTTTGTAACGAATGTCAAGCATTTAAGTACATATGTACTTATCTGGGTACTACAGATGCACGTTTATAGTTGGAATCTGTAATTACAATGCACTTCCCCACATCTCGTCAAAAGTTTAAATGATGCCACTAGCCCTCGGAAGACTTGGAAAAGCGTGACGTGGAACGACACAAAAGATGATTTACATCTAAAGTGTCAATCAATCCCCTTTTCCGTTTTAACGCTATGCCAATATCTGAAGGGTTGCATGAGGTCGCCCAAACAGGTTCACAGTGCGCTTGAGTGAGCAGATCCGTGGAGTAGCACATTGGCCGAGGAAATACATAGCGTCAATTCAACTCACGAGAAAGGGGATAACTTCGTTGGTATCGTAGATAGTTCTGTGAATACAGTAGGATGATGAATCAGCATGCAATTGTTAAACAATGAAACCTCAGGTAACCGAAATTACCGAACATACTAATCGGCAAACATGATGCTCAAGATTTAAAGTATTCTATTTTACAAGCTAGACTACACCTTTTCAATAACAGTGTTATTCAATAATGTTAAATTACATTAACAAAAGTCTCATTAGTCTGTAGTAAAGAAAGAAATCGATGATTCTTTGCTATCTACGAAGTGCCCGCGCGCGTAACCATGTC
Organism: Pyronema domesticum; assembly: GCA_024516145.1. Lineage (NCBI taxonomy): Eukaryota > Fungi > Ascomycota > Pezizomycetes > Pezizales > Pyronemataceae > Pyronema > Pyronema domesticum. The sequence goes on from JAJJXL010000034.1 coordinate 417,581, forward strand.
CCCTTAAATCCATCAGTCTACATGTCAACCCGCTCGAAATATCTTTGTAAACCCAGACTCTAAGAAAAAAAGAACAAAACGTCATATCCAGCGGCCTGTATATAAAGCCTGACTGGTGGTGGTTCTATTTAGGGGCTCTAAACTTATCCAAAGGGGTTCCGCGAGGTCCCGTGTGATCTGGATTCCAAACTACCAAGTTCAGGTACTCTGGATCAACCCTAATCTCTCCTTGAACCCTACCAATTAAGTTATGGTAGAATTTAGAATGTTCAAATCCATCCTCCAAATTAACTCCTTCACAGACCCCGATGAGCCGAGAAATAGCCTGTCCAATCCAATTGCAAGAGACACAGTACCCAACATGCTTACCCTTGGTGTGATTGTAGAAAGGAACTATAGAGGTGTTGTAATGTGTAAGATGGTGCATGGGCTGCGCGCCGTTTGTTTGGCAGCAGAGATCGGAACCGCGATTCGAAAACTGTCTCATAAGGGTTTGGGCATCGACTACGGTTCCTGAGGTTTCTCTGGTTTGACAGATTTGTGATAGCTTGTGATTCTTCCCCGGTGTGATTGTCATAACCGAAGACTGGGTGATGACGGATAATGGAACTGTGACGAAGCTGTCCCGAGCGGCCCGAGAATTCAATTTGCTGGATTTCATGTAAGGGCTGTAATCGAAGTTTGCGGGAAGTTGATAAATGGTTGTGCCCATGTTGGAAGGTGGAATAGGGATAGATACGGACTTGCCGTCTGGTGTCGGAATTGAATGGATTCCATGGATGAGAAGAAGGAATCCCACAACAAGGGAAGAGAGCTTGTGGATTGCCATTATAACGAGAGATCGAGGATATGGAGCGAGGTGATATCGAGTAGAGGCATTTGACCAATTGGAATGTCGAGTGTTGATGGAGAACTAGACTGCACAAGATATTGGTTTTATAGTTGAGATTTACATGACGTCTTGGATCGTCTGATGTCCTCGTTAACAAGAGGTGTCCTCATGTTAGGCCTCAAAACATGGTGGACGTGCAAAGCCCAAAGCCTTTCCAAAGTCTAACATGGGCTCTAAATGCATGTTGCATCTCCTCCAATGCTAAAGCGTCATTGGCTGATGAACTTTGAGTGCATGTCGATTCACTTATTGTGTTACCAATATTCTTCCACTGATAAACTCCAGAAGGTCCATTAATCAATCTGTTAGATATGTTTAATGGGATTATTCCAATTACCAAACCAAATCCCAAAAATTCCTTCCACAGATTCACAGAATCTTTCTCCTTCTCAAAAAAGCCTACAACAACCCATATTTCAACCATGAAAAACATAAACATCCAGCCACAATGGCTGTGACACAAGCTTCCCCCCTGCCTTCTCCCAACCCTTCTTGCCCCCAAACTTCCTCTTACAAAGAGAAGCCACTTCCCTATTTGCCCATCCAGCCAATCTACACGAAATACACCTTCCAGCTTCTTGGCAGAGACTCGTTCCAGCAGTGTTACGATAGAGTATGTTGTGACAATAATGATTCAACCGTTTATGACAACACCATTGGCCGTAGTGCTGTTCGAGCGATGCCGCGATCCAGAGTACATCGGATACTGCGGGAGAGGCCGCGGATGTTTCGCACACTGTTATGAATTCAAAGCTCCTGAGGTTGATCTCTCTTGTGGATATGGATTTGATGGCGTCATTGGAAATCGTTACCATACCGCTGGGGGTGTGGTTGTGGGGACTGTAGTCAAAGTCCGGGGGAAGGTGGAGTACGCTTAGATCGATGTTAGCTGGGGGAAGAGAAAAGTGTGCGTTGAGTCTAGGTGTGGGCGTTGAATGGATACTAGGAATGAGAAGAAGCACCCCTGAGAAGACAGATAACCATGTTAGAGATACCATTCAAAAGAGCTTTTAGATAGGTTCTTTTGTTGAAAGGAGAAATTTGGCTACGAAAACTATTGGCAGGTTGAGATCATTTGTTTTATATGGAAGAATTAACTTCAAAAGAACAACTGGACAAGCCGATAGGGAACTGAAGTGAGTACATAGCCGTTGAGGATATGTTTACTACTCTTTGAAATGTAACTCGGGAGTATCAGTTTCACGACTACAATAAATAAACTGCAGCGTGAAGCATAAATATTGATTTCATGCCTTCTGTAATGCATTGCATTCAAATTAATTGACTATATTGATATCATGAACTTCAAACTTTCAGGGCTACGTGCATTGTCTATCAAACTTAAGATTTTGCATTCCAGAACATACAAACCCTAGCGTTTAACGGCTCAAAATCTGCAAAGAATAGTTCGTGATTGTGTCTCGAGCTTCTGCAGGAATTATCCGACACCGAGTCAATTTCTTTTGTACAGAAAAGAAACACCTGAGTCTCGAGAGCCCAGTTCCGATACAGCTTGTGACGCAAGGAACGTTTTGATTGCGTGGGGTTGGTGCAGTACCTGCGTAATGAATACACTTAAGTTTATGCACCCTCGACACCGGACATATGTGTGATCGATATGCCGGTGCGCCGCATGCCATGCATGATATTCCCCATTTGTATAAAATTCCAGACTGTTTCAGATATAGATAACTCCAGATGTCTATCTGTGTACTACAAAATCAATCTATCCGGGTCAGGAAGACGCGAAAGAATGGCCTTCCCAATCAGACACCGGATTGACGGCCAAAGGCTCCACGAAATTTACTGTTTATGCTTTAGTTACCTATCACTCGACGCCTTGATCGGTGCACTTGTTGGTGCCTCCGGCTTCTGTATCAAAACGTAAATACCCAGCTGTCTTGCATTAAATAGATATCATAAAATCATATCCGATGCATCTACTCGATGTTTTATGCAAAACAGTAGTCGGCTCTCAGATCATTGTGTAACTTGATGGTGTAATTCGAAAGCGTTGCTATGGCAACGCGCTCATCTTTCCATTGTTCTCTAAATCGCGTTAGTCAAGCGCTACAACCGCAGCTCTCATACATATGCAGCAGGCCAATGCAGCTTACGAGAGTCGCGGGGTAGGGACCCCGCGCGGTTGACCACTTAACCACAGCTTCATCGCAGTTCCATCTCATCGAAAACATCAATCGAAACCAATTCCACAAACTTCACAAACACCATGGTTGATCGTGCCAACAAGCCCGGAGCCCTTTCCGTTTCCAAGGTCATCGGACGCGACTCTGGCGTTGTCGAGATCAAAGACGACAGAGTTAAGGTACGCGCTGGATACTAGCTGTTCCTTACAACAGCTCTAATTCAACTATAGATATCCTTACCTTCTGGTGAATCCGCTGAGGTTCTTCTTTATGGAGCTACCGTTATCTCCTGGGTAGCTGATGGGGCGGAGCGCTTGTTTTTGAGCAAAGAGGCCAAGCTTGGTATGTTGTGTCGCAATACAGAACTCAACAACTACTAACGGCCATTAGATGGAACCAAAGCTGTCCGCGGCGGTGTCCCATTGGTCTTCCCCGTAAGCTTCCCTTCCTCCCTTCCGTTCGGGCTCAACCCGCTAACAAGCTCAGGTTTTCGGAAAAGCTACCGAAGGACCTTGCGCCAAGCTTCCTCAGCACGGTTTCGCCAGAATTTCCAAGGTCCGTTCCACCGATGCCATCCCAAATATCCTACTTTCGGACCCTGACATAACCATGAGAACAGTGGGACGTCCTTGGGTGGAACGTCCTTGGCGACGAGGAGCGCGAGCCCTCCGTTCAGGTCGACTTCGTTCTCGATTCCCATAACCTTACAGTCGAGTGGCCCCTCAAGCCCGAGGCGAATGATCAACCATATCAACCATACGCCTTTAGCCTAATGTACAGCGTTATCCTCAAACGTAACTCGCTCGAGACCAAGCTTCGAGTCAGCAATGAGGAACCCGAGGAATCCGAGGAACCCAAAAATGACAGAGCGTTCGACTTCAACGCGTTGTTCCACACCTACCTCCGTGTTGCTGTGGGTGTTCTTTCTTAGTTGATGAAGAGTTGTGATTGATGATTGTAGGATGTCACCAAGCTCGGAGTTACCGGCCTCAAGGGAGTTAGCTACAAGGACAAGGTTGAGGGGGGAGCTGAGGCTACTGAGGAGCGTGATGAGCTCACTGTTGCAAGCGAGGTCGATCGTGTCTACGCTAACGTCCCCGGAACTGTCGTAGTTAAGGAGGGAGACCGGACCTTGTACACTGTTGAGAGACAGAATTTGGAGGATGTTGTTGTCTGGAATCCTTGGACCGGTGCTGCCAAAATAGGGGATTTCAGTCCTGACGATGGATACATGAACATGCGTAAGTTTATCTTTTAATCTCAAGCTTGCAGAGTGGTGCTGATGTTGAATAGTCTGTGTTGAGGCTGGTGCTGTATCTTCATGGCATAAATTGATGCCCGGCGATTCTTGGGAGGGAGGTGTTACTATTAGCTTGTGACTCGGCCAGCGGCTTCGGGCTAGAACTGGTGTTAAGCTATAATTTACGAAATGATGTCCTTAATTCCTTATGAGTTTATATTTGTGGGTAATCAACTATGCACTGAAATTGTTAACCCGATCGTTGTTAAATCGAATCTGCCGCTGAGGCCAAAATGAACCATGTGATCAATAACTTGGCATCGAAAAATCCCCGATGTCTCATTCGGAGAGAATGATTTCGTTTGTTTTGAAAAGAAATGAATCCGAATGAGCAGACATAAAACAATCTTCATAATATCATTGCGGAGCATCCAAATGACTTTCGCCCTTCCAATTCCCTGACAAATAGGGCTACATTTTGAAATCCCGCAGCAGGAACATATCAGAAAAGAAGTAGAGTCCCCGGTAGGTACCTATCAAGCATGTCAGTAAGGCTAAGATCCACGATAGGATTGTAAAGCATTCAAAAGGCCTTCGAAAGATCTGAAGCAATCGATGCGGATAATCTTCTGTCCGGGTTAAAGGGATTTAGGTAAAGCAATATCATTGAACTGGTACTAGAAATGATAATGCAATAAGGACGCTTGTGCTGCCGGGACAGCGGCCTCACCTGTTTGGGGTTACTAGAGGTTAATGTAATAAACCCCTACCTCACGCAGTAGCCTCATGTGTGGAACCTCCTTGGTAACTTTACGTTGCATCGGAGTAGTTGCGATATTTATGGAGCTTATGCTAAAAGTCAGGATGTAGATCCAGTGTATCGCATGGTCACTTTTCGGCGATATTCTTGCTGCATCGGAGATAGTCTTGCTGCATCGGAGATAACAGGCTTGTATCTGCCGTTTCGCTGCGGCGATAAACAACCCTATTCGATTTAAACCAATCAGGCCCTGAAAAGCATAAATATCATTAAAGTTGTAGGCTTTAAGCCTTCGGCTCCCCGAGTTACAATATTAGACGTACATATCGACTGAGAACATGAAGATCTTCATGCAGTATAACTCAAAGCGGTATGTATCGGCAAACATAGCACAGATATAAGGAATTCACAGTCCCCTTTCCTATCCTTTTCACCACAGAAATCTTTAACCCAAACGTCTACAATAGTACCCACGGCCTCTTTGCAGTTTAAAACATCGACCTAATATGACTACCACCATCCCAGCCTCCTCGAGTCCCGTATGGTTCATCACTGGCTGTTCTTCCGGCTTCGGAGCCTCCCTGGCACAACTTGTCCTCTCCCGCGGCCACCGCCTCATAGCCACCTCCCGCACACCTTCCAAAAAACCCCTTACTCGTTAACCATATCACCTCTGCGGGTGGACACTGGCTCCCTCTCGATGTTACTTCTCCTTCCGCTCCATCCGTCGTCCACACCGCTCTTAGTATCTATGGACACATAGACTATTTCGTCAATAACGCCGGCTACTCTCTTCTCGGTGCCATCGAATCATTTTCCGAAGCCGAATACCGGCAGCAAATGGAAGTCAACTTCTTCGCTCCCCTGCGGTTGATCCAGACGATCTTACCATCCATGAGGGAGCGGAAAAGTGGTTGCATTGTTAATTTCTCATCTACTGCGGGGTTGGACGGGATTGCGGCATATGGGATGTATTCGGCATCCAAGTTTGCATTGGAGGGGATGTCGGAAAGTTTGGCCAAGGAGGTAGCAGAGTTCGGGATTAGAGTGGTTATTGTCGAGCCGGGTGCTTTTAGGAGTAGGTTTTTGGACAATGTTGTGGCCACGGAGAAGGGAGTTGGGGAGGATTATAAAGACACGATAGTGGGGGAACAGATCAAGACTTCTGGGGAATGGAATGGGAAGCAGCCGGGGGATGTGGAGAAGGGGGTGCAGAGGATTTTTGACGTTGTGACGGGGACGGGATTGGGGAAGGGCAAGGAGGGGTATTTGAGATGCCCTCTGGGAAGGGATTTGGCAGAGATAGTGCAGGGGAAAATTGTCGACTTGGTGAAGACTAAAACGGTTTTCGAGGATATTTGGAATAGCACAGACGTTGAGGAGTAGTTATTTAGACGGTTTTTTAAAAGCATGATGCATCACCCGGAAAAGCTCTTGATTCTTGATCCATCATCTGATTCATCCTCACTGCGGGATACTGTACCGTATATCGTTGACTCACAAAAGATAGTTTTTGAATTAGGAATTGAATCCAAGGCTTAGTTAACAGGCAGTCTTGATCTAATTCTACATGAAGCGCGCGTGCTATCAATTTCACGTCTGGAGCCCAGGGAGATTAGGAATTAATCTTGTCCAAGAAAAATATTATAAACAGTCAGTTCCTCAAAGCCATATCATACTGTAACCCTAGACCTAAAGATCTCTTCCCTTCTGCAATGCAATCAGTTTCTAGATAGTAGTGACTACTAATCAACCCCCCTGACATTGACTGCATCCCATTCTGCAGCCCCCTATTGAATCTCCTCCGTCCGAATATATTTCCACTCCACTTCATCCCGTCCAAAAATTAGTCCACACCTAGGACACGCAAGATATGCCGGAATCGCGGCCAGTACGTACGACGGGCTATCCATGGGCATTGGGGTAGACCGCATTTTAATTGCTTCTACGAAGCATTTTGCGTGCCAGCCGTGGCAGCCGCAAGTGGTGATTCTTGGACCGTCTTGGATACCCCGGGGAGCCCTGCAGACAGCACAGATTTGGAAAATGACCCTGGTTGATGTAGATTCGGACGGTGGCGAGGATGCGGGTGATGAGGAATGATCTGCAACATCTGCCAGTGGTTGATGGAGGCTGTTGGTAGCTGCGGGTTGAGACATGGCTGTAGAGTAGCTATCAGGAAAGTATTTTTTATGGTTGGGTAATCTTCACACCGTGAGATAGAAGAGTGAAAATAGACGATATTTTTCTGATAGTATCCATCACTTAACTGGTTTTGTTGAAGCCGAGACTCATAGGAACCCAGGCCAAGGTTTAAGTAGAAATCAGAAACCGCTTATTTTTGCCAAAGACGCTACGTACTAGTAATGAAGTATGCACTGCGTACGAAACATCACTTTTGCCCTAGGTACGGACGGGACCATGCAACGAATGACAGTGGGTGAGAAAGACTTGTAAGACGGGAAGCCGCAGGTTCAGTCGCCTGTATATCAGAGGCCAAACGAAATTACTTAACACGAGAAACTTGGAGCTCCGTGTGAACAAAGAATTTATACTCCGATCGTAAAGATCTAATGATCTCGTTTGCGCTTTGTACGTTTTTACCCATTCGCTGTTGGTTTGACATAGTGTTTTGTTTAAATGGTCTTTTGTGGGCACTTCAGGGGTATTGGAAATTTAAATTATTGCACTGTAAAATAGGGTGGCCCGCTTAGCCATAAAGTGTGAGTGAGTACCTCCACTCCCATCCCCACCCGCAATTTTGCGTGGCTGTTGATGTTTTTCGTGCGTCACTTCAGGGACCACTGATGCCAAGTAGACTAGCAACGTTTAGCCTCAGAATGTTATGAACGAGTGAACGGGGTAGTTGTCGAGAGAAACTCCTAGAATGGTTCTATTCGACCCCAAACAAACCATTTTCGAACAACTCCTATGATTTAATCAAATAGCTTCATCGGTATCTAGATCGCATCTTCGAGTACCCGTTCACTCCCAACTCCACCACTACCCTCGCATCCCGACGGGCAGCGAGTCGACAGAAACATCCGACTCAACGTAACTCAACAGCTTACAAAAACTCCGACTCCTGATCCGTACCGCCTGATGATACGCAACCGGAAGCAGGCCGTTCAAGGCCTCAACAAGAACCACTCGACGTTCGTAGGGCCTGGGGAATGTGTTCAAGCCCAAGGAGCCCCGATAGTTCCAGGAGCCTCGGGAGCTGCGGTAGGCCAGGAACCCAAAAACCAAATTGGTCCATCGAATCTCTCACAAGCCAAGGCCCGGAGAGAGAGAAAGCGGAGGCGTCGAGACCTCAACAAGAACCTCCCGAAGTCCGTAGGACCTGCAAAGTCTGTTCAAGCCCAAGGAGCTCAAGGAGTCCCGGAAGTCCAAGCCCCAACGCAAATCCCGAAAGCTGTTCGCCCCCGAAACTGGCGAATGAAGGATCGTAAAAACGAGAGACAGCTTACAGATATGTTATCTTCTTTTTCTCTTAGTGCACATGAGAATCCAGAACTCTCCGAGGCCAAGCTCGAAATGAAGGCGCTTAAGAAAGCTGAGTCAAAAAAGCGTAGGAAGCAGAAGAGAAACGCGAGAAAATCGGCGAAGAGATTAGCGAAGAAGACTCAACAACAATCTGAAAAAGTAGCAGTTCAAGCAGATGCAGCTGAGAACATCCCTATGTCGGATCCAGGATATGATTCGGGACGACAGGATGAACTCGGTGACTGGATGCAGCAAAGTTTTCAACAACTAAGCATGGGTGATAAGATAGATATTGAGGGATAGATATCTAGGTATTACTGCTTTTTGGGGGCATACTGAGTGATTATCTCCGAATGTAATGAGTTGCTGTATGAGTTGCTGTATGAGTAAGGTTGTAAATGTTTCTTCGAGGATGATTCGACTACAGTTAGCAGAATGTGCGCGAGTATAGTGAATATAAAACCTCAGTTTCTGATGCCACTTGTTCCCTATGGCAATGTTGATGTGCATGTAAAGTTTGCATTGTTAACTGTTATCATTCCGAATCTGCACTTTATACATGTCATAAGTTTACTTGCGGGTGCTGTAGCTGGTAGTATATCAAAGAATGTTGAGGCAGTAAATGCTTCACAGCTGACACCATCAAACACAGGTGATTGCAGAACAGATATCTGTACCGAAAGTTTGCATATAAACCATAGCTTTCCCCTTTCCATAAACCTTATCGGACCTCGAAAAAAGGATGCAGACTCTGGTCTTCTCAATAGCGCATTGACCATTGCACAGCGGAAGAACAGCAAAGGTGGTTTTCATTCAACATCCTACCTCGGGACTGCATATCGGATTCACAAAACCCAAAGCCGTCGCAAAACCCATTACGGCCCACTCGGCTTTCATTGACTATATACCCACTGATGTCGCAATTCTAGATGCCGACGCACCACAACAAATGTGTAAACGTAACAACTGCGGATTCGGGGATCATGAAAAACCCAGGGAGCCTAACAAAGTCAACAAAGATTGAGATTCGGATGGGCATTAATGATGAGATTCAGTTTCATTGTTATGGAGTCTCGAGATGCAGGTACTGTGACAATGCTCAAACTATGCTATCAAGATGATCGAATACTTCGACCCCCATTACGGCATTATCCAGGCCGTTTCTCTACGTCAAAGAACCCTTGAGCTATATGTCAAGTTCAACTTCACGCGTATCACCTTCCAGCAGCGTCAAGTGTCACATCTCTCACGCAGCTTCTCACTCAAGTTCAGATACAAGAACCGTCAATATGCCCAAAAAGTCCGCCCCAACACCCAAAGTCGTCAAAAACAACAGCATATCCAACTCGGCTGCCATGGATTCTACACCCAACGACCTCGACCTTACAGATGCCGGAATGCCGGATGCCGAAATACTAAATGCCGAAATTCTAAACGCCGACGCACCACGATCAAGCCATAAACGCAACTACAACCGAGAACCCGGAGAGCCCAACGAGGCCGATGAACGGGCTGCACGGAGGAAGACCAACTTTCAGCGAGAGATAAATGCAATGAATAGAGAATATGATCAGATGCTTCAAAGGGCTAAAGGGTCGCTAAACACTGTCGAGCAAGGGTGTAGTGAGATGGCAAGAAGTATTCAACAGGATATTCGGAGGACTACAGAGTCGTTGAACGCTCTTACCGCTTCAGCTGCTCCTATTGATGGAGATGTTTCTGTCGATACTCCCATTGCCGACGCTGATGCCGATGATAATGCCGATACTGATGCCGACGACGATGCCGCAGACCACCCCGTATACTCGGGTGAAGATGGCCCGGATAGTGATATCCAGTCGTACCCCCCCGCCGAAAAATCCAAAGGACCCCTCCGCGGTACAGACTCTAAAAGCCTGTAAGTTGCCCAGGGACGGACCAGTACAGTGCAATGAGATCCCTCTCCCGGATCAGGTACGGGCCATCCGGCGTCTCCGACTCTGGCTGGGCCCCGAGTGGACGAAGAAGAGGGCAGAGGAGCACCTGGATACCAAGTTGAAAAAACAAAAGTCTAAAGTAGGGCGCCGGTACAATAGAACGGAAAATAAGAAGAGGACGAAGGTGAATGAGCCTCCGTTGTTGGGTCCGCGTCAAACACTCTGGAGGGACAGGGAGGCTGCGGCTGCGGCTGAGGCTTTGAATGATATTTCTGAGGTAAGTTTATTGATGCTTGTACTGCGATTAATGGGTGATATTGATGAGCTGTAGGCTGTTGCGAATGAGTCCGGTGTGAATGTTGATGGTTCTAACCCGGCTGGGGTTGTTATTCCCGATGAGGAGGACGTAAGTCTCCTGATGCTTAAGATGTGGTTGGTGATGGATGATTAATTTTAACATGTCGTAGGACGAAGATTCTCTCCATTCGTATCCCACACCTGTCGGAGCCCTTGCGCTTGTTACACCCGCTGCCGCACAAGAACCCGAATTTCCTTCCTCTCCATTGTCTTCACTACCCTGCGAAGGTGATGAAGAAGCTCATCAACCTGATTTTGTTGAAGATGTGAAGATCATGGTGGTCCCCTCCCCACTGCCTTCAGTAGCTGCTAGCGAAGCTGGAGAAGAAGCTGATCAACCTGATCTTCTGGATGTGAAGAACGAGCATTTATTAGCTCCTCTCCACTGTCTTCAGTACCTCCCAGCGAAGCTGATGAGGAAGTTGATCAACATGATTTTGATTGAAGATATGGAGATCAAGGATAGGATGGAAATTTATGACGAGAAGATAGAGTTTATGATCTGGATACTGGATGTTGAAAGGGGTTTGAGATTAACTCCGCAAAAATGTAAATAGTGAAAAAATATCCGTCGTTCTAAAACAATAGCTGATCAGGATGGTGCACTGCCATGTGTTGCGAGTGTTGTCACCATTTCCTCCATGCTCATAAAAGTTCAAAGCTTTTTGCCACAGCTCTGAGTCTAAATCGGCAGCAATTATTTCGGGTAAAGCCTGATCACCCTAGAGCTAGCCCCTTCCTCCACTTCAGACTTTGAATTCCATCTCAAGCTCAAGTTACCCTCACACTCACACACCTTCGCCAACGATCACACCTCTTTGACAATTTCGTCCACAACTTCCGCTACCACCGTCAGCCCATCGACAATCCAACCTTTCGCAAACCAGCTTTAGAGTACTTAATTAAGATTACTGACTCGGAAACCGTCCCTGTAGACTGCAACCCTCACCAACCCTAAAATCCACATCAGAAGAACAGCAAAGATGGAGCACAACCCGAACATGGAGTAATACCCACAAACCCAAGCTTCCGAACCCCCCGTTACCTCCCAATTTAATGTCTCTGATCCTGCACGCCTTGTCTGGCCTAGGGCTTATCCTGGATCGATTCCTCAAGGCAAACAAGCCGAGAGTCTGGCCGACAAAAATGCTCACAACTTGTTCCAGCTCGAAATAAATGCGATGGAAGCTAAATAGTACAAGAAGATGAGAAACCTTAAAGCATTTTGGGACGCTGCTATAGCTGCAGATACCCAGCCCCGGTGTAACGGAGGAGCATTTCAGAGAGCTATGAACGAGGTTATGATGGATAATTCCATAGAGATTGTTTTATGATGATATTTCAGATGCGGGTTATCCATTGTAGGTTTGCGAGATAGGATGGATGGGATGGATGGAGATTGATAATGCTTTAGATATGCTAATACTGCTATTCAGATTACGATGCTGTATGAGAGACTGAGAGTTCGCGTGTACTTATGAATACAAACGGCTATATTACTTACTCCATAAATTTCGCACTCGAACTATATTCAACACGTACATACATCAGCTTCCTGTTAATACCAACATTTCAACACCGCTAAACGCCTCGCCTCCCCGCCTCACGCATCCCTCGGCACACCCCCCACATCCTGTATCTCCCTATCACACGAAGGACAACTCCCACCCCTAGCCCGTAACCATTCCGTCCAGCATTCATCATGCCAACCAAAGTGTCCACAAGGCTCCAGCGTCGGGCCTTCGTCTAGGGACACTTTGATATGGCAGATGTTACAGATGAATTTCGGGCCCCAGGCGGGGTTGGTTTTGAGGGGTAGGGAGGGGAGGAAGAGCTCGAGATGGGAGCCTGAGGAAAGGGAGGTGATGGATGAGGTGGAGGAATCCATTATTGGAGACGTCCGATTGACTGATTGGAGTTATAAATGTACAATGTGATTAGGTGTGATTTAACCGCGCGGAGTAGCCGGACTGAAATAAGGATGATCGGTTTCGATAGAAGATGAGATGCCGAGATGAGATTTCGGAACGATGTCTGGGTTGTGAATAAAATGGGGATTTCAATCAAATATGAAGATGTGAAGTTTGGAAATGATAACTAACCGTTGGGGGCTTAATCTGTCGATAGGCGTCACGGTTTAGTCGATCAAAGGACGCCAAGTTGAGTGAACTTCGCCAAGGAACGGGTAAACAGTATTATCCGATATCTGGGAAGCCGGTAGTGAGGCGTCAAACTTGAGGTCGAGTTGACAGAGAAAGCGTCGACTTGAACGAGTAGTGTTATCTGACTTCTGAGTGTCGATAGTGAGATGTTCGAGATAAGATGTAGGGATGTGCAAGTTGAGTGTATAGGTCCGGGTAAAAAATCAAGTTTTTAGGTGGTAGTTTCGTCTGATTTCCAGGATGGCGATAGGGAGATGTCAAAAGTGAGATGCCGGGTTCAAGTTGACGGGTTGGGAGTACTGGTGACTGGAATAGACGGTGCCATCTGCTTTCTGAGGTTGTCAGAGGACGCAGAAGCGAAATGATAGTGTCAGGTTGACTTGAACGGACAGCGTTGTCTGCCTTCTTTTGACGTGGCAATCTGTCTCATTTTATTCAAATTTCAGCTCAATTGAATCCCTCCTGTCCATCAACAAACCATGAAATTTAAGGTTTGACGAACTGAATAATAAATTGAATAATGAATTGAATAACGGACCAAGCCAAAACCCCAACATTGAAAATTCAGGTCCGAGTATGGAGTTCACAAAGTTCGCAGGAGTCCGAAAGTGTATCAGACTCGTACGAAATCACGGGAAATCACTGGACCAGTCTTTTATCCATCGCATTCCAATTCCTCTATCCACATCCTAAAACTAACACCTACCTTAGGTATACTAGAATACGATAACTCCCAGAAACCTTATAATTTCGCTTGGCGTCGCTTGCGGCTTACCAGATGTCTCTCATCCACCCACGATGACTCGATGACTCGATGAGCAACGGATCCGAGATGTCGTCGGAGCATCTGGCATCAACTGGTCATCCACGCGCCACATGTCACGTCAAATTTCCCGTGATTCGATGTGGCTTGGTTTGGTTGGGGTTGGTTGACCGTTGTTCTTAATCGATCTTACACTAGAAGCTTGGTATTACCTTAGTATTACATGGTAGGAATTGGTAACAAATCAGTATTCGGAAAGCTTAATTTGAAGAAAACGAATGAAACATCGAAACGCTGCAGCAGAATAAGTATCGTAAGTTTGCGGCGGTTAGCTAGAAAGTTTTTACAGTTTGGAGAGCCACGTGCCACATGTGGTGAGCCGTAGGAGTAGGAGGGTCTCATCCCCGTGACACGACTTGTGGCGCTGGTTAAATATAACTCATCAGCGGTAACCAATCAAACTCTCGTTACCTTTAGATTTGGAGAATTGAATGAAACATGCTTCATGTCAAGTTAAACGGATTTGGTTCTCAAACGCTCGCAACGCTCGTAGTTGTTAGCGATTCGCCGGCTGAGGATTAAACGAAACGAAACATAGTTGAGATCCTATGTAAGTATTATAAACGAAAGGCTCCAAACAAAGATCAACGCACTTGGCACATTACCCCATAGCGGCTAGTAAGTAAGTAGCACCTTTGAGATCTCCCCACAGTACTCTAAGTAGTAACTAGCAAGCTCCCTACTCTCCACAATAGCCCATGAAGGCTGTGAGCGAGGACGTCATGAAATTACTGTCCAGTGGCCGGTAACTCGCCACATATCGAAACCCTCATTTCCCACGAGCGTCGAGGTGTGGCTTGCGCTGTGCAACAACCTATCCTTCGGAGAATTGATAAAACATTATCTTCCTAGCTCTAATTTCGTTTATGGCCATATTTTGATCATCTCGCCGAGCTTTAAACGAAGCGAAGCTGCGAAGATGCGAATGGCCCTAAGAAAAGCTTGACGGAGATCACGCCACAGCTCCTTCCATATTAATAACATCCAACTGGCCGGCAACGGGCCACATGTCGAAATTCTCATTTCCCACGAGGTGGCTTTGTGTCTTATCCATCTCGCTTGTTCCGCATCTTCATTCCGAGAAACTTATGAAGTTCTAAGCTCGAGGAGCTCCTATCTCCCTTCCTATCTCCCTATCAAAGCTTGTCCAGTCCCGAAAATTATACCTGCTGTATACACAGCCCCATCCCCTGAGGAATCGATCGAGGAATCATAGTTATCTGTGGATCGCGACGGAAATTTGCTTGCTGTTGGTTATCGATAACACGCAATTGTGGCTTATGAAAAATTGAAACCCTCATTTCCCCAGGAAGCCCTAGAGACAAGCCTTGTTACTAGAGTGCATAGCTTCCACTCTAGCCTAGAGCTTAGGGCCCTTGGATTTAGGGTTGGCCTCGTTGCCGGTTGGTCGGACCGGCGTTCGCATGATGCATCAGAAATCGAGCCACCGAGCCACACCAATGCGGCGGTGCATTAGCCACTGATGAGTGCAGCAGATACTCTAGAGGCGACTGGTTCGGCACCATGATGCGTCTCCTACATACTGCATCTTGAAGTGACATCCGGAGAGGTGAAATCCGATGTACGAATAGCATCACATCACGACCATACTCGAGTGATGGAGTAACCCCCTGGATGACGGATCTGGGATGCAAAATACAAAGGCCGAAGTCCTGCGCGTGGATTTGATTGAACTTGCTCCGGCTGCTACTGCGAGTCTGCGAGTCTGTGACGAATCGGCGAATCAACTGCGATTCTGCGGCTGTTCGCGAGCCTGAGACTCTGCTGCGGCTACCCACTAGATTACGAGCCTTGGGCATTCGACACTCGGCCACTCTGCGAACCCAAATGTTGATGTTGTGAACGCGAACTGCCAACTGCTTGGATAGCGTGAACTGCGAACTCCCTACGAACTGCCAGCTACGGATTGCGAACTTTCGACACTCGTTAGCTACTTATTTCCTAACCGGTGAACCCTAGGGAACTCGGTAGTCTGCTTCGACATCTCGACATCTCGAGCCTTACCAGCGCGGCTTACCGGCTTTGCGAGCTTGCAAACGAAACAGTTCCCTATCCTCAACTAGAGAGAGACCAGCTTAGGCAGCATTCCGAGGTTACGTGGATAGCATTTCCAAGGTTAAGGTTAGGCAGCATTGTCGAAGCCGCTTCTAAGCGGGGAGTGGGGGGAGTGGGGGGAGTGGGGGGTGGGAGATGTCTGATGGGGCTTTGGGGCTTCGACGGGCTTCGACGGGCTTCTCTGCACTGGCCGTGCCCGACATTCTAGAAGCCCTAGGGGCCCCTAAGAGCCCCCTATGCAGCCCCAGGAGTTCCGGGGAGCCCACAGCCCTAGATATCATCAAAGCTTTTGCTCCGCTTCGAGGTATGATCCACTTTCGCCCTGTCATAACCCCTCGGAATCCATGATATGGCTCCTTCGGGTAGAATAAAAATACATCTGTCTACCAGCTACTCCGTTCCGTACATATGAGCGTGAGCGACGGTGACATCTGTCATCTGCACCCACAGACATCCACTCTATCCTATGCACCTCGAGAGTACCCTTCTCTTCTCTTCCATAAGGCTTCCCTAAACGTAACTAGAGAACGCCGTACGCAAGGTCGAATATCTATATCTAGAAATTCTCGAAATTTCTTGGAATCTTGGGCTTACTATCTACTGTCGGTAGATGAATCAACAAGATGAACTGCACGGTTGCTGAATTACTGCACTAGCCCTCACCTTATGCATGTTGCTTTTGTAGATGTATGTATGTACGCCGATTCGCGGGGTACCTCAAAGGCTTCCTTCCAATGTTCGAAAGTGCAACTAGAGTAGACAGATGTGTAGAGTGTGTATGTACGGAGTTGCATAAACAACGGCCGTGGGCATGCGGCATCGGTCGAGGCATTATAGCATCATAGAGCTTCGATACGTGAAAGCTAGATCATACATACATGCGGCGGCGATGCGGCTTTAATTTTACCTCGCAGCATGGAGCAGCATGCGGAATGCAACCAATGCTGCCTGCAGTGCATGCATAGTAAAATTAAAGCCGCGTCGCCGCGGTATCGCAGGCAATCGTTAGCTCAGCCTTGCCCGGAAACACTCAGCCGGGAGGTGCGGGACTCAGCCGAGTTTGGGGCTTCTAGCGCTGGCTTCCAGTTCCGCGCGTTCGGTCACCTTGGGGCCCAGCAATGCTTCGCTCAGCCTTCCCGACTTTCCACAGCCGAGTTTCTGCTGGGGGCTTCTAGCGCAGGGCTGTCCGCTGCTTCAGCCGATCAGGGGCAGCGCGGCTTTCGATCTCACTTTCAGAACTGAGACGAGGCCGTGCGTATTCCGAGGTGTGATCAAAGAACTGGTTACGATTACCGTATCCGTGACGCAATTTCGGATGCATACCGTTTGGTTTACAAGATGTCAAGTTTCCAAGTTAAGCGCAGCATTGTCCACGCGCACGTAAGGTCGAACAAAGCCCAAAAAAATGATGTCGAGCTAGATACCTCTAGATAGTCTGCTAAAGGGGCCCGCTTCTGGTGCCCTTTTGCTGACCTTTGGTTCGGCGAATCGGCGGTGACTGAACTGCCTGCGACTAATAGTACTAGCTAGCTTCTGTTAAATTGACATCTACCTCGTGCTGCATAAACGAGCTTGAGATATGCAAGACGCGCAGAAGGAAATTGCACTGATGCGTTGTCAGCCCCTTGCAGTGCCGCACCATGGGCGAGTGAGAGATGTGATCAGGTTTTTTGACGCTGATCTTTATGCAGACAGACGGAAATAATAAGATGAGGATGAATGTAGGAGAAGACCGAGGTCTGGTGATTCGGTTTGCGAAAAAGTTGCAGATTTTGCGGGTGTTGGAGATGGTACAACTTTGTAACAAGTAGTTGATAATTAACTGTCTTTTGGATGCTGCGGTGTCTCCTCCGTTGAACTTATTCCATTGTCGCCGGACTTGTAAAAGCCAAATGCTGTGAAATCCAAATTTGATCGCAGGCTGAATTCTCACTCGCCAAAGCCAATAAGAAATCAGACTTTGAATCACTTCGTTTACTTGTGAACACCCTCAGGCTGCTCTCCAGGCAGTATTGCTGCAGATGGCGACCTAAACAGCCACTAAGATTCAACGCCCAACGGCGGGGTATTGTTTTTTGATGTGCCTGCAAACGCGAGAAAGGCGATACTGGGCGTCCTGCTATTTTTGTCATCTTAAGGCTCGATTATCCTCGATTAGGCCACTAGTAACCCCTCATTCACTCTATTTTCTGCTAGGATGGAGACAATCGATAGGGATTCGGGATAATATTCTCTGGAACATACTGTATATACACGGGCGCCAATCAAGTTTCGATGCAAGACCGCGGGTGTTTCGTCCAGTGGCAGTCAAGCGGAGTGTAGCAGGTCGCACGGCGGGAATTTTTTGTTTTGTTTTGAAACCCCCGGCGATCTGCCTTCTTTAACTCAGCCAACCCCAAGACTGGTAGAAGACGAGGTCCTCCACCGACACGAAACAACACTGGACTGGCCGAGGACTGACACAGAGGACATCCAATCGGTTCGAAGCTTCAAGCCACCGGTTCGACAGTCTACAGATCTAATTGTTTAGAAGCCATCGGTCCATAGGTCCAATTATCTCGAAGCCATCGGTCCATAGGTCCAATTATTTCGAAGCCAGCCGGTCCGAGTCTACACTTTCGGATCCACACTTTCACTACCTCGCATTGCATCGCACCACTCTCGTTAATCAGGATTTCATGTCGCTGGACGCTACTAATTGCACCAATTGAAAGTCTCAAATTGACAGACTTCTCCTCCTTACGAGTGAGTGCAAACGCGCTGTGGTCATTCTGCATCGACGGTGCAGCTGCAAAAAGTTCTCGTCGAATGAAAAGCAAAATGAGAGCTGACAATCCTGCACGTACAGCTCACTGACATCCACCCACAGATCCGCCCCAAGAAGCGATAACTCCCGCTGAGTTTATCGATGGCTCAGGCACCCCGCGCGCGGACATCCCGTCGCTCACGCCCCTCGCTCGCCGCCCTTACCGATAGCGGTTACGAGCCTTCGAGCACAGTAGGATATGGAAAGAACATGCTCCCCCACTCGCTGTCACGAAACACCAGCTCTCCCAACTTTATTCAAATGGCGGACCGGGAGAAGGATCTTAGGAAGCACCTTCTGGCGGACATGTTTACCGACGGAGATGAGCGTGTACACAACCCTTCAGCAACATTACGCAGCCTCCGCGCCCTGTCATCGTTTGACGTCGACGGCGAGGCGGCGGGCGATTCTAGCGGCACCATTACGGGCAGGAGCGGATCGTCGGTCCATCCCAAGTCTAGCACGATTTCTCGAAGCGCTACTATTAGTTCCGCCTGGAGTGGAGTTAGCAACAGACTCTTTATGGAATCCGTTCTTGGCACGGGAAATGAGCAACGACAGACCAACGACTTTACTGAGCAGTTCGACCGACTAGCGAAGAAGCATGGGATCCAGCCGTTTCCAGTAGATTATAAAGCGGAACCCACCTCCGTTTCGGTGTCGAGTGCATCTCGAGAGCAAAGTTCAGGCGAATCGACACCGACTATGGGAGGGAATAGGTTTTGGAACAAGCTGCTGGGACGGACACCGTCGACGGTGGACGTCTCCAAACAACACGGAAACATGAAGCTCACACTTACGAAACGGCGACACCCGAATATCAGCGATTTGGCGGCGATTGGAAGGGGGAAACGCGACTCGTTGAAGGGAATGCATTTGGAGGACATGATTAGACTCGGCGGTGTCGCTATCTTCAACCTGCCGCTTGGATTGGCTCCCGGCGATCTGCTCATCCCGACATGCATCCACGCTGCTGCGCAGTTTCTGCTGAACAACGGTACGCAGGGGATACACGGGTGCATTAGATGCATATCTGTCAGCACGCGCATACTGACTTTACCACAGGGCTGAAGACGCCGGGAATTTTCAGAGTATCGGGTAACGTGAGCACGGTCTATGCGCTGTACGATTTCTACCAGAAGCAATTGGAGGAAAACAACAACGAGGCCGTCGTCGCGACTACCGCGCTTGCGAGGCTGCCGAGCCATATTCACTACTCGATCCACGACGTTGCGCATTTGTTCCGAAAGCTGCTACATGGACTGCCTGGTGGATTGTTAGGGTCTCCTTCAGTATTCCAGGCATTGTACAATATTCATCGCTTTGTGTATCCGGATCCGTCTTTGGGAGATGAAATGACGAGAAAGGTCAAGCCACGGATGATTGCACTTGCGATATCGTCAGTCAATCTTCATTTCCGAATTTCTTTGATCTGCGCTGTTTTTGGTTTGTTGCGGGCTATCACGTTGGCAAATGAACAGGAGTTGGAGACCAAAGTGAAGGACCCACATGAAATGTTTGCGTCAATCAAGGAGGATGCATTGGGAATTGTTTTCGGACCTTTGCTTTTGGGCGACAAGTCCGACCACATCCTTACGGACGATTTGGAGGACCGTGGTGGACTGTTGGTTTTGCCCTCAGTGGATCCTACCGCAACCGCCACTAAGCGAAACAAGAGCACAAAGAGCAGATCATCAAAACTTGACATGAGTTTCAACAAGAAAAATCTCGAAAAGACACGTCGTGCAGCAATGGTCTGCCAGATGCTTATTGACAACTGGGAGGATATTGTTTATCAGATGAAGAAAATCGATACCCTTGCAACAACAGCACAGGCTTATGATCTCCCCGCCCAAACTGGTGGAGAGTTTAAATATGTTTCAGAATCATCAAAGAAGGGAACCATGCGTGACGACATAGGAAGGACTTCGACTCTCAAGAGTCAGAAGGGAAGTAACCGCAGCGGAACAGTTCGCAGCGCCCGTCACACCCCAGCTCCTGTACCTGAGCCTGTCAAACACAAATATCACTCTATCGCCGGTCACCACATCCCTATGCCGAATTTAGGTCACAACTTTCACTCGCTTCATGCCTCGGATTTACCCGACTTGATGCGTTTCTCGGCCCGCAATTCTCATGAGCAAGAACCCGAAGAGCAACTGCCAGTTCCTTTGGTCGCAGAGAAGCGCGACATGGAACCAATGACACCCATCACCGAAATGACACCAATTACCCAAATGACACCAATTAGAACCCTGCCTCACCCCGATATCCCCGAGCCCGAGGCATCACCAAACTGGCGCGTCATCACTCCCGAACAAATGACCGAGCCCTCCACCCCCACCCGCAACACCTTCAACATTACCACCAAACAACCCGTCCTAGAGCGCATCCCCTATGATCAAGAAACCTCTCAGTCCTCCAGCCATAGCCGCAACAGTAGCCGAAGCTCCAGGAATAGATCTCCAGTCTTCGACCCTACCGCATCCCCCCCAATCTCCATCATGGCTCAGCCGGCTATTAGACCTGGCCCTCGCCGCGAGCTCGCCCCAGCATTCGAAGAATCCCCCAACTTCCGCGTCCAAAGCAACGCATCTATGCTTTCGGAAGCTCCCAGTGAACAATCTTCTCGCCGTGGTATTAGTCCCATCCCAGAATTTGAGCGTCCTTCTGCGCCAGAGCCTCCCGAGGACCCAGAGGATCCCGACGACCGCCCCATCACCCCCCGTCCGTTATCTTTTAAGAAAAAGACCCCCTCCCCCAACTTTTCCATCTACGAAGACAACTCCCCCGCTCCCAGCAGCCGGCAATCATCTCGCTCTCCGAGATTAACTCTCACTAAACCCAACTCACGCTCCCCAATCACCCTAAACCCCGGATCCGGATCAAGAGGTCCATCCCCAAACACCCTCCCCCTCTTACCCGCCACCACATCCACCAACCGTCGCCGCGCCGCCACCATAGAAAGCGATTTCGAAGATCGATTCGTCTTCGACCCAGAAGGCAAGAAAAATAATTCAGCGCTCTACGCGGAAATAAGAAGGCTGCAGCGCATGGTGGATACCAAGAATGAGGAGGCGATACAAACTAGGAAAGAGCTTGAGCTGGCGAGAAATATGGCGAATGCTGGAACCTTGAGTCAGCTCGTGAGGGAGTGTCAGGAGGAGGTTAAGATCTGGAGAAACAGGGCCGAGTGGGCGGAGAAGATGCTGAGGGAGAGGGGGATCGGTATGGAAGGCATACCCGCTGCCCCTGGCCAGCAGCAGCAGGTACCCCAGAGTTTGCAGGCGGGATTTGCGGGGAGCAGTAGAGGACCTCCTCCGGCGGCGAGGAGGGGAGCGGCGCATAGGTATAGTGTTTCCTAAGCGCTGTTGCCACCCAGGCTCCAGCAATCTGAGGAAGAAGAGAAAAATGAAGAGAAAGAAAGAAAGAAGCTTGCAGGCGAGTCACCAGTTTAGTCCCCAGCGGGTTATAACTAGTGTATAGTGCGCAGTGCGATATCACACTTACTTACATTCTACCCCAACCTTTTGGCTCGTATTATCGGTATTTCGGATGGGATTGGAATATGGTGTTTTGTTTATGGATTGGTCGGTGTTTTTGTGTTTTTGTTTTGGCGCACATGCATGGTTGTTTTCGAAAGTGGTGAAAAACCCACATATCGAGAAATGTTTGTCTTTCTTTGTAACTGCATTGTTTTTTGGAGGATATCTTGCATCAGCGGCATTGTTTTGGAATTTTGCGATTTTAACAGCATGGCATGCATGGTTTGGATGCGTTTTGGGAGGGGGAAAAGTAAGGGTACCTTTTTGGGATATTGGATATTGGGCATTACAGTAAGAGGAGGAAGAGGAGGACGAGGAGGACGAGGAGGATTGGATTGGTATTAAGAGGAGGAAAGCTTTGCGAAGCACGGTATGGAAGGATTTCAAAGAACAAGAAAGGTTCAGAAAGAGGAGGGTATGATACGACTGGTAGTGGTCTGGATGGATTTTTTACGGGTTTCCTTTGTCTCTATTTTCGTTTTTCCTTGGTTACGTCGAAAGGTATGAATTGCATATGGTGTTAGGGTTTTATGGTCATGTATGAAGATGGAATGCTTTTATTTCTTAGTTATTAGTTGGTAATTTTTATTGGATACCTACCTACCTACCTCTATTTTGCGGCTTTGTGAGGGAGGTTAAAAGTGATGTTTGTGTTTGCGCGGTGTGATGATTCATGGGATGAGGAATGGGCGAGATGTGAGATATCATGTTGCGGCGAAGCTCGACGAAGCGCTGCTCGGAAGCGAGAGTCAGACCCTGAACCCTAGTTATTTCATCCTACCATGGTAACCGCCGTTCGCTATTAGTTTAGTTTGCTGTGTCTTGACTCGCTTGCTTCGCGTGCCTCGCTTACCCCCGGAATCTCGCTTGATTGATACGCTGCATTGTTTGCTTCTTTTTTTTTTTTATGGTCATCCATCATCCTCCATGTTTCCCCCAACCCAGCATCGGAACAGTAATGAGACAAGCGAGACTTCAATGCATTTGGGATTTTATTCAACTAGAGAATGGATTTATGCTACAGAGCGGTTATTACAGAACTTCATTGAGGACGAAGAGGTTGAGAGGAAAGCAAGTACCCCTTCCTAGAAATAAGTAGGACCCTTGGTTTTGTCAGAAATTGAATAAGCTTTACACCAGTCCACTGCATGTGGATCACCCTTAGAAACGAGCTCCTTGAGCACGCGTTCGTGCATAAGACAGCAAGATTTGCCATTCTTCTTACCCTCCAGAAGCGGAAAGAAGTACATCATCTCGGGCAATGACAAGCCTCTCCCGTCCGGAATTCCGTTCAATATACGGGGAACCAATACCCCATTATCGAGTTGAGTACTCAACCATTGTGAGAATCTGTTGCCGACTTTCATACGGGAGTTCTTAAAGTACCCGTGCAGAAAGAATTCTTGCTGCTCTAGTAGAGCCCTATGGAGTTCTTCCTCGGTTTCGTAGTCGGGATGGGGAAGCGCGGCCATTTTAAGACATTCCCAAGGGTCGTTCAAATGCTCGGCTGGATCCTCCAGATAATATTGTCTCATGTTACCATCTCTGTCGTGCATATTGTAAGGGCCAGCTGGATCGTAGGAGAGCTGGAAGTTGGCGATATTGTGGGTCCCTTCTATGGCGTTTTCGTCAGAAGAACTAAAGAGTAAGTCTCGGTCTAGCAGGATCGATGGGAGACATTTGAACTTACTCTAACTCGTCTCCTTTCTCTTCTTCTTCTTCTTCTTCCTCGTCCTCATGTCCATCATCCTCCATATCATGATCCTCTGTCTCCTCGTGGTCCTTGTATTCCTCGTCTTCCGCTTTATTCTCGGTCGTGTAAGCCATGTGGCCGCGATTGGATATCTCTGAATCTGACATGAAGTGTTATGTTAGAGTTTTTGTACGCAGTTGTTGTCACTGAGAATGGTCAGAAAGCACAGAAAAAGATTAAATATGGCAGTTGTGATTAGCCAAGACCTATCTAAGTTTTATATGTTGGTCGTAGACTCGTGGTTTAAGGGGGTCCGGCTCGCATGAAGTTCTTTCTCCGTCTCAAAGTCCGATATGTGGCTTAGCATTGTAATGTAGAGTACTCACGATACCCAGTAAGCCTGAGATGAGGTACATCACCGAACCGCAGCTACTGGGAGCCTCAGATACAACGCACAGTTACTAAGGAGGTTCAGCACATGAGGCTACTGCGGGAGGTATGTAAGGGTTATTTCAACCTCAAACACCTGGTAAAGAAAAGGCCACTGTCTCGGCGGCCGCTGCAGGCTTGTTACAGGCCCCAAGGGCACCTCCACTGCCACATCAACCTGCACCAAATCTTTCTCGTGTGAATCCAGCCAAGGTTTAATATTGTTAGTGGAGATCAATGTAGTCTAGCGCGGCTCTGCTTGGCGTTGTGTAAACAGGCAGAGCCGCACTAGACTTGATCAATGCACAGTTCCAGTGCCAAGCATAGTTACCTTCAACCTCCTTGGTAACTTTGCTTTGTATCGGAGTAGATGCGGTATCTCTTCATAAGTTCATCTTCACGACCGGTGTTATATTCATCGGAATCATCATGGAGGGAATCACAGTAGTCGAGCGAATCATCTCCGTAGCCATTCTAATCAAGACTAGTCTTGGGGGTTTTCTTACAAAAGAGTTTTCCATTGACAGCCTGCTTCTAACTAAAAATAGGTAGGTCCCTTGCAATCGCTGGCAAAAAACCTTCGCGAAGGATCGCCCTGGGTATAGTACTCCCTGAGCACGCGTTCGTGCATAAGGCAGCAAAATCTGCCCTTCTCCGTACACTCAGTAACCACAGGTTCGTACACGTCCTCTCTCAGACACTCCATCTCCCACAACATACGCGGAACGAATACCCCATCCTGCTGTCGAGTACTCAGCCATTGCCGGTACCGATTGCTGACCTCAATGTCGTTTTTCTCACAATCCATCACAAAGTGTTCCTCCGTATAGAGAGCCCTATGGAGCTCTTCCTCTGTTTCGTAGCCGGGGAGTTCCTTGTAGTATGATCTCTCTACCTCATCGAGATAAATTTGCTCTCTGTCACCATCGCTGTCGTACGTGTCGTAGGGTCCTGCTGGATTGTAGGAGGACTTGAAGCCGACGATGTTGTGGGTTCCTTCGGTGTTGTCTCCGTTGTAGGAGCTAAAGAGTAAGCCTTGGTCTAGCAGGACAGGAGAATATTGAATTTACTCTGCCTCATCTCCCTCCTCATCATCCTCCTCGCCCGCCGCCTCTTCCTCCTCTTCCTCGTCCCCTTGCTCAGGCTCCTCGTGCTCCTTGCTATCTTTGTGCTCCTCATAATTCTGGTGTTCCGTCTGTCCCTTAACCGTGGGGCTGCGATTGGGTGTGATTGACTCCGCCATGATGTTTGCTGGAGTTTTTGTGCGCAGTTGTTGTCCCCGAGGTTAGTCGGAAAGTCCAGCAGGCGATTAAATATGCCAGGCGTGGCTAGCCAAGATCTATCTAAGATTTATACGGTAGTCGTATTTTTCGAAATTGGGGGGTTCTGGTTGACCACAGTGGGTTGAGTTGAGATCGTCTGAGATGGCGGCTGACTCGCACATGATCAGCAGTTATTACTAAGCATATTGCCAGTGATCAGAAGCCTGATGAGTATTTAAAACAAGTGTCGAGGCATGACGTTATCCTCTTCAGAATTATCATGAAGGGAATTATTGTCGACAGAATCATCTCCATGAGTAAGTAGTATCTTCGTCCTGGGAATCGATGTTGTCATTGTGGAGGTTATTGTCGTCGGTATCGGTCTATTGGTTATTGCTATCATCTGCATTACTCTCGGCGTTATGGCGGTTGTTATCGGTGCTAAATCATCATGAGCTAGAGGTAATGTTAATAAATGAATAGTGCGTGCTCAGAGTATCAGGTCTGACTCTTCCCGGACAGTGGAGACTCCCATCGCGCTGGATTGCTCTTCCATACTTGTTGGATTCAGGTGTCGGCCTGTGAGATGCATCGTCGACGCGTACTGCGGTGTGAAGAGGAGAGGTGGTAGAGTACGGTACCAGAAGAAAACTCCTTGGGCAGCTAGGGCGGCGGTATTATCCATCCCGCAGGCATTGAAGCACAAATAAGTTAGCATTTACCCAGCGGGTCTTGACAGATGTACGTTCATATTCGCTCTGGTCTTACATTTACAATATGAGTTGGAAAGGTCGTAGTTACTAGTGAATTCATGAGTTTCTGTCAACTACTGAGAATGGTGATGAGTTAGCTCAGTTCTCACGCAGCGATACACGCAGAATTTATCGTACCGCTAGCCTACGGACATATATACTGATGACGTTTGACAGTTGTGTAAAGCTTCCCAAGAAATTTCGGAGAAGCAAGGTGGGGAAATTCCTGTGCATAGGAGTTTGATGATTATTCTTCAGAATAGATTTACTAAGAGTGAGATATGATGAACGGAATCACTCGCTCCGGTTGTAGGGTGCGTGATGTCAGCATTCGTGGTGCTGTATGATATGTGAGAGCGATTGATCGACGCTCCGGATTGAAGAACAAGACAAATTCAAAGTTCTCACTATCATACACCGTAGTACCGCATCTACTCATTCCTAAGGAACGGTCCTAGATGTCACGTGCACGAGCCCGAGGCATAAGGTAAAGCTTCTTTCAACCTCCAATATCCCGGGAAACGAAAGACTACTATCTCGGTGGCTGTTGCATATCAATTTATACAGCTAACAGTTGAACAGGCCAAGGTAACAAAGCACAAGAGGACCTCAACTGCTGCTGGTCAAACGGCCGCATCTCGGCGCTCAAAGAGAATGAGGTAGACGGCGTGTTTGGCTGGTAGTTGTGGGGATGGGGATTGTTGTTTGCTTTTGTGATGGGGAAAAACGGAATGTGGAGTGGAAGAGATACTGTAGACCTGAATGCAATGAATCGTGCTATCTTCTGACATGCATAAATCGTAGTACAGCATGTATAAACCGTGTCTATTTGCATGTTTAGAATTATGTCTATTACGCGTTTGAATCGTGTCTGTTACGCTTTTAAACCATGTATTTTACACTATTCGTTTTACACTATTTTTACATATTCTCGAATGATGTGAAAGATATGGTCCGGTGATAAGTAATCCCGGTGGTCACATGCGTGCAGAGTTCCGAAATACGAGATGCCTATATGAGATCCTGTCTAGCGGCTCTCATACTTATTCTGTCAGAATTTAGCACAGTAACTGTTTTGATATCCTTTTGTAATGCTTGCTTGATAATGGGCAAAGTACGGGATTGAGTGATACGCCATGAAAATCTTCATTATTTCGAGATACACGTGATGTTGGTGACTCACATAACACGCGAAACTCAACACTAGCGCCATCACGTCTCCCCAGAGAACGCGTCTCCTCGCGTCTTCCCAGCACTCCACGCGATTCCCCCGCTACAACAGCACCTAAACATCTACTATGGCGACCAAATGGAGGCCCGAAGACGACGAGATTAACGAAGAGGAAGAGGAGGAAGATGTCACCGTATGTCACTTTTCCGTAGCTCCGGCCCCAGCTCAGCTCAATTCTACCACCAAATTCTTCCTCGACTTCGGCGTTTCCTTCACCCTATCGAACACCATAACTGACTTCACTAGAGATACCAAGACCAAAAAGATGCTATCCTCTTCGCCATCCATGTCACTGACAGCATGCTCATTGAACACAATAACGATCCACAAAACCTCGAGACCTCCGCCGTGCGCACCGCTCTACAATGTGCCTACTCCATTCTCCAAGAGCGGATTATCTCCAACCCCAATGACATGATGGGGATATTATTATTCGGTACCGAGAAGACACGATTCAACGGTCACGGCAGCTTCAATAACTGCTATCTCCTCATGGACCTCGACGTGCCGGACGCTGCATCCATCAAGGAACTCAAGAACCTGTTGGAAGATGAAGAGGCGTTTGAAGAGCTGATGGTGCCGTGTCAAAGGAAGGTCTCACTGGCGAATGTTCTCTTTGGGGTGAACCAGATCTTTACAATAAAGGCGCCTAATTTCCAAAGTCGGAAGTTGTTCCTTATTACGGATGAGGATGATCCACATGCGAATGATAAGGCGATGAAGAATTCGGCGATTACCAGGGGAAAGGACCTTTATGATCTTGGAGTACAAATTGAGCCTTTCTTCATGAACAATCCGGGCAGAGAGAAGCCGTTTGATACCGGAAAGTTTTATGATGACATCATCTACATGCCGGCTCAGGACGAGGAGGATAAGCCATTAGCTATGACTGTGAAAGGAACAACAAAGTTAAAGGATATGGTCTCAACAATTCGTTCCAAAGCGACATTAAAGCGAGCACAATTTTCGATTCCCCTGGAGCTAGGTCCGGGAATGGTGATAGGAGTAAAAGGCTACGTCCTCTTCAAACGCCAAGAACGAGGCCGCTCCCACTTTGTTTACACCAGCAGCGAAAAGCCCCAAATCGTCTCCGGCACAACAACCCTTCTCGCAGAATCCACCGCCCAGGTCGTCGAAAAAGCACAAACTAAACGCGCCTACAAATTCGGTGGCTCCCAAATCGCTTTCACAGAAGAGGAAATGAAAGAAATGCGGAACTTTGGAACACCAGGAATCCGAGTGATCGGCTTCAAACCTGCCTCGGCTATTAAATTCGATCATCCTATGGGTCCATCTCAGTTTATTTATCCTGATGAAAAAGATTTCATTGGGTCTACGAGAACTTTTACTGCACTTTACAATAAGCTGATGAAAGATAAGAAGGTAGCCTTAGTCTGGGCTATCACGAGAAAAAATAGTTGTCCGATTTATGCATACCTTTCCCCCAGCGAGGAGGTCCGGAATCCTGATACGGGAGCGCAAACGCAACCTCCGGGATTCTTCCTAATCCAGCTACCGTTCGCAGACGACGTACGACAAAACCCCGAGGTTGTTGCATCCAAAGCCCCGGGAACACTGATCGATAAGATGCGTGTCATCGCCAAAACCTTGAATATGCCGAAGGGATATGAACCCGAGAAATACCAGAACCCAAGTTTGCAATGGCATTACCGGATTCTGCAGGCAATTGCGTTGGAGGAGGATATGCCTGAGAATCCGGTTGATAAGACGCTACCGAAATATAAGGCGATTCATAAACATGTCGGGAAGATGGTTCTAGAATGGGGGAAGGAATTGGGGAAGGTTTCGGGCGGTTTGTCGGGCGGGACCGAGACGTTGAGAGTCGGGACTAAGAGGAAGGCGGAGGAGGATGATGGCGGGGTGGGGAAGAAGGCGAAGGCGGCTGTGTCGACGGCCATGCCACCGAGTGATGCGGAGAAACATGTTAGGCTGGCGTATAAGCAAGGTGCTTTAGCGAGATGTACGGTGCAAATGCTGAGAGGTTTTTTGGATAGTGCGGGAGTGGAGCAGAAGGGTAGACTTAAGGCACAGTTGATTCAGCAGGTTGAGGAGTGTCTCCGTAAATAAAGCGGGGGGTTGGTCTTTTTATACCCGTAGATTATGTGTTGATTATTTGACTCACGATAATGAATTCTTTCCTAGGAAGATTATGCTTGCCTATCGTACAATAGATGAATTGAGATTCCCCGTCTATCTATGCTACATTGAAAACAAATAACTCCGTAACCAAAAACACCCAACTTTTAAAACAACTCAGAAAAAAACTTGCCCATACGCATCTTGACTCCCTCCACACTGATCTTCGGCCGGACATCAAGGTAGAATGAAACTCTCTCGGGCTGTTTAGGGTCCGACTTTCCAGAGTAAAAGTCGATGACGTATTCAATCTTTTGTCCGCAACGGTCCACAGTCCAATCGTGACGATCAAACGGCGGGTGGTATCCCATCAAGGTGAAGAACCGTGCCTTGGGGGTCATCTTCTGAGAGTCTCCCGAAAACGAAGCCAACTTGGGTCCTCCACACTTTTCACTACCGTAGCCCTCCTCCCACTTCTTGATCTCGGCCCAAGCACGCTCGTTCACAGCGTTGTGGATAGGTACAATTGTCCGCATGTCCGCTGCTTTGGGATCGAATGCCTTCCTCTTCATGGCATTGAAGAACATCTCTTCTGAAGGGTAGATCCAGTTTCCGGTGGTAGTGCTGATACTTGCAGCTGTGTGTTCCGAGTTTGAACCGTCCATGTTTGCCCGTGGTATCGTGGAGACTTCTCGGACCTTTCCAAGCCCGGGGTGGTTGCTGGGCATTGCCGGTGATGTAGCGGAGGCAGCGGCAATCTCGCTGCTGTCACAAGACTTTCCGGTAGTGGCGGTTTTCGGGGTGTCATTGGAGGCTAGGGCTTGCTGGGAGAGCCATTTTGCGCGCGCTGTTTCGTCGACGGGACAGCTTTCTTGGGCGGTGGAGTTTTCGGTCTTTGCGGGGATCGGGTGAGGGGCAGTTCCGCCGCCGAGGCTGAATAGTGACGTCCAGCGACTACGAGCTGCCGGGTCGACAGGACACGAGGATTCGGGTTTCGTCGAGTCGGTCATGTTTGTGGTGGTGGTTGTCGCGGGGTTGGGAGAATTGTTGCTGGATATACTTCCGGCTTGGCGTCGCGTGTGGGGAGCTTTGGAGGGGCGGACACGTGGGGAAAGCCAAATCATATAAAAGGGGACGCCCCCGTTTGCCGAATCCCTTACAGCTTCAATTGAACTCGGCATCGAAACACTTAACCATAAAACCTTAATTCCTAATATCTACCATCGAATCAGCATCGAAAATGGCCGACACCAAAGTCTACACCGCCTCCACCACCGCTCCGGTCAACATCGCCGTCATCAAGTACTTTCCCCAAACTCGAAATTCTATCCTACCGTAGCTGACGTCCCAGATACTGGGGCAAGCGCGACACCAAGCTTAACCTTCCTACCAACTCTTCCCTCTCCGTTACCCTTTCCCAGGACGACCTCCGCACCCACACCACCGCCGCCTGCTCCAGCACCTTCTCCACCGACACCCTTATCCTGAACGGCGAGTCCCAGGACGTCTCCGGCGCAAGACAGCAGGCATGCTTCCGTGAGCTCCGCAGCCTCCGTGCTGCTCTCGAGAGCGCCAACTCTACCCTTCCTAAGCTCAGCACTTTCCCCCTACTCATCGTTTCCGAGAACAACTTCCCTACCGCTGCCGGACTTGCCTCCTCCGCCGCCGGTTTCGCCGCTCTCGTCCGCGCCATTGCCAACCTCTACGAGCTCCCCCAGAACCCCACTGAGCTCTCCCGCATTGCCCGTCAGGGTTCCGGATCCGCCTGCAGAAGTTTGTTCGGTGGTTACGTCTCTTGGGAGCAGGGAACCGAGACCGATGGAAGCGACTCTCTTGCTCTCGAGGTTGCCCCCGCTTCTCACTGGCCCCAGATGAAGGCCGCTATCTTGGTCGTCAGTGCAGCAAAGAAGGGTGTTTCTTCTACCTCCGGAATGCAGGCTACCGTTGCTACTTCAGAGTTGTTCAGCCACCGTGCAAACGTTGTCGTTCCCCAGAGAATGGAGAAGATGAAGCAGGCTATTAAAGAGAGAGACTTTGAGACCTTTGCAGACCTCACCATGAAGGACTCTAACCAGTTCCACGCTGTCTGCCTTGACACCCAGCCCCCGATTTTCTACCTTAACGATGTCTCCCGTGCGGCTATTCGTGCGGTTGATGAGATCAACAAGAAGGCTGGAAAGAAGATTGCTGCTTACACTTTCGACGCTGGTCCAAATGCCGTTATCTACTACCTTGAGGAGAACGAACAGGCCGTTCTTGGTGCGTTGAATGGTGGTTTGGAGGGTGTCGAGGGATGGAAGAATGTTACTGCGTCTGCAGATGTTTCCATCGAGGAAGCTTTCCTCCAGCCCTTGAAGGAGGGAATCACTCGGGTTATCTTGACCAGAGTTGGTGAGGGCCCTGTCCGTGTCGAGGAGTCCCTTGTCGATTCACAGGGACAGCCCATTCGCAAGTAGATGTTTTTTTTTGGTTTACGGCCGTTTTGTTTGATGTTGATTTATGTATGAGGGGTGATATACCAAAATGTACAGAGGGATGCAATAATAATTTTAAGATTAATTACGGACACGAGTGATATCGAATGGTTTTCTGTTTGTCTTCTGTACTTCTCGATTCTTGGATTTGTAGATATCTAGGGGAAGGTGAACATGTGTTGGTGTTTTGCACTTTCGAGTCTACCCCGCCTAAGTGTATTTTGTTACAAACCCCAACAGTCACAGAAACCCAAGCCTCTGCTTATCAGCCTATCAGCTGAAGTTAGGGCCTTAGTTCGGGGTACATTTTGTAGGAACCCGATGTTTAGCTCCTCGGTATCGGTATGCATTTCTGGATATCATTCGCCCTACGAATCTATGATACCGCCTTTGCATCCTGCTTCGCCTTCTCCTCCAAGAACCTCAAAACATTAACCGCCTCCGCGACCTTCCGCCCATCCCAAACACCATCTACAATCTCCTTCATATCCTCGACCATTTCCTTCGCCCTCTCAATCGCCATTTCTTGATCCCCCGCCATCAAAAACCACATCCTAACCGCCGGGGCCCTCTTCCACTCCAAATCCCACCTACGATCACTATCCATCACAAACTCTACCACCTCCCTTGCTTGGCTATCAGTTTCCGTGTGATCGCCATCGGGAGATAAAATCCGTGGTAGACGCGATAGAAGAATGGTTTGTGCTAATGCAACCTGTGGGGTTTCGGGTAGCTTCAAGGGGAGCTTTGTAAGGGGGGAAAAGATGCTGTAGAGAAGATGTTAGATGCTGTTAAGTCGTCATGGCTTGACAAGGTCTGGTAAGGTCTGACAAGGGTTGACAGGACAATGAGTTGTTCATGAAGCGAGGAGAGGAACATGGGACTAGACTTAATCGTCGGAATACTAACCGGCAGGTGGCGGCAAAGTCAGGAGGTGGAAGAAACCATCGCTGGACTAAGGATGCTTCGGCATTTTCGGGGATTGGTCCATCGAACCAGAAGTTCAGGAAGGTTTCGGCATCTGTGGGGGTGAGGAAGAGGGCGTCCATCGCGGGGTTGTGGTGGTGTCGCGGAAGGTGCCGGCAAGGCTGAGGTGCCGCACTAGATACTACGCTATCTACAAGCGAGGGTGGGTTAGTGTCTTGGTATTTGTAGACCTAGAGACATACATACACGACTAACTTTTTTTCAGATATGCATATATTGGGAAAATAAAAATTAGCACGCCAATTCGAAGGCTCAACACGCAAAGTTAATCCAATGGTAGCTTAGTTAGAAGTCGTAGTGCTGAGTTTGTATATGTGCCCTCCACCTCTCCAGGGTCTGGCTTGGCGTGATAATCTATTGTCCCCAATTGCTAGCAACAGCAGCCCACAGAGGAATAAGAAGTGGGAATAAACTCTTTTGGGATAACAGAACCCCTCTAAAGTCTTACTCTGGCAGTTTTAGTTGCAGAAATTCAGTAGTATCTACCAATTACTTAGTACATGACAGGGTTGTTGCGTCCTCCCATAAAGAAACTAGTGCACGCTACAAAATCATTAAATCTATGTGGTTTAACGCTGCTAGCGCTAGCAGTGTACTCAGTTAAAGAGATAAAGAATAAGTGTTAGCGCGGGCTTTAATGCAGTACTTACTTCGGCATTAATGCAACATGGAGTATGTATGTACATGCTCTGAAGGGTGTTCTGTATCCGAAGTGCCCCCTTCTATGCATGTACCTTGCATAAACACGCTGGTAGTCTTGGCTAACATCAATTCTGATTCTCTGAATATGTAAATGATTTACTAGAAACGGTGGCATTAGAAAATGCTACTTAAGCTCGGGCTCTTCCCCCGGAGATTCTAGTAAGCTTTAGCACAACACCTATTCGACACCTTCGAAATGTATTCTTCTTGGGTCATTGGTTGGAAAATACCGGCTCGAATCTGGGGTTTCTATTTCGTTTGTAAGTGCTGAAGCCTTCAGATTTCTCTATCCAAGAACTTAGGGGCCTTTTTCTAACGCTATCCATTATCAAAGCCATTCTAGCAGCTGTGGCAAATATATGGTTCTTTTATTATCTCAACGGA
This sequence comes from Pyronema domesticum, assembly GCA_024516145.1. Taxonomy (NCBI): domain Eukaryota; kingdom Fungi; phylum Ascomycota; class Pezizomycetes; order Pezizales; family Pyronemataceae; genus Pyronema; species Pyronema domesticum. The sequence continues at coordinate 451,802 of JAJJXL010000034.1, forward strand.
CAACCGGTAAAAACCAGCACGATACCACAATCATGGGTATCGACTATATCAACAACCTTCGTCCTGGTTTTTCGAATATGCCTGGGAATATCTCTTGGCATAACTTATACTCAGAGAACTTGGCGCGGTTACCGAGAAAGACCACTGGATTTGGAAACAATCGAAATATTGCATTCTGTTCTACAGAATCCGCTGGACGCTTTCGGATTGATCAACACCTTACCGACGGAGTTTTTGTTTACGCTAGGATGTTTCGCCATTCCACTTGGTTTAATCCTGGTACCAGGAAGTATTACAGTCGCCCCACAAGAACAGACAATAACAGCACTGTTCGATGTACCAACTTTTGATCCATCCTATAAAGAACCAAAGATACCAACAATCACACGTTCGATAAATGTATGCTGGAATGGAGGAAACAATATTCCAATTACTCTGCGGCATTATAAGCTACACCTCGTAATGTCACTTACACATCATTGTCTCCACAAGCTTTATTTCGAGGTCATAATATATATATATAGGTGCGTGAGATAGAAGTTTGTTTAAGTACCGCATCTACGCGTTCTTAAGGAAGGGTCATCATAAGATGGATAACCCCTTGTCATCGGCTACGAGTTCAGTGCCACACTAAAGGTATTAAAGCTTTGCTAAATCCACACTGAACAATGGGAGGAGTATCTCCCGGACGCTGATTGACGTTCAAATTGGACCTCTGGAACTAGCGTCCTTTAGCATGCCTCTTCAGGCAATCTCCACATACATTCCTCAGGCGGGTCACCTCCTTCAGACCCCTGCTTTCTATACAAACAAGACGCTAAGTTTCGCGTGTTCAACATGAACGTCAATCGGCGTCGGGGGGATATGTATCGAAGCGAAAGCTAATTCCTTGAAGTGGCCCAATCGCATAGATAAAAGCCTCCGCTAAACGAGTGCAGCTTAGTGGACAATATTCATCTATGCAGTCACCGTATGGTACACATTGCACATACTCCATTAGTTTTACCGGTCCTGCTTTCCAGTGCAGAAAAATACAAAACGTTACAATTGACGATAAAGAAGGTGAAAGTAATGTGAGTTTGTTTGAGTACATTAAGATTCCAGACGGGCGAAATTCAAGGTACTGTCGTAACCGTTACAGTTACAATTACGTCGCTTGTGATAACGGTTGGAAACGTATGGGAGATGACTGGAGTTGTGCTTGGTACATTAAAACCATAAAGATAAATTTGGACGTACATCGTCAGATCCGCCACAAGCCCTGCAATGTATAACTTGGATGGCGACATATCGATCCAACGTCTCCTTTACAGAAGGTATCCAGAGTACCGCCACTGAGCTAAAACATATACGTCCAATAGATCCTGAAAGCATATGGGAGGATTCACCTGTTGCGCCGTCGGGGGAGTTTAAATATGGATATTCTGCAGTAAATAGAACACCTGTTCTTCAGGCGGTTAATCGCACTTTTGCCGAGGTCTTCGTCGATTATCAACTCCGCGCGGTTTACGATTCTTTGGTATCTCCGCTGAGGGGCAGTGCCCATGACAAAGATAAGTCATTTAAGTTGCATCTCGTGCTATGTTCTAACAATTTGCTAATGAGAGAGTTCACAGGCGACTCTGGCGCTTTTACTGATCAGACTATGATACTTGATACTTTAATGGCACGTCCTAGAGAATGAGTGGATTACCACCACACTGGTAGAATCTCTAGACGTTATGAACCCGGGGACCCTTTTACTGTAGACGGAAATTTTAAACGCATCTACTTCGATATTTCGCCATCCATTATTGAAAAACTTATGATCAACACTACCATAAGTACATGGACATTAGGGCGATGGAATGTGACAACGGAGGCAGTGGTGTCCGAATGGGTTAACACCTGGAAATTCAACCAAGAACTGATTGTCTTTATATCATTCGGCAGTTCATTACTACTGGCACTGGCTTGCTTAATTATCGGAACGAAAGCTCTAGCACAAAATGGAGTTCCGGTGGAAAGTGAGAGCTTTTTACAAGTTTCTGCCGTAATGAGCGGGGCGGATGACGACCTACGGAAACCTTGGCTAGTGATTGTCTTAGAGGAAAGCACAACTTGAAACTGATACTGTCGAAAGAGAAGTTTATTTATGGGGAGCTGAAAATGGATGGTGATGTTAATGTTAGAAGAGCAGGATTTGGGCCGTTTATGGATGTGAAGAAGCTGGATAAGAACACGCAGTATGGGTATTGCGAGGGGGTGTAGGAAATCATATACAAACGTCGTTTCATTTGTAATTATTCGAAATACTGTATAGAGAATCAATTGGTCATGTATTTATCATGGTTTTTTTCTAGACTCTAGAGAAAATAACGTTGCCGACGTCGACAAGTATTGGGAATTAACATGCGGCGCTCTTAAAGAACGTTGGCGTTAATCACGTCATTAGCCGTTATCCATGGCAGTTCAAACGGTTGCTGGCGAAGATACTTTAGAGATGTTGAAGATAGAACTAAAATGTGAAACCCTGAGTTAGATATATCGTGGTTAACTTACGGCGCGCAAGAGCTCAGTCTCGGGGATTTGCTGACACGCGAGACTCTTGGCAATGAGGCTAACTCAGATCCCCGCTAGAGACTGCTAGTACTTATACGGGGACTCCGCAAACTGTAACCCCGTCGAGGATACATATTTATCAGCGTTCATCGTTTTACAAAACAAAGCCCTCCGTCATATGAAAGGTGCTCTCCGGAGCCCACAGAACCCGCTCTAACTACAGCGACTGGTTTCTTGGCATCTTTGCGTGGTAAAACAATTGGTCTCACAAGGCTGTACAAATTTCAAAATGGGTCCTGAGCTAATCTGAAACATTTATCTCTAAGCGACCGTACCAAGAATGGGCAGTGCTGACTCGAGGTGACAGCCTAGATGGTATCGGTGCCGGGGACTTTCACATCAGCCGAATCGAATGCGTGAACTCATTGGTTGTTGCCCTGCATGTTGTGTCAAACTACAACTACCCTGTACGGTTTAAGATTGATTTGACGTGAGATTCACCGGAGATCGGCGTCAGGACTACTCTATGTGCATGTCTTTGACCGGGATCATCATTCTATCGGTATTCCCTACCAATCGGAATACGGTGGCGTTTATTCAAGGCTGAGTCTTTACTTCAAGGAGAACACGTCCAAATCATGCTATGTTCTTCCGGTCTCAATCCCCGAGAGATATATGTGTGTAGGCAGACATCTTCATGGAGCTTCCATCAAATGTGGGGCCCAAATGTGGGGTCGGTATCCCCTGCTAGGGGAATTTTAGTTTAGTAGATCCAAATTTAGGTTGTAACCGCCTTAACTAATGCAGCACCTCAACCTCGCAGAGCCTGGCCAAGCAGAATGGCTCATACAAATCTACATAACAAATGCAAGATGCTAGAACTTACTCTATCCTGGTCTTGGTGTTTCGATAAGCGGTATCACTGTATTTATACCCGGAGGTCCCTCACTGTATGTAGAATTTCCAACAGGGGATTTCTCATCATCTTTGCAGAATGTATTCCATATGGGGCATTGGTTGGCAGACTCCAACATTTATAGCATCCTTCTATGTGCTAGGTAAGTCAAACATTCTTCTGATGATTCTTTATGTCTGACAAACCCGTGTGGTTTTACAGCGATTGCCCTTGCTACCGGCCACTATGTCTTCTTCCGGTATCTTGATGAACTGCCATTAAGCGAAACACTACCACAATCATGGGTATCTAGTATATCCACAGCATTTGTCGTTACATTCAGATCATCTCTCGGTGCAGCCCTTGGAACGGCCTTTACTCAAAGATTATGGCGGTTGTACCGTAAACGACCGATGCGACTGACCACCATCGATCTCTTGTACACCGTCCTTAGAAACCCACTAAATCTCCTGCGTCCTAGTCTCATCAGAAACGCTAAGCTTGAGTTTTTATTTGCACTTGCTTGCTGGTGCATACCTATCATAACCATCTTTCCGCCCGGAGGAATCAGAGTCATATCGAAGGCCCAGACCACCTTGAAATTATTTGATGTACCAACATTCGATCCAACATTCAAATGGCCAAAGCCAAACCCAGAGCTATCGCCTGGAGCTCAGAGACTACTAAACCACACAGCCGTCAGGCAACAAGGCTTGTTTAAGCTCGACGATGATGGTAGTTTTGTGTACGTTCTTTTGCACCATATTTACTCGCCTAAGCTAACCATGAATCCTCAGTACACCAATACCTGAGCTCGCATCGCCCGTAAAACAGACGTTGCTTCGTGGCCAATACCTCACTATTCCATCTCCCTGCGGCGCAAATTGCTCCTACTCCTTGAACTTCCAAGGACCCGCTTTCAAATGCAAAGACGAGGGTATCAAAATGCCGAATAATTTTGACTACATGTACTCATGGGTCAACACAAGTCTGGATAACGGCGTGTACGACTATGTTGCTTCCGAAAATTACGACAGTGGATGGCCATCAAATTCACCAAAGAATTACACCAGTGATATAATGGCCTTCAGTCTGGGATACTCCTTCAATGTGTCATCGGGTAGCATGAGGGATTATGCAGGTGTTCGTACCATCAACTGCACGTCAATGCTCGCGCAATACCACGTAGATGTGTCCTTCAACAACAGCATTCAGAGCACAAAAACGAGGCTCGAAGATTTCAAACTCATGAATGCCTCCACAGTCTCCAGACGTTGGGCGTTTATATCGTACCAGGAATTACCGATTGAGAAAAATATGAACGAGTTCGACTCCGACCATTTACCTGATATATTCCCCGGTGGCCACGCTGCACTCTTCATGGCAGCTCAAAGCCGCGCTATCCGAGACGCAGTTGTAGAACCTTTAATCGGCGATGTCAGAGGCTTCAGTATGTTCTCTCTCTCCGTTACCATACTTTTCTAACACTTATCTACTAGGTTCCGAAAAACCCCGTATCAATAAGACCTTAATCCTCGAAACTCCCTGGAGTCCAAATGCAAAAAGATTTCGCTGGAACCCCATGGGAATCAAATCTGACCCGTTAAATCTGACCATAACTCCCGCTTTGATTGAGGAAATGTTAATCAACGCAACTCTTTCGACTTTTACATTGGGGTATTGGACGGTCCCAACGAATGCTACGGTGGATAATTGGATCAATTACTACAGCTTTGATAGAAGGATCTATGTTCTTGCCCCCTATGCCAGTGCACTGGTTGTAGCGTTGGCGTTTTTGTTGATTGGCGCGGATGCCTTGGTGAAGAATGGGGTGCCGGCGGAGAGTGGGAGCTTCTTGCAGGTTGCGTGTACGACAAGTGGAGGAGGCAATGAGACGCTGGAGAAGACCCTGGCGGGTGGTTGTTTGGGAGGCGATGTGAATATGGATAGGGGAATGAATGAGCAGAAGTTTGTGTATGGGGAGTTGAAGACGGGTGATGCAGGACAGGGGCTGGTTAGGAGAGCCGGGTTTGGGCCGGTGGTGGAGGTGAAGAAGTTGGAGAGAGGGGCGCTGTATGGCGTTTATGAAAACTCGGAGACCTGAAGGGTTCAATGAATGTGTATTATTACTAGATGTGCTTGATGATTGTTAGCGACTATAGATGATTGGAATTCATTTGACAAATCTATCCGAGTAATGGCGCTTTAGAAAGTCGCCAAAGTGAACCATGTCACGGGGCTATTATTGAACCCATAAACCGTGAGATCTGCCAGCGATTTGGTATTACTAAACAGGGCCCAACCCCACGTCTATTCGCTCATCACCTAGCTGAAAGGTGACATATTCGAATTATCTATTACCACGACGACCCAATCTAGAGTACACCTACGCCAATTGAAGCATACCAACACCAACGTACGGATGTCCGTGAAAAATCATACAAACATATCAACATTAATCAAACCTCCATTTCATCCTCTAATATCCCTTCAAGATCTTCCTTTCTAAACGGAGCCCACAGTATTTCAGTACCCTGGGTATCCTTTTTACTGGTAATCATTTGATGATCCTGGAATCTATAAAATATTTAGCAAGTTATTCATAAAGTAACTTGTGTTGGGGAAAAACATACTCCTTCAGCAGCGTCCTAAAAGCCACATCATTACTACAAATAAACTCCCCCATAGCCCTCTGATATAGCACTCTATACTCCACTCCATATTCGCTCGCATCCACCTTCCTCCCCTTCGCCTTACCCGTCCCCACACCCCCATTATCATCATCCATCATTGCCTGCAACTGATGACTAACCAGAATCCTAAACAACGACCTCGCATTACTCGGCAACGACGCAAGGACGTATTTCACACCCTTAGTGCCACCAGCTCTTCCTGCTCCATCCACCAGCGACAACACCTCGTCCGCGGGAATCTCAACAGTGTAGGGTTCAAACGTCGTAGCATCATGCCATAAGAAGTTGAACTGCGAGACTCTTGCCGCATCCCAGAGGAGTGGAGCTCGGATATGGTCTATACTAGCAACTAGGCTGATTTTGGGGTGTGCAACCAGCCTTGCGATGGTAGCCTGGGATCGCTCGTTCCGTAGGGCTTCGCCATCAAGATTGTGGAGAATGATGGTAACTTTTCGTGCATCGGGCTCGTCTAGAAGGGATAGGATATTGTGAAGGATCTCGGTCATGCCGACACCGAGACGGGCGTTGTGGTTTGTGCCGAGGAGAGCGGTGGCGAGGGTTGTGAGGATGTCTTTGACGGTGAGACCGGGGAGGTAACCGTTGATTACTACGACACTTCCGGGATGAGTGTAGACCTTGGATGCGAATGCCCCTAGAAGCTTGCGTTTAGAACCGTAGCCGTAGAGAAGGATATTGAAGCCTTGAGAGAGCTCAAAGACCCATTGGCCAAAGCTATCGGTGTGTAGCTGGTGGAGGTATTCTCTGTCCTCGACATGATCGGGGGGGTGTGAACGTAAGAGATTAAAGTAGGAGCTATGATCCAGCTGTGAAAGTGAAGCAAGAGTCGCGGTAGAAGTCTGCTGTCGTGTCTTCCGATTCTGGTGGAAATAGGAATCCGGTCCTTCCAGCGTTGATGGCGGCGGTGTGATCTGTCTCTTCTGTTTTGGTTTTCTCCCAGGCTTTCCTTTCGCCAGAACCTCTTCTTCTTCTGCGGAAGATTCATCCGACCCTTCACCGCCGTATATCCGCTGTACTAGATCTTCTTCTTCATCTTCGCTTTCCTCATCACTATCCCGACGATCTAGTAGTCGCCGCGTGCTTTTCCGTCTCGCGCTGTGGTCCGCATTCGTAACTACCGATGGTGGGGATACCGCAGAATCGTGGAATCGTACTCGGTCTGTTCTTTTCGGGGTTGCGAGGTGGGAGTCTTTCAAGATTGCTTTTCGAGGTGACGGTGATGCTTGACCGGCACGGGAGTCTTCGGCGGTGCGGAGTCGGCGTTTACTAGGGGTTTCGGGGGCGACAAGGAGGACGGGAGGATTGATATTCGCGGTGTTCGTACGTGTCGAGCGGGTTTGGCGAGGGGAGGAGTCGGGGGAGGTTGATTTGCGTTTCATTACGGCGCGTCGTGGGTGGTGTGCTGAAGCTGCTGGGAAGACGCGTTGCTGAGATGTTCTTGGCCGACGCGCGAACTGATAGAGTACTCTAACGGCATTGGATCATGAATTGTCACGCATCACGGGATTGGAGGCGAACGAGGTTCTTGTATTTTATTTTTATCGTTTTATACACATGGAATTTTGTTTGAAATTAACTACAGAGTTTGGATGCAATAATTGTAAAGAGTGACACAGCACTGCGAGTGATGAATGGTGAGAGATTCGATACAACTTACAACTTCCACCAAACAGCAACTTCCCTCTCATCTTCCACAATAAGCAACAACCCTACATCCACCCCCACCAATACTGATAGAACAACTACACCATTTCTTTCAGTTATGTCGACAGACAGCATGACATCGCGTTCCACGCGACCCCCGAATCAAGACGAGTTGCCGGCCGAGATTTCCAATGGAGTCGACAACATATTCAAGTACATTCGCCAGGTGAAGGAAGAGAATGGTGATCTTAAAGCGAAGTTAGCAGATATTAAGAGGAAGCTTGATGATACACGGGCAGTAGTGGAAGAGAACGATTGGCTTTTCATCTCTAATCGTAGGTTGAAGGAGGAGAATTTTCAGCTTAAAGAGAATTTGGCGGCTGTTGAGTGGTGGGCTAAGGATACAAAGAAGATAGATCATAAGAACATCAATAACCTCCAGGGACGGGTGAACGAGTTGGAGGAAGATAATGCTCAGCTTAAACGTAAGTTGGCAGGTGTTGAATGAAAGATTAAGTATATGCAGGAGAAGAATTTGCAGATTGGAGATCTTCAGGCACGGAACGAAGAATTGGACAAAGAGAATGATCAGCTTAAACTTAAATTGTCAGGTTCTGTGGACGGGAAGCCCAAGAATACGCATGGGATGAAGAGGAAGATCGAGGAAATCCAGGCACGGAGGAAGGAATTGGAGGAAGAGAACCGTCATCTCAAAGAGAAGTTGTCGGGGAGGGAGTGATGGTTACGCCGGTGGTGAAGAGGCAGATCCAGGAACTCCGGGCACTGAAAGATAAATTTGATGCAGATATTCGGACCTTTCGACTGGAGAAGAGAGACATTTGTTAGCTGAAGGAAGACAACGGTCGGCTAAAGCAAGAAAATTGTCAGCTGCAGGAAGAGAATATCCAGCTTGGAGAGATTTTGGTGGCAAGGATGATGGATCATCCGGAGATGAAGAAGAAGCTGGAGAACTCCCGGCACGGGAGGAGGAATTTCTAAAACAGATTGAGATCCTTCATCTCGAGGAGACAAACAATCGTGAACTGAAAAAAGAAAATGGTTATCTTAAAGAGAAGTTGGCAGGCGTTGAGAGAAAGGTTAAGACTACGCAGGAAATAAAGAGAAAGATTGAGGAACTCCAGGAACGAATTGAGGAATTGAAAAAAGTACATCACCACATTAGCCAGCTGAAGAAAGAGAATAGTGAACTTCAGGTAGAGAATGATCAACTGAAGGACGATAATCGGATCTTTCGTTTTAAGAGGACAGAGATTCGCTAGTTGCAGAAAGAGAATGGTCGGCTTGTCAAACACGCTCGTCATTACAACGAAGAAAATGATCAGCTTCTCAGCCACACTCACCAGTACAAGAAAGACAACGATCGGCTTAAAGATAAGTTGGCGACTATTGAGCAGAAGGTTACGGACATGCAGCAGATGGAGAGGATGATTGTAGAACTTCAGGCACGGAACAAGGAATTGGACAAGGAGAACGGTCATCATAAACTTAAGTCGACAGGTTCTATGTCCGGGAGGCTTACACATGCGCTGAAGATGAAGATCGAGAAATGGAAGAAATTGGAGGAAGAGAATGGTCAGCTTATCAAACACGCTCGCCAGTACATGGAACAAAAGGATCAGCTTCTCAACCAAGTTCGCCATTACAACGAAGAAAATAATCAGCTTCTGAGCCACACTGACCAGTACAAGAAAGACAACGATCTGCTTAAAGAGAAGCTGGCGACTGTTGAGGAGACAGCCATAGAACTTCAAGCACAGAAGCGGCAATTGGAGGAAGAGAATGGTCAGCATAAACTTAAGTTGACAGGTTCTGTGGCCGGAAAGCTTAATGATACGCATGCGATGAAGAGCAAGATCGAGGACCTCCAGGCACAGAAAAAGAAATTGGAAGAAGAGAATGGTCAGCTTAAAGAGACGTTGTAACCCTAACCCTAAGCGACTGTTGAGCAGAAGGTTGCGGATATACAGGATATGGGGAGAAAGATCTTGAGTATCACGGTACGGAAGCAGCAATTGGAGGAATAGTTAGTACCAAATCCTTCGAGAAACTTACAATTGGAATTCGAGGATCAAACTGAACGTCGATGGCTATTTTTTCAGAATTGAGGTGAGTCAGATCAATAATGAATTGTTATAATAAGTATTCTAGGTTGGTTAATTGGAACAACGGATGGACATGTTACCATTATCGATAAGATACGGATCCACATTCGCGGAGAGGACGTTCTTGCAGCTGACTGGCCTGATTCAATCAACTTAGGCTCATCCTTGTAATGGTACCATGTGTACTCATAGCTGTTTCAGAAATTACTTCTCTTTAAACTTTGTAAAATAAAGAACCAAAAATCTTATGATTCCACTCAGTTGTCAGTTATCTCAACGTCAATCTTTTTCTCTTAACAAATCCCAAATTCCCAATTCTCAATTCCTAACCTCTCTATTAAATTTACCTCCGGTCCCACACAACCTCCAAACTAAAAGTAACCGTACAAGGTCCCCCATCACTCCCAATTTGTGGCCCAACATACAATCTATACTCACCAGTCTCCTTTCCATAACAACCCATCCACCCGCCAGTCCACTGTCCCATTCCCAAGAACTCCCTGCCATCTACCGTGCTCCTGATCACCGCCCAAGAATCCCAAAGCGTTAATGCTGGTGTGGGATCACTCTGAGGATCACCTTCAAGAACAAAATACATCGGAGTCCCGTGGGTTGGGCGGAGGTATCTAGCGCGGGAGTGTCAGTAATCAGTCACTAGTCACTATTCATCACTCATATTCGAGCCGTGGGATCGGCCAGGTGATGTCCATCCAACAAAGATGAGCCCAACCATGGAAAATTTAAACAACAAGGACATTTCACTTACACAATATTCCCAGGCGCCATAGCATCATGCAACTTCCCCCAACCCTCTTGTCCAGGCTCAGTACGATTCCCATAAGGTTCAATAAACCCTCTCCACGGAGCTCCCGGTGTCCTCGAGAACCCCAATCCAGTTGTTACGAAGCCTAAGGTGTTGATTGGTGCTGGTGCCTTGGTGTCGGCGCGGAGGCGGAAAGTTCTAGGATCCCGAGGTGGACGGGGGTGGTCGGGGGAGGAGTGGCTGTGGTTTCCTGGATGCGAGGGTCCGTGTTCGGAGGTTTGGCCGTAGGTGGAGGATTGTGACTCGGTGGGTTCGGAGAGAGAGGAAACGAGGAGGAAAAGTGATGAGAGGAGGGTGAAGATTGTGAGGAGATTCATGTTGGCTGAATCCTGATTGAAATTTGAGGGTTGAGGGTTGACTGGCTGGCACTGCTGCAGAGTGAGTTGTGTGATTTTAATTCTTGGGCCAGACTTGGGGGTGATTTTATACACAAGAAAGCCAACCGACGGCGCAGAGATACATAGGTATAAGCGGCATAGGGAAACGTCATGATATGTGGTGTATCTGTGTAACGTTATCTCGTACACGGAAGCTGTCGGATGGATCTTTGGTGCGCCGTAACCGGGGATGGCGAGCGTTGGAGATCGTGGGAAGATATTGGACAATATTAGCCCAGATCCAGGCTAGTCGATTCGGTTATCCCCGTTGATTTTGAGAGTAACAGGAATGTCAGCTGATTATGAATGTTGAAGGAGATCTCAGATGAAGCTTGTACTGCTGAAATGGTAATCATGAGCAAGAGAGTAGATTAATGGCGACATTTACAATCATTACCGAGGTATTTTACGAGGCTTGAATCCATGCAAACAGTGATTTATCAATGATGAAAGCGGCGTAATGATCATGATAGAAGTTCGTTGAACGTCATAGTCGTTGTTCCGAGCCGAAGGTTATTTTTACGCTTCAGAGTCATTGGTACAGTTCCAAACTTCAACTCCGGACAGTGAAATCAAGCTTTTTGCACTTATTTGCCGAATGGTAGTGGCAAGCCTTTTCTAAATATAGCAACATTACGGGACGTCGTGGAAGAAAAAAACGGTCCAATGAACTTCCGAGACTTCCGGGACATCACCTTCCGAAAGAACTTAAGGACAGTTAGCAGCGAGAATTCAGCTCGACTGAGTTCTTTAGTATGCATGGCTATTGGAGGTTTAGCACGTATTCACAAGTCATTGGAAAGCATCTCGTCGACAACTCTAAGCAAAGGTATCTTGAATTTTTTATTTTATGTATCCTTGACCATAATCCCTCAAAACACACCCAATCATATCGATCATTATCCATTAACCATCGCGCATAAAAATCAAAAACATAAAAACATTCAAGTAAACCAGGATATCATCAAACCTAAAGCTGAAGCCTGATAGTCTGGACCTCAAAGGCTCTGAGCGAGACGCAAATCTCATGGTAAGCAGTTCCGTTGATCTCAATCTCGGAGAACTTGATCTCCTCAAGGTCATCCTCAAGAATGTTGGTCTTGTAGACAGCCTTAACAGGAAGCTTAGTGCGTAAAACAGTGCTCGCACGACCTCCCAAACTCTCGTACATACGGAGGATGATGCTGGATCCCTTCCTGATGGGGAGCCCACCGACGGAGATGGCCTCATCATCCTCTCCGCGTTTGACGACATCGAGGATAATGCTAGACTCCTTCTGGACACTGACAGTGTTGAGGAAATCCTGTGCACGAGCGGTGTCGGCACCATAGCGGGAGTGGTAGACCTGAAGAGGGTTGTTGAAGTCGGAGGCAGTGTGGACAGTGGACTCGCCAACAGCACCCGAGTGAGGGTACATGGCATAGCGGAAGGAATGACGTCCCATATCAGCGTTTCCGTCGGGAGCTTTGGGCGAGCGAATGAGCGACAAGCGCATGGTGTTTCCAGCGGTGGCAAATCCGTACTTGCAGTCATTAAGGATTGAAACACCAAAGCCGTGCTCGGACAGATCAGCCCACTTGTGACAGCAGACCTCAAACTTGGCCATATCCCAAGTGGTGTTGTAGTGAGTGGGACGTCTGATGGCACCGTACTGGGTCTCGTATGTAGCCTCGGTGTTGACAACATCAACAGGGAACTCGACCTTGAGGAATTTCATGGTCTCGCGCCACTCAATCTCGGAGTCGAAAGCAAGGTAAGTTCCAGCACCGCCGATAGCAGCCTCGAGGGAGATGGTCGTCTTGATCCAGCTGTTCTCGGAAATCTGGGTCTCGACCAATAGCGCAGCGCGAACAGGTCCGGCCTCCAAAATCGACACTGATCCAGGGTTAAGCTCCTTCCTTGTCTCAGTGTGGTAGACCTCAACGTCCCAGGCCTGCCAATACAGAGGCTGGTCGTCGAACATGACGAGCTGACCAGCCTTCCTGCCCTTGGGGATAACCTCGCGGTTCTGAGGAAGGAAGATAAGGCTAGTGACGATTCCATTGGATACAGTTGCCTTCAGGAGGTCGTTCTGGATAACATAAGAACTGTCATCGGCCTTCTTGGCAGTAACAGCAGCGCCCGAAGAAAGAACGGTCGCAGGGCTTCCAAGACCATAGGCATCACACTCCGCAACAGCGTAAACGGTGTCGTTGTCAGCAGCCTGAGAGTAGTTTGCGGCAGCAACCTGTCTGGGAACCTTAATGACTTCTGTGCGCTTCCAACCATGAGTGTTCATGACAACAGCCTGGGTACCGGCATCGGGAGTGTTAGTCAAGCCGAGAGCATCGGTGGCACGCTTGATGATATCCTTTCCTTTCTTAAAGAGGGTTGCATAAAGTCTGTCGGTGTCGCGGTAAACCATCTCGATACAGGTTCCGGGCAAACAGTCGTGGAAGTGCATCAAGCAGATGTCCTCCCACATGTCATCGATATCCTGCTTGGGGTAGGTGAAGGTGGGTACACGAATACTTGCGTAGGTGGCCAACATCTCGAGATCCCTCATCATGATCTCCGCACGGCGGTTGCTCTTCTTGTTGTTGCTCTGGGTAGTGTAGGTTCCACGGTGCAACTCAAAGTAAAGTTCTCCGTACCAAGTAACGAACTTGTCACCACCCGCCTCCTTCTTCTCAAGTCTGTCGAAGAAGTCGTCAACTGAGTTACCCATGTGGACCTGAACTAGGTTAGTAAATATCATTGCGTTGGAAAGCTCAGTACATACTCTGGGCAACAAGCCAGTCTTGTCACTCATTCCTCTGCAACGTCTGAGCTTCTCGATCTGCTCCATGGTAGGTCCTCCTCCACCATCACCCTTTCCGAAGACAAGAAGCGATGTGTTGTCCTGGTCCAAGGACTTGTGCTTCTCCATAGATCGCTTAACATCTCCGAAATGCGCTTCGGCAGTATAGGTCTCACTGGGAGGCATGTGGCAGAGAACCTGGCTTCCGTCGAGGGAGATCCAGTTAAAGGTGGTGTGTGGGAAAGTGTTGATGTTATTCCATGATAGCTTCTGGGTGAAGAATCGGGTCATACCAGCCAGTCTACAAAGCTGCGGAAGCTGGGCACTGTAACCGAAAGTATCCGGAAGCCAGAAAGTCTGACATCTCGCACCGAAGCGGCTCTGGAAAAAGCGCTGCCCAAGGAGAAACTGACGAGACAAACCCTCTCCGCTCGGCACGTTGGTGTCGTGTTCTACCCAGGAACCTCCGATGTACTGGAACTTGCCCTCGTGGACCTTCTGGCGGACGCGTTCGAAAGTCTTAGGGTAGTACTTCTCCAACCATTTGTACTGCTGGGCGGACGAACAGGTGAAACGGTGCTCGGGGTACAAGTCCATGAGCTTGCACTGGGTGGCCCAAGATCGGGCAACCTTGCCTATGACGTCATCAGTATGCGAATGATATCATGTGCGGATAAGGATAGGTACGCTTAGTCTCATCAAACGGCCACAACCAGGCAGTGTCTATGTGACAGTGACCAGTTCCGAATACCAAAGGATCAGTGCCAGTCTCATAAACCTTGGGACTTGACACATTCTCTCCAATGTACTTTGCCGCGATCTCTCGGCACTTAAGGACGCTCTCCTGGTTGCCAGGAATGAAGGTGTTGACAATGTCATTACAGACTTGGGTGGCAGCATGAGCTTCCTAGACAAGCTTTTAGTATTCCAAGAGCTCGTTCTGGCTACGAATACCAACCCAAGAAGTCGCCGGGAATTCCCTGGAAGCATCACCGATGATCCAGAAGTCGATGTAAAGACCCCAAGCCTCCAAGTTTGGCGCGACGATATCCGCCTGCGAAAGCTGGAAACTATTAATAGTAAGCACATATTCCCATATAGCCTAAATTCGGGAGTCTCGCGTTCTGTTGGGGTTGGGAGGCTGAATGATATCACCAGGAGCATTTCCGAACATCCCGTTACACGCCATCTCGACATAGAAGGTGTGCGGCTTTCCATCAGTCTTCCAGGACTGAGGGAAGATCCACTCGACTCTCTCTCCACCACCGGTGAGACCCTGAACACCCTCACCATCCTCCGTGTAGACGAAAGCCTCCGAGTTGCTGTCCCAGTTGAATTGAACCCTCTCCTGGTCCTTCATTCTCTCGGGAACAGTGATGGTGATGCGGAACCAGTGGGTGCTCCATGACGGACCGAAGCTCTGTCCCTTTGAGGTTGGCTTGAATTTGTCTATTCCAGTTAGCTTTGTCCTCCATAAGGTCTGGCTAGGAAAACAGACTCTTAATAGCCTCATGGAACAAGGGTCTCGCCAAGTCCGGGACAGAGTAGACCTCCATCTTTACATAGTCCCCGCCAGCTTCGCGGTCCGAGGTGAACATAGAGCGAAGGTTGACTTTCTCATACTGTCCGGTAGCGGTGAAGTTCTTGATACGGTCCTGGTAAATATTACGGATCTGGGTACCCTTGGGGGTGAAGTTGAGTTGAGGGTAGCCGTTGTCCTGGGGAGTGCTTCTGCCGCCACCTCCCATCTTTCCTAAGAGCTGCTGAAGGGGTTGGGTATTGGGGATAAGGACGGAGTCGTGAGAATGCTCGCAGTTCGCGTGGTCGTGGGAGCTATGCGGGGAGCTCTGTGTAAGTTGCATGAAATCACGAAGAGAATGAAGGTGTATTTAGAGCAGAAAAAATATGGAAGAACAGGTGTAGATAAAGACAGTGCGGGGGAGCAGGGGTGGTCCGATGGTGGGGTGGAGCTATGGAATGTACGTCTACCAGGCAGCTCTAACATCGGCCAGGAACGCGAGAGGTAGATCGAAGCTCTAAGCTCCACAGAAGCTAGAGAGAAGAGAGGGAGGAATCACCTCGCCATTGCGATAAACTTGGACTCGAATAGTTGTGTTTCTGATTAATAGTGTTATTCAATTGAAAATGCGGATGAAGAAGAGACCTGAAAATGAGTGATTGCCCCTCTTCTCTTTATAGCCATTTCAGAACCTTGAAGCTCTGCGCAGCTGGCCGGTTGCTCTCGCACTCCCCGCCAACATGCCAGCCTGGCTTGGCAATTATCATGCACGATGTGTATCAGATGCCCCTCCCCCACACACCATAAATTAAAACATCGACATCGAAGGGAAAGATCATGCGCTGCCATGAACGCGCACTCCGAGGCGGGTGGTCTAGTAACAGTGCCTGACAGAACGGGCCGGCCGATCAAGGCGTGCCAGGTAAGCACTCAACAATTCTCCTTCGCCTAGGAGGATCCACCTGTCATATGCCTCGTTTTAATTATCCGTCTGCGTCCGCTTGATGTTGAACAACGGGTATACATCCGACCCATGGGAACCACGAGATCGCTCGGGGACATAGTTATCGACAGATGATCTAGAATAATCATGAGATGTAGAACAATCAAAGAACCTCCCCAAAATGGCATGTAAATTCCGTTCGATACATAAGTCATAGATCAACAGATACATCTCAATATAGTACCCAAACCTGTTACGAACCCCGTACACTCAATACATGGTCACAGATCAACACATACATTCCACAATAGTACCCAACATTCACGCGAACTCCGTTCATTCTAAGTACATTCACACTCATCTTAACATTTTAAATCCAGAATACATGAGACCAGCGCCGCAAGTACTAGCAAAGAAATTCGTGTCTATCTATAACCCAAATCTAACCCTCTCTAAACTTTTTTGCCGCAGCCGAAAACAGGCGAGAGAGAAATCGGGCCATATGAACAAACAGCGTCAGAGTGACCACAACAAAAGACCCTTCCTGTACCAAAATCCCAAAAGAACAAAACAACCCGCAAGGAAATGAAAATCAAAGAAATAATAAGAATGCCGACATAAAGAAAAACTTTTACACTCCTCCAGCAGCAAGCATCTTCTTCCTGAGGTGGTTCTTGTAGGCAGTGATGCTGCTGTCCCATCTGGTGACAGTGCGGTTCTCACACACAAGAATGTCCTTGGCGATCTTGTCAAGAAGTCTGCACATGATGTTAGTAACGATCTTCATCAGAATCACCCATATGGAACGACGTACCTGAAGTCGTGGGAGACAACGACGACTCCTCCGGAGAAAGCGTTGATAGCGTCAGCCAGCGAGTCGATGGTGGGGATATCGAGACCGTTGGTAGGCTCGTCCAACAACAACATGTTGGGTCCCTCGATGGCCAACAAGGCGAAGACGATTCTGGATTTCTGTTTCAAAAGTCAGCCTGACCGCCAAACATTTAACCATGCGCGGCAAAACTCCAGAGACAGCGGTAAGCGGAAGAAAGTTCCATCCCAGCCACCGCTGTCGCCTGGAGAATTGCAGAGTGCGCCAGGCAATATGTGCTCACCTGTCCCTCAGACAAGGTTCCGATCAAGGCAGTCTGGGCGTCTCCGGTAAGGCCGTACTTTCCGAGCTGCTGTCTCCAGTACTGGTAGTCCTGGGAACGGTCGGAGTACTTGTCACGAACGAAGTCAAGAGCAGACTTGGTCATGTCGAGCTGCTCAGCGGAGTGCTGGGAGTAGACACCGAGCTTCAAGTGAGTGTGACGGGAGACGATTCCTCCGTTGGGGTTAAGAGCTCCGGTCATGATCTTTAACAAGGTAGACTTTCCAACTCCGTTAGGTCCGACAAGGGCGACACGAGAGTCCATGTCAATTCCCAAGTCGAGGTGCTCGTAGAGGTTGTCCTCGGACTTTCCGGAGTAGGAGAAAGTAACGTCGTCGAAAGACAAGACGGGGGGAGGAAGCTTCTCGACATCGGCGAAACGGAAAGTGAAGACCTTGTCCTCAACGACCTTCTGGATAAGACCATCGGCCTCCATCTTGTCAAGAATCTTCTGACGAGACTTAGCCTGCCTGACCAAGTTGGCGTAGGTACCAGCGGAGGCAATGAACTTCTTGATGTGAGCAATTTCCTCCTGCTGCTTGGCGTACTGCTTCATCTGGTTGACCTCCTGCTCCTGGCGGGTCTTGTGGTAACTATCGGACGAAAGTTAGTACGCGTTTCTCCTGCACGCACCCAAGGTAGTACATACGTGTCGTAGTTACCTCCGTAGTAGAGGAGGGTCTTCAATCTCATGTCGATCATGTTGGTACAGACTCCGTTCAAGAAGTCCATGGAGTGGGAAACGAGGACAAGGGTGTTGGGCCACTTCTTGAGGTACTCCTCCAACCACACACAGGCCTCCAAGTCCAAATGGGCCGTGGGATCGTCGAGCAACAAGAGAGAGGGCTTGACGAAAAGAGCCTTGGCAAGGGCGACACGCATACGCCATCCTCCGGACATGTCCTTGGTCTTCTTCTTGATGGTGACCGAGTTGAAACCCAAACCAGTGAGAATCAAGGAAGCACGGGTAGCGAAAGTGGAGGGGTCCATCTGGTCGATACGCTGCGGAAAGTTAACAGGAGAAGCAAAAAGTGAGTATACTACAATTTCATACCTCGTAAAGGTGGTCAAGCTCAGGGCTCTCTCCACCGTCGCGCTCGACGATCTCCTCAGCCAATCTCTCCAAACGGGCAAGCTCTCCCTCGGCCTGCTTGACGACGTACTCGAGAGCACTAAACTCGGTGGGTTCGGCGGGCTCGTTCAAAAGGTACAAGTCGATGTGGTCGGGGATGGGGAACTCGCGGGCGGCCAAGGCCATGAGAAGAGTGGACTTTCCACATCCGTTCTCTCCGAGCAATCCGTAACGACGTCCGAAGTTGATCTCGATGGTAGAGTCGTTGAAGAGGACCTTTCCGTGGAACACCAACGAGGCGGAGGTGATCTTAACGTCGCGAGAAGCTTCCAAAGAGGACAAAACTCCAGTAGTGACACGGTCGGAAAGACCAGACTCGTCCTCCTGCATCTTCAACTTGAGGAGCTTGGCCTCAGCAGCGGCAACCTCATCCTCGGCGGTCATGCCCTTCTTGCCCTTCTTGGGCTTGAGCTCCTTGCCGGAGGCGGCGGCCTTCGCAGCCTTAGCGGCCTCACGCTTTGCCTTGGAAGCGGAAACAGACATTTTCGGTGTATCGGGGTATTCGTGTAAAAGTACTGAAAATTACGATTAAGTGGGCGACTGTAGCGAGCGTGTCTGCGAAGCTACAACGTAAAGAAAATCCTCGTAAGGTGTCGTGAAGAAGAACCGTCGAGGGGGGGGTTGTCGACTGGTAGAAAGTTGAATGGTCGAGAGTGGAGAGGTGGAGGGTGAGGAGGTAAGAAAGGACCAGTCTTGACCAACTTTTTTTTAGTCAACGTGGTGCGCTGTGTGGCGGAGAGGGGGGTGGGGTTCAAGCTTTCCGTCATCCGTGCAAAAATACACAAATTTTGTAGTGGCTGGCTCTAACTAGCTTTTAATATGGGTTTAAAACGATTCAAGCATGTATTTAATGATTTTGCCAGTAATTGTTACATTTGTCAAGAAGAAACACTGCATGAGTGAGTCGAAATGATCGGCGGCTCTCCAAACGCCTCAATTCTGAAGTCGGTTGTCCTTTACTCCGGTTGCACATTCCGACTTCAGCGCGATTTGCAGTGCGACAGACCTCTACTATTTTTGCTTACAGCGTCAGATTTGCAGAAGATCCAAGTTGTATTGGTTGTTTCTGCAGGTCGTGATATGCCCGGTAGCCTTCAGTATCCACAACGCGTTTTTGACTATTTTCTATCTAGGCCTACTCTAGGGCTCTTGACCGGAAGAACACGTTCACGATTTTGAGAACTGACTAATCAATCATACTGGCTGGGGGAGGGCCAGCACTTGGCGAAGGATTCACACGGTCCAAGGCTCACGGCTCAGCCTTGGAGTAGAGTAAGCCGCATCTCACCTGCTTGGCGTGTGGCGAGAATGCTGGCACGGAGAGTTACACAAGAATATGAGTTTACAATGCATGAAGACTGGACGAAGAATGAGGCGTAGATTATCGTCCCTCAGATGTACGGGTTTGAATTTTGTTGGCTGGCGATAAGTGACTTTTTGATTATACTGGCGGAGTGGGGTAAACAGACCCAAGTGGCGGTGATGGAAACAACGCGCCTTCTGGGTTGTTGGTTTCATGGCTCGCGGTGGAGCCGTGGAAGAACATAACAAACTCAACAAACGCCAAAAGACTTCTCGAACCGAATGACCCATCGGCTTCCACAAATCGTCGGCCCGATCGTAACATCTTTAATTCTACTGGCTAGCCTTACGGATTCTTCTCCGCAACTTCTCCGCACTCCGCACGCCACTGGACCAGGCAGACCAGGCAAGCCCTACGACAGGGCTATCGGCCCGACCGCTGTACTTTAGGCCTTATCTAGCCTGCGGACTGAAACGCCCCGGCATCCAATCCCCGAGCTTCTCTGCTAAATCATCAGTCTATGCACTCGGTTTCATTGAAGAATTATCTGGTGTGAATACCAAACGACTGATGTGAGGTGGCGGTTCAACGCACGCGGACGCCGGTGATTCTTTAGTCCGGTGTTGTTGCGGCGAGGAATATTCCGTGATGCCTACTAGTTTCTCCGGTGACCACTACAGCTCACCTCATCGCAGATGACTGCCAGCAATCAAAGTCTAAAGCAAAGATGATGGTTAACGTTGGCTCTGCAGAAGCTCGGGAACGATTGTGCTCGATGATGATGGGCAGGCCCAGAATTATGTACTGACCTTCTAGACTGCGAAGTATTTTCTAGACTCTTCCTGATCCTCGCCCTCCTCGAATCTGGACTACTGCACCTAAACTCTGCTCCTCTGGAGATGAAGGACAAGTTCTGACAAACAAACAACCAAACGGCACTCCTCGGCCCTCGCATGTTTTGTTTACCACCGCCGATCACCCCGAACCACCGGGAAGCAAAGTCCTTCATCCAATCTACCACCGCTGCCGAATTCGTTGACTTCGCCTACCATGCCCCAACACCTGCAACTTCATTTCACAGCATATGATACCTATCCTCTGCGAACTGCTGATCAGTCATGTAAGTCATGCTTATGATTAGGCACCTCGCTTCTGTGCATTTACGAACCTTCATCTGCTCTTGGGATCATCAACTGCAAAGACTGCAACCTCCCGAAGTACATAGGACATCCGCTCTCGGAACCCGGAACATCAAATTGAGGATGTGTTACATAGATATGACAAGCAACAACGGCACATGGTCTGTGGTCTGTACATACATCAAGCTGCGGGGTACAGTTTTTGCGGGCGGCGTTCCTGCCCTACCTAAGGAACAGCTACCTTACATTGATTAGGGGTCCACAGATGCTGTGTTTCTCGCTAGCGAGCTTGATTGTGGCCTATGGCCTATGTTCCGGGAGTGCACTTTTACTTTTTTACTTTCACTCCTCAAACAACTCCTCGCAGCTAGGGAGCTCAGGCCTCGTTAAAGCAATGCAAATGTGAATGTGATGAAGATCATAACACCCCATCATAAGAACTATTTTATACAATTTCTGCAGGTAATACATTTGCAGACTGTAGACAGCAGGTGTAATTTCCCAATACCTGAGGATAATTTCAATTTTCGGGAGTTTACAGCTCTCGCTTCTTTCTAAGGTTTAGATGTCTCTGATTATCCGAGATTAGATGAACAACGTGATATGGTGATATGACTGATATCTTATCTGCGAATAATGAATGAGGAATGAGGAAATTTTAAGAGTGAAACATTGAGACCAGTGGGACATGATGGGGTCGGAAATTTGTTTAAGGAACGAAATGCGGGAAACTAGTGAGTTGTTTAACGAAGTAGATTGGACGGAGAATAGGTAGTAGATTAACGAATTTGTTATTCTTCTACTCTCACGGGAGGCCAGGGATTAAGGAAGAATCCCCGATCAACTTCGACCACTGGCGAACTACCCCTCCTATTCCCGATCATGATATAGGTGTGCTGCGTGTAAACAAAAAACCGTTATTCCGTCGATGACTCCATCGGACCATGTGCTCACGCCATAATTGCTTGCTCAGTCTCAGTTTGTGGATCATGATCAATCACATTTCGTTTTTCCAGACATATGAAAGCAGTTAGGTAACTTAGGTTCTGTATACTTTCGTTAACTTTGTGACACTCGTGATACACTCTATCAATCTTTTTGCAGCTATTGTACAACCATAGCCTTGTACGAAAAAATGGTATCCCTTACTGATCTGTACACACCGGGATACTCGGGTACCAACATCATTGTCTCGTTTCGGGGTTCATCAACTCTACGAATCTGCGAACGGTGATCCCTTACTTCCCAATTCCAATGGTGGATATTTGAGAAGCTGGGAAGGTTATCGATAGTGAGTTTGCAAACGATCCTTAAGCAAATTCCTTATGCGTTCTGTATGTACCAAATCCTGCTGTAAATATGTATATGAAATATCATCCATCCATGCATAACAAATTCCTAATCCCATCCCAAATGCATAACCATAGCAAACCAAGTCCCAACTAACACAAACTCCGTTCACTCCGCGGTAAACAACCTCCGTGCATACCGATCCCTAAACAAAGTCCTGTAACCAACAAACTCCTCCAACCTCCAATGCACTTATCCAAATCCAAAAATCTCCACGCAAATAACCCTTCATGCACCATACCAAATGCCTTATCCCAAACCCAAAATCACCATCCCATTGCCAGCTAACCCGGCGTATCCACAGCAATGCCATATCAAACTCCCAAAGCAAATAAGTAATCAAAATAAACAAACAAGCACAACGGGTTTGTTAAACCGCTCCCGCGGTAGAATCTATCAACATTGAAAGTTTTTAATACACAACCCCCATCTATCCCAATTTCCAAAGCAAAAACGCCCCGTACCATGCCGTAGTCGTTAACTGTCATAAATCTGTCGTAAATATTATTCCGGAGTGACGAATCCAGAATATAGATAGTAGTGTTCTTAGAACATATCTTCAAACCACGCCTCCTCCTGCGGAATCTCCACATCCAACCTGGGCACGCTCCCCCTTCTCTCGCCTCCAAGCCCTGTTAAATCCCACCTTGATCCCCCCTCCCCCATACCCATCCCATGCCCACCCAACCCAACACATCTAAAATCTAGTGTACTGGGTTTCCTTGAAACCGTTCTCATGATATTCGCCATAGGTCCTAAAACAGCCTGTGTTGCTGAGGATTTATTTTTCGACCGGCTGCTGCTACTGGAGGTTGCAGTGGTTGTAGAAAGGAAAAATTGTTTGACTTTAGAGAGGAATTTATGGTTTCGGTGGGAGGTGGTTGTAGAGGCTGAAGAGAGGAGGGTTCGGAAACTGCTGCTGGTGGTTTCGGCGGAGGTTGATGAAGTTGTGGTCGAGGTTGAGGTAGCGGAGAGATGGGAGTTGAAGGAGTCGGGGCGGAAGGTGGGACGGGCTCCCTGGGTTCCCCGGGCTCCCCTGGGGCTGGTGCGGAAATGCATTGTTGTTGAGGCGACTGATTTCCTAATTCCTTTAAGCCAGGCGGTGGTTTCTGAGTCGCGGGGTATTGAGTTGTGGGGTAATATGACTGATTGTTTTCGAGGAGCTGGAATTTCTGAGTCGTGGGGTTCTTTCTCAGAGTGATGGCGATGACGAGATGTTGACGATGATGATGAGGGATACAAGCGGGATGCGGAATACATTTATGTCCCAGCTCGCAACAGGCCTTCAACTTTAAGGTTCCCTAAGCTCTAGCTAGGTTCCCTGGTGCCCCAAGTGCTCCCTAGAGTAGGTTTTCCAAATTCCAGCTTTACTCTAGCTCCCTTCCGTGTGCGGTTTGCTTGCTTCTGCGTTACTTCGCGTGCGTGACGTGGTAGGGTGGTATGGGTATCCTGACTACAGAGTTAAGTACCAGGACTAGGTGGCACTGCGCATGCGGTGTTTCTTCTGGGTATGAGTATTTACCGAAGTTGGGATGCGTGTTGTTTAATTTCGTAGAAAATATTTCAGTTTTCCTGTGTGTGGGTTTCCGAGTACCTCTCAGTGAGTGAAAGTGCTGCTTGTTGTGTGCGCGGGGAAGAAGGAGTGCAATCGTGGTTGAGGTGAGCAGGTAAAGGAAGGGCAGTTTATCGAGGCCACGCGCCGGCAGTACCTAGCTAGCATGCAGTTCTTGATTTTTATTGCTTTCTCCGGCGGAGAGCATAGCGAGCACAGCACAGGCCAGACAGAAAGATACATGAATAGCCAGAGGCTAACTAGCGTTGTTGTTCTGAGTTCGCGGGAGCGGGGCGAGTGGTGGTTGCGACTTGATCAAGAGTCAGAAAGTCAAATCAAAATATGATGTAGATACCTTACCACACGTCACCGCGTCGATACATAACACACGGCTTCAACAAAATTTAACCCCCCATCTTTTTTGGGCCTGCAAATGAGCCTATCACATTGGATCTTCCGGCTGCATTCCTCTGCCGGGGAGTGCAGGTGTCCGGAGATTCCATCAACAGGAGCCCAGGGAGCCCGGGGAGCCCATCAACATATTGCACCTAACCACCTGCTACAGCCTCCGACCTATAAGCCCAAATTGACTTCCTTCCTTTCCTTTGCTTCCTTCATATGGGAGCTCAGTCCTCAGGCTTCCGTGCATTCCTAGCTTGCGTGCAGGTGTGAGTTGTCGGGGATGCTTGAAGATGGGCGACGGGCGACCAGCACGTTGGATCGCCAGACCAGACTACCGGAGGGCTGTACTGTAGCTGTAGCTTCACCAACCAGGATAAATGAAAGGCGTCCAACCAGCCCTATGCAAATGATCCATCCAGTCGCGATGGGCGATGCCTAGCCAGCCACCCACGTCGAATCAACGGCCGCAACGCCCAACCACACGATAGATACCCACGATACCCGGGGAAGGCCGTCAGCCACGCCGATGCTCGACGTATCTAGAGTATGTGCTGCAGGTATCTACAAGCAAGCCCTGTTCATGTTCATCCCCAAGACGGAAGCGAGACATGCAAATAAATACAGATCTTATGTTCATCTACCAGGACGCCCTGGTACGCGAACCCCGAGAGCGGTACTCGAACCTACATACTCTACAACTACAATTGGATCTATTCCCGGATGATGAAGTTGTTCATGTCTCCTCCCGAGTCCTTTCAAAGTCGTGTTTTCTTCGGGAATGGTTATGATGACCCGGGCCCGTCGGAGCCATACACTTAGCCAGCACAGCCAGCTATTTCCAATGCCGTCGGGTGACTCGAAAGTTGTCCGACTGGGAGTGGTATCGCAGTGGTATGGCAATGGTATGATGCATTTATGCCTCGAGTCTTGGGGTCGGAATAACAGGCTTTCGGTGCAAGCATCAAGCAAGAAGTATCTAAAGATAGCCGGCTATTTTCAATGCCGTCGGAAGACTCGAGTTAGCGGACTGGGAGTGGTATGGGGATGATGCCAATGGTATCGCATTGGCATGATGCATCCATGTCTCGAGTCCTGGGGTAAACGGCTATGTCCATGCCATCAGTGTTCGGTAACCTGACTCGACTATCTGATGCTCGTTGAGGTAGGCAATGATATCGCAATGGTACAGTGCATTTATGTCTCGAGTCTCGGGAATCGGGATAAACCGATCGGTCCAACAGCAATGGTCTCGACTATGACGACAATGGCAGTGAAGATTTGTTCTGCTCGTACAATTGTGCATCAAACAAAACAAATTCTTGATATCCCCGCCATTCCTCATAGTTGCAAGGCTGAAGCCCAGCCAACCACTAGAGTACCCAGCAGCTAGAGTACTTGCCTGCTGCCTGCTGCCTGCTTCTTGCTGTAGAGCTCGCTACAAAACCTGTCGATGAACTGAGGCCCTGAATCGGCACTCAAAAAGCACTTGTTACTTTGCCGATAGAAATGCCGGAAATCGCCCTTCGTTTGGGCTTTCTGTGCCCGGGGCCGGATCCTGTCAAACTCGTGGCTAAATAGAAGATGCTTGTGCAGTTTCCAATTTCACGAGTTTGGACATGTATGTACTTACATAACACAGTACATCCGACCACAACCTCTGACCTGGTCCTTGAAGACAGCCCACAGCCATAAATAAACTTTACTACATTACCGGGCTTCTCGGAACGGTCCGAAGCTCCGAAAAGGACTGAGACTAAGGATATAATACATACATCCTCACCGGTATATGCTTATGGAGATGTACATACTACGATGGTTGCTATGTCTAAGGAGCTGATTCGGTCCGTGTGCAGGGATATTATTGCCGTGTGTATATCTACTCCAGAGTAGTGCATGAAGCTCGCACGCCGATCACCACAACCATCCGATCCACGCTCGCTCCGGCCGACAGTCGACCCGACCAGAACACCCGGAGCTGCATGATTATCCCCAAGTTAATTTAGAGTTCTAATCGTGGCGACTAAATACTCGTGATTTTAGGATTTCGGTTCATTTCGCGAGCTATATTGATGAAAATCGATTATCGATTACTTTATAAGACGTACAGGACATACAAACAAACATCAGCCGCTTTCAAGCAGACTCCGTAGCTGTCAATCGCACGTCGCCAACGTCAACGTCAACGTTGATCGTCAAGCCGAGCTCGGGAAATATAGCGATTGACAAACCAAACTAAACTGCTGGCGCGAAAAACCTACGAACCAGTGCACTACAAACCAAACCAGCGAAAAGGTCAACAACCCCGAATATCTGAGCAATTGTCAATCTTAAACTCGAGAAATCGATATAGCCAAGCTTGGTTCTCCTAGCTCCATCCAATCTTCATTCTTTACAAACTCGAGCAATCGTAATTGCATTTGTAACTGGAAATTGCGTCGTTTTGAGGGCCTGGTGATTGATTAGCCGAGCACCACTGCAAATCCACTATGTAACTGTAAAACTAAATCCAGAGCCGCAATCAAGAGCCGCAATCCAAAACTCAAACAAGAGCCGTAAACCAAGGTCATCCAAATCCAAATCCAAATCCAAACCATAACCGTAATCCACAAACCAACCTGGGACCCCACAAACTCGAACCCAGATCCCAACCCACCACCGTGCCCGGGGCCCCACAAATCTCGACCCAACAAACCATACCCAAACCACCAACCTCGAAGAGTCTCGAGCCTGAAAACCAATCCCAGGACCTAGCTACCCGGGCACCCCGGACTCCCTGGGATACCATCACCACCTCATCCCCGCCCCCGTCCGGGGTCCGGATAGACAAGAACATTTCGGAACCAGTGGAACCTACTTACCAGTCAAGAGTCTACTTTCCCCATCGAATCCCGAGGTGAAAAGACGATTACTGTCACCACAATCGATATCTTGATAAAATGCACAGCAACCGTCGGAAACGACGTAGCTGCTTATACTAGGTTGATACCCGTTACCAGTTAACTAACTTGGATTGGATGATGTAAGTTGAGGGAAGGTAAAGGGAATGCGAAGTGATTCAATGTAGATATACTCTAGAGAATGGATGTAACGTAGGATAAGAAATGAAGTAATGCTTGATATTGGATAACGTGGGATAGGGCCAAAGGATTGGGATTGGGGTGAGAGTAAGATGCGTTCAATGTGCATTCAAAATAGGACAACTTATGCATTCGCATTTGGAAAACAAGTGATGCACCGTCCGCATTCAGAGTGCATTCCGAATTTGAAGTACCATAAAAACTCAAACAGATATGAACGAGGATCATGATTTGGCTCTACCTTCCTCAATTGGGAAGAGCCTGGGGTTTAAGACTTACGCATCGTTATAGGAATCATAAAATTTATGACAAAACTCCACCGCTTTTCCGAAAAGGTCGAAACTTGTGCATTGCCCTTGAAAATCGGCATTTTTGCAGTAGGTTATCGAAAGTGCAAATGATGGTAGGGCGTGGAGGAGGAGTACGTATGCGCCTGAGGAGGGTAGGGCATGAAGGAGCATGGTGATGTCAGACTCGGATGTCTCAGGCGGTGAGAGGTGAAGTGCGAAAGGTTGTAGGTTGTGGAGCAGCGTAGCTGCGGACCTGAGGTATCAAAGCTGTTTCGATTCTGGCCTCTAGAGATGGGAGTGTACGAAGTGTAGATTTAGGGAACGCTTCTATTTTGTTTTCTACGTTTTTTGATGCACTGACGTATTATCTAGAAGTCCCTATGACCCTACTCTATGCCTAGACGGTGTGGGAAGCAAAGTGAGGCTACCTCGGCTGGAAGTGTAGATCTAACATCGAAGATGGTTTAGGGAACATTTAATTTTTGTTTCCTTTTTGAATGGTAATAGTGACTACGCCTTTACTCTACTCTACCTCAATGGGGTATCTACGATACCTAGATACGCGAGATAAGCGGGGAGGTAACGGTGTGGCGGTGCCTCGGTAATGCACGATACAATGCGAGATCGGTGTTTGTGAGCCTATCAGATGCCGAGAACTCCGCTTTCGTGAGGCCTGGGGCCGCTTACTATAATTTCCATGGTTGTTGATACCTAAAAGCCAACCTGAGTTCTTGGTCCTTCGCCATCGACCAGATCGATCAAAAGATCTATGTACCCCATAAGAACCTCGGATGCAATATTTTGTTGCTCTCGCAAGACATCACTGATCAAAGCCTCTCAAAGCGGGAACTTGAACTTTTGACTTTCCGCAGGTGCTAAACCTTAACCTTCAGACTTTTGCACTGAGTACTTTAATTTCCGGAGCAGGTGGAACCTCGATAATCAAAAGGCTTTAAACTCTACGTAGTACAAGTACATTTGATTACCTTTCAGTTAACCGAGAAATTAAGCTTCTTTGTTGACACCTCGAGTCCGAGTTTAGCCTGCGCACTGCTACCTTACAGTTTCAACCACCGCAATAAACATCTACATACGTAAACAACCGCGGCTCAATGCCAGAGGTTGATTAAATAGACCTTGATCCATGCCATATCTCGCCACCCCAAGATTCAATATCTAAAATCATAAATGCACTCCATCCATCGATAAACTACGGAACCTAGGTCAGCCCAACCACTCGTTCCCTAGTCCAGTCGCCTTACAAGCGGTGAGGTTAGAAGTGCCCTTAAGCCCTACTGTCTTCAACCCTAATCCCAGGGCAGAAATGTGCACCAGCGCCTCCAATCCGGAACGAACAACCAGTTGCGTAGGATGCATAGAACTGTGCATAGAACCATCAACCATCATCCATGGCAATTCCAAAGACGGGCCGTTGATGTACACCTTTTCCTAGAGAACCCGCTGGTGGCGTTTTTTTTTTCAGGGCGACTCGGGACGACTAACTAGTTGTGTGTGCTGCATAAATACAGATCCCCGATTGTTGTAGAAGTTGAAAGTCGAAAGGCCTCTTCGTGAATACACTGCTGAAAGCGGGTTGGGGGATGGGGTTCTATTTGAAGCTCGACTCTCGATCGATCGAGCCCGAAACAAGTTTTTTAAGTTTTTTCTCACCCGGGAGTTACCGTTTGTGTTTCAGTCGTCGATATACAAAATCGGAATCTATGTATGAAGTTGAAGAGGCGTCGTAGGGTGATGCGTAATCAGTGGGCGTGGAAGCGGGCTTAGCTTTGTGGGGCCGAATAGCGCTACAGTAGAGTAGTTGCCGATGCCGGGTGCAGGCCGAGCTGGGGTCGGAACTCAGCCTCGACTAATTAGCGCAGCCGAATGGCACGCTCGGTTTTCGCTCTGAGTTATCCACAGAGACGATGCAGAACATGCTTTAAGGTTTCCAAATATTATCGCGACAACGTGTGAAAATCTTTAAGTGACGCTAACCGTGTGGTGTTTCACGTGCTGTTGCTGGGCGTCTAACTTACGCGCAGCATTCAAAACATCACAAACTCGGAGATAATTAGCGCGACTCAACTGACATCGGCAGCTCTGTCGATCCCTCCGGAGATACTATGTATCTCAATCAGAAGTCTAATATAGATCACATTTCTCCTAACAGAATCGTACAAGCTTCACCTTGAACCATCCTACGAATCAAACCCACTGCTTACGCAAAATAAACTACATTCGGCTGATGAGGGCGACCTTGGCATCCGGTTCGGATATATTAAAAACCGTGCGTAGGCGAAGTAGTTACTATGTTTATGCTACTTCTGGAAGGATACTTGGTCGGGAAACGCGAATACAAGTCAAAGGCAGGCAATGCAAGACAGTCCATTGGTCGAGGAAGAAGCATCATGGAAAATAGCGTACGATGAGCGACGCGTAAGGTCCGGGACCTCATCATGGTGTTGCGGGCTATGGAGATGTTCACAGAGAGGCTGGTATTTACTTCGAAGGGTGTATTTAAGAGGTCTTGTCGCTCAGAATTTGGAATACTCATCATCACCAAACAGTTCACTTCCAACTTCATCAGCCTCATCACTCGCTTCAGATTCCACTTTTACATCACTCGCTTTCTAGAATATCGCTATCATGCAGATCATCAAGCTTCTCGCCGCTCTCACCCTTCTCGGATCTTCCATTGCTCACCCTGGTGGTCACGAGCCCGAGGATCTCCAGAAGCGTGAAGCCCTCTGGCAAGCCTCCAAACGCTCTCTCGCCGACTGTTCCACCTCTCTCAAGGGCCGTGGTCTCTCCGACAAAGCTGTCTCCCGCCGTGAGGAGCTCGCTAAGAGCCTTCGTATAAAGCGTGGACTCCCTGCCAGTTTGTTTCCCTAGTCTTCATTCATCACTCCGTATCTAACAACATCCAGAGAACTTCCTCAAGGCTCGCAGCTACGATGAATTCCTTGCCACCAACCATCATTCTAGCATGAACAACGGTACCGGAATGTCTTACAACACCGAGCCCGCCGCTTTGTTCACCGGCAACACCAGCTGCATTTTGTCACCAGAGGTCACTCAGGGCCCCTACTTCGTCACCGGCGAGAAGGTCCGCCACGATGTTAGAGAGAACCAGCAAGGTGTCGACTTGTATCTCGACATGCAGTTTATCGATATCAATACCTGCGAGCCGGTTAACGATATCTATGTTGATATCTGGCATGCGAATGCTACTGGAGTTTACTCCGGAGTTGTCGCATCTGGAAATGGTAACGCGGAGGATACTACCAATCTTGATGCTACTTTCCTTAGAGGACTTTGGAAGACTAATGAGGAGGGTGTTGTTCAGTAAGTTTTGTCCATGCTGACTGGGGGCTCGAGTGCTAATTGGTGTCTAAAGGTTCTTGACTCTCTTCCCGGGTCACTACACTGGCCGTGCTCACCACACTCACGTCATCGCTCACCAAGGAGGCTATGTCAACCTCAACGGTACTTTCAGCGGAGGAAACATCACCCATGTCGGACAGTTGTTCTACGACACCGACCTTCAGAACGCAGTCGAACTCAACGAGCCATACTTGAGCAACACCCAAGACATCACATCCAACGCAGATGATATGTGGGCCTCCCAAGCTGGTGCCGATGAGTGGGACCCCTTTGTAGAGTATGTCTACCTTGGAGAGGATGTGAAGGATGGTATCTTGGGATGGATCTCTATTGGTCTTGATACCACCCAGAGTTATGATGTTTCCGAAGCGGCGACATTGACGGAGAATGGAGGTGTTGTGAATGATGATTTCGGTATGGGAGGTGGAGCCGGTGGGCCGGGTGGAATGAATGGAACTGATGGTATGCCGAGTGGGACTATGCCTTCGGGAATGCCGCCGAGTGGTATGCCCATGGGATCGGGTGCTCCCGCGGCTGCTTAAATGCCGAGATGGCTTGGATGTGATTAGTTTTAGACTTTTGGCTTTATGTTTTATTGCTGCTTTCTGTTGGAATGTTGTTTGCTGATATAAATTGTACCGTGTACGCTTGTTTGACGTTGTAATGTATTAAGAGAAATATATGTATCGGAATTACGGGTCATAGAATATCACTAGGATCAGTCGGCGAGTGCAACTACTTTGGTGTATTTTCATGGATACTATTTTGTTAACAGTAGGTTGACAAGGCGAATTAAAAGCTCGCTGACAATTTTAAAAATAATAAACAAATAAGCACTCAAGAAGGGAGATGCAGAATCTATTATTAAAGTCAAAATGCTAATCCATATCTCCATCAACTAAATCTCGTGATCTATGTCTCCACAATCAGTATCTAGATTACGAAGTATACCCAAGTTCAGCTAGATAATCCATAGACCATCTTACGACAGCCCGCTAGAAAGACAAATCTTCTCCAGAGTCGCCTTCCATCCACTCGAAAACGCATTAATTACGCTTTCACAAACTGCGGATGACGATTTTCCACTCCCCGTATTTTTAGCTTTCTCAGAGGTAGTTTTTGTCCTTCTTTCAACTTTGGAACCCCCGAAACATCCCTAGAAAATGTTGCAATCGCATGTCCGAGCGCTTTTGTGTGATTAAGCCATACAGAAAGATCGATATTTTCTATGGTATCTCCCGGTTGATGGTAGTTTTTGTCGAATGGTTCACCAGCTTGTCCTCCCCAGCTAAGAAAATGGTTAGTTAAATGGCCCCAAAGAAAATTGCATCAAAAGGCATTGTTGATAGATCTTACATTTTAACCTGCTCTTCAGACTTGGGAAAGTCGGCGCCGGAGTGGATGCCTCCGATTGGAATATTCGAGGTCTGAAGAATAATGGTTAGACTTTATATCATTTTAATGGGTAACGTTATTCTTACCATAAAAGCTTTGTAATCTCCTCGTGGCTCCTCGGTATATATCGGCAGGCTCTTGATTCCTACGCTCTGGAAGTACTTATCAAATACGTCCTGAACCTGGCGTGACCCCGGCGGAACTGGTACTTTCTTCGACGAGCCATCATAGACAAAGTATCCATGATTCTTCGATGCGATACTGTAACAATGTCTCCTATGTTAGCCTCCATACAAATCCCCTGTTCGTTGCGTGTGGTGTATTGACATACATATCCACATTCAAATACAGCGCGAAATTCTGCCTACTCTTCTCATCCAAACTCGCCATATAATAATCCGATCCAACCATTTCATTTTCCTCGCCAGAAAAGAACAAAAACCGCACTGCATTATTAACTGAGAATTTCGATAACTGTAATGCGATCTCTAATGCTGCTCCTGCCCCTGATACGTTATCGTTAATCCCCGGTGATCCTGGAACTGTATCAGTATGGCTCCCTATCGCTACAACTTTATCCTTCGCTCCCCCCTTCGTTTCAGCAATCACGTTGGTCGTCATAATCCATTGATTTTTAACTTGTACATCGATATTGACGATTTTTTTATCTTTCGCAGCAGCGAGGAGTTTTGCTCCATATTTTTCATCAACGCCGATGACCGGGACATAAGGACCAATTTCCTTTCGTTCAGCCAGTGTTAAGGTAATTGCTCTTTCCTGGTCTTTGTTAATTGGCATGCCGCCGTAGATTATAACCCCCTGCTCCGATTAGCCAGGCCCTATATACTCTAATCAGTGATCACCGATGAAGAAAAAACAACATACCTTAGCCCCCGCAGCACCCGCTCTAGCTACCTGTTCTCCAAACTGGCAACCCCCCAATTTAATCAACGCAATAGTCCCCTCCATCTTCTCCAATTCCCTATAATTCGTCTACCACGATATCCCATGTCAGTTTCAACCTTTCCATCAATGAAAAAATACACCAGGAAGTATATCTCACCGGATCACACCCATATCCCGCAACCGCCACAACCGCCGCAGAAACTTTGCCCGAAGGACTATGAGTCATCGTAAACCCATCGTACTTCTTCCCTCCGATATCAAGCGACGCAGTTCCGCGCGATACCGCTATATTGAAATTCTGTTCGCTGATGTCGTAATATCCCGTATCGCCGAGTTTCTGTCGGATATAGGAGAGGGAAAGTTTATGTCCCTCAGTTCCGATGGCGCGGTCTTTAGAGGGGGATTGAGAGGCGAAGGTGCTGAAGGAGATGGCATGGGAGGAGAGGGATTGCTGGTTTAGGGTCGGGAGGAGGAGGGAGGAGGAGACGAGTGGTTGCTGGGCTTGTTGACTGAAGGCAAGATTGGTGAGGAGGGATAGGATTAGGAGGCGGGGGAGCAGAAGGAGGGAGGACATTGCTGACTTTTGAGGATGTTGTGGGAATGATCCGGGGGGAGACGTTATCTTATAGTTAATCTATAGTCCGGGCAAGAGCACAAATGAGACATGAATTGTCGAACATGCAGCCATTGGGCGGCTTACCGGATATCCTGTCGTGTGTTTGGTGATTCCCTTGCGGCATGGTATTCAACGAGATGTGATGCGGCGTTCGGTATGGCTCGCGTAATCTCAATTCGAAACACGGTACACCCCACAACGCCTTTTCAGTCATGGAAACAGCAGCAGAAGATGAAACTATCAATGAATTGATCCATAGAAAGATACTCAGAACTTTCAAACATTAAGCAACATATCTATTGTTGAGTTCAAGGCAGGCCACATGCAGTTGATCTGGCTCCGGTGCATAGGCTGCTGTAGTATTTCGCTCACCATCCGGAGCGACGGTTGACTATGTCGGTTGTTTGAGAATGTGCGAAGCCATAGGACCAAGGACAGTCAGGAGCTAACGCCACATGGTGCAGAAACGTTTCAAAGTGCAGCGCTTATTAGAAGATTCCCGGACGGCTGGAAGTGTAATGTGGAGATAATTGCACCGACTAACACTCCTCGGGTAAGCATGAGAACCATTTGGTTGATATATTGTAAATGTAGGATATGTTTAGGGTTTTTGGTGGAGATTGATTAGCTGCGGTTATCTAGAGTAACCCTTAGGGTTATCGAGTTATCGAGTTATTATAGCCTGTCGAGATCTTGTTGAGCGTGCGTGATTTGATTGCGGATGATGTACTTACAGGGCTGGTGTAACGTTTCCATTCGTGTAACGACGCGCAACAGATCTTTGAATTTGATCTGCATACCCGTGGCCGTCGGGTGTACCTACTTCGGCGTTGATCACAGACCAGTTTCAAATGTAGCCACATGGCAAAACTAATGCTCCTTCATGGCCGCGCTGAAGACTTTTGCCGCGAGGGGGAACAATATGGCTTATGGCACTGTCGTTTGTTATTTGGATATTTCTACAACAGTTCAAATATCGGGTGCGTGATCCACTTCGGTTATGTAGCATGATTTATGACCATTCCATTCAATGCTTAGAATATATTACAATCGAGCCTCGCTATGCAATAGAATATGAAAATAAAAAAAGAAATGGGTAAAGTACAAACACAGAAGCCTATTGACAACCAGAACACCTCGACAACCTTCGCCGCCGCTTCACAGCTTCGCTTCATCGCTTATCACGCCCAGCAGCGCTTACTTCCTCCCTCTACCGAGAAATGCTCCGCCGGCGCGGACTAGACCGTTAACCATCGACTTACCATCCTTCAACTTCGCCGCATCGACGCCGCGAAGACTACCCGGCAAGGAACCCCCCGCCTTCTCCATCATCTCATCCTTGGCGCTCATAGCCCTATCAACCATCGCGCTCTCAGCATCCACCGTCGTCCTCTCACTAAACCCCATACACCAAACCCAACACATAAGTACCGTAGCAGCCACCAACAACCCCAGCTGTATCCACCCAAACACAATCATCTGACTTCCCCTCTTCACAACAATCGCACCATCCCCAATATTACCAACCAACTCAATAACCTTTTGAACCATAGAACCCATCGCATGCTGCAACAGCATAGCCCCTAACCATCCCAATGTTCCTCCAGCTATGCAATAGAAATTCACATTCTGGAACCATATCTTCTCCGTAAACTTGAACATCAATGGCATGACACTATTGATCAGTCCCAGTAAACTCATAATCCATCCAACAATTAGAGACCCCATGACTGCCCAAATAATCGGAGACCAAGACATCTTCTCAATCAACTTTCCGACCAAAGCCAGCTGCATGATATCCCCCTGAAACTTCTGATCCGCAACTGCTTGCTTCCCACAAGCCCAAGACAAATCCTTATCCTTAGCTCCTTTGCTCTGGATACACAAAGCTGAATATCCAACTCTAACAGACGCCAAAAATCTATCTTGACTCTCGGGAACCTCCTCCTCAGCTTTCTTTCCAGAAACTTTAGAAGTAATAGCATTGCCGATATCCTTCGCTTTGCCTTTGATTTCGGATTTCGAAGAGGCAATGGATTCGCCGAGTTTTGCGAGTTGAGAATCGGGGTTGTAGGTAATGGAGATTAGGTAGAAGCCCCGCATCACGGGACTGGGGAGTTTGCACCCGTTCACCATTATTGCGTTGATGATGATCGAGGCGAGGAGGAAGCTGAGGATTATGAGGTAGGGGATTACTAGAGAAGTTAGTAAGGATAAGAGAGAACAGTAGGAGAGGGACAAACTTTTTAGCTTTCTAGATGCTTGGCCAACGACAGTGGAGGGACGGGGGAATGGGAGGCGCATGATGACGGTGGTTAGTGATTTGCTGAGGATGTGGAGTTGAGTAGATGTTGGTGTCGGAACGATAATCCGTACAGCAGATATCGGGGGTCGAATGTTGTAAAACCGAAAGTTGAAGTTGTAAAAAGCAGAAGAAGAAGAGATCTCGTTCACTCGTCAAGAGGCGGAGGATGTTTCTTAAAGAAAAGAAATCAAGATGGACGCGCCAGGCGATTGAATAGAAAAGTCGAAAGAGAAAGGAACGCGAATACAAAGTGCGAGTTGAATGAAATGCTGGATATGCTGAATATGCTGAATTGAATGGAAGGAATGTAAGAGCATCTTATACTGAGAGACGTTGAATGTTTCCGCCCAACCCAGGGTGAATGACAAGGGCGGTAAAACATCGCCGCAAATCAGACTCAATGGCGCCTTGAGATGTGAGGTTAGTAGTCGCTATTTTTCGCTTCTTAGGGTTTCGTGGGGATAGCCCAGTACGGCCCTAAGAGCCCGCGCGGTAAGTGAAGCGAACCCGGGGGACCAGAGTAGGCCGAGTGTCGCAACGCGCCGCAACGCACTTTGATTGGGCGGTTGCACCTGGGCTTGGCTCCCTGGCTGAGCTTGGACAAGGCCCCCGCAAAGCCCGAATGCCTACAGCTTGAACGATTGGCCAATTCCCATTGATGCTGAAACATCGGGACATCATAGGGCACGGCGTGCCAGCGGTTTTAACGATTTTGGCCCATCGTCAAAAAAACGGTGACGCGACGCGACAGGGCGACGGGGCGAAGGGAGATCGGAAACGTGTTTCATGGTTTCGTGCCGATAATAGAAATAGTTCCAGGAACCCCGAACTACTCTAGAGCAACCATGCAACGGGGCGGGTGTGGCGCGCGCACAATGGAGCACGATTAGTCTTCGCCTTGCCGAATTCCGAAACCAACGGCAACCAACGATTCACGAATAAAGTTTCTCAGAATTCTAAATATGCAACAACGCAACAGGGAATTTTGAACTTTGAATTAATGTACCATACCGGAGCGAGCCACCGGCGTCACGAGTCATCAGCGGTATCCAATGCAAACCAGCCAAGACAGATGTTTCCACCGAGGCCTATGGAAATAAGGTTCCTACGCGCAATCAAGCTTGCAAGTTCCTTGACAATAGAAAAAACCTGTTACACGTGTTACGTGCCCTTTCTATGTGTAGCTGTTGAATGGGGGAAACTTTGCAGTTGACTCACAAGAAAAAACACTCAAATTCATCGAAAATACAGCCCGCGATCTGCGTACCTCAAGCGAATTCTCTCACGCCATATCGGAGTCCGGACCCAGGTCAACCGTGACCTCCTGATCAGTGAAACCCTTTGCTAACTTTCCCAAACACAACTGCCTCCATAGCGGCATCGTCCGAGCGGTGACCCATCATGGTTGATAGCCAGCATTCCCAAATACCGTGGATACAGGTTTGGAGATTCTCCGTGTGGTAGAAGGAGGGGGATCGCTGGTAGACCCATGTACGATTCGAATCCTGTGACTCGGACTTGTCGTTAGTTCTGAATGTACCGAACAGGAGAGGAGAGAAAACCTTGCCAGATCACTCTTCCTACGAATGAACATTGAGATGGGATATCCAGCCCCAGTACTACTAGTAGCCTCTCAAGCGAAGTATCTTAGTCGTATCGGAATACGACCCAGGTTGACCACCACAATCCGATCAGAGAGACTCTTTGCTATTAGAAACTTTTACAGCCTCTGCCTCCATATCGGCATCGTCAAAGCAGTAACCCGTCACGTTCAGTGGCAAATCTTCCCAAGCACCGTGGATAGACATTTCAAAATTGCCCGAGCGGTACAAGATGGGTGTTGTAAATAGTCTCGGGACGTCTGTAGGGTGCTATTAGCATCGTGCATTCGAAACGTAAAGGATGAAATAACAATCAAGTAAAACGGAATGTAAGAGACGAAATAAGTACCTCTGCTAGGGGAGCAATGATAACAATTGGACACGAGTTCAAGATGCCGGAACTGGCAGAGGAAAGATGGAGTTATGGTTGTGTTGCTGAGGAGAAAGACAAGCTCTGCTAACACCCTGGCGGAGGTGTACATATCGCCTGGATCTCCTAGATTTTCACCGATTCCCCTGCATACCCAGCAAACCCTGCCTCCATTCCTGCATCTCTACCCGGCCATCTCACTTTGCCCGACGTACTCTTCTCCTCCCTGCCATATTTTCTTCCCAGTAATGCGGGCATCGGACAATCGTCACAAAGTGTATAGATGCCAAACCACAAATATCTAAGCGCCTGTTCCATGTCCCCTTCACACCTCTTCTCTCGTTTGTTTTCTGTGATTGTTCGCTCTTTTCTCGCTTACTTGAAGGTATTCCTTGTTTTCGGTGCTTTTATTCTACCTTCAAGGTATTTTCCTGCTTCTATCGCTTGTCTCGAAAGTTGCCAACGTGGCCTGGCACGTGGCGTTGTGACATGTATCGCGATAGCAGCGTTCCTGAGCAACGCGATCCGTGCATGGAGTTAAGTACTCTAGACGCACAACATAATAGGGCCATAATTTATTTAAGATACAATACTTAAAAGTCGTGGAATATACTGCAGAGTACATAGTATTGCCCAGGGTCCTTGGAGTTGAGATAGCGACCTGCCAAAACTCTGGGACACTGCAACAGTGCGAACATGGGTGTGATGCATGATATGCGTAACGTTTTTGACCCAACAACAACAAGTAACCGTGAGAATCTTTTGTAACATAGCAGGCCTTGATAAACATGAAGCATTTCCAGAACGATTTCATCGATTCTGTGTTGTTGGGTCGACAATGTTACGCTTATCATGCATCACACCCATGTTCGCACTGTTGCAGTGTCCCAGCGTTTGGCAGGTCGCAATAATAAGTTGAATGCGATCCATCATTCAAAGCGTATAATTCAGAGTTTTACGGGTGCTCACATTCGCAGTGGCTCGTGAGCTAAGGGCTCAAGGAGTTTTTTTAAAAGCATCGTTGAAAGGGTAGGTATGATATTCTATTCAAGTTCCTTAATTTAGACCTTAGGTTTCGACGCACCGTAGATACACCGTGCATAACGCCTACACTTTACAGCCCACACCAACTCCCCATAACATCCCTCTCGTAGCCACCATACAGACTCGAAGGTCCGAAAAAAATTTCTTTTCGATTCAAGTACAATATCGTTGAAAAATTGTGACTGCCTATGGGTCGCCAAATTTCCATGCAAGATAACAAGCATAATCGGCTCCCCATACCACCTTCATCTCAATCCAACCGAACAGCAAAAAGCAAGGACTCCCCCAGCTGATCTTGCTCAAGCTTGGTCTCGGGGTAAAGCAAAGTTACATCATACTTCGTGCTTCAATTGCGGGGGTGGGGTAGGTTCCATTTCACCTGTACCACAGATCGTTGATCGACGATTTTATCGATACCACATGAGTACTGAATATAATTCCGCACCAATAACATCTTTGTTATGAATATCACCAGTAATCTGTGTTTGTGACCCTGATCCTAAATCTGTACCCGACGGAACAGAAACAGAGATCATCAGTAACACTACGTACTGACGAGCAAATTGAGTTTTACTTTACAGTTTACTCAAGTTATCATTACTTCGAGCCCAGGTACGTACTACCATCACTTCTATCTGTATGGTATCTATCACTTCATGACCCCCTCGGTGCCGGCCTCTTCCTCTCCTTCAACCTATCCCACAACCCCTCCAACACATCCCTCTCCTCCGCACTTAGCTCAAACCACACCGGCACTTGCACCCCCCTCCCACCAATTGAAATCTCCTCTTCTCCCTCTGCCCACTCCTCACTTATCTTCTCTCCCGGTGTGGCCTGTGTTGTCTCCCCCGTCATAACTTTCGCCCCCCTCTCCTCCGCCCACCACCAAACCCCCGGCCATCTCCCCCCCTCCCACCCCCCCACCCCACAAACATTAACCCACCCCCCCGCCACCGCCGCCAACAACCCCGTACTCGCCATCACCAACGCAACAAAGCTCCATCTAGGATCTGCATAAGCCAGCACCGCTGTGGCACCAGCGGGTGGGTGAACCGTGCGGGTTGCTAACATAGCAATGGCAGACAAGGCGACGCAAACAGCGGGACCGACCCAGTGCTGTGGTATGGCCCGCCCGATTCCGAGGCCGATTAAGGAGGAGATTAATTGGGAGAGGAGGAGGTTGCGGGGTTGTGCGAGAGGAGATAGGGGAGTGAGGAAGAGGAGGATTGCTGCGGCTCCCTGCTAGAGGTGTTAGCGAAGGTATGAATAAATAGTATGCGCAACGGGGGGAAGAGCGAAGGCTACAATGCATTGCAAGGCTTCGCAAGGCTTCAATAGATGGGGTGGGATAGAAGCGACAATGCACGCAGGGCTTCGGACATGGACAAGCGCCACAAAACATCGTAAGCAGGCATCGACGTTGTCAAGACATCGCAAGGCATCGCAAGGCTTCGCTAAACGTTGTCTGGCATCACCAGACTTCGCTAGACGCTGTCAAGCTCCGCAAAAAACGCAGCCCGACATCATCTCCGCCC
Organism: Pyronema domesticum; assembly: GCA_024516145.1. Classification (NCBI taxonomy): domain Eukaryota; kingdom Fungi; phylum Ascomycota; class Pezizomycetes; order Pezizales; family Pyronemataceae; genus Pyronema; species Pyronema domesticum. Next base: position 492,711 of record JAJJXL010000034.1, read on the forward strand.
TTCTATCTCGGGCCACACCCGCCTCGCCCTGGGAGCCCAAAGGGGAACCCACCATACTCCCAACTAACCCAGTATCCTTCCCACTCATGCCCATTGTGAGTCCTGTTACCCCAGCTATCCCCATAAAACATCCCACCGCTGCTGCGCTCCAGATTATTATATCCATCGGCGCTTGTGATTTTCGTTGAGTAAGCTGCGCAGGTCGATACCCTAGAAAATGGGATATTCCCCGTGGTAGTTTATGTAGAGCATTATCTGTTGGAAGCCATGGGCATAATCGGAGGAGTAATGCGTCGATATTGAAATCTCCCCACCGCTCTTCGATAGCTGGGGGTTCTTGGTCGCTGGTTATCGGGACTGGAGGGCGGTGTTGATGTGCTGGTGGTGGTGATACTGTGGTATCTCTGGGATCTCTTGGATTGCTTGGCGGGGTTTCTGTGCAGCTTGATGAGGTTGTAGAATTTTCAGAACAAGGAGGCGACGGCCGGGGCGATAAGTGTTGTGTTAACGTCATTGCTCCCGATTGTCTTTGTGAAAAATGATAACACCTTTTGCTAGAAATGTGGCCGACGGCAGGAGATAAAAGTATTCAATTGGTATGACTATAATATCCACCTATCTCCAACGGTTTCCGCGGAGATATTCTCCTGCTCACACTCCTTGCTGGTAGCTGGATGTGGTGGTTGTAATTCCCCGGCGCGTTCACCCCCTCCCTGTGCCTTTTGGTAACCCTGTGGGTAACTCCCCTGGTTCACAGCAGAAGCACAAAAAATGCCAAACTACTCAACTAGCTCAACGTGTCTGTGACACCGTCCGTGATAACCGGCAAGAGCTAGTGTCGCGTTCGCCTTCTAGAAGAAGCGGAGAAAGATGTTGGTGTAGCAGTTGTTGTACTGGTACATGGCCTGCCAGATTTTGTGTGGAAGCCGGCTGAATGTGAGCTTGAGTTTGAGCTTGCTGTGCCGAGGTGGTATGTGAGTTGAGTTTGCTGATGCTGAATGCCGAGCTTGCTGAATAAAACCGGGGTTATCTAGGAACCGTGGCGGGGAAGCTGTGATGCGCGGTGTATATATGTACGTTAGATGCCGGTGTCTTGGTATGTAGCTCGAGGGATGAGGCTGAAAGCTTGGTATATATGGATAGAATTCCACCTACTTAAGCGGGCTGTCACCTGCGCAGGCAGCAGCAGCGGGAGTAGTCATCGGGCTCCCACTTATGTAATGGAACGGTAAGTCAAGATGGAGGGGTGTTGGAGGTGGTTGGCTTACCTTTGCTGTTCCTCCGGAGAGTCGGCGCCGGTGGGTAGAGTGCCATGCCTGGCGGGCTAAGCTGGCGAGCGGCTGCTGGCTAACCCGGCTCCTGGCTAGCAGCCGGATCTGCGGCCAGTGCGGGAGCTAGCAAAGTCAGCGAGATGGACCGACCAGCCCTGGGAGCCCAAAGACGAGAGCACCTACAAGAAGCATCATCCTATCGTCGAAGAAGGGTGCCACAATCGCGATTTCGGGCGAACCGAAATAGAATGAATCGAGGATCCGACAATTTGATGAGATTGAGAATGTGTTATACACGAGGAGATGGGGTATGCATGTCATTTCAAACGCGGCGCGTGTGTGCGTTTCAAGAGACTTTCGATATTTTTTGCAGAAAGAGTTTGTTGACTGATGGTTCGGCTAACCAGATCGCTTCAACATGCAGACCCTTAGGTGGCCACGGTAAGTAAACCAGCAGAACTTGAAGCCAATACTGTCAGATATTCGAAAAGATGGAAAAGATGGAGTAAGACGCGGAACTGAAATCAATTGAAGATTTGTACATGGCGGCTGGAAATAGCTTCACCAAGCCAGCAACGCTACTTTGCCCAGCCGAAGAGTGCCGAAGCATGCCTTCGTTCACTTTGTCGAAAGGTCGCCATAGCTCTTCTTGGCAGAACGGACTTGTAGCAGAGCCGTCGTAAGCCTCAATTCTCCTTCCTTTCAACTGTCACGGTTCTCCACTGCTACTCCAGTTCACGTTCCTCGCCGCTCGTGACACGACTTGGAGATAAACTTTTCTTTACTTTGCTCTCACACAATATGTATTACATACAAGCTCACGAGCCTCTGCCTACATACAACATCTACCGATCCGCTATTTTTTCGTAACCATAAGGTACGTAACACGTCACACATTCCCATTCCATCCCGTCTGATCCAATTCATCCTCCCAACCCAGTCCAGTCCAGTTCAAATTCAAATCCGTTCCCATTCCCAAATCGCCATCCATCACGGTCCCGATCCCTAGGTATAAGCCCTCCAAACTCCAAAGCAAACTGCTAAAAAAACAAAAAACCAAAAAAAACCCGATGCATAAGTAACTCCAACAAAAAAAAGACCAATAAGCAAAGACTAATGTTAAAACCCTGTTAGAAACCAGTCAACGTCACCTCTCTGCACTAGCGGAAATCCCACGGAACTTCCTCGCCCATCCCCGCCACCCCACAACTAGCCCCACTACCGGCACCTGGCTGGACACCCCTTCTACACAAAAAGCCAATCCTGTCCGTCCCTCTCCAACCACCTCCAGCCCGTTTCATTTGTTCCTGCGCTCCTCTTCCAAATCCCTTCCAACACTTCCCCCGCATTCCTAATATTCCTCTGCGGCAACATACTCAACAACCTTTTCAACTGCCCCCTCGTCCATTCCTTCTCCTCCTCTTTCCTGGCCCCGGTCCCAGCAATAAAAACTAACCACACTGCTCCCTTCAGGAACATACTCCCGTCATTTATCGCTCCTAGATGCTTCCTTAGCTCTTCATGATAGGGTGCCAACTCCTCGACGGTGGTCAGGGAGGGGAAGAGTGTTTCCATGGCATAGATACGCGTGGCGAATTTATAAGCTGCTATTAGATCCAGCAACCCCGGAGGAGCATCAGGAATATCGTCACGGGTGCTGATATAAGACGCCGGCTCAAAGGTGTCGATTCTATGCAATAGATTCTGGCAGGAGGATAAGTAGGTATCTGGGTCATCTTTCTTCGACAACAGTGGCGACGAAGGGGAGCGGCATTTAAGCAGTGTCACGCAATGAATCAGCTCCAACAGCTCCGCAGGGCATCCGAGGAAATTATAAGCCTCCCCATTTCTTAACACATCCAGAAACTCCGGGATTTCAGGATCGAAAACTACAGGCTCGTTGGTATCCGCAAAAGCCAAGGTGCGGCCAATAATGTCGACTAACGTAACGTGGTTCATAAAGATCTGGAGCATGGCAGCAGTGGAATCGGGGAGGGTAGGCATTTTGAGACATTCCCCAATTAACCACCGAGCACCACGAAGGTGGATCTTCCATGTGTCTAGACCACCGTCGAGAGTCTCGAAAAAGATGAAGAGCATGACAACGGCGAGGGTGGCTTCGGAGAGCTGGCCTTTGCGACCAAATTTGGCGAGGTCGAGACCGAGGGAGTTTATAGAGTGCGACTTGTAGGGCATGTGGATGGCCAGGGAACTTCCACACGCATTTGCGTGGTGTCGAGCGGCCACGGCGAGCATGCCATTTAAGAGGGCGGGATGGTGGGCGGCGACGGGGAGCAGGTGTCGGTAGGGGTTGTCGGTGACGCGGTCGAAGAGGACTAGGTCGCTTGCTACTCTTTTTTCAACTGTGACGATATTAGCAGATATTCAGAAACGGGGAGAGAGGGAGGATTACAGTAGTCCATGTAATATCTTCCCTGTCTATCCAAGTTACGGAAGATATTTGGTGAAGGGATCTCCAAGCTCAAGGTAAGTTCTCCGGGAAGTAATTTGATATTATTATATCGTGATGTACCCAAGTTTCTTTTAGTTGTAGAAATCAAAGCACCACCGGTTGCTGTTGTTACGTCTTCTTCAATATCTTCAACATGCATAAACGGCGATCTCGGCGAGTTAATAGAGACAGGGGTCAACGGAGTAATCTGGTTCATTGGCGACATATTTCCCGTGACAGCGGTTTGAGCCGGACTTTGATTCGACAGGCTCTTCTGTTGCCCCTTTTCCCTTTCCTTTTTTGCCGCAATCTCAGCAGCTTTAGCTTTTGGAGTTTGAGCCGTTCTTGCGAGTGATTTTTTACTATTCTTTGGCGTAGAAGGACTTGTTGTACTCGTACTTGTAGAATTATTCTCTGCAGGAGCAGGAAATGTTTTCCCCATCATCTTTCCCCTCGAGGCTACACCTTTGTTCCATACTAATGGCTTCTTGTATCCAAGGCATTCTAGCTTTGTTCGATTGCATTTTGCACAACACGGAAGCTGGCGATCACATTTGACTCTGCGACGACGGCAGGTGTAGCAATCGACATTAGAGGTAGGAGCAGGACCACCAGCTGGAGTAGGAGGGAGAGGAGGCATGGTAGTTGTTGGTCGAGCTTGCTGAGGGTGGATAGGGTGGATAGAAAATAGCTGCGGGTGCGGCGGGAGTGGCTGCGTATGCTGCGTATGCTGCGGATGTGGCTGCTGCAGATGCGGGCTGTAGCTCTGATTCAGATGAAGATTAGGGATATGACTATGATTGTAATGATTGCGGGGGTATTGTTGCTGTATTGTTGCTAGTTGTCCAACAAGCTGCCCACCACCGAGATGATGAGCGGGAGCATACTGCTGTGGACTGGCTGTAGCAGACATGGACATTGAAAGTCCCCTCCGTGGCTGTGGCGCGACGGGCGAAAGTGGCGACGGTGGTACTGTCTGTAGATGATGATGATCCCTAAACTCTCGAAGCTCCCCAAGCTGCTCCCTCAGCTCTTTTCGGGGGATTGACTGGCTCTGGCTCTGCAGGTCGCCGCGGGCGTGTGCGGGCTGCTCCCCGCGTGTCGGAGTCGTTGCTGCAAAGGCGTTGGTGGTTGGTTGGCGCTGCGGCTTCTCCAACGCCATATGCGATTGGGCGCGCGGTGTAGGTAATATGGCGGGTCTGGTAATATGGTTTTCTGCGGGGTAACGTAATGGGGTCTCGTGTGTGGTGGGTGCGGGTGTACGATGCGAGTAGTGGGGTGGGGCTGCTGCTTGGTGCTGCTGCTGCTGTGGTTGGCGGCAAGTTGGGGGTGCGTGTGTCTCTGAAGGTTATTTTGTTATTCGATTTCAGATCAACCAAACAAAGCTCTTAATTCAGGCTACCCCGGCAAATGCTGATTGATTATGACACTGTAATTGAGAGATATGAAAAACTGAATTATGATCTGATCTGAAATTACGACAATGGCTGGAATTGAAAGGTAACAGCTGACGGACAATGCTGACTGGCTGGGTGAAAGTGAAAGTGAAAGTGAAAGTGAAAGTGAAAAAAAAGTGGGTGTGGTGAGCAACTGGGAATGCAAGCACTCGCAACAAGGCAGCTGTTGTCTCGCCGGTCGTGATTGCTGGCGTCTCGGTCTCCGTAATTCCCGATCTGCTGCTGTCCGGTCTCCGTAACCCCCGATCTGCTGCTGTCGGAACCGTGTCAGACACGAGTCGGAGTCTATCGGAGTTCTTTCGGGTGCCTTTGTTCGGAGGTATCGGAGTTCTTCTCGGCTGCCTTTGTTCGGAAGTATCGGCAGCCAATCACTCCCGTGCCTGACCTTCGTCGTGCGTACCTGAGTTCAGAGGAGTGTCGATGTAAGGTAAGGGCGATGTTCAGTGGCGTCACTTCCAGGATCCTAGGCTGAAGAATGTAATGCTATCCCGACTGCAACTAACAGGCAACAAAGATGCCTTCCTAATGGTCGAAAACGGATGGTGGAATGTCTGATGGCAAATATCGTCGATCCCGCCGCACCGCCGCTGTACAGATGCGAGCTACGTCGCGGGTAAATTTGGAATTTGCTGGCGAACAACCGCCTTCCCGCTAACAACTACAAAAAGTGCCGGCACTGGTCGCTGCGTAGCGAATTTTGGCGCTGCTTGCTGGTTGCACTTGTTGATAGACAGGCAACGACGTCCACTTCTTCAACAACGCGTACTTTTCCTAACAACTTCCAACGGGGATACTATCGTCAATGTCAACGGAAATGTCAATTAATACGCGTTATTTCTTCAACTTCCAGATTCAGAAAGCTGCGGAATTATTCGTTCGGAATTGTCTGCGAAGATGCGGCTATTCTTTCCGTCAACAATCGAAACCACCAACGTTTCTTCGAACCCGTTAATCCAAGCAATCTTCAGCAGAAATCTGACGACAGACACTTGCCGTGCTGACGAATCCGGTAGGGCTGTGTGCACCTCTGAAAGAAGAGGGGAGTGGAGGGGAGGGAAAAAAAAAGAGGGTCCACCAACAAGATTCCGGATAGCTGCTGCTGAGCTTCCCTGGTGTCTGGAACGAACTGATGCTGATGCTGGGTCCTGGCCAAAGGAAGCAGTGCTTGTACGAGCAAACCGCTTTTTTTGTCTGGTGATATTGGACAAAAATTGTACTCCGAACTCCTGGATGTGGGAAGCAGCAGGAGAGGAGTAACAGACAGCTAGAAGTTTATGATGAGTTTCTCTCGTCGTACTCTCTGTCTACGGAAAACCGGCCGAGTGTGGTGAACAAGAATCAGTGTAAGCTGGCGGATGGGGCGGTGAGTAGCAACGTAACGCTGACTTGTTATGTCTGTTATGTCTTCCGATGAGATGTAACGAAAGGGTCAAGGAAGAAAAACTAACAACTGACAACTGACGATGAGGAGGTAAGATGGTGATGATAATAATAAGACCGTCCTCTACAGGACTAACAAAGCAGAGCAAGCAACGCGGTAATTACGGTCCCGTCGGCGGAAAGGCCCAAGGGTCTCATTCTCGCTCGGCCACCTGATGATGCACTTCTTGATTGCTTGTCTTCACTATCCCCTGTAAGTAACAAATTTTGAATTTCTCCCTCCCTCCCTTTCTTGAAAATTTCTTTTTTGCTAACTTACCTGAATTGAATCTACATTACCTGCGATGATGCGCTGGTTGGGAGGGGTGTCCTGGTGCGCCGCACCCAAGCCAGCAGCGGCACGTACCAAAGGGCGGATCTGCTTTAGCCTTTCCCCAAAATGCAAGGCTTGAAGCGAAGCGAAGAGCACTTTTTGTGTTTTTTACCTACTACCACGTCAACGCTGAATCTGTCGACCACCCGTCCGCCCAGGTCATTCGGATAAGGGATACCTTCACTATCACCCAGGTCCCACATTATCCCTACGTTCCTACGTTCGGCCGTCTTGCATCTCTAATCTTAACTTTCGGTACCAAGACGACTCAGCACAGCACTCACTCGACACTTGCTTCAGTTTCATCATGAACCAGTAATTTCAGGCGGCCGAATATCACATGGTTATACGTCACCCGTCACCCAGATGTCCATAGCCCGGGGGTGAAGAACACGATGGCAAAAAGAAGGCTTTGGCGGCAATGTTTGGCTGGCTTCCGGTGAAAATTACCTGTCCCGTAGGTGGTTCGCACATGATGCAATGATGCACACTACGGAAATGACTAGCACTGGCCCTGCACAGGCCCTGCACATAATCTGAGACTTACTTGCTCCTTGTTCGCCACCTTGTTCGTCTCCATGACTTCTGGACCTCTAGAATGCGTTTCTGCGTTTCGATGGGTCAAGAACCAGAACCAGAACCAGAACCACTCACCGAAAGACACGAGGTGGGGGGAGGGAAGCGGGGAGCCAGGCCATCCCGTGAAAGAAGCGGGGAAATGATGAGGATGCAACTGCAAGTACCGAGACAAATATATCAGCGTCACACGGGTTCCGCCATTTGCATGGTGGTGGTCTGGTCTTGCACTCATATCTCGACGAGTACATATGTTGTACAGACCTCATGTTGCAGAACCCCTATTCGCTATTACAGCAAAGCGGACTCGCATCATAGCAACGCCGAAACAAACGAACATTTATTGAAACAGCACAGCAATACAGCTGCAACTCATCCCATCTGCTTAGATCTTATTTATTGAACTCGCCAAGAATTGTTGTGCGCCACCTGCTACCTGCGTTTCAATTAACCACCCACATTCCTACGATTATGAAGGGATACCGGCTTGTCGAAGGATATCTCTTCAAATCAAAACCCATCTGCATGCCACCACCGGTCATCACAGCCACGGGAGAATGGGGAAAGTCCAAACGAAGTCACGATGCAACTAATGTGCAACGACGGTGCAACGAACGAAATGCCTTGCTTTTTACTTGCTGAAGCCGCTGAGGGTGCTGAGAGTGCTCAGGGAACTCCCCGGATCCCGTTTGCCTTCTTTTTATGTAAGGGGAGTTTAAAGTTTGAGGTAATATGCGTCAGAGTTTATATTATCTCGGGTCCCGGGGGGAACATCTTGCGAAGGGTGCCAGAAATCTGTGGAATCTGAAATATTCTTGGAGGCGCCGCTGTGTTCTGCACTTTGTACCTCAGGAAACTCCAGCGCGGTGGGATAGCGCTTGAATTTGCAGTGTTAGACCGTAAAAGGACGGGTCAAGCTTGGGTCGAATAGGCATGCTGGCCACGTGTTGCCACCGGCTGCTAAAGGGTACCAAAGGATTTTTCAGCGATCTTCCATCTATCTGGTGAAGATTTCTATTGGGAGTGGTCTGGCAGGCTGGCCAACGTTCGATAATGTTTGACAACGCTCCACAACCATCTGACGTCATAATCCTTTATTAAGCACGTGGATAAAATTTCCACGCACTTCAATCACATCAAGGCGCTTATATCAATAAGAGATATGCTAAGATAACGGCCTGCCCTGGATGGAAGACTTTTGGAACGCATCAGTGGTGGAGTGCTGGAAAGGAAAAAAACAACCAGGATCCGAGAGCTAGGACGTCGTGCAACACGGTGCAACCCTATCACTCAAAATCGGAAAAAGTGCATTCGCGAAGCTGGAGGAGCCCAAGAATCTCAAGTTTATTGCACTTCTTTTCTCGCCAAATTCATTAACTCGGTAATTCGTGGAAGTCCGAGTTATCCCGTCAACGGCAGTAAGAAGCAAGCGATGTTCGTATCCCGGGTAGCCCGGCCGCTTGAGAATGTTCCCGCAGTTATCACAAACCTGGCCTGTGTTTGGTGACATCAGTTTCGCCCAATCATAGGACTATCTAAAGGATCACAATACTCGGGGTGTGCCATGTGGTGGAACAAACTTCGGTTCGAGCGGTTGGTATGGGCTAGTCATGAAAACCCTAGTCACTAGTGTCATTATGCTCAATTTGGAATTAACTGCCTAGAGAACTGTCCCTAGTGGTAGGGCGATGTTATGTTCAATAATACAGAATAGTAGATGACTGCTTATTGCTTTAGGCGGCTTAGAGAAAGAGGATCTAGGTAACTTGCTCTGTGCAAGTGAAATTGCGTGCCGTCCGGTAGTTTCAAGAATCGGGAAATGTAATGTATCACCCGTGGGACCCGGAGCGTCGGATTGGAAACTGCTGCCTGCATGGACTTCGTAGTAACGTAGCCCATGGGCGGGTTATGATGATCACGATCATGTGCAGCAGGCTGAGGAGAGACCAGGGAGATCACGATTACACACGGTACGGCAGAGATATCCGGGCTCCCCGAGCCTTTCTAAGCCTGCAAAACTTGCTGGTTCATACCTCAGTGCTAGTTCCGCAGTTTCAACTCCGCTAGATATCTTCACCTACAATCTATCAAGTCACCGACATCGATAAGAACGAATACACCAGCTAGCCTCGACTCACAGTAATAATATGATATCGTGCTATGGGTCCCAGCCTAAACCAGCGCGGTGCAGTGTTTCAGAACCACTGCCGCTGCGGCTTCCCATGAAGCTCAGGGAGCTCGAATAGCCTATGAATCCCGTGAATCCCAAGAGGCAGGGTGGAAATGCACAATCCACATGTACACGGGTACGTACTTTAGTCTTCCCAATTGTGGATTGTTGTACACATACACATACACATACAGCCCCCGTAATACGTGGTGTAATGTAGTGTAATACGGGGAGTTGCGGGGCGAATATGAAGCTTTGGGGGCCTGGGGAGCCTGGGGGTCGGGATGGTGGGAGTGGGAATTGTCTACGGCGGTTATGGGGGTGTGACGGGATATTGATAACTTGCCACTTGGGGATGGGATGGGATGGGATGGGTTCGCAAAGTAAGTTGGAATTTTGCAAACGAAATCTCAATACCCAGAGAGCCCAGTGCAGGGTCTCTTGACAGGCGAGACAGCGCGTTGAATATTTGGGAAGTCCACCAAGTGGCTCGTAAAGGGTCCTTCTCCCTCTGTACTTCACCGCAGTCATGCAATATGATTATTCAAATATTGAAATCTTTGTAGGTTGTGATTACCTACTCCATACTGTGCAATGATCATCTCCCGTTGTGCAGGTTTGTGTTGATACCTCGCTACCTGAATACCAAGCAGAAAAATATAGAAGCGCAAACGGATTGAAATATATGGGCCCAATCACATTAATCATCAGACCTCAGTGGCAAGGTCTTAAGTCTTTTCATTGGAGAGATCACGAGCGAGACGTTGTGATAGGGGCTTTGAATCGAAGGCTGCGGTTTGTTGTTGTCTGAGATTTGTTGTTCTCCGAAATACACAGGTGGTATCTGCGGATCTAGGGAAGAATAAGTGGTGAGAGATACCTCGTTGGCGTTATCTTGAGGCTTTCAATGGACGCCACTTGAAGAACACGGGTGTTTGCGTATTGTTGACGAGAGCTTACTTGATGCTTCGATAGGCCAAATAGAAGAGTTTGAATGGACGCCTCTTTAAGAACGGGTGTTTGCATTGCCTGAATAATGGTGACACGAGCTTTGATACTGCTGACGAGAATTGAGCTAATCGATAATGAGAATGTTTGTTGACATTATCGGTTGCGGCAAAATCATCTGTACATCGGAGGGGTTTTTAATGGACGCCTCTTGAAGATGGACGGGTGTTTACATTATCTTGATGCAAAACTTTACTAGTTCGCCAAAATTGGGCCAAACAAAATGATTCTGCAGAGTTGATCTGATCAAGAGACCTTGGCTTGAACTCTACTTCCGTCTTTGCATAAAGATGCCACAAGTGATCGAAGTTTAGCGAGAATTAAGCCAAAGAATTATTTCTTCTTGAGCCTCCACTGCCACATTCACTTTGAGTCCACGAGTAATCGGTGAGAAAAAGGAATGCTCATTAATGCCAGCGTAACTGTGCATTTATCAAGCAGGCAGTCATGATTTCTCCGTGACGTTTGATGTGAGGCTTCATGTACTCTTTGAGTGCGCGTCGCTGGAGGCTTTGATGTATGTACGGGGTACATGATACATCATACATCATGCGTTTTGCTTGCTGGTCTCTATGGGCCCCTAGAAGCCCCTAGAAGAATGAACCTTGCTTAAAGTGTCGATCAACGTGGTAGACAGATTTTAAGGGATGACGGAATGTCAACAAACACACAGACACGCAGAAGGCTTACGGATGGCTTGCAAAGCCCTAAAAATCCATGAGTCTGCAAATTTGTTCAACTTGAGGATCCATAATTAGACGTGGAGTAGTTTTGCCAAGAAATTATGCGGAATTCTCATCTCATAACTGGTGGACACTCGGGAAAACTCTTGTCGCCTTGACGATGACTTGAGAAACTACGGACCGTCATACATGACATGGCTAAATTTCAAGCAAATATGCCAAGAAGGTCACGCTACAGCTTCATTGGTTTAAGATTTACTAGTAAGTTACTACCGTGATCGCTGGCAGGAAATCCAGAGCCGGCGCTGTTTTAATGAGTTGTATTGCTCAAAATCCATCAGATACACTTCTCAGCATCTAGAAGTTGGGCCTTGCTAAAAGCTATCTACCATGTTTTTTGACACTTCACGCGCCATCTGGGGAATAGACGTTAGAATGTCAACAAACAACTTTCCTCGGGCTTACCTGATGACTTAGATGTGAAGGATTTGTGGTCGTGCCTAGAGTTTGTTGAACTTTCATTGGCTCAAAATTAGAGTCACATCACCTGGCCGGAAGACCAGGGCCGCATTAACGAGTGCCAAGCGCCGAGGCCTGGGGGAATTGGGTTGAGTCGATGACGTTTACATCATACATCCCACCATATATTTATGGCGTTTTAGGATCAGTTTTAATGGTGCCGCGTTTTCCGACTCTGAGGAACAGGAAGAAGAGATGGTTCGGAGCTTAAAGTGTATCATTGGACTATTCACCGGTCTTCTCCGGGCTCCCGGTGGGCTCGGGGAGTCCGGCAAGCCCGAGGAAATGGTCATGTGCATTTGGTGGTACTAGAATCGTGGCGTACACGAATTATTCTGTTTGTTCTGTTTGACAGGTGTAAAACCGCGAAGCCTCTAGAATCCCAGGACTTGAAAAGCCATGTGGATTGTGTGTTGTCTCTCAATCGAAGTATAAATATTGTACAACATCTTTTCGGTTCATTGGTTATGGCGCCGAGAAAGAAGCGGTGAGAACTGCGGAAAGGCGAACAGCATCACTGTAGTACTTCATTGGAAGGATAAGGTTCCCAGCATGATAGCATGATGTTCTAAGCGAAATAAGCGTTCGTTGTGTAACTGTTATGATTGAAACGTGATAAAAAGGGTTCGGACGCCGGTCCTGTGTTGAAGCGAAATTGGATCACGGTGCTCTATTCCCGCGTGAGAAGTTGTGATGAATCAAAACCTGAAACAGTCACCTCACATATAGAGCCGCTGTTCGGTGCGCTGTAAGACATATCAAATTATTACCAATAGAAAAGCATGCATGGAAATTTCGGGTGAAGACGGGTGGGGATACATATGTACGCAGTTACTTAGTGCTACCGGCATACAAGTGTAGAATACTGCGTCAGTAAAATCAACATCGTGATCCTATGTGGTATCGGGTGGTCGCCAGATTGAGTCAGCGGCAGCTCAGCACCTAGATAGCGGGTTTTTGGGTGGTATTTGAGTCATCACGAGGTTTCATAGAGAGGTGAGATTCCGAAACATTATGAGGCTGGGAGTGCAGAGTTTGATTAGAGAATTATCACACAACGATTCATGCTAAAACAAACACACAGAGAATAGTGAGCGAAAAGGGAGAAATAGATTACTTCGTAAGAATTTCAGAACTCTTGACTCCATCATGAAGCGTCTGGTTTTACGGGTGGCTCAAACATCTGAGACATTGTAAGTAATGACTTCGGGCTCCGGTGATAGCCTTCTGCCGCAATATAAGAGCTTCTCTATCTGTTCTTTCCTAAATATGGACTGGTGGATTACAGTTCGTGAACGCGGGATGTACTAAGACATGACTCGGTGATACGAAGAATGACTCTTAATCACATGCTGTCACCCGAGATCATAAGTTAACGATTCCGCTGACGGATCGGCCCAGAGTTAATTAACCAGCCGTGCTATTGTATAACACACTCATTTTTCGATATTTAGACTCCTCAGTGCCCATCTCTGTTAACCACAACACACTCTCACTTCCTTGCTACGCCTACCTACAACGGCTGACAGTACGATTTCCCCAACTTTGTTTTTTTTTTCAGCTGCCCAAATCTTTGGCATCCTTCAAGTCTAGGCTCCTTACTTCGCATATTTTCCACGACGTCAACGTCGTCTGATTCTAGGCTTCTCAACCAGTTCTCAAGCCACGAACTACGGAACAGCAACGTGGACGATGATAACCCAGGGACCCTGCATCTAGGCATCAACTCGATGAGGAAGATCGTCACCGCGCAGTGAAAAATCTGTCAAAGCCTTAACAATATGCTCACGGGATACGTCATGCAAGGGCTGAGGAAAAAAAGTGAAGGCGGTGAATACAACCATATGAGAGGACGAGGTGCAGAAAAAACAAGACGAGTTACGGTGACTTACAGTGCATTTTCCAACCGATCTAGAAAGGAGTCACAGACACTTGCTGTACACGCTTGAAGAAATGTAGAGCCCTCGGCTGTGGAAGGTGCATAATATTGAAACGGCACCAGAGCGGTGTGAAGCAGTGCAGCAACTACGAAGCAAGGGAAGTGGGAAAATGAAACACTATGCACAGGAGAAACACGATGCAAAAGTACGTTCGGAGGACGAATGGTAATTGTTCGTGTTGTGAAACGAAGTAAAACTGAGGCTTACGCAAAGGCTGCCTTGATTTAGGTTCGCCCGCGTGAAGATGATCATGGCGAACCAAGAAAAGTGGGAGGAGTGTACTTTTAATAGAATAGCACTTCAAGTGGGTAACTTTAGAGGTGGTTAGTGATAATGGAGGTAGCGTGTGAGAGATCAGGAGGCCGGGGATATTTCAATCGATCGGAGTACCGAGGAAAAACTACAAACGAAATATAATGTCGGTACATAGGCGACAAAGGAACATGAGTGGCTATCTCCGAGGGGCATGAATTGTAAATATATGAGTCATTCGACTAATGGAGTGAATGAAATTTGACACAGAATCCCAAGGGACAAGCGGGAGTAGTAGGCGCTGTACTAGAACAGTCTACAAAACCTCAACATACGGCTAGCTAGAACAGATGAACAAAAACAGCGAGTGAAAGAAAGAAGGGAAAACAAAACATTAATGACGCGCATTGTTTCACCAGAGAGTTGTCTCCGTGTTGAAGTTAATACCGAGATACCGCTTCGTGCTAGGTCTGGTCAGGCACAGTATTGGTTCGATAGACGAGTCAGATTTCATGACTATAATTGATCCGGCGTGCAAGAATTGCAAAATTCATTACACATTAACGCTTCCAAAAAAGGTTCTACAGTAGATCCTACGTTCTGTCAGGTTTATAGCCAGCAGGCGATGTAAATGAAACTCGTGGCTTAGGGTTGTAAGTTATGAACGCTAGCACGTGTACGAGTGACTAATCATGAAGGCTCTCGATCTCGTCCGCCTTCCGCAACGTAGTAAATAATTGACCTCTGTACACTCACGCAGCAGCAAAAAAAATGTTCGCGGGCGGAGTCCAACCCCCGGGCTTTCCATATCCAAGCTTTTCTATCAGCACAGTAAAACTGCAAAGCACTGTGGACATAAATCGAAATTGACACTTAAAGATATCCAACAGGGACATCCAAAAACAAAATTCTCTTTGGCACTGTGGCACGCTTGCAATAGCAATCACAATTTACAAGCAACAGCCAAAAGGGGAATTTGAAAAAAAAAATTCTGTTGTACACTGGAGCACATTGGTACTGCAAATGACGATTCATATCTAAATATGCAAAAGGGGAACTTAAAAAAAAAACATTTCTGTTACAAATGACGATTCATATCTAAATATGCAAAAGGGGAATTTAAAAAAAAAAACATTTCTGTTACACACTGCAGCACACTGAAAGTGTAAATATACCGATTTGGGAAGCGGTGTAGTAAGTGGGACTCTCGAGATTCTTCAGGAATGGGGTAGCGAGAAAAAAGTCGAAGGAAATTAGTTTTGTTTATCACCGCAGCACCGATTCTTGCAGAATGTTGCCACATTTGGATCACCCGCGACCATACCGTTCAGTCGGAACCCGTATATGTTACCCACGGCATTACCCAACCAAGACTTTTTTCCGCGGGACTTTAATGGCCAGCCGCGACGTTGACACTAAAAACATCGCTCAAGATTAGCGAAATTGTAGGTTAGTCTGATCTTCATGATGATGTAAGGCGTGTCTTCAACGGAACCGGGTGTCTTTAATTCATCATTAAGCATAGCTCATCTAGTCGGAGTAAGTCTCAGCTCTCTGTCTTCGATTTGTTCTGCATAAGCTCACTGAGATGGCGTGGGCCCATGGTGATGGAGATGTTGCGGCGGCCATCGGCGCGGCACCGGGGACGCTAGTGAAAACTCTGCATCACGCCCGCCCACCCCACGCGCCCCGTCCCTTTACCTATGTACGCCTCCTCTGGGCGTGTCGTTTTGAATTTGATAACGGACTGCGTGCCTGACTAGACGCTCCTCTTAGACCTCGTCCGTTTAGGGAAACCAAAGTGTGTCATGGTCAGTCAACGAAGCTCACGGTGCAAAGAGTGCGGCCTGCTTGCTTCAGGCCAAGGCATTTAGCTTGAACCATCGCGGCTCAACTCAGAGGCCCGCGTGAACAAGTCTTGGTTGTGTAAGGCGGTGGGTATTATATACGGGTTCTGGATACACCGAGTGACTCGCCATGAACAGCTCCACCCATGTCACCCGCGACAATGATTTCCTCCAATAATCCAAAACAGGGCGGTTTTGATCAGGTAGCTAGCAGAGTTTTTCCTCTAATCTCTTCCTTCTCCACCATTGTACCCACTCTATCTCCTTCATCCCATCAACAAACACCACCCGGTGCTCCGTCCATCAACACAACCATCAACTCACCAGAGACGACATCCCCAAGTACCAGATCAAGGTCATCTAAGTTGGATTAAGACTCCATTAAAAACCGAATCACCTCTATCCAACACTGGATCCCACACCATACACGAAGTTGGCAAGTTTCATCACAAGTGCCCGCTTAACGCGTCTTACACCCTGCTAACGAGTCCACTGAGCCCGCTGCTGACCCCAACGATGGCCCCCTCGATACCCCGGCCAAAGCTACCCTTAAGCAACTGTTGTAGCCCCTTCTTAACCTTCCATTGTGCCTCATAATAACAAGAAGAAGGGCATCCTTCACTTCGAAACCCTTTGTTGTTGCTACTGCTCTAGGGTTGAAACTTCAGTCTCAATGGCCGCTGCCGGTGCCTGACACCCCTTGTCTGAACAACTCTGTTGTATAGAATGGAGATTATACAGCCGACCGAGTCTTCATTCTATGCATTCACCGCTCCCCCCCCCCCCCCCCCCCCCCCCCCCCCCAAATTTAATCCGAGTTCTTCCGCCTCTCCATTTCAACTCTCGCTGTTGTTCGTCAAGCAGAACGTAGAACGCGCCAACGACCATCCTAACGAGTTTTGGCAAATCAGTTTGTTACCCCATCTTTTCCCACTGGTCGTTATCATACCCCACCCTAAACCTGTTCAATGAATGTACTGACATGATGATGACGTGTTACGGTTGACCAGTCTCCCACGAAAACCCGTGAGGTCTTTCATCCAAAACAACGGCAAGAAGCAGGGCGATATCAACACCGCAGAGGACAACGAGACTACCCGCGCCATCAAGCCCGCCCAACCCATCTACAAGAACGACAACCAGACCCTACCCACGCCTGCTGTCGACCCCGCCTTGGATATGACCGTGCACACTCCATTCAACTCCCCAGGAATGCACAGGTTGGCGAAGAACAGATCCACCCCCACCAGACATCCCATGGGAGAAATGTCCGACTTTGAAAAAGAGACGGAAATGAAGAATGCCCATTTCGTGAAGCGTCTGGCCAACGCACGCCAGCAAATTGGTAAGTCTCATTCCTGATTTCCTGATCCTCCATTTTGATGATGATGGATGGATAAGTAATTGATATTGACGGCGGCTAACTTCATATGGCGATTCAGAGAATCGTGACAAGGATTTAGATGAAATCGAACGATTGACTCGTTCAATTGCCACGGGGCGTCGTGCGAAACGTGACGCCGAACGTAAAGCATACTTCAAGCGGAAGAAAGCCGCCGCCGCCAAGCCCGCCCCCGAGCTCAACGATGCTCCTGTCGACGCCCCTGCCCCTGCTCAAGCTTCCCATGAGCCCATTAGCAACAAGAAGGATATCCTTCACTTAAAAACTTCCTCCGGCAACAAAGTTGTCAAATGTAGCGCTGGTGGATGGACCGCCATCAACCACCGCAAGTAGAGCAGTTACCACAGCGGTTATCTACCTGGTACAATTGGCACATAGCTCTCACGGCGTCATGGGATAGGGTAATGGTACTTTATTCCCACATAGTGACGGTGTTGAACGTTTGTGTTCTTGCTGAGTTTGGGTTGCTGCTGTATTTTTCTCCCGGTGTTTGGCGGTTGTGGTTGTGCAATTCGGCGAGCTATCTGTTTTTTTGGTTGTTTGGTATGGGATATCATACATGATCGTAATCATCTAGTTTTCTTTACTCTGTATGTCGAAACCGGCCAATCATGTTTTTTAGTTACGACTTGACAGCTGGTTCCGCTATTACTATACCGGTACAAAGCAAAAACGGTTGTAACTCGCCTACCTCAATGTCCCCAATAAATTCTGCCCTGCCATGCTTTCTAGCTGCATAGTTGTGCCCGAGATTCGTACATGAGTGATTGAATTAGGATTGTCTCTGAGGTTGGGGCCGAGATTACAAGCGTAAGTTAAAACCGCCGGTGCTAAGCCTGCCTCTAACCCGAACGATGCCCTGGTCGACGCCCCGGCCAAAGCTACCCTCAAGGCAACTGTTTCGGCCCCCGCTTAAGCTTCCCGCGAGCCTCCTGGTAACAAAAAGAAGAAGGATGTCTTTTGCTTAAGAACTTCCTTCAAGTTCAGCTAGGTCAAGATTATTCTACTAGCCCGAAGGCCTTAATGGTATTCACAAAAAGTGCAACCGAATATACAGATTTCGTGTTTTCGATTTCTATCTTTGGTTTTTGATATGTTTGTCGAAGTTCAGAGCCTTTACTCTGCCGCTGTGGTGTCGCGAACCGTCGCTACTGGAACTATGCAACCGTTGTGGCCGTAATAAAGGTTGCTCCGGAGGTGTATGAGCGTAACGATCCTTCGACTAGCAGAGGAACATCTACAAGAAACCACAGACTCAATTCTCAAAATTCTCAAAACGCAAAATTCCAAAATAACAAAACCCAGAAACTCTCTTCTATTTGCAGATCTAGCATGAAGTGCACGAGACACAAACTAGTCTCCGAGGAGCTAACTAGATGCTGGTGTGGGCGGGTGAGAAATCGAAGGATCTACACGCCGTGGGAACGAACGAAACATAAGGACCGATATTTGAAAATCGAATCTACAAATTCTTTACTCCGTACATGATTTCCGTAACTCCTAACCTCAACTCATGCACTTTGACGTTACACCGCATTCAACCACGTGCACTCACAAAGTAAGTATGTATCTACATCGATGATCGCCCCCTGAAATAACCAAGACATCAGGCTCCCATGCCTGCCAACTGCAGCCTACAGCTGGCAAGAGCTTCTCCACTTCCACACCCCCTCACGCCGGCAACAATCATGTCCACAGAAAATACCTACGAGCAATCCGTCGATTGCAGTACCCAAGCTAGTACTCCCGGCTCCGAAACCCCATCCACAAGCAAAATTATGTCTACCACTTCAACCGTCGAACTTCAGATCACATCGCCGACCTACGAAAATATTTTCACAGGCTTCCACGACGGCTTCGCAAGTCTTAGAGCAGAAATGGCAGGGCTTGAGACTGAAAACAAGAGACTGGTGGAGCATAATACTGTTGAAAAGGAATTGGAGACGTTGAAGGAGGAGAACGCCAAGCTTTCTGAGGCCAAGGACAACGCGATGAAGACGCTTGCAGAAGTTAATGAGAAAAACGCTGGGCTTGATAAGGAATTTACCGGGTTGGAAGGGTTGAAGGAGGTTCTAGGATGGAAGAAGAGATGTGACGAACTGGAGAATCGGGCTGTCGAGAACCAAGAAAAAGTGGAGAAACTGCTTGAGAATTACCAGCGGAAAACGGAGAAACTATTCGCGGATTGCCAAGCAAAGATGGAGCAAATGCAACTGGAAAGCTGTACCATGTGGTCCATAGTACAAGAGAACTTGAAAGCTGGTTACATCTTTAGGGAAAAAGTTAAGTCCCGCTGATGTAGACCGTATTAATATGTTCCAATGAACTAACCTAATTTCAGATAGCCTTTAAAAATAATTCCGCATGGAATGGTTCAAGTAAACCGGGCTGAACTTGATGATCATGATAAGGATCTCTTCGATTCCCTACGACTTCGCGCGCCACCACATGAGGACGAGGACTCATGTGCTGAGAGCGCGATGGTTGAGAGGGCTATGAGCGCCAAGAATGAGATGATGGAGAAGGCGTGGGGTTCCTTGCCTGGTAGTCTTCGCGGCGTCAATCCGGCGAAGTCGAAGGATGGTAAGTCGATGGTTAACGGTCTTGTCCGCGCCGGCGGAGCATTTCTCGGCAGAGTGGGGAAGTAAGCGCTGCTCGGCATGATAAGCGATGAGCGAAGCGGCACAGCGGCGGCGAAGGTTGTGGACTCCCGATTTCGTACTTTTCCACCCGACTTCCTATCCCCATATGATTGTGGATACTTTCACCGCTAGCTAATACGGTGATCTCTATGTCTTTTTCCAATGGTACCACAGCCAATTTGCAATTGACCCATTGATATCACTTCTTTTACCCATTCGCATATTCTCCCTCATCTCCCCTGGCATCACAAACTGTTGCGCGGTGATTCTTTCACCTGCGCGACGCCCTTACGAGTGACATGCGATGGCTGTGTGTGTGCTGTGGCGCAGCAGTCACGTTCCTCCATCCTCCTTCTTGTACGTAGATAGATCTTTCTTGGCGCGTTTCTTTCTCTTTCAATCAATTAACTCAATCTCCATCTACCTCCACCTCTCGTGTCGTCTCTCTTTCTTCTTTGACAATCTCTACATGGTGTGCCTTAGCAGCAACCTCCTACTTGACATCGTCACAAACGACATTTCGTCATCTTCCCATCATTCCCCATCTTGTACTCAGTTCATGTGTCTGTGTTTGTTACTTTGTGACATTATGTATCTGTATTGGGATTTGGGGAAAGGTCACTGGGGTTGAAGATTCTGTTTAGATAGGTGTTCGTGGATTTTCTGATATGAGCTACTGCTTTGGATATTTATGTGTTGTGTTATTCGTTTAGTTTCAAATTCATTATCGGTTCTAAAGGTACCGTAGTCGAATACCTGAGAGACTGAATAGTGCGACTCGAGGGCCAGAGGTATCCACAGACGGCATGGTGTAAGAAGACTGAGTTCGTGACACCGGGCCGAAGTGTTGGGTCATTTATCCGGACAACGCTCGTAGTTGAACAACGGAGTTTGATATGAACCGCAGAAAACCGCACCGGGAAGATACATAGGCATGCCGGTAGTACGCGCATCTTCTGCGTCCGTATTCAAATTATGGCGATCGGACTGGTTTCCACAGCGATGAATTAAGAGAACGGTAAGGTGCCAGGAGGTTACCCTTTGAAAGGCGGAGTAAAATTGCAGTAATGCTGCGGACCGAGTCACACGGACCAAATGCGGGGCCAGAAAGGTGCTGATGCGGCCATGCTTCGTTTGCTTTACACAACATCTCGGCCCGATTCGCCGCCAGCGCAAATTGAAAATGTCAACTGTCAATGCATTTCAGCACGACCGTTTGGAAGTATCGATCATTGAATTGATGAATGTAAAGAGGAGAAGTAAATTGCGTTTGAGCGATCTGAATTAAAGCGGAGGAGGCAAGACGTTGTGAAGTAGAGACCGCCGGCATATAACATTTCCAGATAGTGGATGACTCTAGATCCGGCTGTGATCATGTTCTAGAGTATTGCGGGAACTCGTTTCGTACCGGTAAGCTCCCGCATTTTTGGGCGCCTCTGATGGGTGTGAGCTCACTGGCGCCAACACAATCTACCAACGTCAAAGGCAAAATTCATGTGAGGTTCACAACGATCGGACGATCCATGCTAGAAGCTGGAGTAGATTCCCTCCGAGCGGTAAGACACAGAACCGCAAAACTTTGGTCGCACTCTGAAAGAGCGTTTTACTATGGCCATATGTATGTAAAAAAAGTGGTTGCATGCTTAGCTTCGCCATTAGTTGCTTGGTTAGTTGCATGATTCGTGGGTTCCCTGGGACCTTTTGCTGCAACAAAGTTTGCGCGGCTCAACTTAGCGTCGCACCAATGTTGCAGCTAAGCGTGAAGTCGACTTTAGCAACGCTCTTTCAGGGTGCGACCCAAGTTTTGCGGTTCAGTGTATGTAGTTGATACGGCAAATACAATGACAGCCCCATTCCAGAGTCTTTTTAATAAATTTATTATGGCTACCAATGGATTTTCGTCATGTACAAAATTCTATATACTATTTCCTGCGTGCCTTATAATGTGTCCTCTATGTCTTCCAATCTCGTCCATTCCAGAGTCATATCATGATGTATATTGCGTTTCGGAATGTCTTGGACGACAGCGTTGGTACCCATGGAATTTGTCCAAATGAGATTGACGATAGTTAACGGCATCAATGAGAGTTTCCTGAAACGTGCCATGGCACATGCTTGGAATGGATAGGGTTTTTACGGTTTGCTGTTCAGTACGTCGACATTGTTTTGTGTGATATCGATCGCAGAGGATGAGAAAACGGAAAAAACAGTCATGCATAGTGTTGCCTGTGATAATATACACGGATTCTCAGCTATGAATCAACGGACGCTCGGCGTGTTACTGTGCTGCCTACTCTGGTAATTGATTTACCGAATTATACCCATTGGCCCTGATCACTCGGTCGCTCACACGCAGAAAGTGTGTTTTTACGATATGGAGCCAATGCAAAACGACATTTTGAACGCTCGAACACTAGGCAAAACGGGGTTTACTGACCACAGTTTCTTTACAAGGATTATGAACCATGATTCCGAATCCGATGGACAAAGTGCTGCTGTCTGCAGTCCGGTCCGTGGCGTGCTGTACTTCATTCAAACTCACTCGACTACAGTACAACCTCAGAAGTATAACGTACTTTTATGTAGTCAGATGAGTCAACGTTATTGTTTATCTCGCTACCGTTATTTGCAAAACGTTTTCTTGCCGTGTCGTGGGTCTTGTACGATAAAACGGATTGAATTCCGAATCATAGTACTTCAATAAGTATACGTTTGTCGTCCGCGTGACACCTCTGTGCCACATTGACAGTCTGCGTGGTGCTGATCGGATCATTTCGCTCCAGTGGCTTTGGCTGATCCAATGAAGAGTCAAGGGTATTAAGTCAATATAAAGGTCGTTTAGGTTCCTGGCCATCTGGAAACTATGTTTGCCGTTACTCTTCAAAAAAAAAAAATCATTAAATCCATGAACTTGTCAAATGGCGTTTGTTAGCCGAGATATAACCCATGTCTGAACGCTCATTCCTGTCACAATATCTGACCGGTGTGTATATACCCAGCCACCGAGTGAAATCAAACGTTTTCAACCATTTAATAATGTGAATGACCACTTTTATTACCCTTCCTAGGTCCCTGGCACACCAAAACAGAACACATTCCAAGAAACGATCAACGCGTGACATCAAACGCTCGTTTGCAATTCGGACAACTACTTCCGGCTACTCCCGGTAACTCGTACACCAGCCTTCAATGTCGGTAAAGAAAAGATACATTTCAGCACCGCGAGGAATGTAAAGTACGTTCCAGGCTATAACTATTATGCACAGATGTCATGGATGATGGTTACATAATGC
This sequence comes from Pyronema domesticum, assembly GCA_024516145.1. Classification (NCBI taxonomy): domain Eukaryota; kingdom Fungi; phylum Ascomycota; class Pezizomycetes; order Pezizales; family Pyronemataceae; genus Pyronema; species Pyronema domesticum. The sequence goes on from JAJJXL010000034.1 coordinate 515,976, forward strand.
AACCCAATGCCCCTTGCCAACTGAATCACCGGATATACATCTCCGGCTCGTCATTCTGGTACTAGATATTCTCTGAGACTATCGAAGTTTTCACAATCCTCGACTCGTACAAGATAGGTCTGGATTTCGGATAAATACCCCCCCCCATTCCCCCCTTCCTTTCCTTTGTCATCCAGCACACAGAGATCCCTCTAACATTCCTCACCATCGCTCTCATCTTCCTCATCGCTTCTCTTCATCTCTTCGCCTCATCATTACTGTTTTATCCTGTCAAACATTCGCTCTTATGCTGCCACATCTCTCCATTTCCTGATTGCCCCCCCCCAAAGATCATTCAGAGCCCTCTCCTCCCGGACCCACAGATACCAAATGAAATAAGCTAAGCACACCCCCAGCCAAGAAGAAAGACGACCAAAGGCAAACCAGCAAACCCCATTAACACCAAGCTTCAAAAGACCAAAGGAACCGGCATAACCAAGACCCTGAAACCAACGGCAACCCCAACAGCAATCGAAAAGGCAGCGAAATCCAGAAGATCCCAGAGACTATTAAAAGGAATGACAGACAGGAAAGGGCAGAACAAACCCCCAAGCCCTAACGACACAGACATACCAGATGCAGAACTGGATTTAGACATGGAAACCCCCAAAATAGAGCACAAGGAGGACCAAGGTAACAAAAACAAACAGAACCCCAGGGAAAAGAATAAACCAATCGCAGGAAAATACAATGCTGAACAAGCACTCATGATGATTTACAAAGCCATAAAGGATACCAATACCAAAGTGGACTCCATTGCCAGTGAAATGAAAAAGGTCCAAGCGCAAAATGCAGTAATAACAAAGGAACTCCGCCAAGTTCACCAATGGATCGGAGCATGCATCAAGATGCAAGGAGGGAAAGGACCCCCCAACCCTCCCCTGGAACCCGCCAAACAATGAGAGAAACCAAGGCAAAAACCTCTCACAAAAGGAATACAGGACAGCATTCATGCCTCCAGACACCAAGACATGGAATGATCGATATCGATGACAAGACGAGAAAGGCACAGAACCACAAAGGCAAACAACCGGAAAAGCCAGTACAAGCACAAAGAAGGAACAAAGAGCGCCCCCCTCCACCACCAGCAAAACCAGCCGGATTAAAGATGAATATGGGAGGCACCGGCACCAGTCCAGCACTCATTAAATGGAGACAAATACACCTAAACAATCGCACCGAGTTGCGCAAGGAATTTTACCCAAGGAGGAATTAGAGCAGCTGACAGGAAAAAACAGATAAAAGAAGTCAACAACAACAGCACAGACCCGTGACACCCAACTAAACCATCCAATGATCTAAGAGAAAGACAAAAGCTTCTGGAAAGAGACTCAGAAGCAAAGGAGATCACCCCTGAAAATCAGGAAAAGCTGATATTCCAGATCAACTTGGCCCTGACTACCAAAGCAGTCCCAGAACACATTAGGATAGACACAGGGAAACCAACAGTCCATGGAAACTGGAGCCTGTACAGCAAACCAAAGGCAATCGCAAACATGATAACCCACCCGGGAATTAAGCAGATCATACTGGAGGCGGCAAGGAAAATAGACCCCACCATCATAAATGTCAGAGTCATACCCAGTGGCTCAAGATCAAAATATACCATACCAAGCAGCCCAGAGCTTGAAGCTGAACTAAAAAGCAACCACAGAGACATGAACACAATTTACCGAGAGTCCGGAATCGCCATGGAGGACATCAACGTACATATCGATTCAGTATATGCCATAACTATAAACTCCATGAGATGGATCAACTCAGTCTCACACCTTATGGAACAGGCCAGACAAGGAACACTACTGAAACACTCCACACTCATTGCCCCTGTCTGCGAAGAACAGAAAGCAAAAGAATGGATGGCTGAGAAAGAGATACACATCACCAGAAGGAGCTTGAAGGTAGAAAAATACATGCAGGAGAATCCAGCCACTATGTGCAGAACATGCTTTGAACACGGATATAGTGCAGCAACCTGCCAAGAAGCTAATGACCCCAGATGCGGCTAATGTGCAGGCAAACACCACACCAACCAGCACCAATGTAAAGTGTAAAGCTGCAGCACAGTGGGATTATTCTGCGAGCGTATCTTGATACAGTGTAGCAATTGCAGAGGCCCCCACCCACCATGGAACAAGAAAGAGTGCGAGGTGAGGCAAGCAGCAATCATAGAATCACACAAAAAGAGGGCAGAATTAGAAGGGAAAAACAACACAGTAAGTGAGAACCTGATTGACTTTGAAATCCCCCAAGCTCACACCACAAATGACACCTGACCAAGCCCCTCCATGTGATAATGCATTGCTTGCAACACAACTGCAGGAGAACCCCAGAAATGGTGCAAGCCCTTCTGGTAACAGATATGGATCTGAACTCTGATATTGCATTAATACAAGAATCTCCAGGGGGCAAAAGAGCAAAAATGACATTGAGAACCTTTAATATCTAGAAACCAGGAAACACAGAAAGATATAACAGAAGAAACCCAAGAGTGTGGGTAGCAGTTAATAAAGAAAAAGTGAAAAATAACCTTGTAGTGGAAGAAATGACAGACATGGGTGGGAGCCCTAATGTACAGATCTTTAATATGTATGAAAAGATATGGAAGAATAATTGTAAAGAAGATAAACAAAGATGGAAAAAATGAGAGGAAACAAGAATTATAAATGTGTATGATCAAATAATAAAAGGGAATGAAGAGGGAAAAAGAAGGGGCTTGTTGGAGATGGAAACATGGAATTAGATCATTGGTGGAAGAATGATCCTAGTGGGGAATTGAATGCCCACAACCTACTATGGGGCAGTACAACAGCAAAAAACAGTGATCACATCCTAGAAATGATAGATGACTTTGAACTATATATTGCCAATGACAGGTCCAACATGAGAGATGGCCAAGGCAACCAGCAGCCCTCAATAATTGACCTGACTCTGGCAGCAGGGCCAGAGATCAAGAGCTGGGTGATTTTAGATAAGGAAGATCACCACATACTATCAGATCATAAAATGATAATGTGGATGCCACCAAGTGAGAATGAGAATGAGGATGGAGATAGAGAGGAAGAAGAAGAGAACAAACAAGGTAGAATAGAACAATAAGAAAAAGAAAAAAGAAAAAAAGGAAAGAATAAAGAAAGAGAGAAAAAATGGAAACATCAAAAATGAGAAGTAGATGGAAAATGGATAATATGGAAGAGGAGGAAAGAAAACAAGCAGAAAAGTACTACAAAGAGCTAGACAGAGGGAGAAGAAATTTAGAAGAAGAAGAATGCAAGATGCAAGACATAGAAGATGAGGTGACATGGTGTTAACCGGGGGCTGTCTCGTGACCGGCAGTAGGGTAACTCAAGATTTCCGAAAAGAAAAAATGAGAAGCAATAATTCCAATGATGGGAATTATTTACTTCTCTGGGGATTCTCGTGGGAGTAATGAGTAGTAACGTGTTATAATCTTAAACTCTCCTGCTTATCTCAGGGAGCGTTTTTGAGATCGTCGTTCTTAATTGTGTCCAAGTGTGAACAGCAATCAGTGAGGGTCTTAGGTATTGAAGAGGGTCTGGGTTGTATGGTCTTTCGAGTATTGTGTAAATAATCGAGTATAAGATACTAATATCTTTCTGGGACTTGGTCGTAGTTGATGGGACAATTGTGGGTCTTCTGCTGGATGATCGCTTCTTCGAGTGGGGGCTTTTTGGATATTTTATATTTTCTGACTTGAGCTCCCCACTCATATACCCACCGGGTACGTTGCGGTGGTCGGAACGCCAAGTACTGGTTGACGTTGGTAGAGAGCATGCAATCATGATATTTTTCGCATACAAATTCCGTATTTCGATTTTTTCAGCACAAACGCCCCAAAATGTTCCCAAACCAATCGGATGACACTTGGTGATCCTCTCGGCCGTATCGTGCATATGTCGCTTCTAATCCCGTCGTTTGCCGATATATTATTTCTAATAATATCGCCTTCGTAGGGCATTCGAGCGCATATCTCATCTCATGCATATGTCGTCAGCTCTGGTGAAGTGTTCAACTTTGTTTGCCGGATCTCTTGATCCGTCCTTATCTGGGGCTGCGGCTTCCTGTGCCGTCTGTATGCCTTGCCAACACTCCACCACGGTAGATGTCATCCGGGCCGCCTGTGGCTTCCGATAGGTTTCATCTTATCTTTCCGTTTGTCTGTATGCATCCAGTCTCGTCATATCGTGCTGATCGAAGGCTGCCTTTGGATACGGTTTCCTGTATTGTCGGCTGCCTCAGGGTTAATGCACCTCGTATCGGTCTTTATTGCCTAAGACAATCCTTATCTCCTTCGGCCGACTAGACTCCGCTATCGCATGTGTTATCATAATGACGTTCGGTATCATTCCTTCGGGTTCCAATCATCTCCGCTGAGCTTCCTCGGTAACATATGATTCTTGATCTTGGACTTGGCACTCAGTCGTAGTGTTCATTTAATTCATTCTTAAATATCCTACAATCTTTCCTCGTCCATCAATCCTTCATCCTCATCATCGACCTTGACTTCCTTCGACTTTCCTCTATCCATTCCGGCAGACTCAGTGTAAAGTCATATACGGCGAACTCGTCCTCCTCGATCTCAATTCTTCTTATTCATTCTCCTCCTGTTTTCTTGTCCCAGCCCCTTCTATGCCTGCCTGTTGGGGTGGTCCTGTGTGACACGGCACAACGTTCGAATACGGCGAAGCATTTTCGGCGGAGGGTAGTCCTCTTGGACTTGTGGCAAGTAAGAACCACAGTTGCCCAGGCTATAAGTATTCCAGGTTTTTGTCAACATCAGCGGTACGTTCCTCGGGATATGGCTGGGCATTAGAAACCTCAGCCATTGATCGGAAACTGTCCCTCCTGAGGCTACCCCGGGTCCTTGACCCTTTATGATGTACTGACTTTTTTCCTGGCCCCCCATTATCCTACTTCCTGCGGGAAGTGGATGAAGGGAGGTTAGTAATGGCTCATGCCCTCATGGCTTGAGTCATTACTTGGTAAGAATCCCCATTCTTAAAATGTGTGTTAAAGGTGGGGTATGACACTACCTCCCCCCTTATAAGATTTCGACCCGAAATCATTAACTCAGACTCCTGACTTATGAGTTCATAGTGATATGATTATGAAACGGGATTTTTTTTGATGAAGTCCTCCAACCCCTTCATCCACCAACATGTTTTCTATCCCAAGACCATTAAAACCTCAGTGAGGAAAGGTATCTTGAGATAGTCGATTGTCTAAACACGTTGGTCCCTCGGCATGCCTGGATTCCTTGAGTGGAACTCTCGGAGTGACTGCAGGCCACCTACTATGAAACATTCATATGGTTCTTCCGTATGATCTTTCTTAAGTGGATATCCTTTCCATCTGACTCGGTAAAGGACTTTCCCCTTGACTTTCCTACTCGATAATATTTCTTCTATCTCCCATTCCTCATTGCCCTCGATGTCATCGCATTCATCAATAATCTTTAATAAATCAGGCGGAGGTCTGGTCCCATTGTTGTATGGTTCGAGTAAGGAAACATGGAAGGTGTTATGTATCTTCCACTTTCTTGGTAGGGATAGTCGCATGGCTGTTGGCGAGATTACTTTCTCTATTGCAAAGGGTCCATGCTTTTTGTGATCGAGTTTATGTTTCGGCCGTCTTGTCTGGATGTTCCTTCCATCCAGCATAACCAGGTCCCCAACTTTGAATTCGGGGGCCTCCTTGCATTTGTTGTCTGCATACTTCTTCATTCTTTCCTTGGTTGCTTTTAGGTTCTTCGTAACTAGACTTTGAACTGAAAGGATGTGGTTGATGTATCCATCCTGAGTATCCTCGCTAGTTGGTATTGTACTTGGATTGGTGCAACCTGGGTGTCGGCCATAGTTGGCGAAGAAGGGTGACATGCCAGTGGCTTGGGTTACCGAATTGTTGTAGGCAAATTCAGCCATGGGTAGGAGTCCAACCCAATCATCCATCTCATAATTTGTGAATGACCGTAGGTATGCCTCAATTGTCTGGTTGATCCTTTCTGTTTGGCCATCTGTTTGTGGATGAAAGGATGTGCTCATTCGTGGTCGTATCCCCAGTATACCAAGGAATTGTTTCCATTCTGTGGAGGTAAAGCGGGAGTCCCAGTCCGAGATAATATCGGTTGGGATGCCATGGAATCTCCATATCTCCCTGGCGAATATCTTTACTAGGTGTTCCGCTGTCTTTTGATCCTTCTTGAGTGGTATGAAGTGGGCCATCTTTGTAAATCTGTCTACAATGACCAATAATTGATCACAGTCTTCAGACAAGGGGAGGTCTGTGATGAAGTCCATGGCAATTGATGTCCATGGTGCGTATGGAAGCTCTAATGGTGAGAGCAGGCCATATGGCTTGTGGCATGATGCCTTATCCTTCTGACATTCTAAACAACTTCTGACATATTCAATAATTTCTTGGTCCATCTTAGGCCACCAGAAGTTGCGTCGGATCAACTCGATCGTTTTGTCTTGACCAAAGTGTCCGGCTACTGCGCTGTTGTGCTCGGTATGTAAAATCGCATGTCGTGCATTCTCAGGGACCCAAAGCAACCCCTTGCGATATAGTAATCCATCCTGTAGTTCTAAAATCCTTTCCTTTCCTTCTACTTCTTGTGCGCTTCCACTCAGTTCCTCTAAGGCCTGGTAGTATGCTGCATCCTGTTGTCCTGCCTCTCTTACTTCCTGCTCAAATTCCTTTGTCCATTTTGATACTGATGATGCCAGATAAGCCAGCTGAACTGCTGAGCAACAGAACACCATTCCTTCTCCTGCAGTACTGATTGCTGAGATTGTGTCGAAGTGTTTTTATGCAAAACAGTCTGTATCGGCTGGTTTCCACCTCCCCCCTTTTCAGGGCGATACTCCGGGCGCCTTGATAATGCATCTGGCTTGCCATTACTTGTTCCTTTCCTATAAAAAATTTTGAAGTCCACGCCGGCCAGTTCCTGAGCCCAGCGTGCCTGCCTTCTGTTGAGAACCTTGGTTGTCATGAAATACTCAAGGTTTTTGTGGTCGGTAAATACCTGGACCATGTGAAGTGATCCTTCCAAATATCTTCGCCATGTCTTAAAACAATCAACTATTGCCAGTAATTCCTTGTCATGAATTTCGTAGTTGATTTCGGCTGGTGAGAACTTTCTGGAGTGGAAGGCAACTGGGTGTAGTTTTTTGTCCTCTGCATTTTGTGACAATGTGCCACCCAGTGCAAAGTCAGATGCATCTGTCTCGACGATGCATTCTTGTTGTGGGTTGAAGTGTGTAAGGATAGGTGCAGTCGTAAAGCAGTGTTTTAGTTGCTCGAATGCTTCTGTCATCGCATCTGTCCAGATCCAGTCTTTTGGTGACCCTTTTGTTGAATCGCTGAGGGGTTTAGCAATTTTTGAGAATTCTCTGATAAATCGTCTATAAAAATTCGCAAAGCCAATAAATGACTGTACATCCCTTAGACTTCTTGGTCGTTCCCAATCCCGAATGCATTGAACTTTGTCTTGGGCCATTTCGATACCATCCTTTGAGATAACATACCCCAAGAAGTCAACTCGGTTGGTTGACCAAAAACATTTGTCCTGGGATATGGCTAGCCCATTCTCTGCTAGACGTTTCAACACTTCCATGACAATGCGGTCATGTTCTTCTTCTGTTTCGGCATAGATCAGGATGTCGTCCAAGTATACAATCAATCCTTGGTCCAGCAAGTCTCGAAAAATGTGGTTCATCATATTCTGGAAGGTTGCAGGGGCATTGGATAACCCAAAGGGCATAACGGTGTATTCATATAGTCCATACCGTGTTTTAAATGCCGTTTTCCATTCATCGCCTGGTTTGATTCGAATCAAGTTGTATCCATTTTTGAGGTCAATCTTGGTGAATATTTTCGCACCTCTGACCCTATCTTGGAGTTCTGACATGATCGGTAGGGGATATCTGTTAGCAATGGTGACTTTATTCAAGCCGCGATAATCGACGCACAATCTGAGGCCTCGGCCATGGGCCTTTGGGACGAAGATGATTGGTGCTGCAGCTGGTCATTTCAATGGGCGGATTTTTCCTAATTCCAACATTTCCTTGAGATAATCCCGCAGAGCTTGTAATTCGGTTTCATTGAGGGGGTACATTGGTCCCCATGGTGGTTGTTCACCCTCCTTCAGATCTATTGCATGATCGTAGGGTTTGTGATCAGGGAGCTTATCTGCAAGCTCCTTGCCTAGGACTTCGACATATTGTCGGAACTTTTGAGGTACCACTGTAGCTGGGTCTACCTCATTTGTGTCTGAGTTGACTGATGCAATATACCCAATTACTGTTGCATCATAGTGGTGTAGAATGTCTTTGTCCATCGTGAGGGAGAATTCTTGTGCTGCGGCTTTGGTGCAGTGTTGTTTACAGAATTCGGAGTCTAAGGTGATGTCTTGTGGTTTTCCCCAAAACTTGTTGGGTTGGTGTTTTGCCATCCACCAGCAAGGTAAGATTATGTCGGTACCTGATTCTAGAGGCATAACCTCAAAGGTTTCTCTGGTGTAGTGGTATTTGTACTGAAGCAGCAAGGAATGTGTAAATGCTTCCCCAGCACCTGATAAGGGGCGACCATCTGCCCCATTAATTTGTAGAGGGGTATCGCGAGTGATCATTGGTAGGTTATTTGCCTTGATAAATTTGGAGCTGATGATGGGTATGGCTGCACCGGTGTCGAACATCACTTGGACACTCTGTGTTTTTTGTCCGGGTACTGAAAGATGCATTTGGACGATTGGCCTGGAACCAACTCGGGGTGGCCTGTTGTTGGCCAACTGCAGTTTTGTCTCGGGTTCTTTTTTATTAGGTTTTGATTTTTTGAATTGTTTTTGGTGTGCTTGGTTTTTCGTACGTTTGACTCCAGCCACTGATATCCTCTGAGAACCTGATACGTCTTCTTCTTCTTGGATGCCTCTGCGTATCTTACGAGGCTTTCCTAGTTTAAATCCGAGAGGTCTGAGGTCTCTACTTCCCAACATCTTTTTGCTGGCTTTGGGTCTGGTTCTGATACTGTCTGGGTTACAGTGGCAACATTCTTCAGCCGCTTGGTTACTGGTTCCTTGGCAGCATCCTCATCATCATCTGAGTCTTCTGAAGGTCGTTGGCGTTTAGCTTTTTTTGTGACAGCTGCTACTGTGGCAACTAATTCAGTTCCCTTTGAAGTCTTTTTCGCAAAGCATTCTAAAGTATGGTGGCTGTTACGGCCACAGCGCCAGCAGGAGGCCTTGTCAGCTTTGTGTTGGTCGATTTCAGCCTGGGGGACCCCAGCCAATGCGTCGCGGTTGTTTTGGAATTTCCTTTCTCGGTCGCCCTTGGGTGTGCGAGTGGTCTCTTTGGGTCTGGTTCTGATACTGTCTGGGTTACAGTGGCAACATTCTTCAGCCGCTTGGTTACTGGTTCCTTGGCAGCATCCTCATCATCATCTGAGTCTTCTGAAGGTCGTTGGCGTTTAGCTTTTTTTGTGACAGCTGCTACTGTGGCAACTAATTCAGTTCCCTTTGAAGTCTTTTTCGCAAAGCATTCTAAAGTATGGTGGCTGTTACGGCCACAGCGCCAGCAGGAGGCCTTGTCAGCTTTGTGTTGGTCGATTTCAGCCTGGGGGACCCCAGCCAATGCGTCGCGGTTGTTTTGGAATTTCCTTTCTCGGTCGCCCTTGGGTGTGCGAGTGGTCTCTTTAGTTTTACCACGGTTGGATTTTTTGTCTTCATCTCGCTTTCGCTTTTCCTTCTCCTGTTTATGTTCGGAGGAGGCCTGATAAATGTGGAGCAGTGGCTTTTCATGCATGTTCCGATGTTCTTCTTTCGCGGTTGCAAGCTTGATGAGTCTGGCCTTGAAACACTCATATTTTGGGTCATCCAAGTCTTGAACATCTGTCCATGCCTGGCAGGCCAGATCCTCCGGGAATGCCTGATCGTAAATTTCTCTCAGGACCTCTCCTTCAACTTGGGCCTTCTCTTGGTAGATGGCCATCCTGATTCCCCATTGATCTGCTGGGAGGCCAGTCTTATGGCATCCAGGTTTGTACTTCCAATGCAACCTGGCCATCTTGTTGGTGTAGTTGCGCTTCTGGTGGGGGTCACGGAAATAGTGGTCCATTGCTGCAGTGTATGAGGGCCAGGTGTCAGGGCGTAATTCCTTCTCAGTAGTATCGACACGGTTTTGGTGCCATTGGCGGGCATCTCCTTTTAGGAGGGAGCCCAACCAGTGGATTCGGGTTGCATCGGTATTAAAGTCGATAGATCGCACAGTCATATATTCCTTGACTGCTTTCATCCATGGGATGTAATTTTCTCTATCCCCATCGAAAACCTCTGGTTCCTTCATCTTGGGAGCTTTTCCTAGAACAATTGCTTCTGGTCGCTTGGTGATGCGATTCTTTTTGTCCTTCTTCCGCAGGGCACGAATGAGTCTTGATATCTCCTGCCCTAAATCCTTTGGTCTATCTGATTCTGAGTCTGAGCTGGAGGAGCTGGAGCTACTTCCTCCAGGTGGAGGCCCTGGGGGAGGTATCCTTCCTCCTGGTGGGCTACTGTCTCTGGATTCGGTGGTCCTTCTACTTCGGATTGAGCCTCTTCCCGATTGCTCGTTTTGTGGGGAACGTGGGAGGTCATATTCTGACTCTGGGTAATCACTGTTCGGGAGGGGAATTCTTCCCTGCTGGGCATGTTGCTTTAGGATGCTATCGATGACCGAGGGTACATCAATATCCTTGCGGGACTGTTGTGCTGATTGGAATTGGACCTTCAGTTCTTCTCCAATTGCATGGAGTTCTTCTCGAAATGATCGTCGCATGTCTTCTCGTTCCTGCTGGGAAACAGCTGAAGCATTGATGTGATCCTGTTGTAGCTGTTCCTGAAGACGTTTCAACTTTTGTAAATCCTTTTTGACCTTTTCTTGGTCTACTCTGGCCTTTGCCTCTCTGGTGTTCATCTCAGAGGCCCATCGTTGACAGTCGTTGTTAAATTTTTCTTGCTTGGCTGCCTGATCCTTGTGGTAATCCACCCAGATGTTCTGATTTGCTTCCATTTGTTGAGCAAAATCCTGGAGCACTTTTTGTCTTCGTTCCTCATTTTCCGCAGCATTTATGGTAATCATTTCCACATGCCTTCTCAAGGCCATGTGAGCAGTAGCAACTTCTGCAAACTGGGTTGTTGTGAGGTTGAAGTGGGCTCCTGTAGCATCCGCCGCATGTTGCTGGGCTTGAGAGATTGCAAGATTGAGGTTGGATTCGATCTTGTGATAATCATTTTGCATTTGCATAAAGATGCGGTATGCTTCTGATTCATCATTCTGGATTTGTCCACGGAGACTGTTGATTTCAGCAGCCGTGTGGTGTAATTGACTCATGAGAGTGCGTCCCCATTCAGGGACGGAGTGAAGCTTGATCGGTTCGATAGGTGGGATATTGTCCATTTCACCAGTGTTGGTACTAACCAATGCCCAAGAAGGCATGGGTAAGAAGTCGATTTCCATGGACTCAGGCATTGTTCTTTTTGTTTTGTGGTTCTGAAATTTTTGTAGGACGTTTCTCAGTACGCTCGGTGAGGCGTTGAGTAAGATTATAGTGTTAACCGGGTGCTGTCTCGTGACCGGCGGTAGGGTAACTCAAGATTTCCGAAAAGAAAAAATGAGAAGCAATAATTCCAATGATGGGAATTATTTACTTCTCTGGGGATTCTCGTGGGAGTAATGAGTAGTAACGTGTTATAATCTTAAACTCTCCTGCTTATCTCAGGGAGCGTTTTTGAGATCGTCGTTCTTAATTGTGTCCAAGTGTGAACAGCAATCAGTGAGGGTCTTAGGTATTGAAGAGGGTCTGGGTTGTATGGTCTTTCGAGTATTGTGTAAATAATCGAGTATAAGATACTAATATCTTTCTGGGACTTGGTCGTAGTTGATGGGACAATTGTGGGTCTTCTGCTGGATGATCGCTTCTTCGAGTGGGGGCTTTTTGGATATTTTATATTTTCTGACTTGAGCTCCCCACTCATATACCCACCGGGTACGTTGCGGTGGTCGGAACGCCAAGTACTGGTTGACGTTGGTAGAGAGCATGCAATCATGATATTTTTCGCATACAAATTCCGTATTTCGATTTTTTCAGCACAAACGCCCCAAAATGTTCCCAAACCAATCGGATGACACTTGGTGATCCTCTCGGCCGTATCGTGCATATGTCGCTTCTAATCCCGTCGTTTGCCGATATATTATTTCTAATAATATCGCCTTCGTAGGGCATTCGAGCGCATATCTCATCTCATGCATATGTCGTCAGCTCTGGTGAAGTGTTCAACTTTGTTTGCCGGATCTCTTGATCCGTCCTTATCTGGGGCTGCGGCTTCCTGTGCCGTCTGTATGCCTTGCCAACACTCCACCACGGTAGATGTCATCCGGGCCGCCTGTGGCTTCCGATAGGTTTCATCTTATCTTTCCGTTTGTCTGTATGCATCCAGTCTCGTCATATCGTGCTGATCGAAGGCTGCCTTTGGATACGGTTTCCTGTATTGTCGGCTGCCTCAGGGTTAATGCACCTCGTATTGGTCTTTATTGCCTAAGACAATCCTTATCTCCTTCGGCCGACTAGACTCCGCTATCGCATGTGTTATCATAATGACGTTCGGTATCATTCCTTCGGGTTCCGATCATCTCCGCTGAGCTTCCTCGGTAACATATGATTCTTGATCTTGGACTTGGCACTCAGTCGTAGTGTTCATTTAATTCATTCTTAAATATCCTACAATCTTTCCTCGTCCATCAATCCTTCATCCTCATCATCGACCTTGACTTCCTTCGACTTTCCTCTATCCATTGCGGCAGACTCAGTGTAAAGTCATATACGGCGAACTCGTCCTCCTCGATCTCAATTCTTCTTATTCATTCTCCTCCTGTTTTCTTGTCCCAGCCCCTTCTATGCCTGCCTGTTGGGGTGGTCCTGTGTGACACGGCACAACGTTCGAATACGGCGAAGCATTTTCGGCGGAGGGTAGTCCTCTTGGACTTGTGGCAAGTAAGAACCACAGTTGCCCAGGCTATAAGTATTGCAGGTTTTTGTCAACATCAGCGGTACGTTCCTCGGGATATGGCTGGGCATTAGAAACCTCAGCCATTGATCGGAAACTGTCCCTCCCGAGGCTACCCCGCGTCCTTGACCCTTTATGATGTACTGACTTTTTTCCTGGCCCCCCATTATCCTACTTCCTGCGGGAAGTGGATGAAGGGAGGTTAGTAATGGCTCATGCCCTCATGGCTTGAGTCATTACTTGGTAAGAATCCCCATTCTTAAAATGTGTGTTAAAGGTGGGGTATGACACATGGCTAGAGGAGACCTTAACCAAAGTGTTAGATAAATTTGGACCTGTATCAAGAGTGTATAGCAAGTCAAAACCATGGGGCAATGAGCATGTATGAGAGGCAAGAAAGGTGGCAGGCAGAGTAAGGAGGCAGCAAGGAAGAGTGGTAACAACAGATAAGGAGGCAAAGAAAAAAGACAAGGAACTGTATAGGATGATATGGAGGAGCCAAGGGTAGATGTGGAATTGGTGGCTGCAGAAGGTGGATTACAAGGAGGTATACAAGGTGATAAACTATATGAAGGACAGACTGGGAGCCAAGATCCCAACTCTATGTGATGAAAACATGAACCTTGCCATAACTATCAAGGAAAAAGAACCCCTGTTAAAAAAAATCGCATTCACCACCCCACTGAAAGACAAAGTGAGAGAGCTGGCATTGGCATCTACAGGGAATGCTGTCCAGATACTATCACAGGCCATGATATCCTAGGCAATAAACCATGAGTTGAAAGGAAAAGTAGCAGGACCTAACCTCCTAAATTTCAAGGTAATCAGGCTCCTATGGAACTGGAACAGAGAAAGAATGATCAACATCACCAGGCAATGTATATGATTATGCTACCATCTGAAAGATTGGAAAACTGCAAAAGGAGTGGTGATCTGGAAAATACATAAATGGGACAACTCACAGCTAAAAGTGTACTATGGGATATTGCTCCTGAACTGCCTTGGCAAGGTAGTTGAAAAGGTGATAATAGAACTAATTACAACAACCATTGAGACAAAACTACACACAGGCCAATTTTGGTGCCAAAAATGCAGATCCATGGTTGATGCAGCTGTATGCCTGACCAACCAAGTGTACAAGGCCTGGGCTGAAGGCAACCTAGCAGGGGCTTTACTCATGGACATGAAAGGGGCATTCAACCATGTGTTGGAAACCTAACTCATGAAATGACTACAGGAAATCAAAGTGGATCCACCAATCATAAAGTGACCGAAAGCTTTATGAATGATTGACAGGCCTCCCTGCTCGTTAATGGCAATGAAACCACCATGAAACCAATGAAGACTGGAATCCCTCAAGGGGCTCCCCAGTCTCACACATTCTGTTTTGCAATCATGAATCATGAATCTTTGAAGACCTTGAAGAGGAAGTAATGAGCACCTCTGGACTCTCCTTCGTTGATGATATCTCCTGGCTTGCAACCAGGAAAGATGTGATAGAAATAACAAACTCCTGGAAGCTTGTGGCAAGGCAGCCAAAACCTGGTCTGCAAGAAATGCAGTAGAGTTCGACATGACAAAGACAGAAGCTGTCATTTTCACCAAGAAAAAGAAAACAGCAGACATGGCCATAGACCTCAGCGACGCACCAGATTAGCCAACAGCATACAAACCGCCATAGGAGAAACAACGGGGTAGAAACAATTACCGACACCCCGATCTCAGTAAAAGGCAACGTAACCATAAAGTACAGAGACGCTGCAGCCGATGATGGAAGACGAGCAAGCTGCACGACCGGATCCATCTCCCCGGATGGGTCCAGAGTGGATTCTGGATACACAGGATGCTCCGTTGTGTTGAGGCAAACCAACAGAGAATGGCGCAAAAAATGCTACAACCTGGGAAAGAGACAGGAAACAAATGATGCCGAACTTTACGCCATAGCGGAGGCAGTCTCCCTGGCCTACAGGAGAAATATACGAACACCAGACGACGTCGAGACTATACACATCTACTCGGACTCAACAGCACCCTCAAAACGCCTAAAAGACCCAACCCCTGCTCCCGGCCAATGGCTGATCAAAAAGATTGCGGAGACGGAAACAATGATTGAGGATCTGGGGCACAGAGTCGAATACCATTGGATCCCCGGCCACATGGATATAAAAGGAAACGAATAGCCGACAAAGCTGCCAGAGAGGCAGCTGCACACCCGATTACGCAACCTACGAGAGGAATACCCCTCCAAGAGCAATTCACCACAATCTGCCATCTGAATCGATACGCCAAGGAAAAGCGGACCGAAGAACGGAGACAATGGCTACAAAAAAACAATGGTCCCCCGACTAGGTTACTGCTTGCCAACAGAAACGAAACCGGATCCCACCGCCATCAAGACCACAAAGAGAATAGCCACTCGATACTACCAATTAAAGACAGGGCGCGCAGTCATCAGAGTACACCTCAAACGGATAAAAACAATCCAAGACGACAGATGCTGGTGGTGCAACTCGGGTGACAAACAGAGTGTCATACAAATGGTCAAGCAATGTAGGAAATGGCGACAGGAACGTGAGAAAATGCAGAAAGGCATAAAAAAGGACTTATGGATCAACAAAGACATAAAGTTCATGTTTGCGCACAGAGAAGCAACCCCCGCTATAATCCAATTCCTTACCAAGACGGAAGTAGGGAATAGAACATGTGAGAAGACCATGGAGAGAGCAGCGGAGAAAAGAGATGAGAACTCGGGATGGGAAGATTTGACGAGAACGGAGGAGGAAGAAGAAGAAGAAGAGAGGAGAAGAGAAACGGAAAATAGATTTAAGAGAAGCCAGGACGAACGGCTACATGTACGAAGGAGAGGAATACGGATAAAAGAAAATGGAGAGAAATGGTTGAAAGGAAGAAGAACTATGCGGCGCAACGAAGGCGCAAATTCATCGGCCCAGGGAATGGGATCCGAAGAAGGCAGAGAGAGTGGAACCTAAAAATGTGAAGCAGACGAAAAGTGCGGAAAAGGAGAAAGAAGACAAAGGACAAGAACAACAAGAATAGTCAGCTAGCGTGCCCCGAGCCGGGGACAAAATAGAATGATAAAATCAAAATCCGAATATCGGATTGGCACTTCACCTAGGTGGCCTGTGGTCTTTGGCATTGATTTTTATCATGGATACGGATTTCAAGGGAGTGTTATACTGATTATACATTCTGCACCCCTGGGATTACCACCGGTCCCGCCACTGACGGGATGAAATACGAACTGAGTAACTCAAAAAACGTCCTGGAGTATTCGGGTTACTGTGAAAGATCCACGTTTCGCCGATTTTGGTTTCGTGGAGGCATCTCAGCTTGCACTCCTAAACAACAGCACTTCGGCATCCGCGGAAGCGACAGTGAACTCCGAGAGTTACAGCATACCCCCGACTCTTACCAGCAATGAAAGCGATGGAGTTTCCTTCATTGGAACGCCATCCGATATTCAGTAGATAAAATCTGTGGGTATTCGAGACTGGATATTGGGGGTATGTCCTCGATTCCGGGTACCTACAAGATGTCCTAGGAAACGCTTGTATCAGCGGTGGAGTTTCCATGGACCAAATCCGAGGGATAATATCCAGAATATCACTATAATAACCAGGAATAAACCCCAACAATGGAACCGCATATTTCTCCACGGTTGTCATGACGAAAGACACCGCCGCTACGCTTAGCACCTGCGAGCATGGGAGCGAATTTTTCACCAGAAACGCGATTCATCAACAGACTATGTGCTTCCCCAATTGATGTTTCTAGTGTGGGGATGTGGGCCCAACGATTAGCGAATCTTCGCAGTGGAATCTTCCACAAGCTGAGACTCCGGAACTATACTATCTCATTCCAGCTGCCATCATCAACTCTATGGGCATTAATCTCGGTTCTCGAGGCGCCAGTGAATTGATGGAGCTTAACGCAGTTCCCGCCAACAGTCGCCGTGTGGTTAATCCAACAGCCTGTAATACCAACTTTGACAAGTAGCGATAGTTCTGTGCCACCAGTTTTCCCAATGAGCATGCCCTCATGGATGGACCAGGTGCATGTGAACTGTCCAGGAGTTGATACTTTTGGATCTGGCATGTTACAGAAAAATGTATTCCAATGGCCGATACCCAGTACCGACCACCGACTCTCAAAGCACGGCACATCCAGCGACACAGCTGGATCCTTTCATGAATTTGGACGCATTAAGTATGCCCACCGACGCTTATCTTCAAGATCTCGACTTGGATTATGCTTTATCAACCCATTTTCCACACTTAACTTCCATGACGTGCGAGGCACAACCGTTTCCAAATGCAGAGGAATTCATTATCGACGACGTTTTTGCTGATTGTATTCCCAACGACTATTATCCCTAGAAGAGGAGTGGATACTAGCACGCACATATGTATTTTATTTGTAAACCTTACTTATTTCTCTTGTTATATTAGCTTAGAGGTTCTGGAAACCATAGAAGAGAGTTAGAATGATGTGCTGGATTCAATCGTCGCAGTGGATTCGGTGGGATTGAACCTGTCTACCCCATCTACCAGACGCTGCGACAAGAATGGGTGGACTACTGTATACAAAGATGTAGAATGTCCGATACGGAGTTGGCGTAGAGAAGAATGTCTGTGCTTGGATTGGCGTTTTGGAATACAGGGATTTGGAGAAGTTACTCGACATTCATAAAATAGAACACTTGTTATACCAGGGTACTGCAGTTTTACTTACGATAAAATATAGCTACTGTACCGGTAATCACCGTTTGTACGTCAGCTGTCAGCACCCCCCCGTATGATACGAAATCGAGTCGTTTTGTCAGTGTCAGCAGCGCCCGTACGAATGAAAATCGGTCAGCAGGGGGTCGTACGAAGTGTAAAGAATTTAATAAAATCTACAAAATACAGTGCAAACAAACATAGATAAAACAAAATTGATAAAATAAGTTACTCGCTAATACAATCTTTAAACTCAAACTCACTTCAAGAATCATAATCCTCGGAGACATTGTTGCCCTCCGAAACCCCATGCTGAACATTGCTGTACGAACCGTTCACTGGTCAGCAAGGCACTGTACGGAATGCCAATCTTAGGTGCGGTCATTCGTACGCGCCAGAATGGCCTTGTACGAAGTAATCAGTGGTCAGTAAAAATTACCGTACGAACGGTGATTACCGGTACAGTAATGTACTTCGCGGTCAGTTGTAGCAGATTTAGCGTTCCCCGAACTGGGGACAGAATAAAATGAATAAACCAAAAAGAAGATCCCAACGCTTGCCTATCCACATCCTCCATTGAAAGTATCGCCGATGTTACTACCAACGCTTCCTTTGAACACAAGCGGTGGAAAATATCTTTGATTGTTAAACGCATTCAACGTAGGTTGTGGTGGGCGAAGAACTTCAGGACACGTTGGGAGCGGTCAGGGAGGGCGATCAGCATGACAGCGGCAGGGACAGCGGTTTGGATGGACTGAAGGAAGGTGCATTCGAAGTTGGGCAGCAGCGGGATTCCGGCGTTGAGTGTGGGGGTTGCATCGAGCGGAAGGTCAGCAGTGGCAGCGGTCGGTGGCGTCGAGCGCTGGGTGAGGTTTTCGAAGCGGTGTTTGCGAAGCGGTCTGGTGATGCTTTCGGGTTGCTCGCGCCTGGCGGTAAGATGGCTTCCGATTTCGATCTTGCTGCTACAGCAACTCAGTTGTTTCCGTTAGTGGTGCATGCGGTTACATAATATCAACATCGAAGTTGGCAACTACGAGACGTTGACAGATAAAATTCAATCTTCAACTCTTGCACCATTTTGAGCACAATAGCTCTGATAGTCTCCGTCTCGATGGACTGCACTTCCACCTGTCGGGAAGTAGGCGACTAAAGCGTATGATCGTTAGAGTGAAATATAACTTAACCATTTCATGCCGTCGGACTCGGGGAGTGCTACCCAGAATATCGGGTGCGAAGACCCGTTACGGATGGAATGTGCATAAATGTAGCGACGGGTCCGTAGTCGAAAACAAGTGGCCCGGGGGTGGAACGGCACCTATGCGCGGTTCAAAATGTAGATAATCCGAAAATCAACCTGTCATGTACGCTGCCGAATTGCACAGGGCGGACCAAGTGCACATTGGCTGCGCAGCGGGGTTTAGATGGCGGGGGCCAGATTATCGAAGCAATGGACGGTACGCGACAGTACTAAACATTTACCGAATTGCACGGCCGAACACTTTCAATTGGAATGTAGTACTGTAACTATAATGTTGAGTCAAATACCAAGGGACACCCATCCACTTCTATACCGCGTCTACTCGATTATGAGGTAGATTCCCGCTCGGTGAGAATCGAGATTCCCGAACAGTACTTACACCTCGAGTATCGTACATATTACATACATGTCTCTACTCAGCTTAGTTTTGAAAGATTCTATTGGGTTCCTGTCTTCTTTCTGCACCGCTCGGCCACAAGGGGGCGAGAGGAGGAGAGTGTAAACTCCAAAGGGGAACGCAGCCTATTACGGTATGACGTAAATAAACTTCTGCACATGAGGGGGGAACAACAGTAATCTCATTGGCGAAGTGCGTAAGCAGAGGGATGTTTATTTCTTGGGAACATTGTCGTCAGGAGGAGGTTGCAATTTCTTTTTACTTTTGTAACAATCAGTGGTCGCCCGGCACATAAGCATATAGTTTTACATTTTCTCGGGATGCACCTCGGGAGATAGCCTGTGTTCTTTGGTAGGTATGCCAAGCTCCCATGATCATTCCTCACGTCTCGAGCAGTCGAGGAAATTTTGCCATTTCCGCCTGCATCATGATTTCGGAGTCGAGAATAATCTACCCCCGTATCTATGCTGGGGTCAAAGTTCTTATAAAACTCCCAGAGGTCTTCGGAATTTTAACCTGGGCATCAACTCCAACACATCACACTCTTACATGTTCAATCACTTCCTGCCTCATCACTATCTCGCCTCGGCCATCATAACCTCACGAGTACTCGTTCACCTATCTACCTCACCATGCAACTCTTCACCACCCTCCTCTCCCTTCTTCTTCTCCCTTTCACACTGGCCTACCCACAATCCAGCACAAACCAAACACTCCCAGAAGCACAATCTCCCTCTGCCCTTTCAGAGCAATCTCTCCTCGATCTTTGCAATCCCATAGATGCCTTGGATCCCTCCATTTCATCGAACTCAACTCTCGACAAGCGCGGGGACATGCCCCTCCCCTGGTCCGCCGACGGCCGATTACTTCTAACCATCTGCACCTCCCGAGACTGCGATTTATGGGGGGTAATGAAACCATATTACGACCCACCTTATCAATGTATACACCTGAATGGGAAATGGAATGATAAGGTCGATGCTTACAAGGTTGAGAATGGGTGTTGCGCTTTTTACCGGTAAGTTGCATTGCGTCGCTATTCTCCCGGGGATCTCTGACATGTGCCACAACAAAACTGAAAGAGTACTTTTAGGCACCATTATTGTCGAGATCGGCTTTTCACGGCTAGAAATCGTCATGATACTTGGTTGAGAGCTGGCCATCGGGGGCAGATTAGTTCTTTTGTTTGTCATAGGGAATGTTTGGATTTCTGGAATAAACCGAACTTGTTTGAATAGTGTCGCAACACTGGTCAGAAATTTGGCTTTTCCTTTTTTTTTTTCAGCCTGGATATTTAGATTAGAGAATGGATTTTTATGGAGTTGGGAAGTTATGATTATGTTGTTTTGAACCTGGCCTTGCAAAGCCGTAAAGCCGTTTCATTTTTGTTATGGTGTTTCGAAAGTTGCACGTGAGATAACATAATCTGGTCGCTTCGAGAAGTACCCTCGCCGAACCAGGCGCGATTGAACCAGTTGCGTCAGTCGGTGGGATCGTGAGTGATGTCCTGTGCTTCCTTCCGCCAGCAGCCGAGAAACTAACAAACATGAAGCCCTTCCGAAGGGCGGCTCAACTATTACTTAGTTCGAACCTGTGGGTACCCATGGGTCTTCATCCGAACATCTATCATGCTCTTTCACACAGCTTCCGCTGATTGCGCAAATTACTCCGGATACGGTACTATGGGGTGGTAGAGTCTTGCTGATAGGGGGGAACTCATTTATGGCGGGGCATCATATGCACGTTTTTAGAAACCGAGCTGAAGCATGGTAGTTGAGGTTTGGTATTAACTGAATATGTTAATCATAACTGAAGTGGGCGGACCGCAATTCAACTTGATGATGGCGAGAGGTATGCCGTAAGCCGTGAACTTATTTACCACACTCACGTACTCATGCTGTTTGTTTCGATCACACATTCCCGAGGTAATGCGTCGCGAGTCACGACAGGAGTGTTAAAATAGCTCGAAGACCGACAATTTTCCAGCAACGTCTTCACCATTCAAAAAGTAACGAAGATATTCCTCTAGATCTCGGAATAAAAAGTAATTCAGGTTTATGTGTTGTGAGTATGAAACGACATTGTTAAAAATGTGTCGCGGGATGAGTATCGAGAATGAATTTGGGCCTGACACTTGTCATGAGGAAATAGGTAGGTGACCTCGCGGTTATTTGATGGACCTGATTGAGGAATCGAGAGGTATTACCCCCTGTAACTATCGGAATCTCCGCACTCATAGCGAAGAAAACTTGCATCTTTAGAATTATATCAAAACTTTCTCAAAACATTCATGATAACAACAAAGAAAAACAGAAAGGAAAAGCCCAGGATACCCCGAGCAATCTCCAATAATTAAACAACCCACTGCGATGGTTACCACCTCCCCGACCCTGTATGCTCAGCCAAAACCTTGACAATTTCTTCATGACCATAATCTTGTGCCAATTCAATTGCACTTTTCCCCACCTTGTCCTGCACATCAACATTGATGCCATATGATAACAACAACCGGACAACATTGACGTGCCCAAAATGAACCACTAAGGATAAAACGTTTGTCCTTGACAATATACCGCGTTTACGTTTACATGTTTTCTCTCAAGTAAAAGTTACACTACATCCTCGCATCTGTTTAACGCTGCATATGATAATGGCCCTCGGCCCTCATTGTCTGGAAAGTTGATGTCTATATCGACTCGCTCAAAGAATAGGCGTACTATGTCAGTGTCGGATTGTTCAGCCGCAGTCGAGAACACTGCCAGTCTAGTTACGGGATTCAAAATATTGACATTGAGATCGGGTCATTCTAGTAGTAATCGTGCCATTGGCTGGTAGTCATCCAATATTGGATGACTTCCCGTGACTCTATAGCTTGGCGAAGCTATTGTCATAGCAGATTGAATAGTGTACCCAACTTCCCGTAACTTGCAGCACATTGCGTATAACTTTAGCTGCAAACAGGCGGATTAGCTTCATCGCAGTGCCGAGCTGCTGACACTGGTGTCTCCTTTAGGGCTTCATCTTAAGGCCCGGCTTTTTGCGTAATCCGTGAAGCATTGTGGGTACATTTAGTTTCACATTTCCAGGAATGACGTACTCGGAAATAGGGCAAGCGGGCAGGGTCACGGTGGACGCTATGAATCTAGATTTACTTGCACGACATCCTTCACTTCTCCCTCCCTCGCCTTCGTGTGAAGCCGGGTGGAGTGAGCATCAAGCACTTCAATGCAGGAGTTTATGAAGAGAGACAGAAAGCAAAGGCGTCACAAAGAGAGTGCAAAGAAGATATGAAAAAAAGGAGCCAAAAAAAGAAACCGAGAGTGGCAGTCTTATAAGTGTAGTAAAGCTATCATACCCCGAGCGGGGACAGAAATAAAAATAACGAAAACAAAAAAAAAACCTCACCTCCGTGATATCCTCTCTACACAACAGCATGGTGCCAAGAAATGTACCGCTTATCCTCCTTTGATTGCCAGTGCAAGAATAGAACCTAACTGGATATGCAGATCACAATTGCAAGTCGCCGCATCAGCCATTCTGGCCATGAGCACAATACCCGCGGGAATGATTCACCGCCTGGCGAATCTCACGTTTGATCATCCAGTCAGGTCATGGGATGATAGTGATCGAGAGCAGGACCAGAAGCGAAAGGAGCCCGTTGTGGAGAAAAAAAAGGAGGAAAACCCAAGGGGGCTCCGAAATTCAATGTTGCGCACGAAGAGAGACTGTTTAAAGTCAGCTAACAGGTTCTTCCGATAGGCGCAGACATGTGGGACATGGTGAGCTACAAATCTGTCACTGCCGAATGTGTCACAGCATGGATCATGATGGATCACCCATCGGGTAAGAGGTGATGAAGGGTGATTTGGGAATTTCATAGAGTCATGCAGACAATGGATGAGAGCATATGATGTATGGAATGTGGAAGCAGTCTGACGGAAGTGAATTTGTGCATGATGGAACATGGAGTTTCCATGCCTGTTATTGTGTTATGATGAGAAGCCTTGGGTATATGTTGGCTGTCATACCCCACCTTGAAGACACATTTTAAGAATGGGGATTCTTACCAAGTAATGACTCAAGCCATGGGGCAAGAGCCATTACTAACCACCCTTCATCCACTTCACGCAGGAAGTAGGATAACAGGGGGCCAGGAAAAAAGTCAGTCCATTATAAAGGGTTGGGAACCTGGGGTAGCCCCAGGATAGGACTGTTTCCAATCAATGGCTGGGGTTTCTAATGCCCAGCTGTATCCCGGGGAACATACTGCTGATGTCGACATAAACCTGGAATACTTATAGCCCAGGCCACTGTGGTTCTTACTTGCCACAAGTCCAAGGGGACTACCCTCTGCCATATGTGTTTTGCCATATTCGAACATTGTGCCATGTCACACAGGACCACCCCAACAGGCAGACATAGAAGGGGCTGGGACAAAGAAAGGCAGAAGGATGAGAAGAAAAGAAATGTAAGAGGAGGAGTTGTTGAATGATTTTCTTGTGTCTTGCACATGCGGTGTTCCGGAGGAAATAGCCGAGTGAGATCACGTGATGGATTTGTCGAGAAGGTTCTATCACCTTCGAGGTGGAACAGGATGTGGCGCAGGAAGTTCTTGGCAGTGCATGTGAATTCTTCTCGTTCTAGATGTTTCTCTACATTTGTCAGATGTTTTTCTTTTTGCTTCTATCGAGTGATGTCACTCGTTTTGTCAATTTGTCTTGGGTCATGTGTATTTAAGCTGCGAGATATCTCCGCTCTTTCTGTATATAATAACAACAATAACAACTATTTTACATTCATCTCCTCGTTCATTTCAACAGGTTATGATCCCTCTTTTGCGCTTCCTATAACGTCGTCCTCCTATTGCTTTCATCAAATTTCCCGAGCCCTAGAGCAACGTCTTTGCTCTCGCTCTACTGCAGAGGTCGAATTTTTGAGCCCTGGAGTTCTTCACTCCCGCTCAACCCCCATCCTATCGATTGAGCCCTAGAGTCGCCTACTCTCGCTCATCTCTTCACACATCCTTCGAGCCCTAGAGTGCTTCACTCTCGCTCAATTCCACTGCATCTACGCTTTTTTTTTCGGCATCCCAATCCAACACCTTTTTCGATCCTACCAAGTCTGACATCCACTGTCATCAATCAAAATCATGTCGAGCACCATGGCAATTACCACAACGATCAAACTGAATCAACATAATTACAAAACATGGGCTCTGGACATCAGTGATCTTCTCATGCAACTTGGCTTGTGGAATTTCATTGATGGAACTGAGTCCATACCCCATCCTCCAGTCAATCCCAAAACTCGCAAGCGTCCTGACCTTGCAACCTGGGATTTCCAGCCTGAGTCTGATGATGACTCCTACATCGAAAAATATGAACGGTTTTTGTCTGCTTGGAATAGCTACAAAGAAAAGCGGTCCAAAACTTGTGGTACAATTTTCCGAAGCCTTGAAGCTGATATTCGCTTCCAATTCAACGATCCAGAGTTCCTCAACCCCAAGGTTCTTTGGGATGCAATTAAATCCAAATTCGAAAAGGTCATCCAGTTGGATGGCAAATATGAGATGCAGAAGCTTGCTACATGCAAGCTTGAGGACTTCACTTCTGTTTCAGAATGGGTCACTGCACAAGATAAAATTATTGCAAATTTGGCAATCTGTAATATCAAAGTTACAGATGACTGGCGTGTTTTCTACCTCATGTCAAACCTTCCCACTACCCCAGAATGGCTAAACTTTACAACCTCTCTCGATATAACCGACAAAGCCAAATCCCCAAAGGAAGTTATTACAGCCTTGGAATTTTTCGAAGTCAAGCTGCGTCGCCAGAAGGGTATTGCACCTGATGCTGCTCTTTTCGTGACTCGCAAGGAAAGAAATTCTGGCCGCAGCCATGGCAATTCTTCGAATAACAAACCTTCCCACAACAATTCCTGGAAAAACAAAAACCACAAGGACAAGCGTGAAAAGATGAAGTGTGAAGGATGTGGCTATACAGGACATACCCGTGATTCCTGTCACCATCCTGAGCGTTGGGAGGCCTATGCTAGACGACTAGCTCAAGCAAAGGAACGAAATAATCCAAGTCAGAATACAAATTCAGGGCAGAAATCTACATCTAGCCATGCTCACCTGGCAAAAACAGACTCCGAAAATTCCAAAGAAACACCATCTCAACAGTCAGGATCTCTTCTATTTGCTATGTTTGATGAAAAATCCCCGTGCCCTTCCACCACAGAATCTACCTTCACTGTTGATGCCCTTCGTGCATCATCCACTTCGGAATTCACACCCTCAGAATGGATCTTGGACACTGGAGCTTCCCACCACATTACTGGAAATCGTCAACTTTTCTCCTTTTATCAAGTATATTCTCCGGGGGAGCACCTTGTCCGAACTGCAAACAATCAAGTGGTTTCAGCAGCAGGTATTGGCACTGTTCCTGTTCGTCATGATGGACAAATATTCCTTTTAAGAAATGTCCTCCATGTTCCTGCCTGTGGAGATAATAATCTTCTCAGCATTCTTCAGCTTCTTCGAAAAGACCTCAAGATCAACTTTGATCAGGAGAAAGCTACATTGAGTGTCAACTCCTGCAATATTGCTACTGCCTATGTCAAGAAGGATCTCTTTATCCTTAAATGTGATAAATTATCCACAACAAATCCAGAAGAATGTTCAATTGTCTTTGCTGCTATGCATAATAAAGTCAATTCAAAGGACATTCTGCTTTGGCATGCTCGCCTGGGACATCTCAGTTTACCTGCAATTAAGCGGGCTATTTCCCTTGTCAAAGGCATAGAGATTCATGCTCGAAGCCCATCAGAGTGTATTTGTGAGGCATGCATTCTTGGGAAAATGGCTCGGAAGCCTTTCTCCAAAGAGAGTGGTTTATCCCCAAAAACCCACCGCTTGGAGCTTATCCATACAGATGTTTGTGGCCCAATGCCTACCCAAAGCCGTAAAGGGTATCGATATTTTGTTATGTTTACAGATGATGCTACAAGATATTCTTCTGTATATTTTATTCGGACAAAGTCTGAGGTTTTTACTGCCTTTCAGGAGTATAAAACTGCGGTGGAAAAGATGTTTGGTTCATCAATTTTGAGACTCAGAATGGATGGTGGTGGAGAATATTCTGGAGCTGAGTTTCTGAATTTACTCCGGAAGGAAGGGATACAAGTGGAGGCTTCAACTCCTTATACTCCACAACAAAATGGTATCTCTGAGCGCTGCAATCGAACAGTTATGGATCCTGCTCGCACTATGCTCAAACATGCAGGTATGCCAAATCACTTTTGGGCAGATGCTGTTAAAGTTGCAGTTTTTCTCAAAAATCGCCTACCAACTCGTGCATTACCCAACACCACACCCCACGAACTCTGGTTTGGCAGACAACCAGATTTATCCCATCTTCGAATTTTTGGTTCCCTAGCTTATGCCTGGACTCCCTCTGCAATCAGGAAGAAGCTAGATGATCATGCAAGAAAATCAATTTTTATTGGATATACATCAACATCACAGCAATATCTCCTATATGATATTGTTTCAAAAAGGGAATTCTTGGCTCGTGATATTCAGTTCAATGAAGCCTGTCTTTACTCACAATTGGTGGGGAAATCTTCAAATTCACCAAGTACAATTTCCTTCGAAATTCCAGAGAATTCTACACCTCAAGATCTACCTCCAGTAAAATCATCTTTCCCTCTGAACATTGAGAATGATGCCAATCAACAGCTTCAAGAGGAACTAGCTGCAAGCCAGCAATTTTCAGCAACTTCATCACCTCCACCTCCACCACCCCAAGATACCCTACAAACTGAATCACCAACTCAACAAGCACCTGGAGATTGGATTGATTCTGGTTCTGAACTTAGTGATGTTCCAGAAGATTTTGAAGATGCCTCATCTGGTCTTCCCTCTACAGCACAAGTTGATATTCCTAGAAATCTGGAAATTAATATGAACATGGAACCACCCAAAACAAACACTCGTACACGGTCTGGGAGAGCCCTATTTTCACCAGTTATTTCTACAGCCTTCATGGTTGAACCTGGACCTAAAACATTTCGAGCTGCCCTCAAAACATCTGAAGCAGACCAATGGACAGATGCAGTTGACACAGAAACAACTGCCCTTGCAAGTCACCAAGCAATACAGTTTGTCACACAAGAAAGTATACCACCAGGAGCAACAATTATAGAGAGTAGATGGCTTTTCACTAAGAAATTCAAAGCCACGGGGGAGATTGACAAATACAAAGCTCGCTTGATTGCCCTGGGTTATACACAAGTTGAAGGACAAGATTATGATGGAAATGCTATCTTTTCTCCTGTTGTTGATTCATCAATTATACGCTTTTGTTTGGGTCTTGCTGCATGGTTAAACTTCCACATTGCTATCCTTGATTGCCCTACAGCTTTCCTGGGCAGCACACTGCATGAGAAAATTTTCCTACGGCTACCTGAAGGAAATTGGGAGGATCCTTGGAAACGACCACGACCCCTTGTTCGTCTACTGAAAACCTTATATGGTTTAAAACAATCTCCGCGTGGCTGGTTTGAGGATGTCTATGAGTTTCTTCTCACACAAAATCTTACTGCCTCAATTGCAGCACCTGGACTATTTTATGGGAAAGGAATTATTGTTCTGGTTTATGTGGATGATATTATGGTTCTGTCTGCTACTATTGAAAATCTTCGGTCCCTCTGCAATGCACTTTATGATCGTTTCCATGCTGCACCCCCTAAAGGTGCCACTATTCCAATTGGAAATCACTTTCAATATGTTGGACTGGATATACAACTTGACTGCAAAAATGGCACTGCATTCATAAATCAGTCAGGATACATTGAGAAGGTACTGGATCAATTCAACATGACAAGCTGTCGACCTCGCTTTACACCCATGGAAGAAGGATTAAAACTTAGTCTCCATCCTTCACCTTTGGGGGAGCAATACAAATCTTCATCAGCACAAAATGAATTTTCATCGGAGCCCACCACAGTTGATCAATCCACTTATCGGAAGGCTATTGGGTGCTTATTGTATATTGCTCTGGGATCTAGACCAGACATAGCATATGCAACTACCACTCTTGGCCGATTCTCTTCAAATCCCAATAGCATACATTGGACTGCTGTAAAGCACCTGTTTCGCTACCTCAAAGCTACAGCTAGTCTCAAGCTTACCTTGAATTCGAAAAATCATTCCAGCATAGAAGCCTATGCTGATGCTGATCTTGGTGGAGAAAAAGACACAGGTAAATCAACTACTGGCTACCTGGTCTATGTCTGTGGAATTTTGGTATTATGGAAATCAAAGAAACAGACACTTGTGGCACAATCAACTATGGAAGCTGAACTCATTGCTTCTGCTACAGTCAAAAAGCAGATCGATTGGTTTGAAGGACTTCTGTCTGAAATTTCTTCGTCCATACCACAATCTCCATCACTATCCTCCATAGAACTAACAACACAACCACTCCTTTTCAATGATAATGTTGCATGTGTCACTGTACTCAAATCTGGCAACTTCAAAGGCGAAAATAGACACCTCCGGCTTCGATTTTATGCGCTGCATGAGGCAGTTGCTACTAGAAAGCTTGATCTCAATCACATAATATCGGATCAAATGCTTGCAGATGGACTTACAAAGGCACTTGGGAAGATCAAGCATGAAAAATTCGTTCATGAAATTGGACTTATTTAGTTATTAGCTGAGATTGGATATTTACCAATAAATTGTTTTGCTTTATGTCACGCATGTACAACGGGGGAGTGTTGAATGATTTTCTTGTGTCTTGCACATGCGGTGTTTCGGCGGAAATAGCCGAGTGAGATCACGTGATGGATTTGTCGAGAAGGTTCTATCACCTTCGAGGTGGAACAGGATGTGGCGCAGAAAGTTCTGGGCAGCGCATGTGAATTCTTCGCATTCCAGATGCTTCTCTACATTTGTCAGATGTTTTCTTTTTGCTTCTATCGAGTGATGTCACTCGTTTTGTCAATTTGTCTTGGGTCATGTGTATTTAAGCTGTGAGATATCTCCGCTCTTTCTGTATATAATAACAACAATAACAACTATTTTACATTCATCTCCTCGTTCATTTCAACAAGGTGGTGCTGAGGTTTCGTGTTGTCCCCATGGCCTCCATGATCCGTTTCCAAAATGTTGAAGTGAATAGTGATCCCCGGTCAGAGATAATGCTGCTGGGCAGTCCATGAGCCCATACCACATGTGATATAAATCTGTCTGCCAAATTACTTGGCCCCATGGTTTCTGCACAAGCAATGAAGTGTGCCATCTTTGTGAGTCGGTCCACTATCACCCACAAAGCATTGCATTCCCCCACTGGTGGAAGTTCCATAATAAAATCCATCGAGATCGAGTCCCATGGCCGCTCCGGTAGCTGCAATGGTCTCAAGAGTCCAAACGCGGCGTGTTTTACTGGTTTAATTCTTCTGCAGGTATCGCAGTTGTCAACGTATCGTTTCACGTACTGTCATTGCTGGGGCCAGTAGTAGTTCCTGCCCAGTAATTCCAATGTTTTTGCCTGTCCTGGGTGACCTGCGACCAGAGCGTCATGATGGTCATGTAGTAGCTTGAGTCATAATTGATCGTCATTTGGTATCCAGATCATCCCCTCATATGTCAATAGTCCTTCTCTTTCCTCGCACAGTCCCAGGGCCACCCTGTTATCCCTTCATTCTCCCTTCTGTAATTTCCCAATTACCCCTTGCATTTCCTGATCCTCCGCTGTTTTCTTTTTGATTTCCTCCAATAACTCCTTGTCGACCTGGAGTTCCATCACCTCACCGGAGCTGATCTTGAACACCTGGGAGGGAAGCAAAATTCGCCCCCAGTTCTGCTGATGTTTCATCTCCCCTTCCCAGGGAGAGTCTCCTGACTCTCTAGACAGGATATCTGGTTTTCCTGCAAGTTTTCCAGGTCAATAGGTGATCTTAAAGTCATAATTTGTGAGTTGTTCAGCCCAACGAGCCTGTCTGAGGTTCAAATCTTTCTTTGTTTGCCAGTACTCCAAATTCTTGTGATCTGACAGTATTGTGATATCGTGTCCCATGCTCTTGCAATACATTCCCCATTTGTTTAAGGCATCCACGATAGCCAGGAGCTCCTTATCATGGATGTCATAATTCAATTCGGCATCTTTCAGCTTTCGTGAAAAGTACCCCAATGGGTGGAGGACATTCGTGTCATCTGGTTGAGAACATACTGCCCCAATGGCATAGTCCGATGCATCCATTTCGAGGGTGAGGGGTTCAGTGGGGTCAAAATGTCACAGGATTGGTTCTGAAACCATTGCCTGTTTTAACTGTTCAAATGCTGATTGTGTTGCATCGCCCCATTCCCAGGGGGTGTCCTTCCATGTTAGTCGGGTCAAAGGTGTCGTGATTTTGCTAAAGTCCCGGATAAATCTCCTATAGAAATTCGCAAATCCCAGAAAACTCTGTATCCCTTTTATGTTTGTTGGTTCCCTCCATTCCATCACTGTCCTGATTTTTTCCGCATCCATCTGTATGCCCGTCGGAGAGATGATATACCCTAAATATTCTGCTTATCAGTATGGAACTCACACTTTGACACTTTCAGTGTTAATCACACTTCCTTCACCCTTTCCAAAATCCTCCTTACATGTTGTTGGTGCTGCTCTAGGTTATCCGAATAAATTAGGATGTCATCTAGGTACACAATGCAGAAAACATCCAGGTAGTCACTTAGGACCTCGTTCATCCAATGTTGAAAAGATGCTGGTGCATTGGTCAATCCAAACGGCATAACCAGGTACTCATAGAGTCCATATTTTGTCCGAAATGCCATTTTTCCATTCAGCCCCCCTTGCTATCCTCAGGTTGTGGTAGGCATCTTTTACGTCCAATTTGGTGTATATCTTTGCATTCGATAATCGATCCAATGCTTCCCCTATCAATGGCAGCGGGGTCTGGTCCTTGACTGTCATGGCATTTAGTCCCCGGTAGTCAATGCATAACCTCAGTGTACCATCCTTCTTTTTTACGAAATGGATCAGAGCCCCAGCCGGAGATGTTGAATGCCGTATCCATCCCTGTTTCTCACTTGTCTCCAGGTATTCCCTCAATGCCCGCAGCCTCCCTTCATCCAATGCCCTGAGGGGCTCGAAAGGTGGCACCTTTCCTTCCAGGAGTGGAATCCGATGATCGTGATGTTGATGTGGGGGTAGCCCTAGGGTGTCTTTCCCTTTGAACACAGAAAGGTAATCGTGGTAGTCTATTGGGAGGATGTCTTCGGCCGAGGGGGTTGGCTGGTTGGGGGCACCCGGTAAGTTGAACCTCCTCAGTGTCTCAGGTGCTGCTGCTGTGATCCTGATTGTCTCTGGTGATTGGATTCAGAGAGGATTGCACTTCACTTCTCCCTGTTGTTTTTTTGTTGGTTCCTCGCTGTCCTCCTCCTGACCCCATTCCCGGATAGTCTCCTCAACATATTCCCTGGTCATCGCCTCTTCGGTTTTTTCTCCGGTCCGCCATTCATCCTCCCCTTCCTTGTCCGGCATGGAGGTGCCATATACTGTGTCCTCGAGGGTCGCATTCGGCGCAGTGTCCCTGTAGTATTCTCCCATGGCCCTGTCCTCTGTCATGGTTGTTGCATGCAGAGAGGTGTCAAGGCATTCTTTAGTGCGGCTAATTGAGTCGAACATGACCCTTCCTTCTTTCCAGTCAATATCCGGATTATGCTTTTCCAGCCATGGTAACCCAACAATAATGGGTGAGTTACCGATGGTGATGCAGTGTAGCTTTATCCTTTTGTGGTGGTTTTTGACCATCAGTTCCACCATTGCATCGTGGGTTACTGGCCCACCCGCTACCCTCCCTTCCATCTATGGCCAGTACTCTCTGGGGGACCATCTTCTTAGTTAATGGAATTCAATTCCATTCCGCATACTCTTTATCGATAAAGTTTTCCATCACCCCACAATCGACCATTGCCGTTGTGGTGTGTTCGCGTTTATCCCCTCCTCGGATCACGACTTTTAAAATGATTTCTTCATCCCTTTGATATGGTCCCATGCTCAATATGATAAAGGTTGGTTCTGGTGGTTTGGGTTCGGTGTTTGGGATCTGCCCCAGGAGTTCACCCTTGTCTTTCACTCCTGGGGATCCGCTTTTCCCGCCTCCCCTTCGATCAATCCTTCTTCCAGTGTTTCTTCTGCCGCCCTATAGGGTCTCCGATCTTGGTTCAGTTTTTTCATTGAGCATCATGCTGCATTGTGTCCCGTTTTTCCGCAACTATAACATTTGTTGTTCCTCCTTCACTTTTCCTCTTCGAACCTATCCTTGGCTCGAAACCTCCGTGTGGCATCTAACTCCATGGGTTCAGGATCGGAGGAGCTCGACTCCTGTGGTTGTCCCCTTGGATGCACGTTGTGGTAGTATTGGGGTTCATGCAGAGTCCAGAGGGTCCTAAAATTAAACAATCGATTATCCAATGCAATGGCCCTGTTGGCAAAGTCCACCATGGTGGTTGGCCGAGTCTCCAACAAGGCGAGTTGCCACTGTACGTCGATGTGGAGACCGTCATTGAACTGGTCGATGTACATCGAGTTGTTGTAGTCGAGGTCTGCCATAATCCTCTGGAATTCAGCCCAGTATGCTGCTGCCCAACAATTTCCTTGTTGAATACCCTTGAACTTCCTCTATGCTACTTCCTTGGAATCCACTTCCCCAAAGGCCCGGGTGATTGCTGTCTTGAATTCTTCCCACATTTTGTATGTACTCTGCCCTCGGTTTATAGAGGGTTCAATCCATGACCACATGTTTCCTCGACACCTCGAACTGGCGTAGTTGACCCTTTTGATATCCCCATCAAATTTGTTTGGTTCACAGTTGAATTTTAGATCGCATTGGGTGATCAAGGCCCAGAGTTTCGACCTTTCTCTGTGATATAACTCTGTGTCCTTGTCACACCCTATAATGTGTGATAATAGATTGGGTAACATGTATAACTTGAGAGAGAACATGGCAAACTCGACTAGAGAATGAATATTATGAATCAGCAATTCGGGCCGGAACCCTCCGAAGATCCGGCAAGCGAAGTCACGTGACTCGTGACCCCCGAATGAGACCTCATGAAGGTCCCGGCCCAAGACGTCGCACCTATTGAACGTCAGCAGGGGCAAGATCAGGAAGGAGAAGGGAAGGACTTACCTCAATGATGGCACTTCAGCCATAAGATGAGTGTTGGCGACGATGATGGAGAGACAAAGATGAGGGCGAACAGTACCTACTTATACATGAGGAGGTGCTCAGCAACCAACGGATACCAAGAGGGCTTGCACAGAGGAGAGCTCCATGGCATGTGCAAGGCATTGCGAAATCATCATTCAACATACCTGCATTCGGAGTTAGTTGACCAAGGCAGAGTCTAGTCGGTGAACAGGAGTGGCGCTGAGTACAAGGGTCAAGACTGCACAGCATGAGACAACGTACAACAAGCAAGGAACACACTCAAGGAACCTGTTCAAAGGAACCCGATATGATGTGACCATCAGCTAGGGAACACTCCATAGGGAATTGTTGGGATTGCGTTCACACCAGGGTGTGGCTGCGCACAGGTGAGCGCAGGTGGGGGACTCATGACATCACACGGAAAGTGCTAGAATCGCACGAGTGATAGGGCAAGATTGTCACCTCACAAGCAATCAAGATTTCCTTAGGGAATCTATGATGACGCAGCTCAGAAGGAAAATGGCTCATTGTCATTCCCGGATGAGTTATTGCATTACGCGGCCAGACGGGGATTGAATCCTGTTATGATCGCTAATCCCTTACCTTATGGGAAGGTGTGGTATCATGGCGAGGAATTTTCAAGAATTAACTCGAAGATGGTGGTCAGCATGCAAGTGAGTGATTAATGCAATCATGAGCTTGCGCTGACGCAATCTATCCAAGATTATTGTTGGAAATGACTCACGTCTTATCTCCTAAACTCGTTTTCAGCAGTACCATCCTGGGGGATGGTTAGACGAAGTTGGAAGTCCAAAAGTCTATAAAGAGGTCTATGTCTTCCACAGTCTCCAAGATCATCAGCAACGAAATCCTCCTCAAGAACAGTTACCAAAACAATCCCACCGAACCTCAGAAGACACCCCTTAAGTTTATTCCGCCTTGTGATCGATAGTTCGAATAAACTTCCTAGCTTTTTCTGAGAAAGCACCAATCGATTAAACCTTCGAAGTCAACGAAACGAATTATCGAAACCCCCTCCGCATAGCAGAAACTGTGCCCAGGGTCACACTATAAACTTAAGGCACAAGCGACCAAGTTTATCAGATCGAACACGAAAACAAAACACCCTCTTCTAGGGCAAGAAAAACACTCTACCTCCAAAAGTCAATCAATCATTCCAAGATGTCCCACCCTGAAGCCGCCGGTTCTGCCACTGTTGGCCCTGCCGATGACGTTCAAATGAGCAACACTGTCGAAATCTATCGCCCGAAGACTTGGGAGCAGCTGGAGAATCAAAAAGCTCCCTCTTTCACACAAACGGCTACAGTTAGCAAGGACCAGCTTCCCCAATGGTTCATCAGGATGGTGGAACGAATGAATGTTACAGAGAGGGATGTCCAAGGACTATTCCAGGCCCTGCAGAAAGAAGGAGCTATGGTGCAGGCCAATGTCAGTGAGATGAAGGCCTTATACCAGGAGATGGCAGCAACCATGCAAAACGCTTATGATGTTGTCATCAAGAAGGGCAACATTGACCAAGAAATCAACCATGCAGCCATCGTTCGCCTTGTACAGGCCAGCAATGAGTTTGGGTCCCAGGTCTGGCAGACCATCAGAGGCCTAGCCACGGATCTTCAGCAGAAGCAGGAAGCCAACCAAGAGGCTGCGGAAAGGCTGACTGCTGGAGTGAAAATCATCAATGATGTCCTGGAAGGCTTTGCAACCTACCAAGCCAACTGGAATAAGAATGTGGAGAATTGGGCATCTGAGAAGGAGGATAGCGACAAGCGTCGTGACCGGAGGATTAGAGCACTTGCGAAGGCTGAAGAACAGCAACAGCGGCGCCAGCTCGAATATGAGACCACCCGCCAGCAAGACAAGAAAGAGATCATCGATAAAGTTATCAAGGCTGTGATGGACAGGATGGCCCAAAAACAGCCAATCGATGCACGATCCCTTACTGAGGCCCTACAGGATGAAGGACCCTCAGCTGAAACACTCAGAGATGCCATTGAAAGAGCATTACCCCCATCAACAGCCAACTCAGAACGTGGAGCATCAACAGGAAAGGGTGGAAATGGAGGCCGACCTCCAAGACCTGGAGCAGGACTACCCCCATCAAACCCTTCAGACTCCTCCTCATCAGATGATGATGGAAGCTCTGGGAGAAGGACCCTTGACAGCTTCCGCAGACACAGACAGGAGCGGATGAAGAAAAGGGAACAAGAGGAGAAAGTTACAGAGTTCTTTGAATCCTTGGTGGACAGGTTGACGGAGCCTGCCCCAGCCGAACGACACAAGAAACCAAAGATGCCTGAAATGAAGGCTCCTCAGATATTCACAGGCAAGGATAAAACCCTTTTCCGAGCCTGGTGGATGTCAGTTCAGGACTACAATGAGACCTACTCCTCTTCCTTCCCTGATGAGGATGCACAGGTTAAATGGGTAGGGAGCCTATTCTCCCACAAAGCCCTCAGTTGGCATCAAGAGCGTCGAAAGGCAATCAAGAGCCAAGGGCTGAAAGACAACTGGGCTGCTTTTTCAAGTGCCATCGAAACACGATTTATGGACAGAAGAGAAGTCCAGAAAGATGAATGCCGAATCCGAGAACTCCAATACGAAGGAGATATCGATGACTACATTACGAAATTGGAAGACCTCAACATGAGAGTAGGGGCATCAGGCCCCATGTACAGAGCAGTCATCTGGGATGCAATGACCCCAGAAATCAAGAAGATGGTGTACCAAACATTCAAAGGGATCCCTAGAGACAATGAATCCATGATTGAAGCAGTCAAGGAAGCTGCATACATCGTGGAAAACATTGACGAAGAGATAAAGGGTCCCAAGAGAAGGACATTGGAAGTACGGAACACACGTCCCCCTAAGGAAGCTGCTCGTCCTCGTGAGACGCAGCAGAAGGACCGAAAGGTCAAAGAAAAGAATGGAGACAAGAAAGGTTCTTCTGGGAAGAAGACAGACAAGCCTGCAATTTTTGCCTCAGGAAGGGAGGCCTTACAGCATGTTCCTCAGAATGAGATTGATAAGCACAAGAAGGATAAAGCAGACTGTTGGAGATGCGGACGGTCAGGTCACAAGATGTATGACTGTTATGCAAAGAAAACAGTAGGAGGGACAGAGTTATCAAATGGAGGCAAGACAGCCTCAGCAGGCAAGAGAAAGAGGGATGATGATCAGGAAGAATACAATGGGCAAGAGAAGCCCAAGGACAAGAAGAAGGCCAAGACAGCAGCTGCTAAGCAGGACAATGAGGACACTGAGATGCCAGATGCTCAGCCTAGATCTTGGGAGATCGAAGACAGCGAGGATTTGGAATCGGATTTTTAGAGTCCTCTAGGGAGGTGTCACCTGAGGAGGAAGACAGTTCTGACGCACAAGTGCATAAGTGTGCAGGAGTCAAGAGAAAGGCCCCAGACAACCTTCCGTCGATCAGGACAAAGAATCGACGAACAGACAATGGAACCTCAACCCAAGCTACACAAAGGGAAGACCCGGTTCCCCCTCATCATGGACCCAGACCAATCATTGATATGGTTCTGACCTGGTCCAAGACCCAACAACGAATGGTACGAGTCCTGCTTGATACAGGATCCACTGCAGCTCTTCTGGACAAAGGATTTGTTCAGAAATTCAAAATTCCAACCATAAAGAGGGACACTCCACTCCAAATTCGCAACTTCAACAATGAGGTAGTTGCTGGAGCAGGCGAATTCTTTACGGTTCCTTTCATGTTGCAGCACAAGAAGCACTTTGCTGCCGAATCTTTTGAGGTCGCACCTCTAGACAGCGACTGCGATGTCATTCTTCCATATTGGTGGATGACAAAACACCAGCCATGCAACTTATGGGGAGACAAGAACAACATCTCATTCACTACCCCACGTTGCACAGAAAAATGCACAAAGGCTGAGGCTAGTGCATTCTCGCTTAAGGTCGACAAAAGAGTGCTCGACCACCCAGAGGCCTCAGTTATAGGTCACATATCCACCGCCACCACGAAGGAGGAATTATCAGATGCACTTGAACAAGTACCTGAGAAATTCCGAAAATGGACCAACATCATGACCAAGGAAGCGGCAGACAGACTGCCAGACCACAAGCCATATGACCATGCAATCGACCTGAAGGAAGGAGAAACTCCTCCTTGGGGCACAGTCTATGCGCTGAATGAAGTTGAACTGGAAACCCTCAGGGAATGGCTGAAGGAAATGCTTAGGACAGGCAAGATTAGACCATCAAAATCTCCTGCCGCAGCTCCCATCCTTTTTGTACCTAAACCTCATGGTCGAGGTCTAAGGCTATGTGTTGATTACCGAGGGATCAACAAGATAACCATTGCAAATCGTTATCCGCTACCACTGATGTCAGAACTTCAGGATAGAGTGAGAGGTGCAAAAGTCTTCACTAAAATGGACTTTAAAAATGGTTATCATTTGATTCGAATCAAAGAAGGCGATGAGTGGAAAACTGCCTTCAGATGTCGTTATGGTCTTTATGAATTTTTGGTCATGCCCTTTGGGTTGTCCAATGCACCGGCAACCTTCCAAAATATGATGAACCATATCTTTAGAGATATGTTAGATCAGGGAGTGATTGTCTACATTGACGATGTGCTCATCTATGCAGAAACAGAGGAAAAGCATGATGAGTTAGTCAAGGAGGTGTTGAAAAGACTCGAAGAGAATGGGTTGGCAATTTCCCCAGAAAAGTGTGTCTGGGCGAAAAACTGAGTGGACTTCCTGGGGTACATCATAAGCGAGAAAGGGATTGAGATGGCACAGGACAAAGTGGAAACTGTGCTGGATTGGGAACCTCCAAGATCCTTGAAGGACACTCAAGCATTTCTTGGGTTCGCCAATTTTTATCGCCGATTCATAAAGGACTTCTCGAAAATATGTCGTCCACTCACAGAATCAACAAAAGGCGATGCCAGAAAATGGGAATGGACAGTGGCCATGGAGTTGGCTTTTGACGAGCTCAAGCAACGTTTCACTAAGGCCCCTATCTTAGGACATTTTGATCCTAGAAAGGTGTGCATAGTAGAAACAGATGCTTCGGATTTTGCCCTTGGAGCTGTCTTATCCCAAAAAGGAGAAGATGGAAAGCTGCACCCCATTGCCTTCCATTCGAGAAAATTCACTCCGGCTGAGATAAATTATGAGATCCATGACAAGGAGCTACTGGCTATTGTGGACTCATTTAAAGTCTGGAGGAGATATCTGGAAGGAGCAATGCACACTGTCCAAGTCTTCAGCGACCACCAGAACCTTGAGTATTTTACAACAACGAAAGTACTCAATCGACGCCAAGCAAGATGGGCTCAGGATCTCGCTGGCATTGATTTCAAGATCTTCAATCGACCAGGAGTTAAGAATGGGAAACCAGATGCATTATCAAGGCATCCGGAGTTTCGCCCTTCAAAGGGGGGAGGTGAAGATCAGCCGATTACGACGATCCTGCATAAGGAACATTTTTCAAATGCAGCTATCTCCTCAATCAGCAGTGGTGGAGAAGGAACAATCTTTATTGCCTCTTCATCACGACTCTCCTCAATTCCTGCAGTCAAATGGTCAGAAGAATTCTTGAAAATGGTCAGAGATGCTGGACTACAGGACGAAGAATATCAGGATACAGTTAAGAGAATCAAAGAACCTTTGACGATGGAGAATGGCATACTCTATCGGAAGTTGAAATTATGGGTACCAAAGGGTTTAGTCAAGGCAGTCTTGGAATCGGAGCATGACTCAAAGATTGCAGGTCACTTTGGACAAGACAAAACGATTGAGTTAATTCGGCGGAATTTCTGGTGGCCAAAGATGGATGAATCAATTATCAAATATATACAAAGCTGCATGGAATGTCAGAAGGACAAAGCAGCTCGCCATCAGAAATACGGATTACTCCAACCTTTGGAATTACCTTATGCCCCATGGCAATCAATTGCTATGGATTTTATTACCGACCTACCAGAGTCAAGTGGATGTGACCAACTATGGGTAGTGGTCGACCGCTTCACGAAAATGGCCCACTTCATTCCACTGCAAAAAGAGGGCAAGACAACGAATGACCTTGCTAAGATCTTTGCGAAGGAAATTTGGAAGTTACATGGCCTACCAACAGACATAGTGTCGGACAGAGGCTGCAGGTTTACAAGCACCACCTGGAAGGCATTTATTGGAACCTTGGGAATTAAGCCGAGGATGTCCACAGCATTCCACCCACAGACGGATGGACAAACAGAACGACTCAATCAGACAATTGAAGCATATCTACGCTCTTTTGTCAACTACGAGATGGATAATTGGGTTGACCTCTTACCAATGGCTGAGTTTGCATACAACAACTCAGTAACCAGTGCTACAGGACTATCTCCATTCTACGCGAATTATGGTTACCACCCCATTGCAAGCAACCCTACAACAACTGCTGTGCGCAATCCTGCCAGCAAAGCCTACGCCCACTGGATGCATACAGTTCATGAAGAAACAAAACTCTCACTGGAAAAGGCCAGAGAGCGAATGAAGAAGTATGCAGACCGACATCGAGAGGGCGCACCAATATACCAAGTAGGAGACTTGGTGATGCTTGATGGAAGAAACATAAAAACAAGACGACCATCAAGCAAGCTGGACCACAAGTTGCATGGTCCGTTTCAAGTCGAGAAAGTCATTTCCCCATCAGCAGTCAGGCTCACACTACCTCGCAAATGGATGATCCATAATGCTTTCCATGTATCGCTGATTGAGCCATTCCGGGCCGGAGCAAGAGCTCCACCAGATCCAAGGAAAATTTTCAGGGAAGCTGATGATGTTGAGGGGAGCGAGGAGTACGATATCGATGAAGTCATGAGCAGTTACAAGTCTGGCAATCGAGTACTCTATCTCATTAAATGGCTTGGGTGGCCGAACAAAAAGGATTGGACGGCTGAACCTTATGACAATTTTTCAGTAGGAGGTCTGGAGAAATTAAGAGAATTTCACCTCAAGTACCCAGACTCTCCAAGGGACTACCGACTCACAGACTAAAAGCTTAAGGGTTTTTTCCCATGTGGTTTTACCTTAAGCCGAGGAGGTAGTAGGATGTAGGGGCTGGAGGACTACATCTAAATTTGATCACTAGTCACTAGGCTACGGCGTAGTGCGATCACAGAGGCATGAACTAGAGCTTCGGGACGAAGCTTGAAGAGGGGAGAGGTGGTGTCACACCCTATAATGTGTGATAATAGATTGGGTAACATGTATAACTTGAGAGAGAACATGCCAAACTCGACTAGAGAATGAATATTATGAATCAGCAATTCGGGCCGGAACCCTCCGAAGATCCGGCAAGCGAAGTCACGTGACTCGTAACCCCCGAATGAGACCTCATGAAGGTCCCGGCCCAAGACGTCGCACCTATTGAACGTCA
Source organism: Pyronema domesticum (assembly GCA_024516145.1). Classification (NCBI taxonomy): domain Eukaryota; kingdom Fungi; phylum Ascomycota; class Pezizomycetes; order Pezizales; family Pyronemataceae; genus Pyronema; species Pyronema domesticum. Next base: position 557,117 of record JAJJXL010000034.1, read on the forward strand.
GCAGGGGCAAGATCAGGAAGGAGAAGGGAAGGACTTACCTCAATGATGGCACTTCAGCCATAAGATGAGTGTTGGCGACGATGATGGAGAGACAAAGATGAGGGCGAACAGTACCTACTTATACATGAGGAGGTGCTCAGCAACCAACGGATACCAAGAGGGCTTGCACGGAGGAGAGCTCCATGGCATGTGCAAGGCATTGTGAAATCATCATTCAACATACCTGCATTCGGAGTTAGTTGACCAAGGCAGAGTCTAGTCGGTGAACAGGAGTGGCACTGAGTACAAGGGTCAAGACTGCACAGCATGAGACAACGTACAACAAGCAAGGAACCCACTCAAGGAACCTGTTCAAAGGAACCCGATAGGATGTGACCATCAGCTAGGGAACACTCCATAGGGAATTGTTGGGATTGCGTTCACACCAGGGTGTGGCTGCGCACAGGTGAGCGCAGGTGGGGGACTCATGACATCACACGGAAAGTGCTAGAATCGCACGAGTGATAGGGCATGATTGTCACCTCACAAGCAATCAAGATTTCCTTAGGGAATCTATGATGACGCGGCTCAGAAGGAAAATGGCTCATTGTCATTCCCGGATGAGTTATTGCATTACGCGGCCAGACAGGGATTGAATCCTGTTATGATCGCTAATCCCTTACCTTATGGGAAGGTGTGGTATCATGGGGAGGAATTTTCAAGAATTAACTCGAAGATGGTGGTCAGCATGCAAGTGAGTGATTAATGCAATCATGAGCTTGCGCTGACGCAATCTATCCAAGATTATTGTTGGAAATGACTCACGTCTTATCTCCTAAACTTGTTTTCAGCAGTACCATCCTGGGGGATGGTTAGACGAAGTTGGAAGTCCAAAAGTCTATAAAGAGGTCTATGTCTCCCACAGTCTCCAAGATCATCAGCAATGAAATCCTCCTCAAGAACAGTTACCAAAACAATCCCACCGAACCTCAGAAGACACCCCTTAAGTTTATTCCGCCTTGTGATCGATAGTTCGAATAAACTTCCTAGCTTTTTCTGAGAAAGCACCAATCGATTCAACCTTCGAAGTCAACGAAATGAATTATTGAAACCCCCTCCGCATAGCAGAAACTGTGCCCAGGGTCACAGTCCTCCACCTTGGGATTGCTGGACATTGCTGGATGGTACAATTGCTGGAGGAGCTGCTGGAGTTGGTCCTGTGTCATCATCACCGGAGCAAGGACCCCACTGCCTGTTCCCTGAGGCATAGTCATTCCGGAACCATGTCCTTTGGATATTTGCGCTGGCCCTGGAGTCTCCGGTGTCTGTGGCCGGGATGGATTTTCTGGGGTTACTGGACTTGCTGGTCCTGCCGGTTCGCTTCCTATATCCTCGTCCAATTCCTGTAACTGGAAGGAATCCACTGTCTGTCTGCTCGTGAGGAGTTACTGCAACGATTTTCTGATTTTTCGTATTGAAGCCTTGTTGATTCCTGAGTTGCATCGGGTGCCGTGAAAAAGGCGCAATCAAATGTCAGCACCCATATCTACAGACACTGGGTATGACGGGTGATGCAATGGTTGTACTAACTGCTCTGCAGTTCGGTTCGGTTCTGGGTTTACTTCTCTGTTGTTAACCTCGGGCTCAGGCAATACTTACTGGTCTACAGGATGTCCCTGCGGTGCTGCCTCTCCTGGTCTTTCTGTTTCTTCTTGTTGCTTCTGGCTTTGGGGTGGAGATATAGGTGTAGGACGGGCTGTTAGGATGACGTTCACGATGGATGGATGAATCTTTGTGTATGTAGAAATGGTTGTGTAAATAGAAACTTGATTGCATGCTATATAAGATGAAATACAAAGTGCTCCTTCTTATACCAAATCTGTGTCCCCCCGTGAATCCCATTCCCCTGTCCTGCAGGTCCCTAGAACCATGTGAGACACCTCTTAAAACCCACAGTGAAACCATAACTCAAATGCAAGCAAAACATACAGTAAAACATCAAGTAAAACAGAAAGCACACTAACTGAAACACTCATCGTAACATAATTCCCAATGCAATTCAAACCCATCCTAAATGCATTCTCCTCGTGAAACTCATTCTGAAACCTCCCAACCCTGAATCCCAAGCCTTTGCCTTAAACCCGAAAGATAACATAACATATGGCGAGGGTAATGCCAACGAGCCACAGTCCAGCTGTGGTGGTGAGAGCCCCCAGGAGCATGTCCCTGGCCATTCGTGACAGTTGTCTTGTGACCAATGGCAGGGTAACTCAGGATTTCCAAAAAGAAAAAGTGAGAAGTAATAATTCCAATGATGGGAATTATTTACTTCTCTGGTGATTCTCTTGGGAATGAGTAGTAATGTGTTATAATCTTAAACTCTCCTGCTTATCTCAGGGAGCATTTTGAGATCATTGGTGGTAATTGCATTCAAGTGTGAACAGCAATCCATGAGGGTCTTATTGTTCAAGGAGGGTCTTGGTTGTATTGTTTTGTAGGTCATTCGAGTATTTTGTAAATAGTCAAGTATAAGGTACTAATATCTTTCTGGAACTTGCTTGTAATTGATGGGATGATTGTAGGTCTTTTGCTGGATAATGGCTTCTTCAAGTGAGGGCTTTTTGATATTTTATGTTTTCTGACTTGAGCTCCCCACTCATATACCCACTGGGTACGTTGCAGTAGTCGGAACGCCAAGTACTGGTTGACATTGGTAGAGAACATGCAAACATGATATTTTTCACATACAAATTGCATATTTTGAATTTTTCCCTGCAAACACTCCAAATCATTCCTGAACAATTGAATGACCCTTGGTGATCCTCTCGGCCATATCGTGCATGTGCTACTGCTAAGCCCATCCTTAGCTGATATATTATGTCTAATAATATGACCTCCATAGGGCATTTGAGCACATATCTCATGTCATGCATGTGTTGTCAGGTTGGGTGAAGTGTTTGTCCTTAGTTGCTGGATTTCCTGATCTGTCCTTATCTGGGGCTGCGGCTTCCTGTGCCATCTGTATGCCTTGCCAACACTTCACCATGGTAGATGTCATCTGGGCCTCCTGTGGCTTCCGATAGGATCCAAAATTCTTATCTATTTGTCCATATGATTCTTGTCATATCGTGCTACCTGAAGGTTGTCTTTGAGATAAGGTATCCTGTATTGTGGGCTGCCTCAGGGCCACTGTGCCATGTATTGGTCTTTACCACCCATGACAATCCTTATCTCCTTCGGCCAACTAGACTCTGTTATTGCATGTCTTATCTTAGTGACGTTCAGTATTGTTCCTTTGGTTTTCTGATCATCTCCACTGAGCTTCCTCGGTAACATATGATTCTCGATTTGGACTTGGCACCCAGTCGTAGTGTACATTCAATTCATTCTTAAATACCTAACACTGTTCTCCTCATCCATTGATTCCTCATCCTCATTATCAACCTCAACTTCCTCCAGCATTCATGTCACACCCTACAATGTGTGATAATAGATTTGGTAACATGTATAACTTGAGAGAGAACATGGCAAACTCGACAGGAGAATGAATATTAAGATCAGCAATTCAGGCCAGAACCCTCGAAGCTCCAACAAGCGAAGTCACGTGACTCGTGACCCCCTGAATGAGACCTCATGAAGGTCCCAGCCCAAGATCTCACACCTATTGAACATCAGCATGATCAGGAAGGAGAAATGGAAGGACTTACCTCAATAATGGCAACTTAGCCATAAGAGGACTGTTGGCAACAATGGAGAGAAGATGACCAGGGTGAACAGTACCTACTTATACATGAGGAGGTACTCAGCAACTGACGAATACCAAGAGGGCTTGCACCAGAGAAGAGCTCCATGGCATGTGCAAGGCATTGCGAAATCATCATTCAACATACCTGCATTCGGAGATAGTTGATCAAGGCAGAGTCTAGTCGGCGAACAGGAGTGGCGCTGAGTACAAGGGTCAAGACTGCACAGCATGAGACAACATATGAAAGCAAGGAACCCCACTCAAACAACCTGTTCGAAGGAACCTGATATGGTGTGACCTTCAACTAGGGAATGCTCCATCGGGAATTGTTGGGATTGCGTTCACACCAGGGTGTGGCTGTGCACAGGTGGGCACAGGTGGGGCACTCATGACATCACATGGAATGTGCAAGAATGGCATGAGTGATAGGGCATGAGTGTCACCACACAAGCAATTGAGATTTCCTTAGGGAATCTATGATGATGCGGCTCAGAAGAAAAATGGCTCATTGTCATTCTATTATGAGTTATTGCATTCCGCAGTCAGACAGGGATTGTTTCCTGTTATGATTGCTAATCCCATACCTTATGGGATGGTGTGGTATCATGGCAAGGTATTTTCAAGAATTAATTCGAAGATCGTGGTCAGCATGCAAGTGAGTGATTAATGTAATCATGAGCTTGCGATGATGCAATCTATCCAAGATTATTGTTGGAAATGACTCATGTCGTATCTCCAAAAAACTTGTTTTCAGCAGTACCATCCTGGGGGATGGTTAGATGAAGTTGGAAGTCCCAAAGTCTATAAAGAGGTCTATGTCTCCCACAGTCGCCAAGATCATCAGCAATGAAATCCTCCTCAAGACAAGTTACCAGAACAATCCCACTGAACCTCAGAGAAGACCCCTTAAGTTTATTCCACCTTGTGATCGATAGTTCAAATAAACTTCCTAGCTTTATCTGAGAAGCACCAATCCATTAAACAAATGGAACGAATTATCGAAACCCCCTCCGTACAGCAGATATTGTGCCCAGGGTTACACTATAAACTTAAGGCACAAGCTACCAAGTTTCTCAAATCAAACATAAAGACAAAAAGACCCTCTTCTAGGGCAAGAGAGAAGGATTCTCCAAAGCAACATATAACTCCACCATGTCCCACTACTGAACCATCGAGTCCCCCACAGCTGGCCCAGCTGAAGATGTCCAAATGGGCAATATGGTCGAAATTTATCACCCCAAGACTTGGGACCAGCTCAAAGATCAATGAGCCCCCACTTTTACTGAAACGGCTACAGTGAGCAAGGACCAGCTTCCTCAATGGTTCATCTGAATGGTTGCACGAATGAACATCACCGAGAGGGACATCCAACGACTATTTCAGGCTCTCCAAAGGGAAGGATCCACAGCACAGGCCAATATCAGTCAGATGCAGGCCTTATACCAAGAAATGGCAGAAACCATGCAAAATGCTTATGATGTTGTCATCAAGAAGGGTGACATCGACCAAGAAATCACTCATGCAGCAATTGTGCACCTTGTTCAGGCTAGCAATGAGTTTGGGTCTCAGGTCTGGCAGACAATTGGAGGCCTGGCCACAGATATTCAGCAAAAGCAAGAGGCAAACCAAGAGGCTGCAGAAAGGCTCACTACTGGAGTCCAAATTATCAATGATGTCCTGGAAGGTTTTGCAACCTACCAAGCAAATTGGAATAAGAATGTTGAGAATTGGGCATCTGGGAAGGAGGATAATGACAGAAGGCGTGATAAGAGAATCCGGGACCTTGCTAGAGCCGAGGAATGCCACCAACAATGGCAGCTAGAATATGAAGCTGCAAGAGAGCAAGAAAGGAAGGAACTTATAGACAAGGTCATCCAGACTGTCACAGATTGATTGGCCAAGCAACAACCAATTGATGCACAATCCCTCACCGAGGCCATACAGGAGAAAGAACCCTCATCCGAGATACTTAATGCAGCAATCGGAACTGCATTACCTGCATCCACAACCAATTCAGAAAGAGGAGCTACAGCAGGGAAGGGTGGAAATGGTGGCAGACCCCCAAAGCCCAGAGCAGGACTACCCCCCTCAGTCCCCTCAGACTCCTCCTCATCAGACGATGACTCAGGTTCTGGAAGAAGAACCTTGCATAGCTTCCTCAGAAGGCAAAAGGAATGAAGAGGGGAAAAGGAACAAGAAGCAAATGTACAACACTTCTTTGAATCCTTGGTTGACAGGTTAACAGAACCTGCCCCAGCAGACCTGCATAAGAAACCAAAGATGCCAGAAATGAAGGCTCCACAGATCTTCACTGGCAAGGATAAAACCCTTTTTCGGGCCTGGTGGATGTCAGTTCAAGACTACATTGAGACATACTCCTCTTCCTTCCCTGATGAGGATGTACAGGTTGAATGGGTAGGGAGTTTATTCTCCCACAAAGCTCTCAGTTGGCATCAAGAGTGCCGAAAGGCAATCAAGAGCCAAGGGCTGAAGGACAATTGGGCCACTTTTTCTAGCACCATCGAAATGCAATTCATGGACAGAAGAGAGGTCCAGAAAGATGAACGCTGAATCCGAGAACTCCAATACGAAGGAGATATTGATGATTACATTACGAAATTGGAAGACCTCAATATGAGAGTAGGGGCATCAGGCCCTATGTTCAGAGCAGTTATCTGGGATACTATGACCCCAGAAATCAAGAAAATGGTCTATCAAACCTTCAAGGGGATCCCTAGAGATAACGATGCCATGATTGAAGCAGTAAAGGAAGATGCATACATTGTGGATAACATTGACGAAGAGATAAAGGGTCCCAAGAAAAGGACATTGGAGGTACAGGACAATCGTCCCCTAAGGAAGCTGCTCGTCCTTGTGAGGCACAGCAGAAGGAGCGAAAGGTCAAGGATAAGAATGGGGATAAGAAAGGTACTTCTGGGAAGAAGTCAGACAAGCCTGTGATATTTGCCTCAGGAAGGGAGGCTCTACAGAATGTTCCTCAGAGCGAAATTGATAAACACAAAAATGATAAAGCAGACTGTTGGAGATACGGACGCTCAGGTCATAAAATGTATGACTGTTATGCAAAGAAAACAATAGGAGGAACAGAGTTGTCAAATGGAGGCAAGACAGCCTCTGCAGGCAAGAGAAAGAGGGATGATGACAAAGAAGAAGACAAGGGGCAAGAGAAGCCCAAGGGCAAAAAGAAGGCTAAAATGGCTGCTGCTAAGCAGGATAATGAGGACACCGAGATGCCAGATGCTCAGCCTAGATCTTAGGAGATCGAAGACAGTGAGGATTTGGAATTGGATTTTTAGAGTCCTCGAGGGAGGCGTCACCCGAGGAGGAAGATAGTTCTGACACACTGATACACAAGTGTGCAGCGGTCAACAGGAAAGCTATGAACAACCTCCTGTCGATCAGGACAAAGAATCAACGAACAGACAATGGAACCTCAACCCCATTTACTCAAAGGGAAGACCCGGTTCCATCTCATCATGGACCCAGACCAATCATTGATATGGTTCTGACCTGGTCCAAAACCAAACAACAAATGGTGCAAGTCCTACTTGATACAGGATCCACCGCAGCACTTCTGAACAAAGGTTTTGTTCAGAAATTCAGATTTCCGACCATAAAAAGAGACACCCCTCTCCAAATTCGCAACTTCAACAATGAGGTAGTTGCTGGAGCAGGTGAATTCTTTATGGTTCCTGTCATGTTGTAGCATAAAAAGCATTTTGCTGCAGAATCCTTTGAAGTCGCACCTCTAGATAGTGACTGTGATGTTATCCTACCATATTGGTGGATGACAAAATATCAGCCATGCAACTTATGGGGAGATAAGAACAACATCTCATTCACTACCCCATGTTGCACAGAAAAGTGCACCAAGGCTCAGGCTAGTGCATTCTCACTTAAGGTCGACAAAAGAGTACTCGACCACCCAGGCGCCTCAATTATAGGCCACATCTCCACTGCCACCACTAAGGAAGAACTATCAGATGCACTTGAACAAGTACCTGAGAAATTCCGAAAGTGGATCAACATCATGACCAAGGAAGCAGCAGACAGGCTTCCTGACCACAAACCCTATGACCATGCAATTGACTTGCAGGAAGGAGAAACTCCTCCTTGGGGTCCAGTTTATGCCCTCAATGAAGCAGAACTGGAGACACTTAGGGAATGGTTGAAAGAAATGCTGAGGACAGGAAAGATTAGACCATCAAAATCTCCCACTGCTTCTCCCATTCTCTTCGTACCAAAACCCCATGGTAGAGGCCTAAGATTATGTGTCAATTATCGTGGAATCAAGAAGATAACCATTTCAAATCGCTACCCTCTTCCACTCATGTCAGAACCACAGGATAGAGTCCGAGGAGTGAAATTCTTCACCAAGATGGATTTGAAGAATGGTTATCATTTGATTAGGATAAAGGAAGGTGACGAATGGAAGACAGCCTTCAGATGTCGATATGGGCTTTATGAATTTTTGGTCATGCCATTTGGGTTATCTAATGCACCAGCAACATTCCAAGATATGATGAATCACATCTTTTGAGATTTATTAGATCAGGGAGTGATTGCTTATATTGATGATGTTCTCATTTATGCTGAGACAGAGGAAAAGCATGATGAGTTGGTTAAGGAGGTGCTTAAGAGACTCGAGGAAAATGGCTTGGTCATATCCCCAGAAAAATGCATTTGGGGAAGAAACACAGTGGAATTTTTGGGTTATATTATAAGTGAGAATGGTATTGAGATGGCAAAGGACAAAGTGGAAACTGTCCTGGAATGGGAACCTCCAAGATCCTTGAAAGACACTCAAGCATTTCTTGGATTTGCCAATTTCTAACGCTGATTCATTAAGGACTTCTCAAGAATATGTCGACCCCTTACTGAATCAACGAAGGGTGATGCGAAGAAATGGGAATGGACAGTGGCCATGGAGTTAGCATTCGATGAACTCAAGCAACAGTTCACCAAGGCCCCTATCTTAGGACATTTTGATCCAAGAAAGGTGTGCATAGTCAAAACAGATGCTGCAGATTTCGCTCTAGGAGCTGTCCTATCACAGAAAGGAGAAGATGGAAAGCTGCATCCCATTGCCTTCCATTCGAGAAAATTCACTCCAGCAGAGATTGATTATGAGATTCATGACAAGGAGCTATTAGCTATTGTCGACTCATTTAAAGTTTGGAGAAGATATTTTGAAGGAGCAATGCATACAGTCCAAGTCTACAGTGATCACCAAAACCTTGAGTATTTTACAACAACAAAAGTACTCAATCGACGCCAAGCAAGATGGGCTCAGGAGCTTGCTGGTGTTGATTTAAAGATTTTCTATCAACCGGGAATTAAGAATGGGAAACCAGATGCATTATCTAGGTGTCCGGAGTTTTGCCCTGAAAAGGGGGGAGGCGAAGATCAGCCAATCACGATGATCCTGCATAAAGAACATTTCTCAAATGCAGCTGTCTCATCAATCAGCAGTGCTGGAGAAGGAACAATCTTCATTGCCTCGTCATCACAACTCTCCTCAATTCCTGCAGTTAGATGGTCAGATGAATTCTTGAAAATGGTTAGAGATGCGGGGCTACAGGACAAAGAATATCAGGAGGCAACAAAGAGAGTAAAGGAACCTTTGATGATGGAGAATGGCATACTCTATCGGAAGTTGAAGCTATGGGTACCAAAGAGTTTAATTAAGACAGTCTTGGAATCAGAGCATGACTCAAAAATTGCAGGTCACTTTGGACAAGACAAAACAATTGAGTTAATTCGACGAAACTTCTGGTGGCCAAAGATGGACCAGACAATCATCGATTACGTACAAAGCTGAATGGAATGTCAGAAAGACAAAGCAGCCCACCACCTCAAGTACGGATTACTCCAACCCTTGGAATTACCATATGCCCCATGGCAATCAATTGCTATGGATTTTATCACTGACCTACCAGAGTCTAGTGGATGCAACCAACTATGGGTAGTGGTCGACCAATTCACGAAAATGGCCCACTTCATTCCACTGCAAAAAGAGGGCAAGACAACTAGTAACCTTGCTAAAATCTTTGCTAAGGAAATTTGGAAGTTACATGGCCTACCAACAGACATAGTGTTGGACAGAGACTGCAGGTTCACAAGCACCACCTGGAAGGCATTTATCGGAACCCTGGGAATTAAGCCAAGGATGTCAACAGCATTCTACCCAGAAACCGATGGACAGACGGAATGGCTTAACCAGACAATTGAAGCATATCTACGCTCCTTTGTCAACTATGAGATGGACAATTGGGTTGACCTCTTACCAATGGCTGAGTTTGCATACAACAACTCAGTAACCAATGCGACAGGACTATCACTATTCTACACTAACTATGGTTACCATCCCATTGCAAGCAACCCTACGATAACTGCTGTGCACAATCCTGCCAGCAAAGCCTACGCCCACTGGATGCATACAGTTCATGAAGAAACAAAGATATCTCTGGAGAAGACTAGGGAAAGGATGAAGAAGTATGCAGACCTACACCGGCAAGGGGCACCAGTATACAAAGTAGGAGACTTGGTTATGCTTGATGGATGCAACATAAAAACAAGGCAACCATCATGAAAGCTGGACCACAAGATGCATGGTCTATTTCAAGTCGAGAAAGTCATATCCCCATCAGCAGTCAGGCTCACTCTACCCCCAAATGGACAATTCATAATGCTTTCCATGTGTCACTGATTGAGCCATTCCAGGCAGGAACAAGAGCTCCACCAAATCCAAGGAAAATCTTGCGGGAAGCTGATGATGTTGAGTGGAGTGAGGAGTACGATATCGATGAAGTTATGAGCAGTTACAAATCTGGAAATCGAGTACTCTACCCCATTAAATGGCTTGGGTGGCCGAACCAAAAGGATTGGACAGCTGAACCTTATGACAATTTTTCAGTAGGAGGTCTGGAGAAATTACGAGAATTTCACCTCAAGTATCCAGACTCTCCGAGGGACTACCAACTCACAGACTAAAAGCTTAAGGGTTTTTTCCCATGTGGTTTTACCTTAGGCCGAGTTGGTAGTAGGATGTAGGGGCTGGAGGACTACATCCAAATATGATCCCTAGTCACTAGGCTACAGCATAGTGTGATCACAGAGGCATGAACTAGAGCTTTGGGATGAAGCTTGAACAGGGGAGAGGGTGTCAAGATCTGTACTTTCACACACTGACAAACTGCTGGCAACATAATGTTTCTCTGATACTGCTTTGCAGTTCGGGTTTGTCTCTCGGACTAAGGCCTCTTCTTAGTTCACTGGCACGGGCAATACTTACTGGTATACAGAATGTCTCTGCAGCGCTGCCCCTTTGCTCTGGTCTGTTGTTCTCTTGTTTCCTCGTCTGGAGTTCTCTGATATTCTGTGGAGGCTTGCTGGATGGTTCTGGAGTTCGGTGATCTCGTTCACTCAACAGACAAATCAAGTGTATGAAGGTAAGGTTATGAAGATAGATAATTGATTGCATACTGAATAAATGAAATATGCTCCTTCTTATACATAATTCTTGTGCTCCTCGTAAATCCCAATCGTCTGTCCTGCAGCGTCTTAGAACCCAGTGATACATTCGTAAAACAATATGAAACACTTAAACCAAAACAGAAACCAAAACATAGCCAAAACATAGAATCAAACATAACTCAAGCATGACTCAAACGTAACCTAAAACATTCATGAAACCTCATCCCAAACATAGCCCCAAACATCCCTGATCCCAAATCCCAAACATCCCTTATTGTAGCCATATCCTTAAATCCTCAAGATGACATAGGATATAGCTAACGTGATTCCAGCGAGCCACAGTCCAGCTGTGGTGGCGAGCGCCCCCAAAAAGCATGTCCTTTGCCGTCTGTGACATTAGCCCCCCTCTCCAGGCTGAGGCTCCAACGAGGCTGTCTGGTCCTCGACAAGGATGCTGACCCTCATGTCGTCCCCCTAGTTGTTGCCCCGGGTATCTCCTGCCTTGGTCCCTTCGTCGTCCGTCTCGAATCATCATTTTCAGTCGCGCGATGTTCTCCTCATGTTGTTGTTTGCTGGTATTGCGGCTGCCTTCGACAGCGAGGGCAGATGTGTCAGTTTTCTGGTTATCAGATGGGGAGGAGTGGGTTGGTCTGGAGGGGTCACATCTGGCTTCATGACCTTCCATGTTGACTAGGAATCCGCAATCGTAGCAGACGCATTTCCCCCTTTGCTAGGCCCAACAGGCTTTTCCAATATCGAGATGTTTCGCCTGGATCACAGCATCTAACTCGGGGTGATGCTCATGTCCACAGCTGCATGGTTCGTTTCATCGTTGGTGGGTTGGTCCTCCCGATCCGGCGGTAGTGAAATAATTGTTGTTTTTATTTTGTCTGGAGGTGGGTGGAGCAATAGTCATCATAACAGAATGACCAGCATAGGTTGTCGTGGGGGGTGTAGGTCGTGGCAGGGAGAGGGGTAGGAGGATGGTTCCAGCCACCCGAGTTTTGTTCCCTCTCTCGTTTAACGGTTGTCTCTGGTCCTGCCATGACTAGTTTCTGGGTGCTTGTTTTCGGGGGTATTTTTGGTGAAATTGTTGCACAGTATCTGGGGAGTTGTTGAAGTTGGTAGCTGGGTACCAGGTTTTGTCCTCATCGTGGAAACCTGTCCACTTAACTCGGTATTGTAGTTGTTTTCGGTGGTAGCGGGAGTCAACGATCTCTTCGACTTCCCATTCTTCCTCGTCATCGATGATGTGACCCTGGGCACAGTTTCTGCTATGCGGAGGGGGTTTCGATAATTCGTTTCGTTTGATTTCGGATGATCGTTTGTTGCTCTCAGATATAGCTAGGAAGTTTATTCGAACTATCGATCACAAGGCGGAATAAACTTAAGGGGTGTCTTCTGAGGTTCGGTGGGATGGTTTTGGTAACTGTACTTGAGGAGGATTTTGTTGCTGATGATCTTGGAGACTGTGGGAGGCATAGACCTCTTTATAGACTTTGGGACTTCCAACTTCATCTAACCATCCCCCAGGATGGCATTGCTGAAAACGAGTTTAGGAGATAAGACATGAGTCATTTCCAACAATAATCTTGGATAGATTGCGTCAGCACAAGCTCATGATTGCATTAATCACTCACTTGCATGCTCACCAACATCTTCGAGTTAATTCTTGAAAATTCCTCACTATGATACCACACCTTCCCATAAGGTAAGGGATTAGCGATCATAACAGGATTCAATCCCCGTCTGGCCGCGTAATGCAATAACTCATCCGGGAATGACAATGAGCCATTTTCCTTCTGAGCCACGTCATCATAGATTTCCTAAGGAAATCTTGATTGCTTGTGAGGTGACAATCATGCCCTATCACTCGTGCGTTTCTAGCACTTTCTGTGTGATGTCATGAGTCCCCCACCTGTGCTCACCTGTGCGCAGCCACACCCTGGTGTGAACGCAATCCCAACAATTCCCTACGGAGTATTCCTAGCTGAAGGTCGCATCATATCGTGTTCCTTTGAACAGGTTCCTTGAGTGGGTTCCTTGCTTATCATACGATGTCTCATGCTGTGCAGTCTTGACCCTTGTACTCAGCGCCACTCCTGTTCACCGACTAGACTCTGCCTTGGTCAACTAACTCCAAATGCAGGTATGTTGAATGATGATTTCGCAATGCCTTGCACATACCATGGAGCTCTCCTCCGTGCAAGCCTTCTTGGTATCCGTCGGTTGCTGAGCACCTCCTCATGTATAAGTAGGTACTGTTCGCCCTTGTCTTTGTCTCTCCATCATCGTCGCCAACACTCATCTTATGGCTGAAGTGCCATCAGTGAGGTAAGTCCTTCCCTGCTCCTTCCTGATCTTGCCCCTGTTGACATTCAATAGGTTCGATGGTTTGGGCCGGGACCTTCATGAGGTCTCATTCGGGGGTCACGAGTCACGTGACTTCGCCTGCCGGATCTTCGGAGGGTTCCGGCCCCAATTGCTGATTCATAATATTCATTCTCCAGTCGAGTTTGCCATGTTCTCTCTCAAGTTATACATGTTACCCAATCTATTATCACACATTATAGGGTGTGACACCACCTCTCCCCTCTTCAAGCTTCGTCCCGAAGCTCTAGTTCATGCCTCTGTGATCACACTACGCCGTAGCCTAGTGACTAGTGATCAAATTTAGATGTAGTCCTCCAGCCCCTACATCCTACTACCTACTCGGCTGAAGGTAAAACCTCATGGGAAAAACCCTTAAGATTTTAGTCTGTGAGTCGGTAGTCCCTCAGAGAGTCAGGATACTTGAGATGAAATTCTCGTAATTTCTCCAGACCTCCTACTGAAAAATTGTCATAGGGTTCAGCCGTCCAATCCTTTTTGTTCGGCCACCCAAGCCATTTAACAAGGTAGAGTACTCGATTGCCAGACTTGTAACTGCTCATGACTTCATCGATATCGTACTCCTTGCTCCCCTCAACATCATCAGCTTCCCTCAAAATTTTCCTTGGATCTGGTGGAGCTCTTGTTCTGGCCCGGAATGGCTCAATCAGTGACACATGGAAAGCATTATGGATCTTCCATTTGCGAGGTAGTGTGAGCCTGACTGCTGATGGGGCAATGACTTTCTCGACTTGAAAAGGACCATGTAACTTGTGATCCAGCTTTCGTGATGGTCGCCTTGTTTTTATATTACATCCATCAAGCATAACCAAGTCTCCTACTTGGTATACTGGTGCCCCCTGCCTGTGTAGGTCTGCATACTTCTTCATCCTTTCTCTAGTCTTTTCCAGAGATAGTTTTGTTTCTTCGTGAACTGTATGCATCCAGTGGGCGTAGGCTTTGCTGGCAGGATTGCGCACAGCAGTTGTCGTAGGGTTGCTTGCAATGGGGTGGTAACCATAATTCGCATAGAACGGAGATAGTCCTGTAGCACTGGTCACTGAGTTGTTGTATGCAAACTCGGCCATTGGTAAGAGGTCAACCCAATTATCCATCTCGTAGTTGACAAACGAGCGTAGATATGCTTCAATTGTCTGATTGAGTCGTTCCGTTTGTCCATCCCTCTGTGGGTGGAATGCTGTGGACATCCTTGGCTTGATTCCCAAGGTTCCAATAAATGCCTTCCAGGTGGTGCTTGTAAACCTGGAGTCTCTGTCCGACACTATGTCTGTTGGTAGGCCATGTAACTTCCAAATTTCCTTCGCAAAGATCTTAGCAAGGTCATTCGTTGTCTTGCCCTCTTTTTGCAGTGCAATGAAGTGGGCCATTTTTGTGAATCGATCAACTTCTACCCATCGTTGGTCACATCCACTGGAATCTGCTAGGTCGGTAATAAAATCCATAGCAATTGATTGCCATGGGGCATAAGGCAATTCCAAAGGTTGGAGTAATCCGTATTTCTGATGGCGAGCTGCTTTGTCCTTCTGACATTCCATGCAGCTTTGTATATACTCAATAATTGATTCATCCATCTTTGGCCACCAGAAATTCCGTCGAATTAACTCAATCGTTTTGTCTTGTCCAAAGTGGCCTGCAATTTTCGAGTCATGCTCTGATTCCAAGACTGCCTTGACTAAACCCTTTGGTACCCATAGTTTCAACTTTCGATAGAGTATGCCATTCTCCATCATCAAAGGTTCTTTGATTCTCTTTACTGCATCCTGATATTCTTCATCCTGTAGTCCAGCATCTCTGACCATTTTCAAGAATTCTTCTGACCATTTGACTGCAGGAATTGAGGAGAGTCAGGATGAAGAGGCAATAAAGATTGTTCCTTCTCCACCACTGCTGATTGATGAGATAGCTGCATTTGAAAAATGTTCCTTATGCAGGATCGTCGTAATCTGCTGATCTTCACCTCCCCCCTTTTCAGGGCGAAACTCTGGACGCCTAGATAATGCATCTGGTTTCCCATTCTTAACTCCTGGTCGATAGAAAATCTTGAAGTCAATACCAGCGAGCTCCTGAGCCCATCTTGCTTGGCGTGGGTTGAGTACTTTCGTTCTAGTAAAATACTCAAGGTTCTGGTGGTCACTGAAGACTTGGACAGTGTGCATTGCTCCTTTGAGATATCTTCTCCAGACCTTAAATGAGTCCACAATAGCCAGTAGCTCTTTGTCATGGATCTCATAATTGATCTCAGCCGGAGTGAATTTTCTCGAATGGAAGGCAATGGGGTGCAGCTTTCCATCTTCTCCGTTTTGGGATAGGACAGCTCCAAGGGCAAAATCCGAAGCATCTGTTTCTACTATGCACACCTTTCTTCAATCAAAATGTCCCAAGATAGGGGCCTTAGTGAAACATTGCTTGAGCTCATCAAAAGCCAACTCCATGGCCACTGCCCATTCCCATTTTCTCGCATCGCCTTTTGTTGATTCTGTCAGTGGACGACATATTTTCGAGAAGTCCTTTATGAATCGGCGATACAAATTGGCGAACCCCAGACATGCTTGAGTGTCCTTCAAGGATCTTGGAGGTTCCCATTCCAGCACAGTTTCCACCTTGTCCTGTGCCATCTCAATCCCTTTCTCGCTTATGATGTACCCCAGGAAGTCCACTCTGTTTTTCGCCCAGACACACTTTTCTGGGGAAATTGCCAGCCCATTCTCTTCGAGTCTTTTCAACACCTCCTTGACCAACTCATCATGCTTTACCTCTGTTTCTGCATAGATGAGCACATCGTCAATGTAGACAATCACTCCCTGATCCAACATATCTCTAAAGATATGATTCATCATATTTTGGAAGGTTGCCAGTGCATTAGATAACCCAAAGGGCATAACCAAAAATTCATATAGACCATAGCGACACCTGAAGGCAGTTTTCCACTCATCGCCTTCTTTGATTCGAATCAGATGATAACCATTTTTTAAATCCATTTTAGTGAAGACTTTTGCACCTCTCACTCTATCCTGTAATTCAGACATGAGTGGGAGAGGATATCTATTGGCGATGGTTATCTTGTTGATCCCTCGGTAATCTACACACAGCCTTAGACCTCGACCATGAGGTTTAGGTACGAAAAGGATGGGAGCTGCGGCAGGAGATTTTGATGGTCTAATCTTGCCTGTCCTAAGCATTTCCTTCAGCCATTCCCTGAGGGTTTCCAGTTCAACTTCATTCAGCGCATAGACTGGGCCCCAAGGAGGAGTTTCTCCTTCCTTCAAGTCGATTGCATGGTCATATGGCTTGTGGTCTGGGAGTCTGTCTGCCGCTTCCTTGGTCATGATGTTGGTCCATTTTCGGAATTTCTCAGGTACTTGTTCAAGTGCATCTGATAATTCCTCCTTCGTGGTGGCGGTGGATATGTGACCTATAACTGAGGCCTCTGGGTTGTCGAGCACTCTTTTGTCAACCCTAAGCGAGAACACACTGGCCTGGGCCTTGGTGCATTTTTCTGTGCAACGTGGGGTGATGAATGACATGTTGTTCTTGTCTCCCCATAAGTTGCATGGCTGGTGTTTTGTCATCCACCAATATGGAAGAATGACATCACAATCGCTGTCTAGAGGTGCGACCTCAAAAGATTCGGCAGCAAAGTGCTTCTTGTGCTGCAACATGAAAGGAACTGTAAAGAATTCTCCTGCTCCAGCAACTACCTCATTGTTGAAGTTGTGAATTTGGAGTGGGGTGTCTCTTTTAACAGTTGGAATGTTGAATTTCTGAACAAAACCTTTGTCCAGAAGAGCTGCGGTGGATCCTGTATCGAGTAGGACTTGCACCATTCGTTGTTGGTTTTTGGACCAGGTCAGAACCATATTAATGATTGGTCTGGGTCCATGATGAGGTGGAACTAGGTCTTCCCTTTGAGTAACTAGGGTTGAGGTTCCATTGTCTGTTTGTCGATTCTTTGTCCTGATTGACAGGAGGTTGTCTGGGGCCTTTCTCTTGACTCCTGCACACTTGTGTACTTGTGCGTCAGAGTTATCTTCCTCCTCAGGTGATCCTTCCCTGGAGGACTCTAAAAATCCAATTCCAAATCCTCGCTGTCTTCGATCTCCCAAGATCTAGGCTGAGCATCTGGCATCTCGGTGTCCTCATTGTCCTGCTTAGCAGCTGCCGTCTTGGCCTTCTTCTTATCCTTGGGCTTCTCTTGCCCCTTGTCTTCTTCCTCATCATCATCTCTCTTTCTCTTGCCTGCAGAGGCTGTCTTGCCTCCACTTGACAACTGTGTTCCTCCTACAGTCTTCTTTGCATAACAGTCATACATCTTATGACCTGAGCGCCCGCATCTCCAACAATCTGCTTTATCTTTTTTGTGTTTGTCAATTTCGCTCTGAGGAACATTCTGTAAGGCCTCCCTTCCTGAGGCAAAAATTGCAGGCTTGTCGGTCTTCTTCCCAGAAGCACCTTTCTTGTCTCCATTCTTTTCCTTGACCTTTCGGTCCTTCTGCTGCATCTCACGAGGACGAGCAGCTTCCTTAGGGGGACGAGTGTCCTGTACCTCCAATGTTCTCTTCTTGGGACCCTGTATCTCTTCATCGATGTTTGCCACAATGTATGCAGCTTCCTTCACTGCCTCAATCATTGCATCATCGTCTCTAGGGATCCCTTTGAAGGTCTGGTACACCATCTTCTTGATTTCTGGGGTCATTGCATCACAGATAACTGCTCTGTACATGGGGCCTGATGCCCCTACTCTCATGTTGAGGTCTTCCAATTTCGTAATGTAGTCATTGATATCTCCTTCGTATTGGAGTTCTCAGATTCGGCGTTCATCTTTCTGGACTTCTCTTCTGTCCATAAATCGTGTTTCGATGGCGCTTGAAAAAGCAGCCCAGTTGTCCTTCAGCCCTTGGCTCTTGATTGCCTTTCGACGCTCTTGATGCCAACTGAGGGCTTTGTGGGAGAATAGGCTCCCTACCCATTTAACCTGTACTTCCTCATCAGGGAAGGAAGAGGAGTATGTCTCAATGCAGTCCTGAACTGACATCCACCAAGTGCAGAAAAGGGTTTTATCCTTGCCAGTGAAGATCTGAGGAGCCTTCATTTCAGGCATCTTGGGTTTCTTATGTAGGTCTGCTGGGGCAGGCTCCTTCAACCTGTCCACCAAGGTTTCAAAGAACTCTGTAACTTTGACCTCTCGTTCCTTTTCTTCTCTTTGTTCCTTTTGCCTTCTGCGGAAGCTATCCAAGGTTCTTCTTCCAGAACCTGAGTCATCGTCTGATGAGGCGGAGTCTGAGGGGACTGAGGGGGGTAGTCCTGCTCTGGGCTTTGGAGGTCTGCCACCATTTCCACCTTTCCCAGCTGTAGCTCCTCTTTCTGAATTGGTTGAGGATGCAGGTAGCGCTGTTCCGATTGCCACATTAAGTATCTCAGATGAGGGTTCTCTTTCCTGTATGGCCTCGGTGAGGGATCGTGCATCAATTGGCTGTTGCTTGGCCAATCGATCGGTGACTGTCTGGATGACCTTGTCTATAAGTTGTTTCCTTTCTTGCTCTCTTGCAGCTTCATATTCCAGCTGCCGTCGTTGATGGCGTTCCTCAGCTCTAGCAAGGTCCCGGATTCTTTTATCACACCTTCTGTCATTATCCTCCTTCTCGGATGCCCAATTCTCAACATTCTTATTGCAATTTGCTTGGTAGGTCGCAAAACCTTCCAGGACATCATTGATAATTTGGACTCCAGTAGTGAGCCTTTCTGCAGCCTCTTGGTTTGCCTCCTGCTTTTGCTGAATATCCGTGGCCAGGTCTCCAATTGTCTGCCAGACCTGAGACCCAAATTCGTTGCTAGCCTGAACAAGGCGCACAATTGCTGCATGATTGATTTCTTGGTCGATGTCACCCTTCTTGATGACAACATCATAACCATTTTTCATGGTTTCCGCCATTTCTTGGTATAAGGCCTTCATCTGACTGATATTCGCCTGTGCTGTGGCTCCTTCTCTCTGGAGAGCCTGAAATAATCCTTGGATGTCCCTCTCGGTGACATTCATTCATTCCACCATTCGGATGAACCATTGAGGAAGCTGGTCCTTGCTGACTGTAGCCGTTTCGGTAAATGTGGGGGCTCGTTGATCTTTCAGCTGGTCCCAAGTCTTGGGGCGATAAATTTCGACTGTATTGCCCATTTGGACATCTTCAGCTGGTCCAGCAGTTGGGGACTTGATGGTTCGGTAGTGGGACATGGTAGAGTAACTGATTGTTTGTAGGAGTAGAGTATCTTTTTGCCCTAGAAGAGGGTCTTTTCGTTGTTCGTGTTGAGTTGATAAACTTGGTAGCTATTGCCTTAAGTTTATAGTGTGACCCTGGGCACAGTTTCTGCTATGCGGAGGGGGTTTCGATTATTCGTTTCGTTTGATTTCGGATGATCGTTTGTTGCTCTCAGATATAGCTAGGAAGTTTATTCGAACTATCAATCACAAGGCGGAATAAACTTAAGGGGTGTCTTCTGAGGTTCGGTGGGATTGTTTTGGTAACTGTACTTGAGGAGGATTTTGTTGCTGATGATCTTGGAGAGTGTGGGAGGCATAGACCTCTTTATAGACTTTGGGACTTCCAACTTCGTCCAACCATCCCCCAGGATGGCATTTCTGAAAACGAGTTTAGGAGATAAGACATGAGTCATTTCCAACAATAATCTTGGATAGATTGTATCAGCACAAGCTCATGATTGCATTAATCACTCACTTGCATGCTGACCACCATCTTCGAGTTAATTCTTGAAAATTCCTCACTATGATACCACACCTTCCCATAAGGTAAGGGATTAGCGATCATAACAGGATTCAATCCCTGTCTGGCCGCGTAATGCAATAACTCATCCGGGAATGACAATGAGCCATTTTCCTTCTGAGCCGCGTCATCATAGATTTCCTAAAGAAATCTTGATTGCTTGTGAGGTGAGAATCATGCCCTATCACTCGTGCGTTTCTAGCACTTTCCATGTGATGTCATGAGTCCCCCACCTGTGCTCACCTGTGCGCAGCCACACCCTGGTGTGAACGCAATCCCAACAATTCCCTACGGAGTATTCCTAGCTGAAGTTCGCATCATATCGGGTTCCTTTGAACAGGTTCCTTGAGTGGGTTCCTTGTTAATCATACGTTGTCTCATGCTGTGCAGTCTTGACCCTTGTACTCAGGGCCACTCCTGTTCACCGACTAGACTCTGCCTTGGTCAACTAACTCCAAATGCAGGTATGTTGAATGATGATTTCGCAATGCCTTGCACATGCCATGGAGCTCTCCTCCATGCAAGCCCTCTTGGTATCCGTCGGTTGCTGAGCACCTCCTCATGTATAAGTAGGTACTGTTCGCCCTTGTCTTTGTCTCTCCATCATCGTCGCCAACACTCATCTTATGGCTGAAGTGCCATCAGTGAGGTAAGTCCTTCCCTGCTCCTTCCTGATCTTGCCCCTGTTGACATTCAATAGGTGCGATGGTTTGGGCCGGGACCTTCATGAGGTCTCATTCGGGGGTCACGAGTCACGTGACTTCGCTTGCCGGATCTTCGGAGGGTTCCGGCCCCAATTGCTGATTCATAATATTCATTCTCCAGTCGAGTTTGCCATGTTCTCTCTCAAGTTATACATGTTACCCAATCTATTATCACACATTATAGGGTGTGACAGATGATGATCGGTGGTGGGGGTGGTTGAATATGTCCCAGGATGGGTTCGTTTCTAGGTTGTGCCGGCTCAAGTAGGGAGATATGGATAACTGGGTGAATCCTAACACTGGAGGGGAGGTCCAATTTATATGCTTTTGATCCTATCCATTCCAGTATGGTGTAGGGACCGATAAGCTTATAGTCTAGTTTATTGGAGGGGCGTGTCGTCTTCACATGCTTCCTTCGTAGCCATACGCTGTCCCCTGGCCTGAGTACAGGGTCTGGGTGTCGTGACTTATTTGCCTGCTCTGCCTGGCTTGCCTGAGCATAATGGATTTCGGCCCGTAATTCCGCGTGGAGATTGGTCAGGGTTGAAATGTAATCTGAAATTTCGGGGGTCCTGGCATCCATTCTGCTGAGGTTCGGCGTAAAGCGAGGGTGGTATCCACAATTGGCAAAGAAGGGGGTAACCCTCATGGTTTCCGATTGTGTGTTGTTGTAACAAAATTCTGCAACTGGCAGTAGCTGTTTCCAGTTATCTTGTTGGTAGTTACAGTACGCTCGCAGATACTGTTCCAGGATTGCATTGGTTCGTTCCGTTTGTCCATCTGTCTCGGGGTGGAAAGCAGTGCTGAGGTTTCGTGTGGTCCCCATGGCCTCCATAATCCGTTTCCAAAATGTTGACATAAATAGTGATCCCCGGTCAGAGATAATGCTGCTGGGTAGTCCATGAGCCTGTACCAGGTGTGATATAAACCTGTCCGCCAAATCACTCGGCCCCATGGTGTCTGCAGAAGCAACGAAGTGTGCCATTTTTGTGAGTCGGTCCACGATCACCCACAGAGCATTGCATCCCTCCTCAGGTGGAAGTCCTGTAATAAAATCCATTGAGATCGAATCCCATGGTCGCTCAGGTAGCTGCAATGGTCTCAACAGCCCAAACGGGGTGTGTTTCACTGGTTTAATTCTTTTGCAGGTATCGCAGTTGTCGACGTATCGGTTTACGTACTGTCGTTGCTGAGGCCAGTAATAGTTCCTGCCCAGCAATTCCAATGTCTTTGCCCGTCCTGGGTGACCTGCTACCAGAGCGTCGTGGTGGTCATGTAGTAGCCAGAGTCGTAATTGGTCATTATCTGGTATCCAGATCAACCCCTCGTATATCAGTAGTCTTTCTCTTTCTTCGCACAATCCCAGGGCAATCCTGTTGTCCCTTTGTTCGCCCCTTCGTAGTTTCATAATGACCCCCTGCATCTCCGGATCCTCCGCTGTTTTTTCCTTTATTTCCTCCAACAATTCCCGGTCGACCTGCAGTTCCACAACCTCGGCGGAGCTGATTCGGAATGCCTGGGCTGGAAGCAGAATCCGTCCCCTGTTTTGTCAATGCTTTATTTCCCCTTCCCAGGAAGAGTCTCCTGACTCTCTGGAGAGGATATCCGGTTTCCCAGCGAGCTTGCCCGGTCGATATGTGATTGCGAAGTCGTAATTCACGAGTTGTTCCCCCCAGCGAGCCTGTCTTAAGTTTAAATCCTTTTTTTTTTGCCAATATTCCAAGTTCTTGTGGTCTGATAATATTGTGATTGTATGCCCCATACTTTTACAATAAGTACCCCATTTGTTTAGACCGTTGATGATTGCCAGTAACTCCTTATCGTGAATATCATAGTTTAGCTCGGCATCTTTGAGCTTTCGTGAAAAATACCCCAAGGGGTGGAGTACGCCTGTGTCGTCTGGTTGGGAGCATACGGCTCCGATTGCATAGTCCGATGCATCCGTTTCCAGTGTCAGTGGCCGGGCGGGGTCGAAATGTCGTAAGATCGGCTGTGAAATCATTGCCTGTTTTAACTGCTCAAACGCTGATAGTGCTGCATTGCCCCACTCCCAGGGTGTGTCTTTTCAGGTTAACTTAGTTAAGGGGGTCGTGATTTTGCTGAAGTCCCGGATAAATCTTCTGTAGAAGTTTGCAAATCCTAGGAAACTTTGCACCCCTTTCACATTTGTGGGTTCCCTCCATTCCGCCACCACTTTTACCTTCTCCGGATCCATGGATATTCCCGTTGGTGAAATAATATATCCCAAATATTCCGTCTTGTCTGTGGGAAATTCACACTTCGACGCCTTCAGCGTTAACCCAACCTCCTCTACCCTTTCCAGAATCCTTCTTATGTGCTGGCGTTGTTGTTCGAGGTCGTCCGAGTAGATTAGGATGTCGTTGGGATATGCGATACAAAAGACGTCTAAGTAGTTGCTCAACACTTCGTTCATCCACCGTTGGAATGATGCCGGTGCATTGGTCAATCCAAATGGCATGACCAAGTATTCGTATAGGCCGTACTTTGTCCGGAACGCTGTCTTCCATTCATCACCCTTTGCTATCCTTAGGTTATGATACGCATCTTCCACGTCCAGCTTCGTGTATATTTTTGCATTTGCCAGCCGGTCTAACACCTCTCCTATGAGTGGTAGTGGTGTTCGGTCCTTCACGGTCATGGCGTTTAGTCCTTGGTAGTCCACACATAGTCTGAGGCTACCATCCTTTTTTTTTACGAAGTGTATAGGAGCCCCCGCCGGGGATGTCGAACACCTGATCCACCCCTGTTCCAGACTCGTTTCCAGATATTCCCTTAATGCCCGCAGCCTTCCCTCGTCCAATGCCCGAAGGGGTTCGAAAGGGGGTACCTTTCCTTCCAGCAGCAGAATCCGGTGGTCGTGGTGTCTATGCAGCGGCATTCCCGGTTTTTCTTTCCCCTCGAAGACGTGAAGGTAGTCGTGATACTCTTCTGGAACGATGTCTCTGGCCCCGGGAGGAAAGGATGGTTGGTCAGGAACAACTTGTAAGTTGAACCTTCTCGGTGTCTCTGATGTCGTGGCTGGCGTCCCGTCTGTCCTCGGTGATTGTATTCGGGAAGGATTGTCGGGTACTGTTGTCTCCTCCATCGGTTCCCCATTGGTATCATCTTCTTCCCATCCCCAGATGGTTTCCTCAGCATCCTCTTCCGTCGTATCTCCCTCGGTTTCATCCCTCGTTCTTCTTTCATCCTCCCCTTCATCAATCATGGAGGATCCATAGGCCGTATCCTCGAGGGTCGCGTCCGGCATGGTATCCCGGTAGTATTTTCCAATTGCCTGTTCCTCAGCCACAGTCGTTGCATGCGGGGAGGTGTCGAGGCCTTCCTTAGCACATTTCATCGAGTCGAACGTGACCCGACCTTCCCTCCAGTCGATATTAGCGTTGTGCCTTTTTAGCCATGGTAATCCGACGATAATAGGCGAGTTACCAATGGTGATGCAATGCAACCTTATGATTTCATGGTGGCTATTTATTGTTAATTCCACCATTGCATCATGGGTGACTGGTCCGCTTGCTACCTCTCGTCCGTCCACAGCCAGTACCCTTCGAGGAACCTTCTTCTCTTTTAGAGGGATCCCATTTCGTTCCGCATATTCTTTGTCTATGAAGTTCTCCGTTGCCCTGCAGTCAACCATTGCCATCGTAACGTGTCCCTTGTTATCGCTCCCCCGAATGATGAGCTTAAGAATGATTTTTTCGTCCCTTTGGTAGGGCCCCACACTCGAGATGATGTAGGTGGGTTCCGGTGGTTTTGGTTTGGTGGTTGTCATCTGCCCCAGGAGTTCACCCTTGATTTCTACTCCTGGGGATCCTCTTTTCCCGCCCCATCTTCGGTTGATACTTCCTCTAGCGTTGCCCCAGCAGCCCTGTATGGCTTCCGGTCCTGGTTCGGTTTCCTGGTGGGGCATCGTGCCGCATAGTGCCCTGTCTTCCCACAGTTGTAGCACTCATTGTTCCTCCGCCGTTTCTCCTCCTCCGCCCTATCCTTAACTCGAAATCTCCAGGTGGCATCTAGTTCCATAGGTTCGGGGTCCGAGGAGGTCGATTCCTGTGGGTGATGTTGGGACCTTGGGTGTGAATTTTGATAGTCCCGGTAATACTGAGGTTCGTGTCGGGTTCGTAAGGTCCTAAAATTGAATAACCTGTTGTCCAACGCAATAGCCCTGTTGGCAAAATCGATCATAGTGGTGGGTTTGGTTTCCAAGAGGGTGAGCTGTCTTTGTACATCGATATGGAGTCCGTCGTTGAATTGGTCGATATACATTGAGTCATTATAATCCAAGTCCGCCATAATGCGCTGGAAGCCAGCCCAGTATGCTGCTGCTGAGCGGTTTCCCTGTCTTGCGGCCTTGAACTTCCTTCTAGCCACTTCCTTAGAGTCGGCCTCACTGAATGCTCGAGTTCTCGCCGTCTTGAACCCTTCCCATGTGGTGTATGTACTCCGTCCCTGGTTTATAGAGGGCTCGATCCATGCCCAGGCATTGCCTCGACATCTAGAACCAGCATAGTTGACCTTCTTGACCTCGTTGTCGAACTTGTTTGCCTCGCAGTTGAACTTCAGCTTGCATTGTGTGATAAATGCCCAGAGCTTAGGTCGTTCACCATAGTAAAGTTCGGGATCCTCTACCTTGGGGTTGCTGGACATCGCGGGGTATGGCTGTAACTGTTGCAGGAGCTGCTGGAGTTAGTCGTTGGTGATCGTGAGAGGAGGAAGTCCCCCTGTACTCATTCCCTGTTGTGCAGCCATGTCGAAGGTGACTCTCTTGGAGGTTTGTACTGGTCCGGGTGTTTCTGGTGTCTGGGGTTGAGAAGGGTTTTCCAGTGTTACTGGACTTGCTGGTCCCACTGCCTCTTCTCCGATAATCTCTCCTAATTCTCTTAGATGGAATGGATCCACTTTGTCGTAATTCCTAAGGCGCTTATTTCGCCAATGTCGTTCTTGTTCTGGTGCTGAAGCCTATTGCTTCCTTGCTTACGTCGGGTGCCGTGGTAGAGACGCAATCAAATGTCAAGATCCGTACTTTCACACACTGACAATCGGCTGGCAACGTAACGTTTCTCTGATACTGCTTTGCAGTTCGGGTTTGGCTCTCGGACTAAGGCCTCTTCTTAGTTCACTGGCACGGGCAATACTTACTGGTATACAGAATGTCTCTGCAGCGCTGCCCCTTTGCTCTGGTCTGTTGTTCTCTTGTTTCCTCGTCTGGAGTTCTCTGATATTCTGTGGAGGCTTGCTGGATGGTTCTGGAGTTCGGTGATCTCGTTCACTCAACAGACGAATCAAGTGTATGAAGGTAAGGTTATGAAGATAGATAATTGATTGCATACTGAATAAATGCAATACAAAATGCTCCTTCTTATACATAATTCTTGTGCTCCTCGTAAATCCCAATCATCTGTCCTGCAGCGTCTTAGAACCCCGTGATACATTCGTAAAACAATATGAAACACTTAAACCAAAACAGAAACCAAAACATAGCCAAAACACAGAATCAAACATAACTCAAGCATGACTCAAACGTAGCCTAAAACATTCATGAAACCTCATCCCAAACATAGCCCCAAACATCCCTGATCCCAAATCCTGAACATCCCTTATTGTAGACATATCCTTAAATCCTCAAGATGACATAGGATATAGCTAACGTGATTCCAGCGAGCCACAGTCCAGCTGTGGTGGCGAGCGCCCCCAAAAAGCATGTCCTTTGCCATCTGTGACAGAGGTGGTGTTACACCCTACAATGTGTGATGATAGATTTGGTAACATGTAGAACTTGAGAGACAACATGGCAAACTCGACAGGAGAATGAATATTAAGATCAGCAATTTGGGCCGGAACCCTAGAAGCTCTAACAAGCAAAGTCACGTGACTCATGACCCCCTGAATGAGACGTCATGAAGGTCCTGGCCCAAGATGTCACACCTATTGAATGTCAGCATGATCAGGAAGGAAAAAGGGAAGGACTTGCCACAATAATGGCAACTCAGCCATAAGACGACTGTTGACGATGATGGAGAGAAGATGACGAGGGCGAACAGTACCTACTTATAGATGAGGAGGTACTCAGCAACCAACGGCTACCAGGAGGGCTTGCACTGGAGAAGAGCTCCATGGCATGTGCAAGGCATTGCGAAATCATCATTCAACATACCTGCATTCAGAGATAGTTGACCAAGGAAGAGTCAAGTCAGCGAGCAGGAGTGGTGCTGAGTACAAGGGTCAAGACTACACAGCATCTGACAACATACAAAAGCAAGGAACCCCACTCAAGGAACCTGTTCAAAGGAACCCAAGATGATGTAACCTTCAGCTAGGGAATGCTCCATAGGGAATTGTTGGCATTGTGTTCACACCAGGATGTGGCTGCACACAGGTGAACGCAGGTGGGGCATTCATGACATCACAATGAATGTGCTAGAATTGCATGAGTAATAGCGCATGAGTGTTACCACACAAGCAATTGACATTTCCTTAGGGAATCTATGATGACGTGGCTCAGAAGAAAAATGGCTCATTGTCATTCTGTTTTGAGTTATTGCATTACGCAGTCAAAAAAGGATTGTTTCCTGTTATGATCACAAATCCATGACCTTATGGGGAGGTATTGTAATGGCAGTCATGGACAAGGTAATCAACAGAGAACCTGAAGGCTCTAGGCTTGTTGACAGTGATCGCGAACACAAGACAGGACCTCTTGGAAAGCACCAATGTTGGATGTCTGAAGCTGTTAGGGTTAGGGGCGAGCCGAGCGAAGCGAGGTGAGTATTTGTTTCGAACGAAGGTTTGTTGAGAAAGAGATTTCGCAGCGGTATACAGATGCCAATGTAAGTTGTGCTGACCAGTTTCGATATGGAATCTCTTCAGTACAGCGGCGGATCGCTTTACTTATAGAAAAGCAATAGGGGGGAACAGATAGATTCACATCCGAGTTTCCGCCTTGGTAACAGAAAAATTATTCCCGGTCCTTCCGATATCTTATCTTATCTAATCTGATTATGATAAGATAAGATCACCGAGTGAGATCGGCAATGTATTAGTTTATGCTTAACTAACTTTTAGCTTGGCATCGTTGCCTAGGCAACATGATAGTGATATCGCATGATGCAAGAACATTCATATTAGCGAACTAACATGGTAGAGACTACTACATAATGTTCCATACTTTGCTAGTTCACAGTCAATTATAAACAATACATTGGGAATTAGAAAACAACCCTTAGGGTTAGGGTTAGGGTTAGGGTTAGGGGGCGAGCCGAGCAAAGCGAGGCGAGTGTGTGTTTCGAACGAGGATTTGTTGAGAAAGAGATTTCGCAGCGGTATACAAGTGCCAACGTGAGTTGTGCAAACAAGTTTCGATACGGAATCTCTTCAGTACCGCGGCGGATCGTCCTACTTATAGAGTAGGAGCGATAGGGGGAACGGATAGATTCATATCCGAATTCCGTCTTGGCAACGGAAAAATTATTCCCTGTCCTTCCGCTTATCTGATCTAATCTGATAAAGATAAGATAAGGTCACGTGATATGATCATGTGATATAATCATGTGACAAGATCATGTGATATGGTCACGTGATCTTTCGGAGAGTATATTACATAATCCTGACTAATGTCAGTGTGACATCGTTGCCTAGGCAACACGATAGTGATATCGCATGATGCAAGACATTAATGCTAGCGAACTAGCATTGTAAGAACTACTACATAATGTCTTATTTCACACTAGTTATAACCAGGTAATATGAATATACCGGAATTTAGAAAACATATCCGTTAAGGTTAGGGTTAGGTTAGGGTAGGGTTAGGGTTAGGCATCAGGTTTATTTACGCAACAGTAAAAAGAAAAACTGTTTATTTATATCATCATTTGCCATAAAAATCCTTTACGCCAAAACCTCCCTCAGGATGTGTTATAATCAGAGAGTCAGTTCTGACTTCTAATTCCTTAGGACGATTGGCCAATTCTATCTCTGGTTCTTCTACAAGTAGGAGATCCTTATTCCAGCGGTTAACCATGTCTCCAAATGACGTAGTTCTGGAAAATGCGATGACCATTCTAGCTGATATAAGTCTCTGGGCCGCGCTCGTTTCACTGACGATCACCTCTTTCATTCCAGTCACAATGCCATGGCGTCGGATTGGTAGTGAGTCCGTCTGGTCAGTGGTGGTAAACGAGCCCCAGTACTTTATCATAGCATCGCGGATAGGGCCAATTTTAACGCCATCCCATATAGGGTTATACTTAGTCTTAAGTGCTAGGTAATCCGATGAAGGCTCTCTTTCCGCGCCTTTATGTAACCATCGTTTCTCCAGTAGCTCTTTAAACCAGGTATGGAGGACTTCTGTCGGCCAGCCACGAAGCCTGAGTGCATTTCTAAACTCTTGAGCGGCTTGAAAATAGTCCTCGCGGTGCGAACTATTAACGGCTAACCTAGCTAACTCCCCTCCTAACACGGACTTCTTAACGTGTTTGGGGGTGTGAGCTGCTCCATGGGATACGCGAGTAGTGGTTAAGTGGTTTTCGGTAAGGACGATAGCGTAATTTCGTTTCACCTGGCAATTTGAAAACCTCGACATCCAGAAAGTGTATTCTTGTGTCGCTAACTTCCCACTGAAGTTTTAATGGACCGATATGATCTAGGCAATATAGACGAGCATTCTCTTCAGAATCAGCTTCTACGATGGTAAATATATCATCTATATAGCGAACATATAAGAGAGTTCCAGTGCGAGATGGTATCTTCTTCTTATGTTCTGTATTTCCAAGAACAAGGTTTGCAATGTCTGGGCTACAAGCAGTGCCCATTGCCAGACCTTTTTCTTGATGAAAAAATCGGTTATCAAATTCCACATAATTGTGGTTGTTTGCCAAATCAACAGCTTGCAGGAGGGCGTCGACCTTCCCTTCTCGAAGTTTAAGACTTTCAAACATACTCTTAAGTGTATTACGGCAGGAGTCCTTATTGATGTTTGTATACATCGCAGTGACATCACCCGTACACATATACAACTTCTTGTTGGGGTTTATTGTAAGTTTACTCAATAATGATACCAGTTCTTGTGTGGATTGAATTATCCAGGGGAAGTGCTTGTATACTGGTTTGAGGTATAGGCTTACAATCTTCGCAGCCGGACTTGAGATCCAACTGTGGCTAGGGACAATTGGGCGTAACCCCCATGGTTTCTTATGAATCTTTGGAATACCATGGAATTTTGGGATATCAGTTAACGCATAAGAGTCCAACAAGTATTCTGTTTCTTGTTTTGTCCAGCCAGAGTCTGCGGACACTAATCGGTGAATTAGCGAATTGAAGAGGTCAAATGGTATATCATCCCTAGTTTTTAACTCAGAGAAGACATCGGATGTAAGATGCTTGAGGCATTCTTTTTTATACCATTTGAGGGTAACCACTGAAATTCCGAGATTTTTGTCAGTTCCTTTCACTAAATATTGATTTTCATGAAGGAACGTCTGAAGTTTTTTCACAGTTGTCCAGTTCAGGGCATCTGCGGGACGATAATACGGTTCCGCTTGAGTGACTTGTTTTACCAACTCAGCGCGTCCGGCATTAAGGCCAGCTTCAAAGTAAAAATTTCCACGTGGTGGATCAGCTAATGATTCTGTAAAACGAGATATCAGTTGCGGATTCCGTTTGGTTTCTTCGTTTTGACCGATACGTGACCACCAATAAAATTTCCAACGTAAACGTTTGGCAAATTCATTGTATGATTGAATTGGTAAATCACGGTCGAGTTTTTCTTGAAATAAAAATCTTAAGTTTGCACTTATTTTATAATTAAATACAGATGGTAAAGATACTCCCTCCCCAATGTGGACACCTGGTGCAAAATCTCGTGCACTTTCCAGTACTCCAATCTCCGTCTTCAGAATAATCTGTGAGACAGCATTAGTAAAGGGTATTTCTAGTAACTCATCAGGAAAAGTAGAGGGTTTACCTACATCGAACTTTCGTTCGCTTATAGCCAAAATCCGAGCCTTTTTCAATGCTTCGATTTTTTGGAACCTTTGGTGGAGTTCTTCTTCTTTTCCACCTTTCCTTGCTTTCCTGTGGGCGTTTTTTCCGAGCGAGATTTCTTGGGTTGAGTCTTCTTGGACCCTCCCTTCCCTCCCGTCGGGATTTTGCGCTTTTCTTTTTCTTTTCAAAGGATTAGCTATTGAATAAGAAGAAGGTGAGTTTGAATACTCACTTCTTGGAGGAGCGCTGACTCCTTTCTGCTTAAGGGCAGCGGCCACAGCCTTCTTGACTTCATCGGAGATAGTCTCCTGCATGGTTTTAGATGCACCCACATCTGTCATTTCCACGTCTGCTTTTTCCTTAAGAGTGGTTTTGGCTATCTTTTTCTCCAGCTTAGCCATCCCGATGTTTTGGGCAAGCGACAAAACGCGTTCCCCAACATGTGGTAAATCCGTTCTCCAGTTGCGATATTCTGCTTGTACCCAATCTGGAACTAACATACTAACACTTCCATCGGGAGTCGGTTGAGACCCAATAGGAAGTGCACGGTATTCAGTGGATTTTTTGGTTCTTTCGAATGTGTTTTTGGCAATTTCCTCAAGTTTTGGAAGCCATTTCTCGCGAGAGACACGTTCGGTGATGAACCACTCGACCTCAGCCTTTTTAGTGGCTATCATACAGTCGAGGGCCTCTGCCTTGTAATCATTCGAGCAACCATCAAGGCTACTGATCATTAACTTGGCATCAGCCGATTCGCGAGTAAACTCGGAACTTAATAGCAGGGTGGGTGGTTTAATTCCCCTTAGCGCTGGAGGCCAAGTTCCCAAAGCTTTATGCCGTTGTAAGGTCTCCAGGGAGATCCTTGCATTCGACATCTTTTTGGAGTGCTCCCAGAGCTCTTTCAAAAAGGTGCGAGACGGCTCCCTATACGAAGTAGGGATAACGGCGATAACATCGTCGAGTGTAGAAGCGAGCGCGAGGGCACTCTGGCGACGGTTTGCGTCAAGACCGAGTGGGTACGTCGGAATGGAAAGGACAGAGCGCGGCATGGTGTTCGAAAACGTAGTTAGGGTTAGGGGCGAGCCGAGCAAAGCGAGGCGAGTGTGTGTTTCGAACGAGGATTTGTTGAGAAAGAGATTTCGCAGCGGTATACAAGTGCCAACGTGAGTTGTGCAAACAAGTTTCGATACGGAATCTCTTCAGTACCGCGGCGGATCGTCCTACTTATAGAGTAGGAGCGATAGGGGGAACGGATAGATTCATATCCGAATTCCGTCTTGGCAACGGAAAAATTATTCCCTGTCCTTCCGCTTATCTGATCTAATCTGATAAAGATAAGATAAGGTCACGTGATATGATCATGTGATATAATCATGTGACAAGATCATGTGATATGGTCACGTGATCTTTCGGAGAGTATATTACATAATCCTGACTAATGTCAGTGTGACATCGTTGCCTAGGCAACACGATAGTGATATCGCATGATGCAAGACATTAATGCTAGCGAACTAGCATTGTAAGAACTACTACATAATGTCTTATTTCACACTAGTTATAACCAGGTAATATGAATATACCGGAATTTAGAAAACATATCCGTTAAGGTTAGGGTTAGGTTAGGGTAGGGTTAGGGTTAGGGTTAGGGTTAGGGGCGAGCCGAGCAAAGCGAGGCGAGTGTGTGTTTCGAACGAGGATTTGTTGAGAAAGAGATTTCGCAGCGGTATACAAGTGCCAACGTGAGTTGTGCAAACAAGTTTCGATACGGAATCTCTTCAGTACCGCGGCGGATCGTCCTACTTATAGAGTAGGAGCGATAGGGGGAACGGATAGATTCATATCCGAATTCCGTCTTGGCAACGGAAAAATTATTCCCTGTCCTTCCGCTTATCTGATCTAATCTGATAAAGATAAGATAAGGTCACGTGATATGATCATGTGATATAATCATGTGACAAGATCATGTGATATGGTCACGTGATCTTTCGGAGAGTATATTACATAATCCTGACTAATGTCAGTGTGACATCGTTGCCTAGGCAACACGATAGTGATATCGCATGATGCAAGACATTAATGCTAGCGAACTAGCATTGTAAGAACTACTACATAATGTCTTATTTCACACTAGTTATAACCAGGTAATATGAATATACCGGAATTTAGAAAACATATCCGTTAAGGTTAGGGTTAGGTTAGGGTAGGGTTAGGGTTAGGCATCAGATTTATTTACGCAACAGTAAAAAGAAAAACTGTTTATTTATATCATCATTTGCCATAAAAATCCTTTACGCCAAAACCTCCCTCAGGATGTGTTATAATCAGAGAGTCAGTTCTGACTTCTAATTCCTTAGGACGATTGGCCAATTCTATCTCTGGTTCTTCTACAAGTAGGAGATCCTTATTCCAGCGGTTAACCATGTCTCCAAATGACGTAGTTCTGGAAAATGCGATGACCATTCTAGCTGATATAAGTCTCTGGGCCGCGCTCGTTTCACTGACGATCACCTCTTTCATTCCAGTCACAATGCCATGGCGTCGGATTGGTAGTGAGTCCGTCTGGTCAGTGGTGGTAAACGAGCCCCAGTACTTTATCATAGCATCGCGGATAGGGCCAATTTTAACGCCATCCCATATAGGGTTATACTTAGTCTTAAGTGCTAGGTAATCCGATGAAGGCTCTCTTTCCGCGCCTTTATGTAACCATCGTTTCTCCAGTAGCTCTTTAAACCAGGTATGGAGGACTTCTGTCGGCCAGCCACGAAGCCTGAGTGCATTTCTAAACTCTTGAGCGGCTTGAAAATAGTCCTCGCGGTGCGAACTATTAACGGCTAACCTAGCTAACTCCCCTCCTAACACGGACTTCTTAACGTGTTTGGGGTTGTGAGCTGCTCCATGGGATACGCGAGTAGTGGTTAAGTGGTTTTCGGTAAGGACGATAGCGTAATTTCGTTTCACCTGGCAATTTGAAAACCTCGACATCCAGAAAGTGTATTCTTGTGTCGCTAACTTCCCACTGAAGTTTTAATGGACCGATATGATCTAGGCAATATAGACGAGCATTCTCTTCAGAATCAGCTTCTACGATGGTAAATATATCATCTATATAGCGAACATATAAGAGAGTTCCAGTGCGAGATGGTATCTTCTTCTTATGTTCTGTATTTCCAAGAACAAGGTTTGCAATGTCTGGGCTACAAGCAGTGCCCATTGCCAGACCTTTTTCTTGATGAAAAAATCGGTTATCAAATTCCACATAATTGTGGTTGTTTGCCAAATCAACAGCTTGCAGGAGGGCGTCGACCTTCCCTTCTCGAAGTTTAAGACTTTCAAACATACTCTTAAGTGTATTACGGCAGGAGTCCTTATTGATGTTTGTATACATCGCAGTGACATCACCCGTACACATATACAACTTCTTGTTGGGGTTTATTGTAAGTTTACTCAATAATGATACCAGTTCTTGTGTGGATTGAATTATCCAGGGGAAGTGCTTGTATACTGGTTTGAGGTATAGGCTTACAATCTTCGCAGCCGGACTTGAGATCCAACTGTGGCTAGGGACAATTGGGCGTAACCCCCATGGTTTCTTATGAATCTTTGGAATACCATGGAATTTTGGGATATCAGTTAACGCATAAGAGTCCAACAAGTATTCTGTTTCTTGTTTTGTCCAGCCAGAGTCTGCGGACACTAATCGGTGAATTAGCGAATTGAAGAGGTCAAATGGTATATCATCCCTAGTTTTTAACTCAGAGAAGACATCGGATGTAAGATGCTTGAGGCATTCTTTTTTATACCATTTGAGGGTAACCACTGAAATTCCGAGATTTTTGTCAGTTCCTTTCACTAAATATTGATTTTTCATGAAGGAACGTCTGAAGTTTTTTCACAGTTGTCCAGTTCAGGGCATCTGCGGGACGATAATACGGTTCCGCTTGAGTGACTTGTTTTACCAACTCAGCGCGTCCGGCATTAAGGCCAGCTTCAAAGTAAAAATTTCCACGTGGTGGATCAGCTAATGATTCTGTAAAACGAGATATCAGTTGCGGATTCCGTTTGGTTTCTTCGTTTTGACCGATACGTGACCACCAATAAAATTTCCAACGTAAACGTTTGGCAAATTCATTGTATGATTGAATTGGTAAATCACGGTCGAGTTTTTCTTGAAATAAAAATCTTAAGTTTGCACTTATTTTATAATAAATACAGATGGTAAAGATACTCCCTCCCCAATGTGGACACCTGGTGCAAAATCTCGTGCACTTTCCAGTACTCCAATCTCCGTCTTCAGAATAATCTGTGAGACAGCATTAGTAAAGGTTATTTCTAGTAACTCATCAGGAAAAGTAGAGGGTTTACCTACATCGAACTTTCGTTCGCTTATAGCCAAAATCCGAGCCTTTTTCAATGCTTCGATTTTTTTGGAACCTTTGGTGGAGTTCTTCTTCTTTTCCACCTTTCCTGCTTTCCTGTGGGCGTTTTTTCCGAGCGAGATTTCTTGGGTTGAGTCTTCTTGGACCCTTCCCTTCCCTCCCGTCGGGATTTTGCGCTTTTCTTTTTCTTTTCAAAGGATTAGCTATTGAATAAGAAGAAGGTGAGTTTGAATACTCACTTCTTGGAGGAGCGCTGACTCCTTTCTGCTAAGGGCCAGCGGCCACAGCCTTCTTGACTTCATCGGAGATCGTCTCCTGCATGGTTTTAGATGCACCCACACTCTGTCCATTTCACGTCTGCTTTTCCTTAAGAGTGGTTTTGGCTATCTTTTTCTCCAGCTTAGCCATCCCGATGTTTTGGGCAAGCGACAAAACGCGTTCCCCCAACATGTGGTAAATCCGTTCTCCAGTTGCGATATTATGC